>JAPDVU010000012.1:7865000-9065000 GCA_026230045.1 Corynorhinus townsendii
CTTTTCCAATGGTTGAGTTATATATTCCTATGAATTACAGGGAATAGTTTGGATTTGGATAAATCCTTAAAATCTAATTTTACAGTATTTTTTCTTTACTCATCTAAAATGTAATAATTTTTTTTTAAATGAAACTCAAACCAGTTTCAGTTTCAGTGAATGCTATTTAAGTGGCATGTATGTAGTTCAAAATGGGAGACCAACCAAATTGTACTGATGTTCCCAAAGATATGTAATAGGTAACAGTTGATGTGTTGTCTTGAAACAAAGGTTAAATAAAAAAATACATAATTTTTGCTATATAACATGTTTTGAAAAGAAGTATCAAATATGATAAGAAATCAAGTTACTCTTTATTCTAATACAAGTAATTCCATCTTAATGACTATTAATACTGGTTACTAACCTGCTGGTTCTTGAAGTTATTGTTGGTTTCCCATAACCAAAATGTTATAAAATGGATTTATGCATCACCTCATAGAAATAACCAAAGGACTTATATGGGTATATGCATAGCCCCTGGACACAGGCAATAGTGTGGTGAAAGGCCTGAGGGATGGAGTGGGGGCAGGGTGGAGGGGGTCATTGGGAGAAAAAAGGAGGGACATACATAATGCTTTCAACAATAAAGATAATTTTTTTAAAAAATAACCAAAGTGATTGCGGAACAAAAGGTTTATAAAAGGATGTATTTATTTAGTAAATTTAAATGCCTTCTATGAGCTAGATACTAGACTGTAGTAGGAAAGGACGCAAACATGTACCCTGCCCTCACAGAGCTTACATGGAGTTACTACTATTAAGTAGTAAAAGCAAACTCTTGAAAAAAAACCCTAAGAGTGTATTCATTAGCAAGGTGGAGATATGTTTGCCTTGTGCCCTTTGGAGAGATTCTTCACAGGCTGATATTGCTTAAAGTCTGAGAAGTCTACTAATTTTTAATTGAAGAGATAATCTTTTCCAGTTAGGTTTTACTTTGTTCAAATATTGTTTTGTTTTTAACTATTTTTAGTATCATTTTATTGTCTGAAATGAGACTGTTATCTAGAAAATAAGCAGCATGTGCATGAATGCTTCCAGAAGTCTTTAAATGAAAAACCACCTGTTGCAGAGGGAGTTTCCAAGGTAGCTTCTTCAGTAATGACTTCCTCTTTTGTTCATCAGTCTTGCTTTTCAATCCAAGACTGCTGGAGAAATGTCAAGAAGCCATTGAGTATTGCTAGTGAGCTTGTGAATAAGAGTTGGTTAACATGATTAGGCAAAAATAAATGGTGAATCTGATTTTTATTGTTCAGGTCTTATTTACTGTGAGGTTGCTAATCAAGGGCTAAAAGTTAGGTACTCATGCCCTGGCCAGTGTGGCTCTGATGTTTGGGCATTACAGGCATGTGTCAGGGCACATGCCCGGGTTGCAAGCTCACTTCCCTGTGGCTGCAGGGGGTGCAGGAGGAGGCAGCTGATCGATGTTTCCCTCTTAAATTGATCTCTCTTTCTCTCCCTCTCCCTTCCTCTCTCTCTAAAAGTAAATTTAAAAAATAAAAACCTAGGTACTCATAACACTTTTTCTTTGATAGTTTTATTATTTTGAAATGATTGCACACAGAGCTGAAAATACAAGGTATAGTCTAGCATCATGGGATTCTTATGAAGAGTAGCTTTTTAATCCAAGAACCACACATTAAAAAGAGCTTCTTTGTTTTTGTATGTGGCAGATTGAAATTTTTCTAATTTATATCAATTGCTTTTTAACCCTTTGAGAAAAAATGAAAAGGTCATTCAGAATTGGGAAACTGAAGATTAAGTTTTAGTGCAAATATTGTAAGGATCGTAAAAGAAGGGGGCTTCATTTCTCTTCTACCTAGAGCGTACTTAAGAAGTAATCAAGGCCTAAGAATTTAGAATCCATGGCTACTTCTTTGCATATTTAGAACCTTAGAACTCACGATTCTGTCATAAGCTAATAGTAGGGCTCAGCAGTATTTCTGGGTTACACTCTTAACATAGCATAGAAATAAATTGGGGAAACAAAGGCACATACAGGAAGGTGTTATCTGTGTGGGCATTTGGTAAAATCCAATCAGCATTTACTCTCCAGGGAAATGCAGCAGTACCATCATTTTATTTTTCCCTGATAACCCACCCATCTTCAAATAAATGTTAAGTCAAATGAAAAAAAAAAAAAGGAAGGGCATTATATTCATTTAACTTCATTTGCTAACTCATCAGATAACTTAAAGATCACTTTTTGAAAATTTTCAAAATGAGCTCCTGCATAGTGATTCTCTTTGATTTAATCTGCTCAGAATGCCCAAAATTAATTCAAAATTCACAGACATAAATGTCTTCAGGGACTAGATGGGACTGTAGAATGTGGTAAGGATTCCAAACCTGGAGAAGATTGCACTTAATTTTTTTTTTTTTAATGGTGTGGCCAAGCAAAATTTGTGTCCAAGTTGAGCTAGGCCCAGTTTACCACTTTGTAACTTCAGGCCTATCTTTTAATTATAATATTTGATATGAAACCTGAATTTCAGGAGTAAATGAAATGTCTGTTTTGTGAGTTCTACTGGAAGTGTCTCTACATATGGCACTATATGAATATTTGGCACTCAACTAAAATTCATATTGTTATTTGCTCTAATTTCTTTGGTGAAGCACCTACTTGAACATTCAAGGCTGGGTACAAAATTACTGTTTACCAACCAGGGCTTTATTATAGTTCCTCAACCTTGCTTCAGTTAGTATTTGCTCTTTTCCAACTAACATTATATATAATTTTTGAGGTCTATTACTATAAGGCAGTAAATACTGTGTTTTAAATGTGTATTTGCTATAGACACACTTTGGATTATCTTTTGAAAACTTGGCTTTCTCAGTTTGTATTTAAAAATCTGTAAATATGACATACTGTGTTTTTTTAATATGTCTCTTGATTTTTTAAGTGAATTTATAGATTAAATTTTATTTTTTCCAAATAGCTAATCAGTTGTCTAAGCATCTTAAAATGTTAATTTTTTTCTGTATCCTACTCACTTTTATTAATTATTTAATATATGTATTTGTATGGTCTTCAATTAATAAGCCAATTAATTTATTGTAGACTTAAATTTTTTAATATATGCTAAGTCCAGTTCTTCCTCCCTTTTCCCAATTTATTTTCTTATTTTCACTTACTTATTTTTCTAGATAAACTTTAGATACGTTCCACTATGTTCCAAGAACAAATCTTATTTCTGGTTGGAATTAAATAAACGAATAAACCATTAACTGATATTTTTGTAATTTCTACACAGATTAATATTACTAAAAGGCCACTTACTGAACTTTCAGTGGTCAGTAATTATAATCAAGGGGTACAGCTCACAAAAGGCCTTTTTGTCATAAAATTATTGTTTCATATTCAAAATGATGCATCTAAACTTATCTTCCTGTCAGGCTTCTTTTGATTAATATTTTGTTGATATTATTTACACTGAACTCACTCAGGATTTTTTTAAAACCTTGTTCTAATATACCTTAACTAGAGGCCCAGTGCATGGATTCGTGCACATTGAAAGGAAATTAATTAGAATTTCCTGGCAGGGTGGGCCTGGGCAAGATGGGCCAGATACGCCCTGGAGCCAATCTCCCACGGTGCCTCCCTGGCCTGCCGCACCTGGGGCAGTACCACAAAGTGAGCGTGGTCCCTCCAGCAGGTGGGGGTCCCTCGGCCTAGCCTGCAGGGATCAAGCCAAAACTCATAGTCCAACAACCCCCGAGGGGGCACTCTGCGAAGTTGCTGTCATTCGGCAGCTCCTGCATTGAGCATCTGCCCCGTGGTGGTCATTGCGTGTCATAGTTACCAGCCAGTTAGCTGGTCGCTTAGGCTTTTATATATAGACTAATGACCCGGTGCATGAAATTCGTGCACATTAAAAAGGGAATTAATTAGAGGGAATATTTTAATATTGCTATCTGCCCTTTCTCTGTAAGAGAAGTGTCAGAGATGAAAGAATATTAGTAAAATGTATATGAAAATCTTGCTCCTGTCAGAGTCTGGGGTGTGCCATGGGAACCAGAGTCAAGTCCCCACCCACCCACGTGCACCTCGAAATTGCACAAGACCCAGACCCGGCTGGCCCCATCCCCATCAAGCCCAGCCAGGTAGGGGACACGGCCTGAAGTCCGCCGTCAAGCCCTGCTGGGTGTGGAGCACGGCCTGAGGTCCCTCATCAAGCTCCACTGGGCAGGGGATATGGCCTGAGGTCCCCCGTCAAGCCCTGCCAGGCGGGGGGTATTTGTCATAAAATTATTGTTTCATATTCAAAATGATGCATCTAAACTTATCTTCCTGTCAGGCTTCTTTTGATTAATATTTTGTTGATATTATTTACACTGAACTCACTCAGGATTTTTTTAAAACCTTGTTCTAATATACCTTAACTAGAGGCCCAGTGCATGGATTCGTGCACATTGAAAGGAAATTAATTAGAATTTCCTGTTATTTGCTCTAATTTCTTTGGTGAAGCACCTACTTGAACATTCAAGGTGCTTCACCAAAGCACCTTGGTGAAGCACCTGAGGTCCCCATGAAGCTCCACCTGGTGGGGGATGTGGCTTGAGGTCCCGTCAAGCCCTGCTGGGTGGGGGGCATGTCCTGAGGTCCCCCAGCCTGGCACCGGGGTGGGGGGTGCGCTCTGAGGTCCCCCATCAAGCCCTGCCAGGCAGGGAGCATGGCCTGAGGTCCTCTGTCAAGCCCTGCCAGGCAGGAGACACGGCCTCAGGTCCCCTGCCCTGGCCCAGTGCCACGCAGCCTCTGGTCCCCGCTGATGGCTCATTAAGGCTCGTTACAGGAACTCAGCCTCCACTGTGGGCGCATCCATCTTGTGTTACAGGATCCCTGCCTCTTCTGTGGGTGCAGCTATCTTGTGTTATAGGATCTCCACCTCTGCTGTGGACGCAGCCATCTTATGTTATGGAATCCCTGCCTCCATTGTGGGTGCAGCCATCTTGTTATGGTGTGACAGTCAATTTGCATATTCACGCTCTATTAGATAGGGCTAAAGGCCCAGTGCACAAAATTCGTGCATGGGGGTGGTGTCCCTCAGCCCACCTGCACCCTCTCCAATCTGGAACCCCTCAGGGGATGTCGGACTGACAGTTTTGGCCCGATCCCTGAGATCCCGCATCAAGCCCCGCATGGCGGGGGGCGTGGACTCAGGTCCTCCGGCCTGGCGGGATTGGGCCTAAACCGGTAGTCGGACATCCCTTTTACAACCCAGGACTGCTGGCTCCTAACCACTCGCCTGCCTGATTGCCCCTAACCACTCTGCCTGGCAGCCTGATAGCCCCCTAACCACTCCCCTGCCAACCTAATTGATGTCTAACTGCTCCCCTGTCGGTATGATTGTCCCCAACTGCCCTCCCCTGCCAGCCTGATTGCCTCCAGCTGACCTCCCCTGTGGGCCTGAGACAACTGGGGCACTCCGGCTGGCTGAGGTGGGGCTGAGGGAACTGGGGGACTGAGGCTGGATGAGGCTGGATGCTGCAGGGACTGGGTGAGGTGGGGCCGAGGGGACTGGGGGACTGAGGCTGGATGCTGCAGGGACTGGGTGAGGTGGGGCCGAGGGGACTGGGGGACTGAGGCTGAATGAGGCTGGATGCTGCAGGGACTGGGTGAGGTGGGGCCGAGGGGACTGGGGGACTAAGGCTGGATGAGGCTGGATGCTGCAGGGACTGGGTGAGGTGGGGCCGAGGGGACTGGGGGACTGAGGCTGAATGAGGCTGAATGCTGCAGGGACTGGGTGAGGTGGGGCCGAGGGGACTGGGGGACTGAGGCTGGATGAGGCTGGATACTGCAGGGACTGGGTGAGGTGGGGCCAAGGGGACTGGGGGACTGAGGCTGGATGAGCAGGGCTGAGGGGCCTGGGGGACTCAGGGTGGATGAGGTGGGACTGAGAGGACTGGGCGCCGCCATCTTGTGGCTGTGGGTACTGCCATCTTGTGAGGGTGTGACAATCAATTAGCATATTCCCTCTATCATATAGGATAAATTCTTTTATTTTCTAGTTTTTCTGTAATGAGGTGTATTATATTTACATTTAATTTTTAAAGTTCATTAAGTTATAAAAATGTAAAATTTATTTTCTTTGCTCACATATAAAATTGTTTCATATATTAGCATTTTAAGTGAATTATTGCTATATAATAATCTTAGGAAGTATTTAATATTATATTTAGTTTAGGAAGTATATAGTTATATTTTACATTAGTATAAAATTGATGAATGCCATGCACTGGCTTGGGAGTACTAGGCCAAAGCAATATTAATGTACATATTTTTTTACTATTGGAATTCACAGTGATGCGGTTGACGAAGCCTACTTTATTCACCAATATTCCAGTAACTTGTGAAGAGAAAGACTTACCTGGTATGGCACTTACTTTATTCTACTTGCACTTAGGAAAAAATTGGCATCTTGATCGCCTCTGTTACCTTCAGATAAGCCCAGCCAATTTGTGCTCTTTGTTACATTCTCTGTTCCCTGTTTTTGTAGCATGCAAGTGGTGGCCATCGAGTAACAGGTCTCATTATAAGGTACTATTAATATCCGATGGCAACAGGAGATTTTTATTTTAGTTTTAATAATAATACATCCATAGTCATAATACTACAAAAATTACATTTGTCTTCAAATGTTCCATCAATGTATGTATTAGCATTCCCATTTTTTTAAATTACTGGAGCTTACTATAATATATTTTATATCGCATGACCTATATTTACCTTTGTTTCTAACATTCATTCTCTGTGAAACCAGAATTTTTTGGTATGCACTAGTTTCATTGAAGATTAGATATTAGATTGTTTAAATATAACTTGTGAAGAGATTGTTTTTTAAAAACATCTCTCTCCCAGATATATATTTACGTAAGTAAAGTTATTTACAAGGTAGAGGTTAGAATTTTGTTTTTGTCTTTCTATAGGAGATCTCTTTAACCAACTCATGAGAGATGATCCTTCAACTGTAAATGGTGCGGAAATTTTAATGTTGGGAGAAATGTTGACTTTACCACAGAATTTCGGGTAAGAATGATGTAGTCACATAAGACATGCAGCAATACTTTAAAGGCATTATAAATCTGTGGGTTGGCAAAGTGCTCATGATCCATTTAAGTGGTAAAAAAAACATTTCATCAAAATTATACTATGTGATACTGGTTTTTAAAAAACCATAAGATATATATGGTTAAGAAAAATAAGATACATACCAAGATATTAATAATGATTCTTCAGGTGATAGAATTTTAGCTTTCTCCATTAGATCTTACTATACAGGGTTGGGCAAAAGTCAGTTTTTAGTTGTTCGTATGGAAAATAATACAATAATTAATAAATAATAATATAAGAATGAACTATTTTGCATACTCACAACTGTAACAGTACTTTTTGCTCTACTCTGTATTTTTTAATGCCCATGGATTCCTTTTATTTTAACTTATTTAATACAAATGTCTTTCAGAATCATCTCTTTTATTCAACTTCACAGCCCTCTCTCAACGTAAGTTATCAGACTTGGCAGCTAATTAGGAGCTATACATTTTTTTACTTCTTCTCTTGCTCTTAGCTTATTATTATAGATTATTATTGGGGTGGATACCCCTGGTTCCAACCTTTTTCAACTGAGAGAATTTAACACTAAAAGGTATTTTTAAAGCTTTTATGAAAGGTTTACAGAATGTGGTCATTGACTAGTGTCTTCAAAACTTTGAAATACATTCATGTAAAAATATATTTTATAAATACATATTTTAAAATATTTTACATAGTATATAATTACAAATATTTTTATAAAATATATTTTATAAAAAGTATACAGTAAAGCCACTAGTTACTATTTTTATTAGACTAACTTAGAAAAATCAAATATATCGTAAAAAATACTCTGAGATCAATTTTTTGGGTCTCTTCTAGATTCAGGTCATAAGTTAGTTAACAAAAATTGCCTTTTTCTATCCTCTTCAATAACAAATCTTAAGACTCCTAAGACTCTTAACATGGACCTGATTTCAATGACTTATTCCTAAAGAAACTGGCAGTTGGTGCTGTAGTTGAGGGCCATGATTTTTA
Source organism: Corynorhinus townsendii (assembly GCA_026230045.1). Taxonomy (NCBI): domain Eukaryota; kingdom Metazoa; phylum Chordata; class Mammalia; order Chiroptera; family Vespertilionidae; genus Corynorhinus; species Corynorhinus townsendii. Next base: position 7,873,111 of record JAPDVU010000012.1, read on the forward strand.
GCATGCTTTATAGATTAAACTAGAGGACTGGTGCATGAAATTCATGTATGAGTAGGTTCCCTAGGCCTGGCTGGCAATCAGGGCCAATCTGTGGGGTAATCGGGGGTGCCCCTTGCTGGCCGGCCTGGCACCGCCTACTCACCAGCCCCGCCACCACCGCCAGTCAGCTCCCTTCCAGGGCGATTGGCAGCGTGATTGGGGGGCCCGTGCTGGCTGGGATGGGGACAGCTCCTGCATTGAGTGTCTGCCCCCTGGTGGTCAGTGTGCATCATAGCGGCTGGTCATTCCGCTGGTCATTCTGTTCAGTCAATTTGCATATTAGGCTTTTATTATATAGGATGCAATTCAAAATACTTATCCTATATAATAAAAGCCTAATATGCAAATCAAACGGTGGAACGACCAGTCGTGATGTGCACTGACCACTAGGGGCAGACACTCAACACAGGAACTGCCCCCTAGTGGCCAGTGCGCTCCCACAGGGGGAGCACCGCTCAGCCAGAAGCGGGGCTCATGGCTGGCGAGCACAGCGGTGGTGGTGGGGGCCTCTCCTGCCTCTGCGGCAGTGCTAAGGATGGGCAGCAGACCTAAGCCGGCAGTCGGACATCCCCCAAGGGCTCTCAGACTGCAAGAAGGTGCAGGCCAGGCTGAGCCCCCCCCTCCCCCCGCCCCTGAGTGCAAGAATTTTGTGCACTGGGCCTCTAGGTTAGTAATAAAAGAGCAGCCTAGTGTAAAGGAATGTTGAAGCAGTATTTTACCTGATCTCTATCCTTTAATAAATTTTTCTACATTTGAAGTTCTTAGTGGTGCTCAAATAGAATATTTATGATAAATCTTGAGTGGATTTCTATGTAAAATTTTATTTTATTTCACAGGAACATATTTTTGGGAGAGACCTTTTCCAGTTATATCAGCGTTCATAATGATAGCAATCAAGTTGTAAAAGATATATTGGTAAAAGTAAGTGACATTCTTGTTTGCGATATATTTTTTAAAACAACTTTTCTATTATGTTTTTGAAACTTAATTAAAATACATGTTTGATACAGAAATTTTTGTCATCAACAACAAGCAATAATTAAATACCTAATAGTATATAGTAAGCTAAGCACAGAATCATTTCTGTTATCCTCAAAGTTTGTGATAGGTTGGATGAGAAAATGTACCAAAGGTAAACAGCAGAATGTTTTTGTTAGCAATTTCTGATTAACATAATAAAATTTGAAAGAGGAGGAAAGATTACGGGGGGGATATTGCCTAAATCAGGAAAGCTTATTAGAAGAAAAGGAACACAAGAGGGTCTTGAAAGAATGGTAGGATTTATAGAAAAACACAAGATGAACTAGGTAATCGGAAGCAGACACATAGGAATACATATTGTGTTCTTGTAGCACTGAACAGAATTCACTTGATAAGAGTAGGTAAGATTATGGATATGCACACAGTGGAGCATCTTGCAAGTAGGCTAAGGCTGAGGTTTTGCCTTTTTTTGTTTTGTTTTTTGAGACAGTGGGCAGTCAGAGGAGATTTCAAATATATATATATATATATATATATATATATATATATATACACACACACACACACACACACACACACACACACACACACATATATTTTTTTATTGATTTCAGAGAAGAAGGGATAGGGAGGGGGAGATAGAAACATCAATGATGAGAATCATTGATCGGCTGTCTCCTACATGCCCCCTAATGAGGATTGAGCTCGTAACCCAGGCATGTGCCCTGTCAGGGAATTGAACCGTGACCTCCTGGTTCAATAGGTCGATGCTCAACCACTGAGCCACACTGGCCAGGCTGTCAGTGGAGATTTTTGAGCAGAGATATTCACACTATTTTGGAAGACTGATGAAAACATTGTATGGGATGGTTTGTAGGAAATAGACCAGTTAGAAGATTTTTGCAGCCATTTAGAAATTAAGAGATAGAATATGCCAATTCAATTAAACAATCTGAAATCTATTTACATAGAGAAAGGGCATAAAGAAAGTAAAAACTCACTGAATATGAGGGAGAAGTTTTGTAAAAGCTGTTCCAAGTGATGCGTTTAGGTCACTTGAGCATTACCAGAACGGAAGTCCAATTAGGATGCGTTTGAAAATGATCAAGTATTAGATTGAAAAAGACCTCAGAGAGCAAATATTCCAAATTTTCTATATGACTCAACTTCCAGAAATTGGATGCAAATTTTTGCATACATGTGCATGTGTTTGTTATACTATTGACGGGGTTTCTACCTTTCATTAGATCAGGAGTTGGCAAACTATAATCTGTAGGCCAGATTTGGTCCATGCCTCTTTTTATGACTTTTGAGCAAATAATGGTTTTTACATTTTCAAATGATTAGAAAGAAACATAGCTTATTTTGTGATGTGAAATTCAAATTTCAGTGTCCATAAAGTTTTATTGACACACAGCCACACTCATTTATTTCTGTATTATCTGTGGCAGATTTCAAGCTACAATAGCTGAGTTGTAGTTGCAACAGAGACTGTATGACCTGCAAAGTCTAAATTATTTGCTGCCTGGTCTTTCAAAGTTTGCCAATCTTTGCATTCGATTATGAAAAGGTCTGACTTTCAGAACTTTGAGAATGTATACATTTTTCTTGGCATTCAGTAAATGTTCTATTTATTTTTATAAGATGAATAAATCAACCAAGGCATGTAATTTAAGATAAATAAGTATTAAAAAGAGAGAAATAATGTAATAGCATACTTATAAAATATAAATTTATATCTTTTGGCTTTATTTAGTTTTAATTTTTATAAAGGCAGTGGTGTTTGAAATAATAATAGTAGTGAATGTTTATTGAATAGTGTAATGCCCATCAAGAATCTTCTTTTCTTTATTAAATTTATTTTATTGTTGAGAGTATTACAGATGCCCCCAATTTTATCTTTACCCCACTCCACCCAGCTCCCACCCCATCCCAGTCCTTCCCCTGTCTATTGTCTGTGTCCATGGAAAGAATCTTCTTCGTCTCAAAAAGATAGTTAGATGTATTATGTACACATAAGCCATTTTTTTATATCAGACTCACGGTGACATAGGTAGCATAATATATTGGCTTGTATTTTTCTTTTTCATGTTTTCTTTTATCAAGTTTTAGGTATCAATATTATGGTTGCTAAAGGACTTGTATGCATGTATATTAGCATGACCAATGGAGACGGACACTGGGGTGGTGGGGGCTTGTCCTGGGGAGATGGAGTGCTGTGGTGGTAGTGAGGGGGGTCAATTGGGGAAAAAGGAGACATATGAATACTTTAAACAATAAAAAATAGTATTATGACCATGTGCCCACCATCCAGCTATCAATGCTGACATGTACACATAAGGAACTGTTGGACATTGAAATTGGGACTCAAACATTTTTTTGTTTTGTCTTGTTTTGTTATTATATGTTTATTTCCAGTCTGCAAAGGCAAAACTTTTTAAAGGAAAGAAATGGTGGGAAAAAGATACAGAGGCAAAGAAGCATTGAACAGACTGTCAAACTACATTGGGAAGACAGGGGAGGTTGGGCGAGGAGGGCTGTAAGAGACCAACTGAAGGACTTGTACGCTTGCATATAAGCACAACCAACGGATATAAGACACTGGGGCGGGGGGGCAGGGTGGGCAGGTGAAGGCATGTCCTGGGGGGTAGGGGAGGTCGGGGGGAGATCAAGGGGGAAAAAAAAGGAGACATATGTACTACTATTTGTAATACTTAAAACAATAAAAATAAAATAAAATTTAAAAAAAATAATAATAATATTATGGTAGCTAAATAAAAATTTAGGGAAATTCCCTTTATTTTCAATGCTTCAGAGCCATACATGGAGCATTTGGACTATCTGATCTTTAAAGGGTTTGTAGACTTCTCCTGCGAAATCATATGGGCTGGTGCTGTTTTTGGGGGGAAGTTATTTGATAGCCGTTTCACTTTCGTCTTCTGGAGATTAGTATGTGTAAGCTTTCTATCTCTAATAGTGTAAATTTTGCAAAACTGTTTTATTCCAGGAAATGATCCATTTTATGTAGATTTTTCAAATTTATTTGTATATAGGTCTTCATGGTAGTCTCTGAAAATTTCTGTTTCAGTGCTATTTTTCCCTAGTCATTTTTTATTTTCCATATTTTTGCTTTCTTTTTCTCTTGATTTAGTTTAGCTATCTCTTGGTTTATATATTAGATTTTTTATTTATTATTTTATATCTAATGTTTTTCTATTTCATATTTTTGCTTTCTTTTTCTCTTGATTTAGTTTAGCTATCTCTTGGTTTATATATTAGATTTTTTATTTATTATTTTATATCTAATGTTTTTCTATTTCATATTTTTGCTTTCTTTTTCTCTTGATTTAGTTTAGCTATCTCTTGGTTTATATATTAGATTTTTTATTTATTATTTTATATCTAATGGTTTTCTATTCTCTACCTCATTAATATTTGCTTTTAACTATCTCTTCATGGTTCTGATTATTTACCTTGTCCTTTTTCTACCTTTTTAGCTGGGGGTTTAATTGGTTTATTTTTATTCTTATTTTTTTTTATAAAAGTGAATTTCTGATTCACTGGTTTAGGTGTATCCTACAGATATGTAGGATTTTAAATATGTAGCTTTTTAAATAATTTTATAATTTCCTTTGTATTTCCCCTTCTACCCAAGAGTTGTTAAATAGGTGTTTCAGATAGATAGACCTTTTTGTCTTTTTAATAATTTGTAATTACATTGTGTCATAATCAGACAGTATTGTTCTTGTAATTTTTCTGTTTTTCACACATGATTTGGGGGTAGCAGTTTTTATCAGTGACTTGTTTAAATTCTCATTATCTGTTTACATTTTTTAGTGTTTTTGTATAGATGAACACTATTGGTGGCTTTGCATTCTGTGCAGTTTGAAGATTTTTTAAATACCTAAGTCAAAAATGCCCTTGATAGCAATATGGGCCTTTTGTATTTAATTCTGAATTCCCATACTACCTGGTTGATTTTATTTTATTTTTTTATGTACACGTGTATGTGAACCCTTGCCATGATTCTGAGTGTCAGAGCCATACAGAAAGAGAAGTCTTGCTCCTCCTTCATGCTACTTCTGTGTTCCTATTCTTTGCATCCATACCAATCCTCGCCATGTAGATAACCAGTCTCATTTGACTATTTCTTACCACTTTCTTTCAAGGCTGATCTTCAGACAAGCTCTCAGCGTTTAAATCTTTCTGCCTCCAATGCTGCAGTGGCTGAACTGAAACCTGATTGTTGTATTGATGATGTCATACACCATGAAGTAAAGGAAATTGGAACACACATGTAAGGATTATTTTTACTAGTTTTAGAAGGCTTTCTTTTATATATGCCTTTATTTGAAACTTTTGCTTTATTTCCAGTTATCATTAAACCTAATGCCTACTTCAGAAAGAATTTTATGTTTCATGTTTACATTTTATCAGAAACAAACTTTAAACAGAATATTTTGTATGTATTTGAATGTTAAAACTGGATTTTTGAGAAGCAAATATGAACATTTCAGCCATTTAAAGTAATTTTATATTTCTCCACTGCCTTGCCACTTAATTAATTCACAAATTCTGTTAGTTCTTATATCCATCTTTCATTACCATCTCTTCTTCATCTCCACTTACATCACCATTTTTGCCTCTCCTCTTTGTAAAAAAAAAATATTCTTACTGATTTCAGAGAGGAAGAGAGAGGGAGAGAGAGTTAGAAACATCAATGTTGAGAGAGAAACATTGATCAGCTGCCTCCTGCACTCCCCCCACTGGGGATCGAACTTGCAGCCCAGGCATGTGCCCCGACCAGAATTGAACCTGGGACCCTTCAGTCCACAAATTGATGCTCTATCCACTGAGCCAAACCAGCTAGGGCTCTATTTATATTCTTGTCATGCTTCTCTCCCTCTCTACACTGCAGTCATACTAGACTTATTTTACCTCTGAACTCTATGACTTGAAATGTATTCTTGCCTTACAAAGGAATGCCTATGTCATTTTGTTTAGTTCTACTTCTTCATATCTCAGATTTAGCATGACTTCCTCAAAGAGGCTTTCCTGATTTCCTAGACTGAATTAAATGACCCTTTTTACATATTCTGTAGTATCCACAACTTGTCGTTTTAAAAATGTCTTTTGTACTGAAATTACTTACTGAGTAATTTTTCTGTTTTTCAGAAAAAGTATAAATTACAAAATTTATACTTTTATAAGTATTAAAGTGTAAATTTCACAAAGCATAAATTATAAAATTTATACTTTTATAAGCATTAAAGTATAAATTTCATGAAGTCTGCTATATCCCCAGGATCTAGCAAGGAACAGAAGTAAAAATATGTTGAAATTGAATTTATTGAAATATTAAATGTGTAAAATCCCCATTTTACAGAAAATGAGACTCTTGTATAGTTACATAGCTAGTAAATAATGGTGTGGAAGTCAACTCTAAATCTGCCTTCAAGACCTGTACCGTGCTACTCTCGTTCCTACAGTGAGCACTTTGAGGGCAGATATTGTGGGGTTTTGTTTGTTTTGTGTGTTAACCTTCACCTGAGGATATTTTTTCCATTGATTTTTAAGAGAGTAGATGGGAGGGAGTAAGGGAAGAGAGAGAGAGAGAGAGAGAGAGAAACATCCATGTGTCTCACATTAATTGGTTGCCTCCCACACGCTCCGGGCCATGGATGGAACCTGCAACCCAGGTACGTGCTCTTGACCAGGAATCGAACCTGTGACCCTTCATTGCGTGGGCCAATAGCCTAACCACTGAGCCATGCTGGTCAGGGCCAGGTACTGTGTTTTGATCAATACTATATCCCTAGGACCTGGCTTAGTACAGGCATAAGTATAAAGGAGAAATTAAATTAGCTATAATGTCATCACCTAGTACAACCAGTCTTAAAATATTGCTGTATTTCTTTTCATTCGTTTTTATGTGCATATAGATAGCAGATGTGTATAAATAATTTACGTAATACTTTACAAATTTTACAAGTGTCATATTACCCATGGTTTTGTCTTCTTCAATTCACTGTGAATATTTTCCCTCTTGAGTCAGTAATCTTTGAAACATTTTTTTTTTTTTTAAGGATAGTTTATTGACTTTTCAAGAGAGAGAAAGGGAGAGGGAGAAGGAGAAACATCTGCTATAAGAGCGTAACATTGGTTAGGCATCATCCTGTGAACTGAAAGGTTCCTGGGTGGATTTCCCGATCAGGGCACGTGCCCTGGTTGCCGGCTCAATCCCCAGTAGGGGTACGTGCAGGAGGCAGCCGTGATGTTCCTCTCTCATCAATGTTTCTATCTCTCCCTCTCCCTTCTTCTCTCTCTAAAAATCAATAAAAGCACATATTTTTTAAAAAAGGAACACAACTAAAAGTGATTCAGAATGATTAAGACATCTTTCTATTTCAGCTTGGTGTGTGCAGTGAGTTACACAACTCAGGGCGGAGAAAAAATGTATTTTAGAAAATTCTTCAAATTTCAGGTATTGAATCTGACAGTGGTAAATGTTTTGATTTGTTTATGTGTATGTTTTGTGTTTGTTTTTTGAAAGTGTAGTTATTTCTATTTATCTACAGTGAAAACAGGCTCCAAATAAAGCAAATAATATTTTTGGACTTCTCATATTGCTAGCAATCTAAAGTTAGATGTAATTAAGTTAATTAAAAGCAGAGAAATTATCATTACCAATCTATAATAATAAAAATGTAATATGCTAATTAGACCAGATGTCCTTCTGGGTGACATTCCGGACAAAGCTGGGGCTGCGAGGGCCTAGCCTTGCACCAGTTTCGTGCATCGGGCCTCTGGTATACCAATCTGATGTTCTTGTAATGAAACGTGAAGGTTTTTACCCCCCAAATTTTTTTATTATTTTTATAACTTAACAAAGCACACATGAAGAGGGGGGAAATGATTGACAAGTCAAGATAAAATAAGTGTAAATTTTATCAACTTTATAAGGAAATATTTAAATGAGAAATTATTGACTTGGGCTGAGTACACCAAGCTTCATCGGGGACTCCAGGAGAATTTTGTATTTATACACAGTTTTTAAAGTCAATAATCAAAAATAGTTTAAAAACCACTGTTTAGCACACGAATGTGTGTGGACTGGGAGACAAGACTACCATGTATGTCTATATATAGATCTAGCTATGATGCTGTATATATTTTTTTATTCCTTTAAGTGAAAGAAAAAGTATTGTCAATAGGAAACATATTTTGCTATTGCTTTGTTACATTGCTCATTTGTTTAAGATTTTACATGCCTTTTGAAAAAATAAAAAGAATTTCAGTTGCTTAATTTGGTAAAATAAACATATAGAAAAATCCTGAAATAATGTGTTCAGTTTAGTCAAATGTAATGAAGTAAAACCCAAGTAACTATCCCCTAGTCAAGAAATGATGGTTGCCTTTTTAAAAATGCATTTAGAATTATCTTAGGATTTTTTGTTTCTGTAAGAGTATTGCATACCTATTAGAGAAGTCTTTTACAAATAAATTGGAAAATGGCTTTGACACATTTAAGCCCTACTATTTAAAACAAGCAAACAAAAATAAATGGTCAAATGATAAGAATCTCCTGCTTGATATGCTTTTTTCAACTAGGTTCTCAAACCACTGGATGTGAAAACCAAATTTTACAATGCAGAGGTAAGTGTTGGGCACGTAATATTTTGGATAAAACATTAAGATCTTATTTGACTAAAATTAATGTAGTATTACATTTCTTTTCATATTGAAGTCAATTGCTGATAGTCCTGCAAATTACTTGTGAAAAATGAGCATAAAGGTCAATCAAAAGTGAATAATTTCATTGTAGATCACTTTAATCTGCTGTTTTCAGCTTACATGGAATCAGTATGATTTTTATTTTAATTGTTAATTTTGTAAAGCTTTCACCCCTTTCATTAAATGATTGCCCTATCATTCCAATTAATGGTTCTTAATACTGCTTAAAAACATCAGCGATCTGCTGAATATTTACAATGTAATTCTGATATTTCAAAAACTAAAGTGGTAGCTCTAACCCTGCAAAAAAGATTTAATATTTACATGGAAAATATTGATAAGTAGAGCTCAGCAGTATAAAGTTCGTTGTACAACTGGGCATACCAAAATGTCTAAGTCAGGAACTTGACCTACAGTAAAGACCTATGAGGAGGAAAAAAAGACATAAAATAACAAAACTAGCTACTATAAAGTGAGCCCAAGAGAATGATATAAAAAAATGTGCTACAGGACCTCTGGGGAGGAGATTTTGGAGTAGTCTGAAGAAGCTTCATGGAAGAGGAGGGGAGCTGAGCAGAGTCTGGAAGAAGGAATGTTGGGGAGCCCAAGTGTCAGAGCAGTGAAGACATTCCAAGCAGAGTTGCCCAGGCACATGTAACCTGTAGTGAAAAGTGTACATATTTGGTGGGAGGGTAGAGTATCATCAAGGAGATTCCTAGATGTTTGAGGTTTGTGTGTGTGTGTGTGTGTGTGTGTGTTTTCATTATATTTTTATTGATTTCAGAAAGGAAGGGAGAGGGAGAGAGAGAGAGAGAAACATCAATGATGAGAGAGAATCATTGATCGGCTGCCTCCTGCACGCTCCGAACTGGGGATCGAGCCCATAACCTGGGCATGTTCCCTGACTGGGAATTGAACCACGACCTCCTGGTTCATAGGTCAATGCTCAACTACTGAGCCATACCGGCCGGCCTACTAGATGTTTAAAGAGTTGACATTTCTTTTGGGGGTTAGGGGAGTTGGAATACTACATATGGGCTCCACCTTTTTTGTTACTTAATACTGTGATTTTGATTAATTGCAGTATTTGGCTTGGTGAATTTTAAAGTCTTAGTAATTTCTTACTTTGATAGGAAAGATTTCATTCCTAGTAGGAGGGGAGATTGGTAACTATTCTGTTAGACTAGATATGTTAGAAAATTAAAAATAAGTAGGGCTGTAGTGGGTCTTTTTTCTATAAGTGGCTCATAGGATAGTACATATTAAGATATTTTGGGTTTTCTTTGTTGAAGATATGTTGGTATATTCAGATACTTGACAAGTAGTTTTATAATACTTGTCATTTATTCAGTGATTTTTGAATAGCTTTATGAATTGCTAGTTACTCCATGAAAAATATAAAAGTGACATACTCCCCTAAAAAAAAAAAAAAAAACCCCACAATTTCACCACACCAAAAAGTAACTGATTTTTCATTAATCCATATTCTCTTTTCTTTACTCATTTATATATAATATTCTGTTTTTATAATCATAGTAACAATTTTATTTGTTGCCTTTTTCAGCTAACATTATATGTAAATAAACATAAACTTTAAGTTTTTGCCAACAAACTTCAGAACAAAAGTTTTAGTAAAATCTGAACTTTTGAAAATAGACATCGCTTTAAAAACAAGATAGGATGAGGCAGATTCTGTTAACCCCAACTAGGAAATGCAAGGAAATGATAGGAGTTAGTAAATCAGCCTAGCCAGTGGTCGGCAAACTCATTAGTCAACAGAGCCACATATCAACAGTACAACGAGTGAAATTTTTTTTGAGAGCTAAAATTTTTAAACTTAAACTTCTTCTAACGCCACTTCTTCAAAATAGACTCGCCCAGGCTGTGGTATTTTGTGGAAGAGCCACACTCAAGGGGCCAAAGAGCCGCATGTGGCTCGTGAGCTGCAGTTTGCCGACCACGGCCCTAGACAGTAGGTAATATTTTTTATACTCTGTGACATAGTCCTTACACAACTAAAATTAGTCCAACATTTGTCGCAGACATTTGTAGGCTGTTTCTAAGAATTCTAATAATATGTGAGTCACCTAAAAAAAACAAGTTTTTATGAGAAATTTTGTTGTAGTCTTCTAAAATAGAAAAGCCTCGCAAGAAGTGACATTAGATGCTGGGATTCAAACATTTGGTCACCTGCTGAGAACAGAGCTCCATGCCAGGTGATGAAGAGAAATATAAATAAACTGAACATTTTCACAATCCTCAAGGAACTTAGGTCTAATGGAGGAGACCAGCATGACATAGTTACAGTATAGTATAAGCACCCCTCCCCCACTAGATCATGAAGTGTACTAATACTCTGGGAACATAGAGAAGTGAAGTATGATTTCGAACTATGTATTTGACAAAAAAAGGACATTTGAGATGACCCTTGATAATTGGGTAACTTTAGAAATATATTAAAAAGACTCACTGAAATCTATTAACAAGAATTGAATAAATTCTCAATTGTCTGTGGTCTAGCTCAACATTCTCTGAAGTGTGATCCATAGAACCCTAATCACACAAGATGCTCCTTGAAAAAAGGATTCCATTATTAGATAAATTTAGAAGCTCTTCATTGTACGTATTCTGAATGTGGAGGATAGTGTATGTCCATTTTAAGTAATCTATGAAGAATTACAGTGTAGTAAAGAATTTATAGAACTAGAAAGGCATGGAATATACTTTTCTCCCCCAAGATGTGCCCTTGAATATTTGCTTCTATTAAGTACTCACCTGTCATGTTCGTCTCTATTCATTTAACCTTAATAGTTCACCTGTTTAGAAAAATGATTTGTCATATTCCTTTATGTAGCTTTCTGTTTACTTTCTTGTTTTACTAATGCTGTCTTGTATAGTAAATTAAAAAAAATGCAGAAATGCATTTTATTTTAAAGTTATTCTTTTTCTTTAACATTTAATTCTGATTTTTCTAATTTTTCTTTTTTATTTTTCCATTAGAGTGACCTCAGTTCTGTGGTAATTTGATTTTTTATTATAAATTTCTATGCTTATCTTACTCACCACTTTTTTACTCTAATTAATCTCTCTTTACAAACATATTGGAAAAATAAAGTTAGTATGAATACCAGCTACTTGACTTCAAAAAGATATATATAATTTTTTGTACTTTTTAAATTTATATTAATTTGACTTATTCTGTGAGAAAAAATAGATCAGAGATTAAATTGTCATATTGAAACAATTATATTCTCTTTTTTAGTGCTTTTCCCTTAAGTGTTTTTTTAAGAGACATGTTAACCTTGTTTAAAACAGCCTTGGGATTTTCAACATCTTACTATAAAATACCCTACTAGTACTTCAATTCTTTGAATAAACTATCTAGTTTAAATTTATCTTCAAATGCACAAGTGGTTTTAGTTTTAAGTCTGGGTCAGGTAAAGATGGCCCTTTGATAACAGTAAACAGAAGGAAATCGAATTTTCCCAAGTTGGCTAAAATCATATTTTCAAATTTCTATTAACTGTAAGCAGTATTTGCTTATGCAGTGTTACATTACATACATAATAATAATATCAACTGCCATAGCACTGAATTCTTAATTTTTCAAGTGTCAAATTATTTTATACTAACTATTCAAACTAACTTAATTTTCCATTATGCGGCTTGTTTTTCTTTCATTTTATCTAAACTCTTCCTAATTTATGCAGAAAATTGCACTTTTAAAATTGAAATGTAGATCTATTGTTATTTTTAAAGCAATGGATTGATGGGATATATTTAGGATTCTTTTGAGAAAAAGTAGCAGAATAATGCCTTTAAATTAAGATATATTCTTTTAAACTGATACATCATTATATTTCTGTTTTCATTTGAGCACATGTGCCAAAAACTAAAGAATCTGTTTTATTTTAGATAATAATACATTAGAATATAACCTTATCATTATATTTGCAAATAATTTTCATTTTCTGAACTTAGTGTTTAAAGGCTTATAAATGCCAAGATATTTTGGTTATAGTGTGTGTGTGTGTATATATATATACATACTAGTATGTGCATACACACACACACACACACATATATCATGTACCTATATAACTACAAAATTTTGAACAAATTTTTGAATATCTTTAGTATATTATTTCTTACATAGGTTAGTTTATAAAATAAACCAAATTATCTGTTATCCTTCAATTACACACACAAAAAATAATAACCAAATAGCATAAAAAGAATGTTTAACATAAATAATCAGAGAATAAAAATTTTTTTTTATAAAAGAACTTATTTAAATTACCCATTGATTAAAATACTGCTGAATAGCATCACTTTTCAAATCATCACTAAGTACCAAATACCTTTTGTTTTATTTAAAAGTTCTAAAATTGTCAGGTGTAATTCACATATTTTTTACCTTAAATTTACATTTTAAATGAACCAAGAAATTAGTATTGGCCACTAACAAATTGCTTTAATTAAAGTTAAATTCTATACGATTATATAAAATACATTATTCACTGTATTAGTGGTCTCTATATTATCTAAATTGAAGCAGTGTGACAATTGAAGTTGTATTATGCTCAAATGTTATAAAGACTAAATTATCTTAGTGTATCACTGAAATGATAGGTATGCAGGTATATTAATCATACTAAATTTCATTTTAACATATTAATAAGTTATACTAGAAGATTTAGGATATTTGTGAAAGAAATTCTAAATAAATATTTTTTATCTTAATACAAAAATATCATAGTTATCCCCCATCCATTGTTTGACAAGTTATCAATTGACTAACACTTGACTTTGCCCCTGTTAATTACGTTAGGATGAAGATTTCTTTTCTTGCATTAATTTTGATAACATTGACTTTCAGGCATGAACTAATCACATTTGTGGTTAATATTTTTTCTTCATATAGATCAGATATTTTGTTGAGGTTAATATTTTAAATAGCATTACACTTTGGTGGATATTTTTTCATATTCTCAGACCGATGAAGTATTTCTCGAAGCCCAGATTCAAAATATTACGACCTCACCCATGTTTATGGAGAAAGTTTCATTGGAGCCATCTATAATGTACAATGTAGCAGAATTAAATTCAGTCAACCAAGCTGGAACATGGTAAGTATGAATTATGAAGTGTTTATTCTTATTTTGAAAGTATGAACTCTTCTGATATCTGTTACTCTTGGGTGGTTTTTAATTTTTTTAAGTTAGTAGACTTTTTTTATTTTCATAGGAAAATTGATCCAAAAGCAATTTCTCACTCAGAGCATCCTAGTATTTACATGTTATTTTAATGTGGCACATTTGTTGCAATTGATGAACCAATATTGATAATTATAATTAACCAAAATCCATAGTTTACATTAGGGCTCAATTTTTTGTGTTGTACATTCTGTGGGTTTTGAGAAGTGTAATGACAAGTATCCATCATTATATTATTCAAAGTAGTTTCACTGCCCTAAAGATGCCCTGTGCTTTACCTATTCATAAAAATAAAGATCCTAGTTATTTGCATTTTATGTCTTACTATACTATTTGAAGCACTTGTTCTTTTAATTTTCATAATAATTCAGTGAGTTAAATGTGAAACCTTCATCTTATCCTGCAAATGATAAAACTGAAGTATCGGAAGGAATGATGGAGAGATTAGAAATGGTGAGTTTTAAGAAGAAATATTCAGTCATCATCAAAATAGGAATAGATGATTGATTTTTTTTGTGAAAACAAAAACATATGTCTTTCTATAGGTAATTTAGAAAAATAAATAAATGTAGGTTTGACATTAATATGGATAGGAAGGTAATAGCTGGAGAAAGTGCCTGACTTTCTTAAACAAGAATGAAAGTTTACTGTTATCTTATTATGTTGGTTAGATACAGAAGAGTTCTTAACCTCCCATTCTCCCACTGGGGAAACAATTTTCCATTCTCTTCCTATTATTTTAGTTCATTTCGGAAATAATTACTTAGTTTATAATATTATGTTTCTTCTTATTCTTTTTTTTTTGTCTTAAGTTTTACATATGTTTCCTTTTTCCCCAGTTGACACCCCCTTCTTATTCTTAATCTTTTTTTTTATAATTTTAGAGAAGAGGAAAAGGATATTTAAAGTTTTTATCTTTATTGCATTTTTTCAGCTAATTGATACATATCCAATATTTTAGGTAATATATTGCATTCTATTATAAAGAACCTCAAGATTTTCCATATCAACAAAAATAAATCCTTTTCATTTGTGTTGAAACAACTCACCTGTTCTGTTCTAGATCTTTGGATGGTAAATCATTCAGTTCCTGTCAAAAGGAACAATCATGTGGTTTTTCTTTTAAAAGATGCTAGAGAAATCTCTCCATCTCTGTCTCCATCCCTCTCAGTGTAACTACGTTTGGGCCAAGAACATATTTGCAGCCAATGGATACACGCCAGTATTTGTATTGCCTAAAGCCCAAGAAGGAGTTTGCAGAAAAAGCAGGCATCATTAAAGGGGTAACAGTGATCGGGAAATTGGATATAGTGTGGAAAACAAATCTAGGTGAAAGGGGAAGATTACAAACCAGCCAACTTCAAAGAATGGTGAGTCTCTGGAAAAACTTCAGGTTTTGGTATGTGGGGAGGGACGGGTAGGTAGTTAGAACAACTTAAATTTTCCTACGTCTACACACTAAAAACCAGAGCAATATAAAAGGCATTAATATTACTAGAGAATAAGAGACAAAAGACTAATAATTTTACTGACCTCTAGGGGAAAAAAATTGGTATTGCGATAAATGGAAAATCTTCAACTGTTCATTTATCCTTCATACATGGTTTCTTTCTTTACCAAACAAAAATTAAAATAACTGCTTATCAGTTGTTCCCTCCTAAGGTGATTCATACTCTCTGTTCGCCTGACTTCCACTATATTAAAGTTTTCCTTTTTGCAATGTCCTGAAACTCTTACTACAGTCACCTACTCAGTTTATACCATTTTTAAGATGTTTAAAATCTGAGTTATCAGCAACCAGTGTGTGAGTCCCACTAATCTGACCTTGTAAGCATTGGTTGGATACCTCATTTCTGCTCTGAGAATAGGGATAGCTACCAGTCTTCCTTTCTTGTGTTAGAATATGCTACAGAATCCTCCCTTAGTGCTGAATATTACCTGTTTTGATATATTCTAAAATGAACTGTTCTTTCACTATTTGAAGTAATTATTTGAAAAAAATTGTCACTGACCTATTTTTAATGTAATAGTTAGCTATCATCCTGCCATGGCATGTTCCAAGCTTTCACGTTTCTGTGGCCTATCCTTGCCCATGTGTCTTGTGAAAAGGCATGATTTTCTTCCTGGGTCATTGCAGAGTGATCATCCTCTTTCTGTTTAGGCAGTAATCTTCCCTATTTAGAGCTATGTGTATATGAGCCACAGTAGCTTTGGAATCATCCCTTTAAGATCAGACCTCCTGAAATGTCTTTTTACTATTTACCTATGAGATTTATAGACCTTGAGATTCATTATAACTCTTCTTAACATGGAGTAATTCTAGCAAAAACAGGCAGGGTCTATAGTGCTGTTCTGCAGGTAGTAGCAGCAAAAGAAGTTAGAATGAAGACTAGAATAACGGAAAAAAATTTTCTCCAAACGTCATCTTAGAGACCCAGCAACTATTGAGTGAATGTCCTACTGTGGTACCTTCATAACAATGGAAAGGTTTTGTAATACATGTATGTTAACTGTGTTGCTTTTTCTTTTAGGCTCCAGGTTATGGAGATGTTAGATTGTCTTTGGAGGCAATCCCAGATACCGTCATCCTAGAAGAACCTTTTCATATTACCTGTAAAATAACAAACTGCAGGTAATGCCAATGTTTGTGGATGGATGTCCTTTCCTCCTCACCCACCTAAAAGATAATTTTCATTTTCTTTTTTTCTAAGTTATATTTTATTTTTTAATCACAGTTTACTTTTAATATTATTTTGTATTGGTTTCAGGTATACAGCTTAGTGGTTGGACAATCATATACTTCACAAAGTGTTCCCCCAATATTAGTGGTACCCACCTGGCACCATACATAGTTTATTACAATATTATGGACTATATTCCCTATGCTGTACTTTACATCCCTGTGACTATTTTATAACTACCACTTTGAACTTCTTAATCCTAAAAGAGAATTTTTAAGTCTTTTAAATATGTTGTCACCTTTTAAGTTTCCTGTTGACATGTAGCCTTTTCTGATGTTGATGTTGAATACTATAGTTGTTCATGTGGTACCTGTATGTTACATATTTTTGAGGTTGTGCTGCATTAGGCTGTTGATATATTTGATTACATTCATGCATTATACCCTATGAGGTAGGTATTAATTATTCATAGTCTATGCAAGAGAAAACCAACTCAGAGGTTAAGGAACTTTATTTAAGCTCAGAGAGCTAGAAAAGATGGGGCCAGAATTTGAAACTGGGTGTATTTGACTTCAAAGTCCATATTCTTTTCATTGTTTACACTTCCCTCACACTTCACATCATTTTTTTTTTCTTATAAATCTTTATTGTTCAGATTATTACAGGTGTTCCATTTTTTTTCCCCCCCATAGCTCCCCTCCACCTGATTCCCCACCCCACCCCATGCCCTTACCCCCCGCCACTGTCTTCATCCATAGGAGTAAGATTTTTGTCCAATCTCTTCCCGCACCCCTCACACTTGCTTCCCCTGAGAATCGTCAGTCCACTCCCTTTCTATGTCCCTGATTCTATTATATTCACCAGTCCATTCTGTTCTTCAGATTTTTTATTCACTTGATTTTTAGATTCACTTGTTGGTAGGTATGTATTTGATGTCATTTTGTTGTTCATAATTTTTATCTTTACTTTTTTCTTCTTCTTCCTCTTCTTAAAGAATACCCTTCAGCATTTCATGTAATCCTGGTTTGGTGGCGATGAACTCCTTTAGCTTTTTCTTGTCTGTGAAGCTCTTTATCTGACCTTCAACTCTGAATGATAGCTTTGCTGGGTAGAGTAATCTTGGTTGTAGGTTCTTGCTGTTCATCACTTTGAATATTTCTTGCCACTCCCTTCTGGCCTGCATAGTTTCTGTTGAGAAATCAGCTGACAGTCGTATGGGTACTCCCTTGTAGGTAATTAACTGTTTTTCTCTTGCTGCTTTTAATATTCTCTCTTTGTCTTTTGCCCTTGGCATTTTAATTATGATGTGTCTTGGTGTGGTCCTCTTTGGGTTCCTCTTGTATGGGGTTCTGTGTGCTTCCTGAACTTGTAAGTCTATTTCTTTCACCAGGTAGGGAAAGTTTTCTGTCATTATTTCTTCTAATAGGTTTTCAATATTTTGCTCTCTCCCTTCTTCTGGCACCCCAAAAATTCGGATGTTGGTTCGCTTGAAGTTGTCCCAGAGGCTCCTTACACTATCTTCATATTTTTGGATTCTTTTTTCTTTTTGTTTTTCTGGTTGGATGTTTTTTGTTTCCACATATTTCAGATCTTTGGTTTGATTCTTGGGGTACGTTAATCTACAGTTGAGTTTCTGTATATTTTTTATTTCAGACAGTGTATGCTTCATTTCTGACTGATCCTTTTCCATTTTTTTTGGCATTCTCATTAAGGTCCTTGAAGGTCTTACTAAGCTCCTCAGAAGTGTCATCAAGTTTCTCAGCGGTTTTTAGAAGATTCTTGAGTAACCTTATACATGTGGTTCTGAACTCTATGTCATCCAGTAGTTTGCTTTCCTCCGTTTCTTTCATTCGTGACATGTTTCTTTGTTTCTGCATTTTGGCTGCTTCCCTGTGTTGATGGAGTGGCTTTGTGTGGTAGGTGACCTATAGGGGGCAGTAGCTCAGCCTCCCCAATCACCTGATGTGGATGCTCTTGGTACACCCCTTTGTGGGCTGAGTGCAAAGTCTTGGTGTAGTTAAGCCTGAATTGCTGTTGGTACGCTGGGAGGAATTGACCTCCAGGCCAATTAGCTGTGAGCACTCCCTGTGTCTATAATGGAAGAACTGCTGCACTGAAGACACACTTAGGGGCAGGACTTGTTTCAGTGGGGCTTTGGTGCTCACTGAGTCTTCCTCTTGAATGTGTCACTTATGGATGTGAGGAGTTGAAATCTGGTGTCTCACACTGACCACTAGGTACACTGGCTTCTGGATCTCCAATGGGGTGCAGGTCAGCTACTGTCTGAGGCCACTCAGCAGGAGCTACAGTGAGAGCTGCAGTTTTCTCCTCTTTGCTTGGGGTTTGGAGGTTTTGGAACTGTCTGACCCGGGCTGCAAGTTTGCTAGGTTAAGCTGCGATAGGGCAGGCTTTTCTTATGCTAACTCGGTTGCTTGGAGCTTGAGTAGGTTTGTAGGTTGTGCAGGGCGGGGCCTCAGGGTGTCACTAGGTTAGGGCGTGGCAAACAGCAATGGCTGCTAGTTAGCCGGCTCTGTGTCCCCAAAGGCATCCGCCAGTCCCGTGCCCCAGTGCAGTAAACAATTATTCCTGCGCGCAGCTCTGCAAGCAAGCCACCCTCGCTGGCAGACAGTCCAGCTTCTCCCCGTAGGAGTTTGGGTCCCCCGCGTCTCCCCAGAGACTGGATTTCAGAGTAATCGGGGGCTTGTCTCCGTTCGGGTTGAAAAAAGCAACGCACCCAGTCGCCCGCCGCCAGCCCGGATCACGCGCCTCCGTACCTCAGCTTTTCAGCGCTCGTGCACGTCTCAAAGCTCTTTTCTCTTTCCTTCTAGTTGTAGAACTTCCACTCAGCCAGCTTTCCCGTGGTTCTGGGTGATAGACATTTTGTCTTTTAGTTGCAGTTTAAATTGTTGTGGGAGGCAGCAGTTTAGGTGTTTACCTACGCCGCCATCTTGGATTCTCTCCACACTTCACATCATTAAAGCATGAGATAGTAGGTTCTTGTGGAATAATATATTATAGATTTAATGTAACAAGGCAGATTTTTCTGAGCCATACTTAGACCTAGGGCTATATCTTTAGTAGTAAGAAAGTAAAAATAGGTTATGAATTTAATATAAGGGATAACCATAGATTGGAAAACAGGACTTTGATAATAAAGGGAAAGTATAATCTACTTATTAAAAAGCAGAGCCCAGAGCTTTGAAGCCAGAAAAACCTAGGATTAAATCCCAATCCTATCACTTTTGCTACTCCATCTATTACTACTTGGTATTATTAGTTGGGGCATTTTAATAATATTGCAGTGATGAGTCCCAGCCCTCACTGTGTAAATGTATAATCCTTTCTAATCCATTTTCATTTCCTCCTTATGATATTTGTGGGAGATAGGAAATAGTTATCCTTCAAAATTTCAAAAATACCTACTTCCCCTACAAAGCCACCTAGATCCTCCCATGCACAGTTAATCATCCTTTTCTCTCTTACAGCAAAGTTTAATACAGTTTTTTAGGACACTCATATATTGCTACAATTACTAGTCTTTTCCTCACTAGATTGTGAATTAGTTAAGGGAAGGGCCCATGTCTTACCCAGTATTATAAATGCAATGCCGACCACATTGGAGGAGCTCAGCAAACAATACACACAGGGCAAAGACCCTGCACATTTACAGTGGGGTTTTGGATTTTTTGTTTGTTTGCTTCTTTTGAGATTTTTGAGGTATAGCAAATCCATTATTGACCAAATGACCAGGTGCTAGCAACATAGTTTTTGAGTTTTTGTGAAACTTAATGCGAAGATTCATGTAGTGCATCTAACCTGGTCTGTGGCACAGTAGATATTTTAAATGTTTATTTAGGAGACAGAAACCTATAAAAGCTAAGTACCATTAAATTGTTATATCTAAAAATCAATAAATTAAATTTTAAATAAATATTTTAAAATATAGAGCCAACTATGAAAAAAAAAGATAAGAGTTGAAGGTAGTCATGAATGGTGGTAGAGTGTTTTTCATTATGAGCCTTTGGTTTGTGTGTTTTTTTAAACAACATGCATGCTTTCGTTAAAAGTTGTTTTAACATAAGCTGAACTGATGATATCAATTGTAAGCAGAAGCAGGCTTTTTATGTTAACAGTGAACAAACCTGAATAGTTTTTACTTCTTATAAATCTTGTCAGTCATTTTCTGTGTTATCTCCAAGGTAAAGAAACATAAATAGGACAAGCACTGGAGCAGACTCAGTTTGTCATTCTGTTTCCTGCTGATTACCTAACAGAAGTAGGAAGGATGCACAGCACTAAGATTAGACACAGATGTCTGGAAGTCTCCCAAAGAAGTGGCACAGTTGTTAAAGTGGCAAAGCAGGGAGCCAGGTGACTAGTAACAGAACCAGAAGGCCAACAACCAGAAAGGCAAATTAGTCTCAGTGACACTTTAAACCCTAGAAGATGCTATCTTCTTTCATTTTCATGACTATCATAACTGAAATAAAAATGATATATTTTAATTTGTTTCTGGCTTTTAATTCTCCTTGGACACCCAGAAAATAAATTCATTGGAAGTAATACAAGAATATCCCATCCCTCTTGTGAAAGGAACAAGATTTATTCCTGTTTTTCTGATTCCCCCAGCAGTGAAAGGACTATGGACCTAGTTTTGGAAATGTGCAATACCAATTCTATCCACTGGTGCGGCATTTCAGGAAGACAGCTTGGAAAGCTGCATCCAAGTTCCTCTCTCTGCCTTGCCCTTACTCTACTGTCTTCAGTACAGGGACTGCAAGTATGTTATCTTTTCAATAATTTCAGTATTTGGAAGCTATTAACCCATCATACTGTATCCATACTTTCTCTAGTAAATACCATTGAATGAAAACTTAGGCCTGTATTTTTCTCTCAATAGAGCGTCTCCGGCTTAAGACTAACAGACACGTTTTTAAAGAGAACATATGAATATGATGACATCGCACAAGTCTGTGTGGTATCTTCGGCCACTAAAGTGGAAAGCTGAAGAAAATTTCCAACGTTATGCCTTCCATTGAGTTTCACAGAACTGTCTGTATTTTTTTGTCACCTTTGTAAAATGATCAAGTCAACAGTAAAAAGAAGTATATGTTATTTAAATTTCTTTTCTGTAAAACAGTTAAAATATTAAATATTTGTTTTGAAAAGACCATCTACTAGTTTTATCTTGTGAGTTATATTCTCAAGAAACATTTGTATATTTTCTACACATATCCTTTTTATTTCATTTAGATGACCATTGGACTTTGTTCTTTAAAAGCTCTATATTTGAGGCCATTTGTCCCTGGCAAGTATCTAGACCAGGCATCAGCAACATTTTTATGTAAAGGGCCAGATAGTACATATTTTAGGCTTTGCAGGCCATGTGGTTTCTATTGAAGATACTCCACTCTGCTGTTGTGGTGCGAGAGCAGCCAGTTGGCCAAAAGAGCACAGTGGGTTTTACAAATCAGGCAGCCAGCCTGCAGGCCATAGTTTGCTGACCTTGACCTAGGACAGTGGTTGGCAAACCGTGGCTTGAGCCGCAGTTTGCTGACCACTGACCTAGGAGATACAACTGTTTGTTAAAACTTAAGAATTTTTATAATATTTCATTTAAGTCCAGATTTTTCCTAGCTCCTTAGTCAACAAGAAAAAGTTGTTTAAAACAACTGACATGGTCTTCGAATAACCTTGTATTTACTAACAGAGTATGAATTCTTCCAAATTAGTGTATTGGTTTCTGTGTTTGTGTATACATATAAACCCACACTGTCTAAGTTTCAGTTACCAACAGCAGATCTTAGATTACTGCTTACTTGGTTAACTTTTAACTAAGAAGCTTGACTCTTTTCTAAGTCCCAAAATCCTGTGTTTTTTTTTTTCCCATTAAAAAAAAGCCACTTATTTTCATAGGCATATTTAAAGGATTTCCAGCTTCTGATAATTGATTTTGAATTCTAAATCATGTATTAATATTAGAAAACTTTCGACCTCTGCCTATAATCACACTAATTTTACTTATGCCTTAAATAAAATAGTGAAAAAGTTAAGATTGAAAACAACTTTACAACGTGAGTGTAATGTTTCAGTATTTTGTCAGGAAAATGAAAGGTTATGCTGTTAAATAAACACTTATTTTGGTAAGTGGAAATGTAAGGATGTCCTATATAATAAAAGCCTAATATGCTAAGTGTCCAGTCAGTTCAACCAATCAAAGCATAATATGCTAATGATATGCTAAGGCTGCTCAACCACTTGCTATGACGCGCACTGACCACCAGGGGGCAGACACTCCGACTGGTAGGTTAGCTTGCTGCTGTGATCCGGCCGATCAGGACTGAGTGAGATGGGCTGGACACGCCCTGGAGCCCTCCCCTGGTCCCTCCCCAGCTGGCCAACCTCCCATGTCCCTGATAGTGCACTGGTGGGGTCCCTCAGCCTAGCCTGCACCCTTTCACAATCTGGGACCCCCGCGGGGATGTTGGAGAGCTGGTTTCGGCCCAATCCCACAGGCCAGGCCGAGGGACCCCACTGGTGCACGAATTCATGCACCGGGCCTCTAATATATATATAACTACAGGCCTGGTGCATAAAAATTCATGCACTGGAGGGGGGGGGGTCCCTCAGCCCAGCCTGCCCCCTCTCACAGTTCAGGAGCCCTCAGGGGTGGGAGGCAATGCCCCCATCACACCTCTGCTGCTGCCACTGCTGGCAGTGCAAGCCTCAGCCAGCCCTGGTTACCTGAGCCTCGGGCCGGCCCTGGGCGGCACCCAAGGCTTGCCTGGGCCGGCCCTGCTTGCCTGAGCCTCAGTCAGTGAGGGGTGCAGGAGCACCCGAGGCCCCCAGCAGGGCTGAGGGGTCTCCGGCGGCAGGTGCGCGGAGCAGCCGGCCCTGGCTGAGGAATGGAGGATACTCCCAACGACATGAGTTATAACTTCCCATTTGTTGGACACCACAGTCAGGCTTCAGCTTCGGGGGAGGAAGAGACGGATGGGCAGCTCGTTGGAGGGGCCTGGGCGAGCTGTCAGTCAGTGGGGGGTGCAGGAGGCCCCAGCGAGGCATGGAGAGTGGCTGGGCCCGCCCCTGCTGTGGGCATCGCCATCTTGTGATGGTCAATTTGCATATTACCTCTTTATTATATAGGATTGCTTAAATGTAAGAGTACATTAAGTCAAATACAAAAATTGTTTTTTCTTAAATGCATAATTATTTATTGCCATGACAAATTGGTCCAATATGAAGGCTATATTTGAAGTGAGATTTGCCCCTTAAATTGGAGTAATAATTAATGAAATGTCTGTACAAGATAAAGTGTAAGCAGTGTAAAATCTCTCTCTCTTCCAAAATGAGTAAGGTTGATTAAATGATTAATAAGACTTTATAGCCACTGCACTGGGTACGTCCATGGTTTTTCAAGCATCTTCTCATGATCAAACCTTCAGTTTCACTCCGTTTCAAATTTAAAAAGTAGCATATAATGGGTCACTTGGAATCTGCTATATAATTTGATTTAATTACAAAGTCTCTTTTTACAAGCAATAACCTAGACTCATTGTTCATTCATTAAATAAAAGATAATCTTATTTTAGAAAGGATCTGTTTAAACCACATTATAAAAATTAGATAAACAATTTGTTACATTAAATGAAAGTGTCATTTGCATAAAAAAGATATTTTACGTTTTATATAGCATCATAATAGCTACAGCTACTACAATGAAATGTGATTAATGTAAGTCAGTTATTCCTAAGTAGACTGTATATAAAGATTTACCTTAATGCCCTGTTTCAGATAAGCAAGAATAAAATATTTAGGGCATTTCTTACAATTTTATGAGTACCTAGCACAATCCAACTACACAAAACTTTCTTGAAATGCAGTGATCCCAAAGTGAGGAAGATACTTGAGCAAAAATGGCTTGAATCAGATGGAAATCCAGGTGAGGGAACTGCTATCATTTAGACTGAATTTGGTATGGGTAGTATATTAACAAAGAAACAATCTAGGAGGTAAAAAGGAATAAATACACCAATTCCTATTACTTATTGTAATAGCAGCAGATATTAGCAAATCAAGACATTGATTTAAAGGGTTCTGCTTATAATATGTCTGATTTTGGTATCAGAGTAATAGATATGTAAAATGAGTTGTGAGGTACTTCCTCCTTTTCTGTTTTCTGGAAGATTGTGTAGCTTGAGATTATTTCTCCCTTAACTTTTTTATAGAATTCCCTATTGAAATTGTTTTGTTTGGGACTGGAGCTTTCTTTTCTGCAGGATATCTGTTTCTTCAGTGAGCTTTAGCACTTTCTATCTTACAAGGAATTTTTAAAAATTAATATTGTTGAATATATAGACCTAAAGTTGGTTGTAGTATTTTCTAATGATCCTGTAGTATTTTCTAATGTCTGCATTGATATCTCCTCCTTCACTTCTGACATTGTTGATTTGTATGTTCTCTATTTCACTGGTCAGAGAGCTAGAGGCTTACTAGTTTATCAATCTGAAAGCATTTTTTTAATCCTCACCCAAGGAGTAAAGATATTTTTCCATTGATTTTTTTAGAGAAAGTAGAAGGAGGGAGAAGAGAAACATCGATGTGAGAGAGAT
This sequence comes from Corynorhinus townsendii, assembly GCA_026230045.1. Taxonomy (NCBI): domain Eukaryota; kingdom Metazoa; phylum Chordata; class Mammalia; order Chiroptera; family Vespertilionidae; genus Corynorhinus; species Corynorhinus townsendii. The sequence goes on from JAPDVU010000012.1 coordinate 7,898,374, forward strand.
ACATCAATTGGCTGCCTCCCACATGCGCCCCGACTGGGGAGTGGGAATTGAACCCAGGTACATGCCCTTTACCAGGAATCAAACGTGGGACCCTCTGGTGCAGCAGTCGCCAACCAGTGGTCCATGAGGTCCGAAAGGTTGGCAGCCGCTGCTCTGGTGCACAGGCTGACGCTCGACACTGAACACACCAACCGGGGCGAAAGCATCTTTAATGCACTCAAGCTAGCTATGCTGGAAGCTTTTTCTTAGCACTGGGTGACAGCGACCGATTTTAATTAAGGGCCGGCTTTGCTTTCTTTCATCAATGTCCTCACATTCATGCAGTTAGTCCTGTATAACCCTTGGACACTAGGAGCTGAATTTATGAGAAGTTAAATTGGTTTCGATGGACTAGAGGAGATTTACTTCAGAGGGCCTAAGCCTCGAGTCCTTCTCTGGACAGAACTGTAGGCTCATGTGGGTCTTCACTGTGGCCTAAGCCCCGAGTGGGGGTTAGGCATTGCTGGTGTAACTGAGGAGAAATCTCTGACCTCGTACTGTTTAAAGTGGTGCTTCCTGGGCCTTTTTACAGGACCTACTAAATAAAAATGGCATGTGTGGGCCTGAATCTGCATTTTCAGCAAATAAACCAGGTGACTCTTAACAGTGAAACTATGGAACTACTACTCTGATGTCACAAAGGGAAAGAGAAAAAGTTGGTTTTTAAACTTTATTCTCTTTTGAGGAGAATAGTTCTAATAAGGCCCTGGTTATTATCAGTATTACTTATTTAATATCACATTCTTTTTCAGTTTTTTTCTCACAACACTTGCAAAATCATTATGTGTCTGCCCAACTTTACTTATTTCATAATTAACAAAAGAAATTCCAGTTAGAACAGCCTCCTCCACTATAGGTAGAGCCGTGCCATTAATACTGAACAATGCCACTTCTCTCCACTAATATGTATTCTAATTTAAATGTAATATTTTAAATCCCCTATTATGTTTAAGTTGTATCAAATTAAGTTAAGCATAAAAGCAACATGCCAAACCAAATCATAGCAGAGGATTACATGAACAAGCACTGTTAATGACAGATGCTTTCTGTAATCCATCAAATAACTGAAGTTTAAAAAAAAAAATCAGTGTTCATGGACACATACTTAAATGCCACTTAGAAAATCCTTAACTTAAGAGCCAAGCCATTGGCTTATTTAAATGTAGGTATATTTGAGAGTTTTCATGGTAAGGTCACCACTGGGGAAGTTGTGCTAGTTCAACTGAATAGTTACACAACTGGCCTAACCAGTACCATTCAGGATTTCTAAATGTATTTTATTACATAGTCTATGTTATGTACATAGTCTAATTAGCCATGCGAATGTTATAAATACCAAACTACAGGCAAGGTTAGTTAAAAACTATGCAAAAACCTGAGCATCCTACCTACCTTCCCTTCTATACATTCGCAGCATCTATTCTTTCTTTTCAAAACAACCCTTCCACCAAACTCTGCTTTCCACCAGCTCTGATGCCTCCCTGCCACCCATTAAAACAAGCAGCATTCAAGACAGTGCTGGCTCCTATGATATATATTCATCACTGATGGCACTATCAAGACTAAACCAAGATATCCAAGTTCTCTCCAGACGTGCTGCTCATTGGCAAGCACGTTACTCTTAATCCAGCACGTGAAACCTTTCCTCTTGGTCATCTTCCCTCTCAGAAAGTTTGCTGAAGGGAACTGGGAGCCAGAGCACTCACCAATAAACAGCCTTACTGCTATTAAGTCTAGCATACAGATATGACAATGACGATGTGAAAATGAAACCCTGTTGAGTGACCATTCATTTACAAAGGAGTCACATTACGCTGAAGTCTGTTTGTGATAAACCTATTGTCTAGACAGATTTATTCTGTAGGTGTTTTTGTTTTTGTTTTTGTTTTTGGCCACTATCTACAGCAAACACTTCAGAGCAGTAACGTTTGCAGTCTAGAATCCCTGATCTAGAGTCAGGAGTGGTCTTCCGTGCTGCTGCTGAATGACCTGCTCCGGATGTGATTTCTCAGTTGCTCTATGAGTTCAGGATTCTGTTGCTGTATCTGCTGAGCAAACTGCTGTCCCCTGAAAGTGAAAGAGCAAAGTGATATGAATTAAGGAATTCCCAGCCACACAATACCCATAAAAAAGGACTGCAAAGGATGTGGGTGCTACTCAAAGGGAGCTTCTAGAAAGACAAGTTTTAGAATCACAACTGTAGTATCTGCAAGTTTACCATTGCCTCCATATAGCATTATTAACAGGCATTGTTCTTTATAAGAAGCAAAACACCCAAGCCAAAAAGGTCCTGGATTGAGTAAATACACCCCCCTTTAGTGCCTAACCACAAATAAACTAAGGGTCCAAAAGTATATGCTTTTATTGTGTGTGCTCAAACATATTACAAGGTATTTGCTCTTGTAGTCAAGTGTTAATAGTCTCCCATATGACAGGATGGTACACCCGTGTGGGGATGTGTATAGAAGTCACTGAACAGAACTAATTTTTAAAAAGTTAGAGAAATTTAATATGGATTCCTGATGCATGATCCTCAATTGGGAGCGTTAGACATTGCTATAATCATGCCACTTAAAGATCATTCTAAAAATGCAATGTTGCAAATGGGGTCACATGGCCATGATTACAAACAGTAAATGATACTTGTGGCTTCGGGTCAAATTTTCAGTGACAGCATCATACAGATTCAAAGAGCAGACTATTTTAAGCAACTTGGTTGGAAGTGAAGGAAATGAGGCGATGCAAGGAGTTCCTCTAGTGATGACATGCACTGAAAAGTTTGGATAAAATTCTGTCCTAGATTGTCTGAACATTGGTATATATGTAAAATTTGGTTTTTCAGTATATGTGTTTACCTAAGTCAATGCAAATTTTGAGTAGCTACTTGACTTTAATCTCCGTCCTTGGGTAGCTATTCAGATCTGCTGAAAAACATTTTCTTGAGTGCAGATCTGGATTCCTGCCCTTCCGTCTGAAAATTCCAACTTACGAACTCCTTTTAAATTTGATAACTAGTGAGGCCACTGATACTAACAGTAAATGATAAAAATTCAAAAAGAAAGCCCCTGCCTCTACCGGCTTCTCAGTGGCTAGAGCATCAGCCCGAGGACCAACAGGTTGTGAGTTTGATCCCCGTCAAGGGCACGTCAGTCTGTTCCAAGCTTGGTTCCCGGCCCATGTCAGGCTGCATGCAGGAGGCATCTAATCAATGTGTCTCTCTCACGTTGGTGTTTCTCTCTCCCTCCGCCCTCCCTTCCACTCTCACTAAAAATCAATGGAAAAATGTCTTACGGGGAGGATTAAAAAAAAAAAGCCCTGACCCCTCCTTTTAGAAACAAACTATAGAACATAAAATATTCTTTAAAACTATTTCTATTTTAACTACAGAGAAACTGTAAGACCAACACTTTTTTACTATTTCTATTTCAAGTGACACTTACGCTTGGATGAGGCTAGACAGGTCAGTGAGGCCCCCAACTCCAGCAGCAGGTCCCCCAATGGCATTTGTCATCATTCCTGACATTCTAGAGTAGGCAAGAGGTGTATCACTGGATTAGCACACAGTCTTAAGGAGGATACTGGCCAAGGAAAAGAATTAAATACACCCACATCATGTAGAGGGTTAGGCTAAATGTGTGTGACTTTCAGTGCCAATTACGGGCAGTCTAGGTCGTTTTATCATTTTGGAGCTGATGTGCTCAAATTAGGAGCTTGCAAGTGAAGGGAGGAAATGTAATATGCTCTTTCTATATACTTACAGCTGTTGAACTTGAGGATTCTGCATTAAACTTGCTGCCTGGAATTCAAAAATGGCATCTCCCATTAAAGATAGCTAATATTTAGGGATCCTTAACAAAGATTTCTTTTTTAAAAATCAGAAAAATGAAAGCTAAACCATGTGGGTACTAACATTCTGTAGTGTTTTAGTGTGCTATACAAAGTGAATGGGAATGTAAAAAAGGTACTAGAAAATGGTGGCAGTTAAAATACGTTGCAAGGGTAGAGAGACCACAAACAGGATAAACTACAGATATTAACAGCAGTATACTTATTACTACTGATCAGATCAATAAAGCCAAATGGAGAAATAGAAACTTGAAAAGTATAAAGCATCTCCTACACTGGAGAGGCTTCACTTCAAAAGAGTACTGTAAGAGATGTGACCTGATTCCATGGGGTTAGTAGTTTCCATTCTTGCCATGCTAAGGGGGAGAGGAGTTGTATTTATACACACATATACATTGAACTACATTTTGAAAGCATAAACAATTTTTTGCCTCAAATTTTTAGTCAAGTTTTAATTGAGTCTAAATCTGTGTAGACAGTAGTAACTCCAATAGCTGTCCTCCAAAATCCTCTTTCAATATCTTATCAACCTGACCCTTTTTAAGACTGCCACTCAAAGTGTTTTTAAGCCCCACCTTCTGCACCTCCTCTATGATAGTCTCACACCTCACTTCAAGCATCTCGAGGGCTAAGCTGAATTGGAAACTAAAATCCATTTTCACATCCTACTACAACAGCATAACCTGAGGCCTAGATATGGGTAACAATGCTCAAAAATGTCACAAAACCTATAAAGATCGCCCCTAACCACTCTCCTGCCTGCCTGATTACCCCTAACCGCCTCTGCCTCAGCCCCCGCTGCTGGGGCTTCGTCCGGAAGGACATCTGGAAGGTCGTTCAGCTGTGTAATTAGCATATTACACTTTTATTATTATAGATTATACTAAAAAGTAAAATTAACTAAAATAAAAAGGAAGCAGACAATGCTATAAGGAGAGCATAGGGAACCACAATAACCAAATCCTCAGACCTCAGTTACTAGATATCTTCCTAGGGCCCTTTTCTTATAAGAGTGGTCTTCCACCTTTTGTAAATTTGCAGATCCCTATGCCAATCTAATGAAAAATATGGTTCTCTCCCTAAAAAAAAAAAGCACATATCCATACGTACACAAGTTTTTATATATAATTTCATGGAACCCATTGGTTTCCTGAAGTCTGTCCATGGCTTTCTCACAAACAGGTGCACAGGCAGGTGAAAAATCTCAGCCATAGCATTACATCACCATTCTATGACCACCACCACCACTGGCACTACAAACGCTCCCTTATTTGTTTCTAAAATGTGTTAGAACTTTATTGCTTCATGAAAAACAGAGCCAGCAAAGCAGAAAAGGAAATATACTTACCATACTAATGAAGGCTGGATTATTTATTAAGCTAGTCATGTCAAAGCTCAATCCAGTTCCTGTCTGTAAAAGAATTATATATGAGGATTATTCTAACCACTACAATCCGATTACAATAAATTGTGAATGAAAGAAAATATTTCACTCATTCAGCATTAATAACTCACAGGACTGGATACCTCTCTTAACTTCTGTTCTGCTATTTTCAGATTCGACTTATAGGAATCATTTTCAGGGTCAAGATCTAATGCCTTTTGATAACTTGTAACTGCTTCTTCAAATTTATTCATGGCAGTGAGGGCCAGCCTGAAAAGAATAAAGTATATGGGAATAAGATACATGGTTAAAGAATATCAAGATATTACAAATGTAGTCAAACAGCTGTCTTGGTATTCAACCAGAATCCAAATTACATTTAATTTATTCATTATACTATGGTTCACAGGAGTATCATTAAAATTCCTTCTATTTCCAAGATTCTGTAAGTCCGGACTCTCCATTCTGCTTGCTGACAATCTTGGCTAGCTTATATTAACCATGAACTTAATGCTTAGGAATGAACCTTACCTACCCCCTTCCATATGTGAAATAACTTGTTTTATGAATGATTAAGCTGCACATAGATGTTAGCTAACTAGCTGTCCTGTGGTCATGTAACTCCATGGTGTTAAACTCATTTTAAGGACTCTGAACTAGATTTGTACTTCAGAATGCCAACTCTCTTCATATGTCCTAGCAGAGACACTGAGTCGCGATAAATATCAGTTTTTTATTAAAAAATAAAAATAGGCTGTGGGGCACTCCTGAACAAAACATATTAGTTGTTAAATAGATAAAATTGGCATCCTTTACAACTTAAGACATTATTACCCCAGTCACAGAGTTAGTTATTAAATTTTTATTTTCCTCCACCTAGTTAGAATGTATTTATTAGAAAATTACTTCAGAACTAAACAATGATGGTATAAATGGAGATACAGTATTGAGATTTTTGTTTGTTTTTAACAAACTATCTAAGTCAGCTGGCTTACTTCACAGACTTCCAATCTGGATAAAATACTGTGCACAGAAAAACTCTCAGACCCTAATTAGTTTTCTACGAGTCACCCTGAAAGATGCTTCATCAAAGTCCTCAGTTAATCAACAGTCAATAAGTATTTACTGGAGCCCTACTTTGCACCAGGCACTATTTTAGATTCCACAATGAAAGAAGGTAAAGTTCTTGAATTTAAGAAAATGTCATTCTACCTGGGGAAAACAAGCGATAAATATGCAAAGAAAAAAGAATAATATTAAAGAGAATGACGAGGGCAGCTGCTCAAAGGCAGCCGCACTAAGAAGACCTGAATGACTAGAGGAAAGCAGGCGTATGAAGATCAGGGCGTAGCATGCTAAATAGAAACAGCAGCAGACACAAAGGCCTGGGAACCAAGCCAGAAGCGAGGTATGCTCCAAGAGCAGGACAAAGGCTGATGAGGAGAGAGCACAGAGAGCAGTGTGGAAAGAGGTGATGTCAGGGAGTAATCAGGTGCCAGATAATATAGAACCATGGTTTGGAGTCTGGATTTTATTCTAGTTGCAGTGGAGTGACATGATCTGATTTATGCTTTGGAAAGCTCTCTCTGGCTTTTCTGCAGAGGATCAACATGGGGTGTTAGTTAGGAAGCTGCTGTGGTAGCCTAGGTAAGAGATGGCAATTTGGACTAGTGTTATAAACAAGGCAGCAATCAATGCTTCAATTTAAGATATGTGTATGCGGAAACTAGAATTAACAGGACTTGCTGATAGATGTGTCAAGTATAATAAGAATGAAGGATGACTCCCAGGCTTGACCCAAGCACTGGTAGGTGAATGATGGTAACATTTCCTGAGATGGGAAAGACTAAAGAAGGAAATAAGAGTACTGTTTGGGACATGTTAAATTTAAAATGCCTATCTATAATAATAAAAGCATAATATGCTAATTAGACTGGACAGCCGAATGACCTTCCGGACATCATTCCAGACGTCCTTTGGCAGGGCTGAGGCAGAGGTGATTAGGGGCGATCAGGCAGGCAGGTGAGCAGTTAGGGGCGATGAGGCAGGCAGGCAAGTGGTTAGGGATGATGAGGCAGGCAAGCAGAGAAGGTTAGGGGTGATCAGGCAGGCAGGCAGGCAAGTGATTAGAGGCAATCAGGCAGGCAGAGGTGGTTAGAGGCGGTTAGGCAGGCAGGCAAGCGGTTAGGAGCAATCAGGCAGGCAGGCAGAGGAGTTAGGGGTGATCAGGCAGGCAGGTGAGTGGTTATGGGTGATCAGGCAAGCAGGCAGTTGAGGGGTTAGGAGCCAGTGGTCCCAGATTGCAAGAGGGATGTCTGACTGCTGGTTATTCCCTGAGGGGTCCCAAATTGTGAGAGGTTGCAGGCCAGGCTGAGGGAGCTGTCCCCCACCCCCCCATGCAACCCCCCTACCCATGCACAAATTTTGTGCACTGGGCCTCTAGTTAAACATATAAACAGATGAAAAGAAATTAATATGATATGGAATTCAGACATATAACTTAAAACATAGTAAATTAAGAGATCTATCAACATATGGAGTTGAAAAAAAATATGGAGTTGATTCTCATTATTCAGAGTAGTTATGCTCTATAAAGTCCTCACAAACACTGATTTAACAAATACTAAACAATCATTCCTAGGGGAAATACAGGGTTAGTTTTCCTGTGAGGTTTTGGTCACAACAGTCTCATCAAATGATTGATACATAATCTTCTTTTATGTGTGATTCTGCTTAAAGAAACCTTATTTAGTGTATATTATTAATTCATTAGCATCATACTGACAGCCAACAGCACTCACTCATGCCTGAACAAAACTTATCTAATGTGTATGTTTTCTGAAAGGTACATTACAGCCTTCTTGCACTTAGGAACACTAGACAACCCTTCAGTCTATATTTGGGTCCATTGTAAACTGGGACACAACAAAAGACACAAAAATGCAAAAAAAAAAAAAGCATTAAATAAACTGCAAAAAGGACACTCGTTTACAGCATGAGAACTGAAACAAAAAGGCAGAGTATCACCTTATGCATCTCAGCTGAGACCTTGCAACATCGGGTGACTCAAAATTTTCACCACACTGTGAATGAACACAAAAGCACAGTGACTTGATTTTGGGGTTATCAAACATTTTTTAGCAAGTAGGTGAACTCATAAATACAGAACCCATGAATAATTAATATAGACTTTAAGTGGAATTTAAAGGCATCAGACAGGATGAAATCAGAAAAGAGAATAGACAACAGTCTCAGAGGAGAGGACAGAGTTCCGAAGTGCACCATTATTTAGAGGTGGTAGAAAAGGAAGATGCAGTAAGGAAGACTGGGAAAGAACTTCAAGTAAAGTAGGAGGAAGAAGTCACAGAAGCCTAGAGTATGAAGTGTTTCCAAATAAGTTAATCATGCAATATACTAAAAGATGGATAGGTGAGGATACAGAACTGCCCTTTGGCCTTAGCACAATATGAACAATTGGTCACCTTGAATAGAGCTCTCAGTTGAGTGATATAGAATGAGCTGAAGAGAGACTGGGAGATGAGGAAGATGAGACAGGAAGTACAGACTGCTATCAGGGGCTTTGTAGAGAAAGGAACTGACAAATGACATAGCTGTGTGCAAGGATGTTTGCAAAGGATGATTCTCCGATGATTTCACATGCAGTCATTATCGCTGTTACAGACAGGAAAACTGGTGTTGCCAAAGATAAAGCGGATGATTACAAATGTAAAGTCCTAGAGAAGGTACAAAGTGATGAGATTTGAAGCTGAATGAAGGTGCCAGTCTTAGATAAGAACCCTTCTATTTTAACAGGAGAAAAGGCACTCGGTGTAGATACAAATGCAGGTAGATCAGTGGATTTGGCAGCAGGAAGATGAGCTATTTTTCTTCTAAATGCACCCATTTTTCTCAATGAAGTATAAAGTAATATCATCAGCTAAGAGTACCATGGAGGGTGTAGAGGAGATCTGAAGAGAGAAGAGTAGGTGTGAAGCACTCAACTCAGAGTGGTAAGGTGAGCGTAGAAGGAGTTATCTATTAGGACTACATGAAGTGAGTCAACTAATTATGGCTATGATTTTCTCCACCATCCATTCTTCATACAACTAATCATCTCTCGCCCAAGTCACAGAAACTGCAGTCATTTCCTCACTCAGTGTTATATTTATCTTCTTGTTAGTTGAAAAGATGCAATATTAAGCAGGAAATTCAAAATCAAGCCATTAAGAACAGCATATCTGATACAACTTGGTGCTACTTTGAACATTCTCCCAGAACTTACCCCATTCTCCCATAGGCCTTGCTGTACTTTGAATCAATTGCAATTGCTTTTTCACAATCCTTTATTGCATCTGTGTAGTGACCTAATTTACTCTGAGCAGCAGCCCTAAGGGAAAAAGAAGAGATTTTTTGTTATAAGCATCCTTCAAGGCACTAACTTAGATTTTCAGATTCTAATACAACAACATTTTCCTTGTCCCAATTTATATATCACTCCCAGGAAACATCTAAATCAAACTGTCTTAAGAAAATTCTACAATCAAATGAAAAAAACGTAGAAACAAAATTCAGAGAAATTATGAAAGTTGCATTTCACTGTTCGCTTTGCTATGGAAAAGGCAAAATATGCAAGCCATACAACTGATCTACCTACTTATTGCCTTTTTAATTTGCCCAAACAGAAAACTGAGAATGCTAGGACATTTGGGATTACTAAGGAGGCACACAGAGTGACTGACTGCTGTGAATGGCTATTCAGAGTGTTGTGCTGTTAAATGATCACTATACTAGAAACATTAAGATCACCGGACAAGTCTAAATTGAAAAATCCAATTTAACCATGTGCCTAAATCTGGCTGTAAATTAAGGATGGCAGTGTATTCCATCTACTTAGATGGAATCTGTATTCCAGAACAATTAAGGACTTTTTTAATCCCTTCCAGTTTATCTCTAGCAGACTTTCTGGGAAAAAGTCTGGGACCTAACAATGTAATGAAGCCCCTCACTACCCCTCCACACAATCCTGAGAGTAGACAGCTCTGTTTCCCTAGTGTAGCACTGACTTCAATCCTCCGGACCATAATAAACAATAGCATTTCTGTTCAACATAATACATGTCCTTTGGAACATGAAAAGTTCCAAAATGTCTCCTGTCCTGCATCCCACTTCCACCCCATTCATTCTCCAGACTAAATATTTCTACTTTATTCATTCAATTAATATCTCTATTGAGGGCTCGCTAAGGCACAGACACTGTTCTAGGCATAATAGATAGAGCAGTAATTAAAATAATATTCCTGTCCTCAATAGTGCTTAGATTCCTGGGTTGAGGTCCAATTCTCTGTTAACCTTTCTTCTTTCTGTATGTCTAAGACCCTTACTTCTCAAACTAAGATTCTAAAATTGGGGGGGGGGGGGGGAGGGAAGGGAATAAACAGTTTCCTTTACTTTAGTTAAAAAAAATTACATGTGAAAATACAGAATTCAACAAACCTGTTTTGCTAGGTAATGTGGAAAAGAGGTATAGGGTTATTTGATGGAATATTCAATGCAAACTAATAGTGTGACAAGGATGACCATTAAAAGAAGAGATATAAAGTGTATCACTTTCAAATAATTAGAAAGAAAATGAAGTAAAAATAACTCAACCAACACAATAAAAGACACACACACACACACACACACACACACACACACAAAGGGGAGGGGATAAGCCAAAAAATAAGTTAGCAGAAAACAATTCAAATACATAAGTAATCACAAAGTTGCCTAGATGAAAATTGGATTCTCAAATTGTATACTTAAGATATCACTTAAAACATAATCAGCCCAGCTGGCATAACTCAGTGGTTGAGCATCGACCTATGAACCAAGAGGTCACAGTTTGATTCCCGGTCAGGGCACATGCCTGGGTTGTGGGATCAGTCCCCAGAGTGGGGCATGAAGGGCAGTCAATCAATGATTCTCTCTCATCATTGACGTTCCTATCTCTCTCTCCCTCTCCCTTCCTCTCTGAAATCAATAAAAATATATTTAAAAAAAACACATAATCATACATGGGTTGAAGTTTAAAGAAGATAGAAAAAGAAAATCAGGCAAACTGAAAACCTAGCAAAAGAAAGCTGGTATAGAAACAATACCAGGCATAAGGCAATGAGCATTATTAAGGATAGAGTCATTATTTATTGATCATCCTTTTTTGTTTAATTTTAAGGGAAACATTTACATGGCTCAGAAGTCAAACCTATATTAAAAGTCTTTCATCCTATAGAGGATTGGTGGGAATAGGGTAGATGATGAGACATCAGAAAGGATGAAAAAGAAACCTTCATACTGAATAAAACAGAAACAAAAGATTCTAACTGGATATTAAAAAAAGAATTCAAGTAATGTTCAAGCATAGTACTTTGAGTGTATATCCTTTAGAGATATATTCTAAGGACAAAAATAATTTCAAAGAAATTCTGCAGTTTACTTAGACTTACTAGTGATGTGGTATTGGTGTAATACCAACTGAAGGATAGTGAAGTTAGAGCTGGTGAGTAAAGATACTGATGAGTTGGAAAGCAGGATTTTTGTTCTGGGAGAAGAGAGATACAAATGTAAAATGGGAGAAGTAAGGGAGACCTCTGTGACACTGGAATGTAAATTGAAGTTATCTGTATAAATTGATGACTTAAAAAAAAACCACCTCATATTTCCTAGCTCTGTCCACTGAAAGGACCTAGAAGCAATAACATTTCAGTAGCAATGGTCACCTCTTGCAATCAGGTCTTGGTTTCTAAATACCATTCTCTATTCAAAGGAACAGGGGCTACTTGTAGAAATAGCTGAGCTCACATCGAGGGCAGTTTAAAGGAGCTCCCACCAGCCAAATATGGGAGAAAATAACAATTATGATAACTTATTATAACGCACCAATTAGTGAATTTTTAAAAATTCACAAGTCTATAATTATGCTCAGAAAGTTACGGGAGGGGAATGAGGAAGAAAGTGGAAAAGAGAGAAAGGTTAAGAAAGCTCTCCTTTATAGACATATATGAGGAAATAGTGTATACATACACACACATATATATAAAACATGCTGCCATGTGACGGCTTCACATCAGAAGTCTGTAAGTTGAGGAAATTCTCCCTTCTAAAATTAACGGAATCGATTCAACTCACTTTTGTTGAACATCTATAACATGTTAAACCCTGAACTCAAAACCAGATAGATACACAGAAATGAAGAAAATATATCTCTGTCTTCCTATCTTTCCCTGTTTAATAGAGAAATAGACATGGAAATAAATAAATAGTATGAGGAATACAATGGAAGTATCGAAGGAAGAGACAACACAAAAAGGTGTGGTTAACCCTACGCAGAGCTGTCTACTAGAACTCCCATGATAGCAAAGTTCTTTGTCTGTGCTAGCCAGTACAGTAACCCCTAGCCACATGTGACTAAAGAGTACTTGAGATAAGCTAGTGCAATTTTATTTTATTAATTTTTACTTTATTATTTTATTAATTTTAATTAATTTACATTTTGAACAGCCACACATGGCTAAGAGCTACCATATTGGACAGCACCACTCCATTGGACGGGAAGGGCGGAGGGGCATGGTCAAGAGGTTGCCGACAGAGAAATTAAGATTTCTTCCCAAGAGAAGCAATCCCTACCTGGGTCTTGAAGGATGACTAGCAGCTGACCAATTAGATAAGGCAGGAAATATTCTAGGCAGAGGAAGGAGTACATAAAAGCATGGAGAGATGTCCTAACATGGTATTTTTTTAGTCAGTAAATTTCATATTACATGTGCATAGAGAGTAGAGAGAAGAGGAGCAGGAGAGGAAGAAAAGTAGAGATAATAAAGTTAAAAGAAAAAAAGAGCCCAGATTATAAAAGATCTTATGTATCATGCTGAGGAGCTTACATTTGATCATGAAGGTATTTAGAACTAGTGAACAGAAAGCAAGAATTAGATAATTAATTTCACATTTTAGAAAGATCCTTTGGGCAGAAGATGGGAGTGGGGAGTGCAAGTTGAAACTGTAAACCGCTCGCTTAGCAAAAGTTAAGCACCTGGACTGAGGAACAGTGATGGAAAAGGAGGAGGGAACAAATGAGCTACTGGGGAGATAAAAGGGAAACAGCAGGAGACGCCCTGATTGCTGGCCTCTGATACTGATAACGAAACAAGACCTAAAGCCGTGAGAGTCAGACCCAGAAAGAAGAGTGGGTGGAAGAGAGAAGAGGATGACTTTCAATCTTGATAGCTTTAGCTTTAGATCGCCAACGCAAGCGAGGATGAAAGCAGATTTGTGCAGCTCAGAAAGAAAGACCTCTGAGGCCGGAAAAGGGAGTAGAAGTCAGGCTCCATTTGAATCTCTTGTGAGATGAAGCCCAACATGCCAGTGTCGGAACCGAGTAACAATGTGGTCTGGGCTGTCTGCCCCTGTGTCTGGTTATCAGGGCATAACTAATGAAATCCCGGCATAACACGACAGTCAAAGGCACCATGTTTCCAAGCAACCTTGCTTTCTTTAGCTTGTTAGAGCAAGAGCATGAATTATTTGCACTCTATTTTTATGAAAAGTAAGACAGAAAAATCATAGGTACCTTACATTTCCCATACTACAGACTAAGGCAAATGTCGGTTTACAGTTGTTTGTATGGAAAATACAACAATTAATAAACAGTAACACCAGAATAAACTCTGTGTTTTGGGTACTCACAACTGTAAACCTACTTTCTCCCACCCTGAATTTATTATGCATAAATAAATTATACCAAAAACCTGTTAATACAACTAGGAATTAGATTGTTTCTGAAAGAAACATATATATAAAGACTAGGACTTGCTAGGGACTTTATATTACTACTCCTCACAACTACTATTATCTCTATTTTACAAGGAAATGAGGCTCAAAAAGGTTAAGTGGCTGCCCAAGGTCACGTAGCTAGTAAGTGGCCAAACTGAGATTCAACTCCAAATTTAACAAACCAAGTACAAATCCTAGTGAACCTAATGACTACAATTACGCTCTGTTATAAAAAGTTTCAGATTGGTTAAAATGGCCATACCAGTAGCACAAGCCACATGCAGCTATTCAAATTTAAATTAATTAATTTAAATTGATCTTAAATTAACTAAACATTAAAAATTGAGTTTCTCAATTGCACTAGCCACATTGTAAGTACTCAAGAGCAACTCTTGCTAGTGGCTACAGTATTGGACAATGCAGATAGAGAACATTGTCATCATTGCAGAAACTTCTACTGGGACTTCAATATTTAAAACAGAATAATTTAGTGCAGGGAATTCATTACAGAGCTGATACAAGAGCTGAGGTACCAAACAGGAGGCTGTGCAGCAATCCAGAGACTACCAATAAGTGGAAGCCGTTACCTCCTATAACAGAGGATGGACAGCAGAGTCCAAAAACCCAACATCACCTGGTAAAAGCTGGGATAGCAGGGATCCTGGGTGGGAGCTAGCCACGAGGATGAGAAGCAGCCCCTGCTGGATAAACACCCTGATGTCAAGAGAGGGGAAGAAAGACCACAGCTTCTCCCTTCCTTCTGCCCTCCAGGCTCCTGCCAGCACCTCCCATTGCTGAACCCAGCCCAAGCTCAGGGAACAACGGAGCCGGAAAAAGGCAGCCTATAGGAGTCAGGCCTCTGTTTAAAGGGCAGAACAGGGAAAGAAAGAAGTAAGTGTAAGGGCACACAGGTAAGGTGTGGCACAGGTACGAAAAGATCATCTAGATTAAAAAGAAAACCACAAACGGCCAACATTTGAAAAATGTCCAACCTCAGCAATAATTAAATATAAATTAGAACAATTACTATGAAAATAACAATAAAGGTGTAGTAAAAACATGTACACTCAAACAATCCTAGGAGAGGAAGTTAATTTTCAGGATATTTTCAAAGAAATTGGAATAATTTTGTAATTTGCATCAACAATTTTTAAAAGTTTATATTGTTAGACCTCTTGAGTGAATTTTCAAGGATAAACCCAAAGTCTAAAAAAGTAATAATAATAATTTCAGAAAGATGTTCACTGAAGCTTTATAACATTGGGGGACAGGAAAGAACCACAAAGTCTCCCAGTAGCTCAACAGTTAAGTAAATTAAGGTACGTTATCCATTTAGTAAAAGAACACAGTGTTTGCCATCACAATGATAGGTGCTGCAAATATAAAAAAAGATGAAGAAGTAATAATACACTAATTTACATCAACTTAATGTTTATGATGGATTTCAATAAAAGAACATGTTTATGATATGCCTAGTGAATAAAACTGAATCTAAAAGTGATAACACTTACACCAAACAAAATATGCCAAAAGGTTAGTAACAGAGGTTGCTTTAATGGTAAGTGTATGAGTTTGGGGTTTACTGTTTTCCTTCTTTATCCATAAATTTTATAGTTTTTCTTCAGAGCTATTAATGCAAATGCTTTAGAGCTGTAAGCCTGTCACAATTATGCCAGTTTACCTGTTGCAGTAATAAACCGCATTATTTGGATCCAGTTCTATTGCCTGTGTGTAACAAGCCACTGCAGCAGTATAATTTTCTTCTTTCATGTGGTTATTGCCTAAAATAAAGTAATCAGTAGGTACAGTAAGACAATATACAGGAAAATGTAAAGTCTGAAAGATAAATTTTAATCACAGAAACTCCAATAATATGAAGGTGATCAACATGATTTTTCAGTAACACAGGAGATAAATTTTATATTGTACAATGGAGTTGATATTCCTTACCCTTCAGTGTGTTTGAATGATTTCAACAATGTGGAGTCTTAATAAAATTAATGGTTGTATATCTTATAAAATTCAGGCTTTAATAAGTGAGTAAATGCAACAATTATGATTACCTCATGGCAAAATTTAATCTATTCCCACCTTCTTTATCTTCATCTCTTCCCTTCCTTTCAGAGCCACCACAGCTTAATGCAGCACCCTCCTCAATTGTCACCTCAATCTAGACCTTCTGCGCCTTCCCTGTCAAAACTCCATCTGCTGAGCAGCCAAGCCCTCACCACTGCTGCGTGGGTAAGCTACAAAGCTAATCATGCTAATATGTTATTGGCAGATAGTATTTTTGAATGCTATCTCTTCCAGACACAGATTCTTTTGAAAAGGAGCTTATTTGACATTAATTTCTAGAAAGACAAAATTTCAGATACATGGCTAGCTAGCCCACAGGGTACTGATTTTCAGGAAAAACGTCTGCAGATACAACAGGAATAATTTAGCTAGGTTAACAATGGGATTTCTTGTGGCTACCTTTTGTATTCCATTAAAGAGAAAAAAGATCTGATTCTTAAAAAATTAAAAACTTAAAACACTAGAATTAGGAGAAAGGATTTACGTCCCAAAAGGCTCTGTTATTCCTCCAGCTGTCTCCAAACCAGAAGCTCTCCTATGAGGTTTGTTTTTTAATAGATCATTAGCTAATTAATGGGAGAAGGAGGAGTGGATTTCTGTTTGGTTTTTATTTTTTGTTTTTTTGCAGGAACAGAAATAGGAAGATTAAATGCAGGTAGACAAAAGCATTTAAAATCATAAAAAGTTACTGCAAATTAAGAGGCAGAAGTGGATACAAAGGTGGCTGTTAATAGGTGCACAGTTTCTTTGGGGGCAATAAAAATGTTCTATAATTATGGTGATGGCTACACAACTCTATGAATCTGCTAGAAACCAATAAATTTATATGCGTTAAAGGAATAAATTGCAATGGTATGTGAATTATAGCTCAATAAGGCTTTTTCTAAAGTTAAGAAAATTAATTTTCTCCCCAAGCCCAAAAAGAAATGAATATAATGCTTTTAAAGCAGCTAAGAAGAATACATAGCTTTTATGATTAAGCGAGACATTAACTACATTAGCTGAGGTACTTAAAGAAATTTGCTTCTTCCATGTAAAAGATTTACATTTTCTGAGTTATTTGGATTTCCTTGTTGCCATTGGAACTTTTTGTCTTGGGATGGTGTTTTATTATCATTATATTATTGTTATTATTATTATTAAAACCTAGTGTATGTCTTTTCCTCTAAACCACCTCAAATGTATAGATACTATAATATATATGTACTACATGTATAAACACATTTATACATATTGACGAAAAAGGTTCAAGTTACAAAATATTTAATATGCAACACTTAAGACACAAATGATGAATTTTGTGAAGATAAATATAACTAAGCATTGCACAGCACTTTATAGTTACATGGTACTCTCCTATAAAATTATATCCTTTAATTATCAAAACAACCCTATCAGATGTGCCAATATTTCTGTGATGTGTCAGGAAATAACAACAAAGAACTCTTCTTAATTTCATCCGCTCTTTCTGTCGCTCTTCAGAAGCAAAGCACACAAAAATACTTGAAAGCAATCTTTCAGGAAGGTACTAGTTGGCTAGAAGAAAAATTTCAAAGAACTCAAAGACACTAAACATACAGAAGTTAAAATAATACTGACAATTATCTTCATCTCTTTGATTAAGCATAAAGAAGAACTTGGGATCCTAGAGTATACACAGACAGTTACAAGTGATGACCCTTAAGTTATTTGCTTTGCAAGTTTTATACACAACAGATCTGGTTCTCTTGAAACAGGCCACAAACCGTTCTATACTTTTAGATTTCTTCTCTATCACTTCCATTTCTCTTTCATAGTATAAACCAGGATCTTATCCATTGATGGAGTCACATTATCCAGAGTTTCAGAAAGTTTTACTGAGTAAATAATTTTTCTATGAAATATTTACCTTCATCTTTTAATTGGTCAGCTTTTCCCACATCTCCAGGTACTGAGTTTGAGAGAGGCCGAATGTCATTCTGAAATAAATAAATATTTAATACACTTCCACGTAGCTACATTAGTTATCCAATAGAACTATGAGTAAAGTAATAATGATTGCCCATTTCACAGTAAATCATCTGTAATTCCACATCATAAAACCTAACCCCTAAATGATAGTGTTAGCAAGAACAGGGGAAAGCCTTTACTTTTATCAGGAGAAAGAATATGTGGAATTTTTCTAGAAGATAATGGGCAACTGTGAATTGAAATTTTGTTTTTTACTTGCTTTCCCTATACCCAGAAACCCTACTTCATGGCCACAAAATGGAATCAGTATATGAAAAAAAATAGGAATAGAAATAAGTTCAAGGGATTGCTTATATTAGTGAAAATTTTGAAATATATTATTTAATATCCTAAGAGATATCTTAGTAAGCCAAATTCACAGTTTACCAACAAAAGTATTTTATTATAGATCCTATTATTTAAATATGTGCACACACATATACACAGTCTGAAAAACAAAGACTGGAAGGGTACACACAAAAGGTTAACAGTTGTAATATTTGGAGATAAAAGTTTCAGTCTCTTCTTTATGTCTTTCCATATTGGCCAAATTTTTTAAAACAATGAGTATATAATTAATTTTACCATAAGATAAAAACAGTATAAAATCCCTGTCTGTTTTTAGCACCTACTATCATCCTCAAACTCCTTTTGCATTAAAAAGATTTAAAGCAAAGGCACTTATGAACTAAATGAAATTTTACAAATATCTTGAGTGACATTGGAAACACACACATTTTCCATTTTTAAATGGTCTTCAGCTTTTCTCCCCAGTTCCCCATTCTGTACTGAAGATTGAGCACAGAGCTAGAAAAACAGAAGTTCATGAGGCACCAAAATGTAATGAAAAAATGGGACATCACTGTGGGCCTCAAACTCACTAAAACACTTTTCCAGACAATCTTATGGCCCATGTTTCCTGAAGAGGCCAGAAACCAGAGACATGTAAACAGCTGTGGGGAGGAGGAATTGGAAAAATTGGGTTTCAATCTCAGTTTTGCACATTGACCCTGAACCTTTCCCTGTTTTATTTTATTTATTATTTTACCTTTCCTGTTTTAAAGAGCCCATCAACGCCCACACTTGATTGCATCTGCTTCAAAATGATGATTAAATTTCTGATGAATCTATTTCTAAGTGGTTACTTCCTAAACATTAAACCTTTTGTTTTTAACTTATAATCCATGCTCTAGGAGAATGTCAATTCAGATGTCAGAAATCTAAAAATGCTCTGATACTGTAAAGGACTTAAAAAATCAACTAAGATGTATTAAATATAAAAGAAGGCAAGAGGGTGAGAATAACTACTAATATGAAAATCTAAAGCACATTAAAAGAATTATGCTTTAGGTCACAAGTCATATCCATGTGGACTGTCTTATACCCAGAAATAAGTTAGTTACTTATAGGCTTGACCCCTCATATGTGAACAAATCCAACATAATACTGTAGTCAAACTTAACTCAGGTACTAATGAGAAGACAATGACAGCTTACCTTACAGAAGGAATTTGTGAATATTTCTGTCAGAGGCTGTGAAACTGCTAGGTGTGTATCTTCTGGGCTGATTTTAAAAACTGTCTCCAAACACTGAATTGCAACTTGAGACAAATTTTAACAGTGAAAAAAAAAAAAGTTAGCAACCTAAAAAAGAAACAATCTTTTTTTTTGGTAGAAATCTGCGCTCTATTGCCATCTGTGGTAATTCAGCCTTTATGATCACAGAACATAAGGAAAATGCTTGAGCTGAAGAGAAATTTCTGTTTATAGACGAGCAATTGAGGGAAGACAACTTGATTTCTTATTCCTCACTTAAGAAAAATGTTACTTAGAATATAATTCTCAATACATCTATTACATCATATTTTGTTGAAGCAAGTCATTATCTGCTTTCGGTGTACAAGCCGGGTACGGACTGGGTGGAGAGACATGGTGGGCACTTATACTAGAAAGGAAGTCTGTTGTTGTATGACAAGACACCTTAGATAACATTTGTAAAGGATGTGGACTTAATTCTGTGGGCAAATGGAGAGCTATTAGAGAATTTAGTTAGGAGAATAACATAACTGGATTTGTGTTCAGAACTGAAGTCTAGAAAGGAAGGTTGAGAATGGATTAGAGAGGGAAGGAAGCTAAGAGAAAAAATGAAAGCAGAAAACCAGTGGGTTCCCACTTAAATGATCTAACAATCCAGGGGCCTGAACTAGGGCAATTACAGTGAAGAAAGCATATCCTGTCCTCTCTACAAGTACCCATTGAGGGGAATGGAGGCAGGTTCTTATCCTTCTAGTGCTCTTGTTTAAAAAGGAATGCTCTCCTGGCTTACCAAGAATGTGGCCAAAATGTCAAGTGTGCTTCCCGACAGTGTGGAATAGATTCACTTAGCTTTGTGCGTGACTTTTAAATGATACGTTATGTATTAATGTGGTCCTGAGAAAATTATCTATCAAGAAAAAAACATTATTACTTTCACTATCCACAGAAACAATTCTCCTTAGAAAAGGGACTGAATAAGCAAGTTATAAGTTACCGACTACAAAATGCAAAAGTGTCTTTTAGGTAGAAAATACTAGTAATTTACTGTTTACCTATCCCTCAATTCTCCCCCCCCCCCGCCTTTTTTTTTTTTTCACTTCTGCCAAGCAGTTGTTCTTTTGTTTGTTTGTTTGTTTTAAAGAGAGAGGAAAGGAGAGAGAGAAAGACAGAGAGACAGAGACATTGATTTGTTATTTATACATTCATGGGGTGATTCTTGTATGTGCCCTGAATGGGGATGGAACCCACAACCTTGGCATATTGGGACCACATTCTAACCAACTGAGCTACTTGGCCAGGACCCAAGCAGTTGTTCTTACACTTCAGTTGCACTTGCACTAAAAATATTGGGCCATGCCCTGGCCTGTTTTGCTCAGTGATTAGAGCATCAGCCTACAGACCAAAGGGTCTTGGGTTAGATTCCCAGTCTAGGACACATGTCTGGGTTGCAGATTCAGGCTCTGGCCCCAGTCAAGGCACATGCAAGAGGGAACCAATTGATGTGTCTCTCTCATCTCATCTCATATCTCTCTCTCTCTCTCTGTCTCTTGTGGTCATGAATTTGAAGTAGGACCAGTCAGCAAGGTTGTATTTTTTGCTCCATCTATATACATTCACATGGATATGGGAAAGAGTAGATGAAGAACTAGATTTAAACAAGGTTGGGTTTTGCAATGAAGGGAGGGATATACAAGAGTGTGATTATAATGATCACCTATGAAATTTAAATTGGGTAAGAAGAGGGGTGTGAAAAGATAACGGGTCAAGAGATTGGATGCCTTGGTAAGGTGGAAGAATTGTTTGGGGAGGGATTCAAGAGGGAATGACCTGGCAAGACAAGCAGTAGGTCAAATGAAATGATTAAGGTAGAGATTATGGAGGGAATGCCGAGGTAAAGACAGAGTTTAGGGAAGAGTTTCTCAGCCTTGGCACTACTGACATTTTGGACTAGATAATTCTTGGTTGTTGGAGGCCATCCTGTGTATTGTAGCAGCACCCATGGCCTCTCTCCACTCAGTGCCAGTGATACCAGCTCCTCAGTCGTGACGGTAAAAAATAGCTCCAGACATTGTAAAATCACCCTGAGTTGAGAACTACTGGTCTAGGGTCTGACCAAGGGAGTGAGTGGTTGAAATCAAGTCACTGGAGGAAAGAAGGTCAAGAAACTGAGAGCCAAGGGAACTGCAAGAATCAGCTGTGAGTATATTGCAACTGCCAAGGATTAAGACAGGAATAGTGCTAGAGAGAGTGACAGTGAGCAGGAGCCACAACCCTCAAAACATGAAGTAGTTGTCAGTAGATGGCAACAATTAGGAGAAGTGGGAGACACACTGAGGAGAAGGCTCAAAGCCAATAATACACCAGCTCGTTGCGGTGGCAAAGCTGGCACCAGAACTTAAGCTTCTTTTCGAAGGCTTTTTTAAATGTCTAGAAGGTGGGCAGACATCTCCACATGATTTCATATTCAATAAAATTAGACTCACAGAGTCAAAAATAGGGGTTGGTCAAAAAACAATTGGCACCATTTCTGGGTGCCATATAGAAGAGACAGCTGAAGGCACATACTTTTGGCTGAACACCATTCTAAAAATAGGATACAACATCTTGTTTTTTTGTGAGTGTTTTTTTAGACTGAATTTTCCTTCTGGCCCTTAAAAGTATGATATGGCCTTTGATTAGAGAAGAAACATCTTTTATTAAATGACTGCATTTACCTGTTTGCTACAGAGCAGTCATAACCACCACCCTCCTTAGGTAAGCAGTCACCTTCCCTTCACATACTCTTAACCAACCTTAATATTAAATGGACTGATTGCAATGTTCTCCAGACTGTGTCACCTGCTTCCTTCACTGCCACCTGGAAAAAGCATCATCCCACCGACTGCAAGCAGTTTTAGAGCAAATGACCAATTTTCATCCCTACCTCCTAAACGCACATTCACAAGGGAAGTGCTTGTTAAAATTAATAGAGGTGTCCGCTTTATAGGATAAACAGCTTCAAGATGGGAAATTCAAATTGTACTGTTATTTATGTTCTCCCAAAGGCACTGTCTCGTTGCAATAATTAAGTCTCTAGGCCATAAGGAAGCTGGGCTCATGGGCCCTCCACAAGCCCATGTGCAGAATTCTGCCTTGTTATGGTTATACGAAATGTACATGCACAATGGAGAAACATGAAGCCGAAAAGATGCTGTCAAGGAAGCACGTGATGCTATCACGCAAGTCCTGCC
Source organism: Corynorhinus townsendii (assembly GCA_026230045.1). Taxonomy (NCBI): domain Eukaryota; kingdom Metazoa; phylum Chordata; class Mammalia; order Chiroptera; family Vespertilionidae; genus Corynorhinus; species Corynorhinus townsendii. The sequence continues at coordinate 7,921,281 of JAPDVU010000012.1, forward strand.
CAACTTAACAGATGACCGAATCTAATATTTAAAGCTCACATAGAACAGGGTGCAGTCCTCTCATTCCAAGTCCCCAAAAAGGAAGTTGTCAGAGCATAATAGGGGCATAATTATTAGACTTTTACATGGTGCTTTCATAATGACTAAGGCATTTCCATATATTGATTCTTAACTGAATGCTTTCCTATTAAGACGAAGATACAACAAGATCTTCAGAGGAAGAACCAGGATTTAAATCTCAGCTCTGCTACATGTTAGCTGTGTTCTTTTACTTAACCTGGCTTCATTTATTTATTTGTTAATTGGTGATAATACTAATTTAGCTGTCACTGTGAAGAAAAATTCCCTACAACAGGAATAACATAGTTCTGACATATAATAGCTGTTCAGTAAATAAACAATAGTCTTCTTATCGTGTTAATTAAAACAAACAACACAAGCCTCAGAGAATGGAAACTCATGATAACCTTACAGTTAGGTCTCTCTTCTAGAAAGATAACAAACTATTTTGATTTTGTTATAATAGGTCACAAAGCCAGGCTTACAGCTACTTTAGTTTTTATTTATAAATATAATACAAATGAACATAAAAACAGGTGCCTACCTTCCAAACTTTCTTGTTCATCTGAAGTAAAAGCATCCAGCTGACTTTGTTCCCGTAAGAAACGAATAACTGCATAAACTAGGTGCTTGATAGATGACATTTTTTAAGTTTCAATACTTTTCTTTGATAAGAAAAAGGAAAACACTGAACTAAGATATTTTAAAGAATCACTCAGAAAGATTATAAATGACAAAGGTTATAAATTACACTGAAAGTAAAAAGCAAAAACTAAAATCTGTATTACCTTCACTCCTTTCTATTTTTAAAGAGTCAGGTGAGCATAAAGTGTTCTTATGGTCATGCATTATATATTTTCATAAATATGAAAAAACCTCGCAAAAGCATAAACCTCGCAAAAGTAAAGTTTTTTTTCAAAACATGTATAACATAAGCTTTGACTCTCACTGAATATCTCACTGTATCTTAACAGTATGCATGGTACAGATAGAGATAAGGATTGGGGTAGAGCTACAGGGGTAGAAATCCCCCAAAGGCCTCAGGACTAAGTTGAGGGAGATTTCATACTGCTGACTCAGAAGCTGATCCATGCTAAGTATTTTCCTCTATTTCATGAGATTTAAAAAATGTATACATAATTTACACTCTGCCTTACTTTTGTAGGCTGGGACAGTTATTTGATGAAGTATATTAACGAGCGGTTTTCAATCACTGAGTGTCATTCTTAATAAAAATGGCATTCGTATTTAATCACCAGACATGTCAGGAAATCATTGTCCAAGTCGATGGATGCTATAAACCGACCAGAGCTCTCTGCAGTAGCTGCGCTCTCGTGGACAAGCTGGAAGCTCTGGGTCATGTTCATTCACATGGAATACTATCGCATCCAAACAGTGGCGCAGGGCCAGCCGGCATTCATGGCTTATTTCCACTAAATCGCATCGTCCATCTGCTCCCAGGTCCCTAATTCAAAGCCAGGGTGTGGTACCCACCGCTAGGATGTTTATTATTTGTGTGCTTGTTTTAAAAGCGAGCCCCGCCTCTAGGCCATGGGGTTGCAAGTACTAAAAAAGGCCCCAGGGCAGAAGATGAGAAAAGGATGGGGCAAAGAGGGGTGCAGAGGGGAATGGAAATGTCCAACCTCTTCCAGGCTTCTCCTTATTCTCCCCAGAGCACAGAGACCTCCTTCCTCCCTTCGGTACCCGGGCCTGCCTCCGCCCTGACCGATATTGCAGGGTGCGCGGTGCAGGCCCCGTCTGGGCGGCGGGAGATGCACCCTTCCCAGACAGAAGCCCCTTACCCGAGAGAGGATGCGAGATCGTGGTAGCGGGCCCGCGGCGTCTGTCAGCGGGTCCGTCCGTCCCTAGTCCTCAGGTCTTGAGCCTGGCTCCCGATCGCAGCTCTGCCAGCGGTAGCCCCAACTTCCCCGCCACCCAGGCCCCCGCCGCCCCCGAGCCCACCAGGATGCGCGCTTTGCTCCGAGCTGCGGGGTCTGGCCAGAACAGCCCCTGGGGCGGCGCAGGACGCGCGGGGCGGGGCGAGGGCGGGGCCGAAGTGGGCGCCGGCGTGGGGCTGCTGCACGTGGGAGGGTTCGGGCCGGACCTGCCGCTGCCTCCGCCGCCTCAGCCGCCGTTTTCTCCTCGGCTAGGCCGCCTCCCGGTTCCCCGGCGCCCCGCCTCTCCCACCCCAAACCGGAGGACGACGCGCCCGCCGCCGCCGCCGCCGCCGCCTCTCAGCGCTCCCATGATCTCCCAGTGCCTTTCGGCTGTGCGAGGCCTCCACAGGTACCGCTAGTGCGCGTGGTAACCTTGACCGTGGGCAGGGCGGGGTCTTGTGCCCTGGCCCGGAGCGCGCCCGGCCCAGCGTTTTCCGACCACACCCCTACGACGCTCCTGGGACTCTCCCTCCCCGCGACCCGCTCGGTCTACCCTGGGGACACCTGGCACTAGGAGGTGAGGGCCACCTTTCCTTCCTCCGCTCCCTCGGGAGGCCATCCATTCCCCTTTGTTTGGAACTGCCTCAGCTGCAGTCCGCAAGGCTGGCCCCCGCCTCGGCCCCAAATGAGTGCAGTAAGATGGTCCGGATGAGAACATCATTTGACTTTCGCCCCCATCCAGAACTGCAGACCCGTCTTTAAAAGTGCCACAGCTGTAGACTAGGAAGAGCAATTTTCATTTGCCCCCCACACACTTAGCATGCAAATCATGTAACGTCCACACAAGATGAAACAGCTGTGGTTTTGCTGATTTCTGTCCATGCTAATATCCTTTTTATTTACCTCTCCCCCCCTAAAACATTCGGCCTCTTGCTGGGGCAAATTGACTTGGCTCCAAATGGAGGAAATGATTGCTTGGACACGGTTTGGGGCAGCCTCAAGCTGCTGTTTTGGATTGCTTCCTAGCTCCCTAACCCCACCCCTCTGCAACAGACCAGTAGCAAAATGGTCAGAGAATGAAATTCTTTGCACGTATGCGCTGGATGGAGTGGTTTTCAGAAACAATGTCCTACCCCCTCCATTCCCACCTCTATCCTTGAACTGTAAGTCTGAATGAAGGTCCAACAGAATAAAGGAAATTTGTGTTTCTTACTTGATACTTCTAAAATGCCTTGGAACATATCAGTATTTAAGGTTTTTAAATACCGTTTCTATTGTACATTGCCACTCATCTGTGTATTGCTTAGTCCTCAGGGTTAGGGTGCATCTGGGGACAATAATAATTTAAAAGGTGATTTTGACCATATTTCAGGCTGTCCTTTTAGTCTGCAGGCTGCAAGTGGTATAGCTGGCAAATAAAGCTATACCAACAGATGAAGATCTTCACATAATGCAGTGTGAGAAGAGAAAAATTTCATGTAAGACGGTGGTTTTCAAACTTTTTAGTCTCAAATCTCCTTTACCTCTCAAAAATTACTCAGGACCTAAGAGCTTTTTATGTGAGTTGTGTCTTTGCATTTTTACCATATTAGAAATGAAAACTGGGAGATTTTTCAAGTATTTATTAGTTTATTTAAAAAACTGATAAACTTCATACATGGATAAATAACATTGTTAATAAAAGTAACTATTTTCCAAAACTCCTCCAAAAATTCAGTGAGAAGAGTGGCATTGTGGGGTTATTTTTTCTTGTGGGGTTTTTCTCCAGCTTTTAAAAATTGTTGCAAAATAGGCATAACATAAGATTTACCATTTTAGCCCTGGCCAGTGTGTTCAGTGGTTGGAGCATCAGCCTGGGGCACATATCTGGGTTGCAGGTTCCAACCCTGTGCAGGAGGCAACCAATTGATGTGTGTCTTTCTTTCTCTCTCTCTTTCACTATCTCTTTCCACCCTCCCTCCCTCGCTTCCACTCACTAAAAATCATTGGAAAAAATATCTTTGGGTGAGGATTAACAACAACAAATTTTTTTTTTACCATTTTAATCATTTTTTAATGCACAATTTAGTGGCATTAAGTACCTTCACATTGTTTTGTAACCATTACCATTATGTCTTTCCTGAGCAGTTTCAGCATCCCAAACTGAAACTATATCCATTAACAGTAACTTCTCATTATCCCCGCTCCCATTTCCCGGTAACCACTATGTTTTTTGTCTATGAATTTGGCTATTTCAGGTACCTCTTAAAATATTTATGTGTGACTGACTTAATTCACTTAGCATAATGTTTTTAAGGTTCATCCCTATTTTAGCATGCATCAGAATTTCCTTCCTTTTTAACACTGAATAATATTCCACTTTATGGACAACCCACATTTTGTTTGTGCATTCATCTGTCCATGGACATTTGGGTTGTTACCCCCTTTGGCCATTTTGAATAATGCTGCTATGATCATTGGTGTGTGCATATCTGTTTGAGTCTGTTTTCAATCCCTTGGGATCTATACCTAGAAGTAGAATTACTGGATCATATGATAAGTCTATGTTTAATATTTTGAGGAGCCACAATACTGTTTTCCATCGCATCTGTATCATTTTACATTCCCGCTGGCAATGCACAAGGATTCTGATTTCTCCATATCTTCACCAACATTTGTGGGGGTTTTATGTGTATGTGTTTTGTTGGTTTGTTTTTTAAAAGAACCATCCTACGAGTGGTGTTCTTTTGCACTTTGGCAAAAAAAAAATGTGTGACTTAATAGAGAATAGCTGGATTCTTACATCTGCTTCTGCATTTAATCTGTTGCACTGTTTATTTTGGCTTAAGAAGATGAAGAAAATCCCACCTTTCACTCACGTGTAGTTGGAAAAAGTAATATTTTAACAGCTCTTTTAGATAATTGAAGTTTGACAAGTGGTGTTTTTTTAAAGGTTAGTTGCAATGTGGAATATGAAACTATCAATGTACTTCTATTACTCTGTTAACATTAAAATCCATGGGTCTGTCTTTTATTTTGAATGGATCTTATACTCATGCATGATTTTATAATATCAAACATGCTCATTTGGAAAATAGTGGCTCATTGCGTTAAACAGATCTTCCTAATTTTGACACATTTCATTGTACAGTATCAATCATATTCCTTTTAATGTCATTATCCATCTCATCGTAAGTCTTAAGTATTAGGAAGCTGGCAGGCTCACAGTGGCAGATACAATTTTTCAAAATTTTCATTTGAAAACTGAAATTTTATCATTGCTAACATACTGTCAGTCATCCTTTAAGTGACAGGTTTTTTAAATAACAGATTTTCTGAATAACCATAGTTTGTCCATCAGTCCTTTTTTTCAAATACAGACAGTGTTTTAGGGAAAAAAGCAGCTATTTCGGCTCACGATTCCATCAGTTGCACAAGTGCTTTTGTGGGGTCTTTTGTTTGTTTGTTTTCTGACAGAAATTTATTTTCTCACAGTTCTGGGCACTGAAAGTCTGAGGTCAAGAGGTCAGCAGGGCTGGCTCCCTGAGGCCTCGCTCCTTGGCTTGCAGATGGCTGTCGTCTCTCTATGTCCTCAGAGGGTCTTCCCTTGCTTTTGATTTCTAAATCCTCTGGATACCATTATCTTCAAGAATGCAGAAATGCTTTGTTCATGCTTTGCCACACATACATGTTCAGTGGATGAGCTTTAGTAAAATTAATACTTTTTAACTGTTTCATCAACAACATCTAAAGTGAAATTGACATTAGTTTTGCATAAGGGAGTGTCAGTGAAGAATACAACTGTTAGGGTAGTTTGGTGCCACTGCCTTGATTTGTTCTAAGGCACCAACAGTTTTCAACATCAGTGCCAATGTCAACCAAGTGAAAAAAGTAAATGCTGTGTTAGTATTCTTATAGAATACTTTTAACCTCAAGGACCCTTCCCCATGTCTCCACCCCCAAGGATTGCAGACCACATTTAGAACCACTGATATGTGTTATTCAGATTCTTTGTTTATGCATGGAAGAAAGTAAATATATGAAAAGCCACACAGTTATTACCTTGTTAGAAGTTGGCAGTCTACCATAAATACATCAACTATTTTGTTACTTAAGGACATATACTGAGTGGCCAGATTATTATGATCTCTGAATGCATAATAATCTGGCCACTCAGTGTATATCCTATATAATAAAAGGCTAATATGCAAATTTCCCCCTCAACCAGGAGTTTGACCAGCAGGCAGGCCGACCAACCGCCCATGTCCCCTCCCCCTGGCCAGGCTGGCCGGACCCCACCCATGCACAAATTCATGCACTGAGCCTCGTGTGTGTGTGTGTGTGTGTGTGTGTGTGTGTGTGTGTGTGTGTGTTGAGTGGCCAGATTACTATGCGTTCAGAGATCATAATAATCTGGCCACTCAGTGTATATTGCATTAATTTACATATACAGGACTTAATTTACATATACAGGACTGGTAGTCATTAACCTAGGGCACTTGTGAGTGACTGAATCACAGAATCACCTTGTTTCCCAGTCTGTGTCCTCCAAAAGGAGTCAGTGCTCAACAACATGGAAAGCTCTCTTTGTTCTCTTGATACATTTTTCCTGCTTCCTAACACTTGGGAGTTCACTTTAGTGTTATAAAAGTAAGTAGGTGTTTTTGCTTAACTGACTTAGGATTTCTCTTGGGTTTTCCTGTTGGCAGGTATGCTATCTCCCCTTCCCAAAGCCAGCTTAGCAGCCAGGATCGTTGATGGGATATTAAGCCAGTTTCTTGGGAATAAGTGAACCGGGAATCTGGAGATCAGAGGGATTGCTATACAACTCACCTTGTGACCTTAAGTAAAGGTCACTCTCTGGGATCTCCCTCGAGTTCCTTATTTTATAAAATGAAAAGGACTAAACTAAATTATATGTAAGATTTCTTTCAACTCTTGTTGCCATAGCAATTAAACCAAGAGGATTTCACCTCCTACCTCGGCCAGATTGCACAGCATGTGAGCCAGGAAAAAAATCTAATGTATATTATAGAGTGAGGGATTGATGGAATGGTAAAAAAATAAAAAATAAGAAAGATGATGCAACCGTTTTTAAGCCAAATTATAACTATAATAGCCCTAGTTTCCTCTCTCAATTGAAAAAAGAAGCTTTGGTTTCTAGAATTACAGTAATGTATATTCAGTTACAGAAAAGTTAGAAAATATTGAGAAACAAAAGAAAATACACACCATCCACCTACCCAGAAGAACCAGTTAACAGCTTCCAAGATCTTTTCTACATGGAGACATACTTTTTTTACAAATGTATGCCATACTTAAAATTTTTATGTAATATTATAACTTTATTTAATGTAAACAGCCACAATGCAGTCCATTTATGGGTGTATGATCATTTAATTAATCCCTATTATTGGACACATTAAGTATTTCCAACTTCATGAGGTGAATTATAGTCCTTAAATAAACATTCTGCTATTAAGTCTTTTTCCACATCCTTACTTCCTTAGTCTAAGTCAGTGGTATGCAAACAGCGGCTCGCGAGCCACATACGGCTCTTTGGCCCCTTGAGTGTGGCCCCTCCACAAAATACCACGGCCTGGGCGAGTCTATTTTGAAGAAGTGGCATTAGAAGAAGTTTAAGTTTAAAAAATTTGGCTCTCAAAAGAAATTTTAATCGTTGTACTGTTGATATTTGGCTCTGTTGACTAATGAGTTTGCCGACCACTGGTCTAAGTTATTAGCAATGGAGTTTGTACATCAAAGGGCACCCATGTCTTTCAGGCCTTTGGCACTCGAGAGCCAGGCACATTTGTTGGTAGTCGGTTGGCCAGTTGTGGGTCCACAGGGTCAGACCTTGGGGCCACATAGATACTTTTAAATATGTTTATTGAATGGATGGATGAAAAGATGTCACCAGTGATAATAACTGAAAATTCAGCATTTGCTACAGACATTTAAAGAGGATAGACCTAGCCCTAGTCTGGTTGGCTCTGGATAGAGCATAGGCCTGTGGACTGAAGGGTCATGGGTTCAATCCCTAGTCTAGGTTGGGGCACGTGCAGGAGGCAACTGATCGATGTGTCTCTCTCATATTGATGTTTATCTCTCTCTCTCTCTGTCTCCCCCTCCCTTCCAGTCTTTCTAAAAATCAATGGAAAAAATATCCTCAGGTGAGGATTAACCAAAAAATAAATAAGTATAGAGGATAGGCCTAGATTTGGCATTTTGATATTGACAGTGAGAGATATAATTTTCAGTAGAAAGTATTTCAAACCCTATATGAAATAGCTTGTTGTTTCTTTATGCAAAAATAAAAAGTTACCAGGAATACTTACATACATAGTAAATGCAGAAGTATCTATCTATATATATAAAAAACTAGAGGCCCAGTGCACGAAATTCGTACAGGGGGCGGGGGGGTTCCCTCAGCCCAGCCTGCACCCTCTCCAATCTGGGACCCCTCGAGGGATCCCGGTGGGATCGGGCCTAAATGGGCAGTCGGACATCCCTCTCACAATCCAGGACTGCTGGCTTCCAACCGTTTGCCTGCCTGCCTGCCTCCCTGATTGCCCCTAACCGCTTCTGCCTGCCAGCCTGATCACCCCCTAACCACTCCCCTGCCAGCCTGATTGACCCCTAACTGCTCCCCTGCCAACCTGATTGCCCCTAACTGCCCTCCCTTGCCCGCTTGGATCCCCCCAACTGCCCTCCGCTGCAGGCTCTCCCCTGCTGGCCTGGTTCCCCCCAACTGCCCTCCCCTGCAGGCCTGATCACCCACAACTGCCCTCCCCTATCGGCCATCTTGTGGGGGCCATCTTGTGTCCACATGGCAGCGGCCATCTTTGACCACATGGGGGTGGCCATCTTGTGTGTTGGAGTGATGGTCAATTTGCATATTACTCTTTTATTAGTTAGGAAGGCTAAGTGACCGATGGACTGACCGGCCGGCCTGTACATATGATGCTCACTGGCAATTTAAAAATAAACGTTGACTTGTGCATGCGTGATACATATAAAGCTCTAGCTGGTACCAATCACACGCATGTATTTTATAATGTTACTAGAGGCCCAGTGCATGAAATTCATGCACTCGGGGGGCAGGAGGGATCACTCAGCCCGGCCTGCGCCCTCTTGCAGTTTGGGAGCCCTCAGGGGATGTCCAACTGATGGCTTAGGGGAGCGGGCTTAAGCCAGCAGTTGAACAATCTTAGTGCTGCAATGGAGGCAGGAGAGGCTCCCACCTCTACTGCTGTGCTCACCAGCCATGAGCCTGGCTTCTGGCTGAGCAGTGCTCACCCTGTGGGAGCACACTGACCACCAGGGGGCAACTCCTGCATTGAGTGTCTGCCCCTGGTGATCAATGAGCATCATAGTGACTGGTCTTTCCACCATCAGGCTGAAACTGGCTCTCCAACATCCCCCAAGAGGTCCTGGATTGTGAGAATGCACAGGCCAGGCCAAGGGACCCCCACCGGTGCATGACTGGGGCCAGGTAGGGACCGTGGGAGGGCCCCAGGGTGTGCCCAGCCCATCTCGCTCAGTCTCAATTGGCCAGACCCCAGCAGCAAGCTAACCTACTGGTTGGAGCATCTGCCTCCTAGTGGTCAGTACATGTCATAGCAACTGGTTGACTAGTCAGCTGTCTGCCCCCTGGTGGTCATTGCACATCATAGCGAGCAGTTGAGCGGTCTTGGCATATCATTAGCATATTACGCTTTGATTGCTTGAACAGCCAACCGAACGACTGGACACTTAGCATATTAGGCTTTTATTATATAGGACTAGTGGCCCAGTGCATGAAATTCATGCTCCAGGGGAGAGGGGTCCCTCATCCTGGCCTGCACCCTCTCCAATCTGGGATCCCACTCGCAATCCAGAACCACTAGCTCCTAAGCACTCACCTGCCTGCCTGCCTGATGGCCCTAACTGCTCTCCCCTCCTTGTCTGATCCCCCTAACTGCCTATCTGCTCTCCCCTCCTGGCCTGATCCCCCTAACTGCCTATCTGCTCTCCCCTCCTGGCCTGATCCCCCTAACTGCCTATCTGCTCTCTCCTCCTGGCCTGATCCCCCTAACTGCCTATCTGCTCTCTCCTCCTGGCCTGATCCCCCTAACTGCCTATCTGCTCTCCCCTCCTGGCCTGATCCCCCTAACTGCCTATCTGCTCTCCCCTCCTAGCCTGATCCCCCTAACTGCCTATCTGCTCTCTCCTCCTGGCCTGATCCCCCTAACTGCCTATCTGCTCTCCCCTCCTGGCCTGATCCCCCTAACTGCCTCTGTGCTCTTCCTTCCTCTCCACGCCTTCAGACCCTGGCACAGGAGTGCTGCAAGCTCTCTGCCAAGGCCCCACCCCCGTCCTGACACCCCCCCTCCGGGCCAGGCTGCGCTGCGGGCCTGTGTGCACTTCCGCCCCGGGGGGCCACCACGGCCCATCCCGACTCCTCCCTTCAGGCCCGGCGCCGCAGGCCTGCGTGCGCCTCCGCCGGGGGGACTGCCCCCAGTGGCAGCCTCATGGCCCAGTGGCACAAGTCCCCACCCTCATCCCTCTCCAGCAGCTCCTGCCTGCGTGTGCCTCCATCGGGAGGGGCCTTTGCCTCCAAGGGAGCATGACGTTAGCGCTGGGCAGGCCTGCACACGCCTGCACTGGGGGCAGAAGTCCCCACCCACCAGCTCCTGCCTGTTGACCAGTTGTGACTGGGACACTGTTAGGACCACTAGGATATTATCTCTTTATAGATAGATAGATAGATAGATAGATAGATAGATAGATAGATAGATAGATAGTATATATATAATTTTGACATGTAATTTTTTGCAGTAATCTTTCTTCTAATTAATTTCCTTTCAATCTGCATGAATCCATGCACTGGGCCACTAGTACTTTATAGGGGCTATTTCTTATCTGACTTTCTTAAAAGGCCAAGCCAATGCAGCCTAGTAAGGGTGATAAGGCACATACGTACATCAATAATTAGAATACAAGGTAGCAGGTGATAAGCACCATAGAGAGTAATAGAGAAATTGATATGGGAGTTCAGAGAAAGGAGAGCTTACCAGGATTAAAGGGAGGGACAAGGTCATAATTGGTCCTTGAAGGGTGGTAGGATTTGGACATGTGAAGATCTGGGGAGGGTGTTCTCTCCCCCCTCAGACTGTTTACCAGAATTTATAAATAGCCACACTGAGTAAGTTGACTGTCCAAAGCAAACATGCTAAACACTAATGAGATGACTTTAAGAAATAGAATGTGCTACATTGTAAATGTATATAATGTTATATGTGGATTATATCTCAGTAAAGCTAGAAAAATACAAATCTCAGAATATGGAGATTTACACACACAAGAAGGGAGGGAGGGGAGGAGGGAGAGAAGGAGAGAGGGAGGGAGGGTGGGAGGAAGGGAGGGAGGGAGGGAGGAAGGGAGGGAGGGAGGGAGATAGATGTGGAAACCACATGGCATTGGAGGTAGACCTGGTTTCAAATGCTTGTGTAATCTCATTAAGCCTCAGTTTTTTCATCCCTAAAATGGATAACATTAGCTACCTCTTATAATTTTTATAAGGAATGCAGGAACTAATAATGTATGTGAAAACGTCTAGTACAGTGCTTGATACCAAGTAGGTAAATAGTAACTTACAATGTCTTACCTTCCATTCAGGGTAGGAAAAAAGTAGTCTCAGGGACTTGGATAATAAGAACTGGCTATAAGTGGATATTGAAAATCACAAATGCTTTCTCGGTGACTTGGGGGATGATATAAATGACCTACTGATAAAATATTCAGGTGACTAAATGTATGAAGTATGAAGTCCTGGGTTAAAGCTGAGCAGATCACCACTGTGAGAGCAGGATGACATAAGAACAGCACTTAGGACCTTGAATTGTTTCCAGATTCAGTGTGGATTCGCATATTATGGCTGCCAAAGAACAAAACAGGAAAGAGTCGCTAATCAGATGGCACTTGAAGTCTTGGGTGTCAGTTGCCCAATCCAGTGGATACTTTCCAGTCCTGACTTGACTGGGTCTCCATGTAACCTTTACACTCCTGGCCACACAGTCTTTCTTGACTTTCAGAGAAACAAATTCCGAGTTTTCCTTTACTCTGAGCATTCCTCAAATTTCTTTCACGCTTCCTTTCCTGACATCTGACCCTCAAGTGCTGGTTTTTCTCAAAGTTCTATTCTCAGCTTGTTCAGGGCTCTTGTCTGTCTCCTTTCCTTGAGCCTACGTGTGTGCCAAGTCTCTCCCACACAACCCTTCTGTCTGAAACCTTCCCTCAATCCAGTCAGTGGGTAGACTTCTTTCCCTACGTTTCCAGACTCCCCCACTATTCGTATCTACATCTCTCCTTAGATGTTCCAGTCTGTTCTAAGTTACATGTTTGAAGACATCTGTCTCTGTCTCTCACTAGTCTTCAGGTTCATATATCCAATTGTCAAATTGCCACACTTCCACACCCTGGCATATCTCACAGGCACTCAGAAATCAATGTCTAAACTTACCTACCAATATTTCCCCAAACCTGACCTTGTTTTTGCATTTTCTATTGTCCAATGGAAAATTTGCTGTGTTTCACACATTCTGCCAATTTTACCTCCTGAGCACTTCTTGAACCCACTGTTTTCTCTCCTTCTCTTACTTTTAATTCCCATTGTTCATTTGGATTAATGCAGCCTCCTAACTGGTCTCCTTTGCCTCTTAAACCCAATCTTTCACACTTCCCACAGCTACCAGCGTACCTAGCTAAAATACAAATCTTACCCGCTCACTTGGAGCTTCCCACTGGCCACCATACAAAGTTTAAGCTTTCTAGCATTCTAAACAAACCATGGAATCTTGCTTATCAACCTCTCCATCCTCATCTCTCTATAATTCTAACTTCTACCTCCAAATTGGTTGTAATTCCGGGAGGATGCAGTGACATTGGTTGAAAATGGCCTTTGCTAGTTCTGTCCACTATCCCAGGCTTGCTCTTATGCTTCTCCACACACTCCACCCCCTCCTTTCTTGGTTAATTTCTATTCATGCCTCATCTCCAAGAAGCTTTCTCTGAGAATCAGTCTAGATAACCTCCAGTTCTGAAATTCTATTATTCTATTCCATTGTCTTATACCAAATAATAGGACATTTTTAGGTTGAAAGAGGCAGCTTGGATACATAGTTAAGCTTCAGACTCTGGAATAAGATTGCCTGGTTCACATCTGAGATCTGTACTTATTTAGCAGCATGACTTTGGAATGATTGACTCAACCTTCCTCTACCTCGGTTCCTTCTATATAGAGGAAGGATTAAATGAGATAATACATAGTCAACACTTAGCACAGCGCCTGGACATAATAAGCAATTTATAAGAAAGTAAATGACCTTGTATTATATTCAAGTAGGTGCTTTCCTTTATTTTCAACGTGACTTCCAAATCTAAAGGATCTAAAAAAAAATGGTAGTTAATCATCTTTCATCATTGTTAGGAAACTTTTTAAAAACCTGCTTTTTTTTTTTTTTTTGGTGAGGAAACTCTTCTATACTTTAAAGGAGGGGTGGGGAACCCTTTCTCTGCCAAGGGCCTTGTGGATGTTCATACCATCATCTGTGGGCCATCCAAAATTATCAACTTAAAAATTAACCTGCTATATTGGGTCAAACATTTAATTAACTTACCCCTAATCCCTTGCAGGGCCAGACCACATTATTTTGCAGGCCTTATACAACCCTTGGGCTAGACGTTCCCCACCCCTGTTTTAAAGAGTAGCCTCTTAATATATAGACAAATAATTGAAATCATTATCATCTTGAAGTAAAAGTTGCTAAGAATGAATATGTACTACAGAAATACAAGATGTCATCATTATTTTCCTTTCTCACATGGTGTGTTGGATTACTTATTTCCCACATAAGTAAATGGCAGTGGCTCCTAAGGATTATTGTGGCAGAGCAACAGGAGAATCGGGACAGGGCACAGATCAACACAACCACATGGGCCATGCCCTCTGATTATGTCTCCCTGTCTCTCAACAGGGACAGGAGAGAATAAAGGAAAGTAGCAGGCACTGATGGGGTTTAGGTTAATAGCTGTGGACAGCTGGAGGAAAGTGGCAGAATTGCCAAAGTGATTGGTATGACTGGTGGTGTGGTATGGTATTTGACAGCTTTGACTCTGGAGCAAGACTGCCTGGGTTACTAGCCATTTCCAGCTGGGTGATCTTGGGTACGTTCTTTAGTCTCTTTGCTTCAGTTTCATCCTCCTCAAAAATCTCTATTACAAAAACCCCGTGGCCAAGATGCCGTCACGCCGTAACAACCAAACACCAAAAGGCACCATTTGAACGTCATATGATTTCTTCATGGGAACAAGTAAGTGTTGCCCTGTTCAATTCTCATCTTCCAACAAAGATCAGTTTAAGTGCTCCTGCGAAGGAAAGGTTAGGGCAGGAAACTATTATCTCTGTCCACAACTGTCTTCAAGGTGGGCGTGGCTGCGTGCGCGGATAGGCGGGGACTTGACAGCTGAGTCCTGCAGCGCGCAGAGTCTGGGTCTCGTGCGATTTCGAGTGGTGGGCCTCTAGAGGGGATAATAATAGTCTATGTCACAGTGTTGTTGGAAGGATTAAATGAGCCAGTATATGGAACGCACTTAGAACAGTGCCTGTTATAAAAATGGTTGCCATTGTTACTATTATTGATAGTGATGGTTGACAGTGGCCAAGCAGCAGCTAGAAGCTTACTCAGAACTGTACTGCATGCCAGCTATCTGATAGCTATGCTCAGGGCCGTCAGCCTCAAGCTTTAGATGCACTAGGAAGCAATATCACTTAAGTCTTCCCTAATAATCCATTTGTAATGTAACATTCTCTATATCAATAAAGTAAAGTGCTTAAGCATAGGCTTCTAGTTAGTTACTCATGACTTAACATCACTGGGCTTCATCCTGAATTAAAGGATTTCAAAGAGCTGAGTTCTAAGGCCTTTTCCAGCTGTGAATTTGTGAGTCTTCGATTACTGGTCAATATATATTTATTCTTACCTGCGCTTTAGTTTCTCCTTGAGGTTTTCTTCATTTATTAGCCCTTTCAATATGCTTGTCAGTATGAGTATTGTTTTCATGTTGCGTTGATATGTTTCTCAGCCCACGTGTCTAGAATAGCAACCAAAGCTAGGCACACAAAATTATTATTTTACTTTTTACTATCTATATTTTCAATTCTGAGCAAAAGTCAAGAAATTCATATAATGAGCCTTCCTATCATCAACCTTCAAAATTGACAGTTCATGGCCAATCTTTTTACATGTACCTCTTTCTCCAATTATTTTGAAACCTATGCCCAGCATTATATTACTTTAATCATAAATATTTCAGTATATAGCACTAAGAATGAAATATTTTCAAAAATGCATAATCACAATACCATTGTCATATATAAAAACAATAAATACTTGTTTGTGATTGAAACAGTCTTCTTTTCCTCCTCCTCCTCTTCTTTTCTTGTTCTTCCTCTTGTTCTTCTTTTTTAAAGCAAACTGGTAATCCGCCAGGCCTAGGATGAGGCATTAGGCATTATCATTCACTCAGCAAAATATCCATGTGTAGGTGACCCCTCCCCCCACAAAAAGCCTGAATGTTGAATTACGTACTGAAGAGAGATCTCTCTCATGAGTAGTTTACTAAGGATTTCGTTTCTGAAAAGTATACCCCAAACACCAATTAAATGAGCCAGAAGCAATTTATTCAGCCTCTTAAAGAAAACTAAGTGGAATATCTTTTTTGAGTTGTGGTTTTCCATGTATGTGGGTAGCCCCTTTATTGGTGAATTATTAAGGAAGTCTTGATTTCATTTGTGACACAGCACTTGATTTTTGATGCGCTGTGACTTCAGGTGGGTTTACTTAAGCCAGCTAAAGGATTTAAAAAGAAAAATCTTTTCATGTTTATTTATAACAATTTTATTTAAAACCTGTAATGATTAAACCTCTTGTCCTATTTACAAAATTAGGTGAAAATCAATTGGACTGTTAACTTCTGTTTCTTATTTTTCAGAACCTAAGTTTTTAAATTTTTGTTTTGTTCTTTAGAATTTTGTAATATGAACTTTTCCGAAAAGTTCTATTTGCCAAGTAGAAATATTATAACTATTTCTAATGTCATCCAGTTCTTCATATGATTTTTAGAAGTTTCTTATCTATCATTTCTTATTCTTATTCCTACTTCTTGGAAAAGGTGACTTTGAAGAATCCCTTTTCATTGATTTACAATGATGTTTGGAAACAAGAACTTATTTCCATTACATCCCAAAATCTAACATAAAATTGCCTTTTTCTCTTTTTTATTTATTTATTGTTTAAAATATGACATATATTAGTACATATATCTCCTTTTTTTTCCCCATTGACCTTCCCCCAGCCTCCCCTACCCCCTGTCACATGCCCTCATCCCACCCCCCCTCTCCAGTGTCTTGTGTCCATTGGTTGTGCTTATATGCATGCATACAAGTCCTTTGGTTGATATATTTCCCTCCCTCCCCACCACTCCCCAGCCTTCCCGCTGTAATTTGACAGTCTGTTCGGTGCTTTACTGCCTCTGTATCTATCTTTTTATTCATCGGGTTATAATGTTCTTTATTTTTCATAAATGAGTGAGATCATGTGGTATTTTTCTTTCATTGCCTGGCTTATTTCTCTTAACATAATGCTCTCCACGTCCATCCATGCTGCTGCAAATGGTAAGAATTCCTTCTTCTTTATAGCAGCGTAGTATTCCATTGTGTAGATGTACCATAGTTTTCTAATCCACTCATCTGCTGATGGGCGTTTAGGCTCTTTGCAAATCTTAGCTATGGTGAATTGTGCTGATATGAACATAGGTGTGCGTATATCCTTTCTGATTGGTGTTTCTAGTTTCTTGGGATATAATCCTAGAAGTGGGGTTATTGGGTCAAATGGGAGCTCCATTTTTAGTTTTTTGAGGGAACTCCATACTATTCTCCACGGTGGCTGCACCAGTCTGCATTCCCACCAGCAGTGCACAAGTGTTCCTTTTTCTCTGCATCCTCACCAGCACTTGTCGTTTGTTGATTTGTTGGTAATAGCCATTCTGACAGGTGTGAGATGGTACCGCATTGTTGTTTTGATTTGCATCTCTCTGATAATTAGTGACTTTGAGCATGTTTTCATATGTCTCTTGGCCTTCCTTCTGTCTTCTTTCGAAAATATTCTATTTAGGTCCGTTGCCCATTTTTTTTATTGGATCACTTATCTTCCTTTTATTAAGTTGTATAAGTTCCTTATAGATGTTGGAGATTAAACCTTTATCAGTGAAAACATTTGCAAATATGTTCTCCCATACAGTGGACTTTCTTGTTTGGTTGATGGTTTCTTTTGATGTGCAAAAGCTTTTTATTTTGATGTAGTCCCATTTGTTTATTTTCTCTTTAGCTTCCATTGCCCTAGGAGCGGTATTGGTGAAGAAATTTCTTCGGCATATGTCTGAGATTTCTCTGCCTGAGGATTCCTCTAGTATTTTTATGGTTTCTAGTATTCTTATGTTTAAGTCCTATATCCATTTTGAGTTAATTTTTGTGTATGGTGTAAGTTGGTGGTCTAGTTTCATTTTTTTGCATGTATTTGTCCAATTTTCCCAACACCATTTATTGAAGAGACTGTCTTGACTCCATTGTATGTTCATGCCTCCTTTGTCAAATATTAATTAAGCATAGTGGTTTGGGTTGATACCTGGATTCTCTATTCTATTCCATTGGTCTATATGTCTGTTCTTGTGCCAGTACCAGGCTATTTTGAGAACAGTGGCTTTGTAGTACAGCTTGAAATCTGGTATTGAGATCCCACCTACTTTGTTCTTCTTTCTCAGGATTGCTGTGGCTATTCGGGGTCTTTTTTTATTCCAAATGAATTTTTGGAGAGTTCTTTCTAGGTCTGTGAAATATGCCATTGGTATTTTAATGGGGAGTGCATTGAATCTATAGATTGCTTTGGGTAGTATGGACATTTTAATGATGTTGATTCTCCCAATCCATGAACATGGTATGTTCTTCCATCTGTTTACGTCTTCCTCTATCTCTTTTTTCAGTGTCCTGTAGTTTTCTGCGTATAGGTGTTTTACCTCCTTAGTTAAGTTTATTCCTACGTATCTTTATTTTTTTGGTACGATGGTAAATGGGATTGCTTTTTAGTCTCTTTCTGTAAGTTCACTATTGGTATATAAAATGCCATAGATTTCTTGGTGTTAATTTTGTATCCTGCTACATTGCCGAATTCATTTATTAAGTCTATTAGTTTTTTGATGGAGTCTTTCGGGTTTTTTTATGTACAATATCATGTCATCTGCAAATAAGGACAGCTTTACTTCTTCTTTTCCAATTTGGATGCCTTTTATTTCTTCTTCTTGTCTAATTGCAATGGCTAATACTTCCAGTACTATGTTAAACAGGAGTGGTGAGAGTGGGCATCCCTGTCTTGTTCCTGTTCTTAGGGGAAATGGTTTTAGTTTTTACCCATTGAGTATGATGTTAGCTGTGGGTTTATCATATATGGCTTTTATTATGTTGAGGTCTGATCCTTCTATTCCCACCTTGTTGAGAGTTTTTATCAAGAAAGGATGTTGGATTTTGTCAAATGCTTTTTCTGCATCTATTGATATGACTATGTGATTTTTATCTCTCAATTTGTTTATGTGATGTATCATGTTTATTGATTTGTGGATATTGTACCATCCTTGCATTCCTGGGATAAATCCTACTTGGTCATGGTGTCTGATCTTTCTGATATACTGCTGGATCCAATTTGCTAGAATTTTGTTGAGGATTTTGGCATCTATGTTCATGAGGGATATTGGCCTGTAATTCTCTTTCATTGTGTTGTCTTTATCTGGTTTTGGTATTAGGGTGATGCTGGCTTCATAGAATGAACTTGGAAGTGTTCCTTCCTCTTGAATTTTTTGGAATAGTCGGAGGAGGATAGGTTTTAGTTCTTCCTTGAATGTTTGATAAAACTCCCCTGTGAAGCCATCTGGCCCTGGGCTTTTGTTTGCTGGAAGCTTTTTGATGACTGCTTCAATTTCTTCCATAGTTATTGGCCTATTGAGATATTCATATTCTTCCTGATTGAGTTTTGGAAGGTTGTATTTTTCTAGGAATATGTCCATTTCCTCCAGGTTGTCCAGTTTGTTGGAATAGAGTTGTTCATAGTATTTTTTTAAAAATGCTTTGTATTTCAGTGGGGTCTGTTGTTATTTCTCCTCTTTCATTTCTGATTTTGTTTATTTGGGTCCTCTCTCTTTGCTTCTTGGTGAGCCTGGCTAGACGTTCATCAATCTTGTTTATCCTTTCAAAGAACCAGCTCTTGGTTTTGTTGATCTTTTGTATTATCTTTTTGGTCTCAATGTCGTTTATCTCCACTCTGATCTTTATTATTTTCTTCCTTCTGCTTACGCTGGGCTTTTCTTGTTGCTCTCTTTCTAACTCTTTGATTTGTAGGGTTAGGTAATTTATTACCATTGTTTCTTATTTTTTTGCAGTAGGCTTGTAGAGCTATGAACTTCCCTCTCAAGACTGCTTTTGCTGTGTCCCACAGATTTTGGATTGTTGTGTTTTCATTGTCATTTGTTGCCATGTTTTTTTTATTTCTTCCTTGATCTCTCTGGTAACCCAGTCATTGTCTAATAGCATGCTGTTTAGTCTCCATGTGTTTGATTTCTTTGGATTGTTTTTATTGTAGTTGATTTCCAGTTTTATGCCACTGTGATCTGAGAAGATGCTTGATATGATTCCTATCTTTTGAATTTGAAGAGACTTTGCCTATGACCCAACATATGGTCTATCTTTGAAAATGACCCATGTGTACTAGAGAAGAATGTATATTCTGTAGCTTTGGGGTGAAATGTTCTGAAGCTGTCAATTAATTCCATCTGGTCTAGTGAGTCATTTAGGATTGATGTTTCTTTGCTGATTTTTTGTTTAGAGGATTTCTCCAATGGTGATAGTGGGGTATTAAAGTCTCCTATTATGATTGTATTGCATCAGTCTCTCCCTTGATATCCTCCAGGAGTTTTTTTTATGTATTTGGGTGCTCCTGTATTGGGTGCGTATATGTTTAGCAGAGTTATTTCTTCTTGTTGGATTGCTCCCTTTAGTATTATGAAGTGGCCTTCCTTATCTCTTATTATGTCCTTCACTTTGAGATCTAATTTGTCAGATATAAGTATTGCTACCCCAGCTTTTTTTTCATTTCCATTCGCCTGAAAAACATTTTTCCATCCCTTTACCCTCAGTCTGTGCGCATCTTTTTTTCTGAGGTGGGTTTCTTGTAGACAGCAGATATAAGGGTCGTGTTTTTTTATCCAGTCCGTTACCCTATGTTTTGATTGGGGCATTTAATCCATTTATATTTAAAGTTATTATTGATAGGTGCTTAATTGTCACCATTTTTATTCTTTACCCCTGTGTTCCTTCTTCACTTCCTATTTCTTTTTTTTTTTTAAGCAGACCCTTTAGCATTTCTTGCATTGCTGATTTGGTTGTAATAAATTCCCTTAGTGCTTTTTTGTCTGTGAAGCTCCTGATTTCACCTTTGATTTTGATTGATTGATAGCCTTGCTGGGTATAGTATTCTTGGATTCAGACCCTTCCTTTGCATGACTTTGTATATTTCATTCCATTCCCTTCTGGCCTGATGAGTTTCTGTTGAGAAATCAGTCGCTAGTCTGATGGGGGTTCCTTTGTAGGTAACTTCCTGTCTCTCTCTGGCCACTTTTAAGATTCTTACTGTGTCGTTTGTGTTTGCCAATTTAATTATAATGTGCCTTGGCGTTGGTCTTTTGGGGTTCATTTTGCTTGGGACTCTGTGAGCTTCTTGGATTTGTATGGGTTTTTTCTTCCCTATATCAGGGAAGTTTTCTGTCATTATTTCTTCAAACAGGTTTTCTATTCCTTGCTCAGTTTCCTCTCCTTCTGGAACCCCTATTATGTGGATGTTGTTTTGTTTCATGTTGTCCCAAAGCTCCCTTGGGCTGTCTTCCTGCTTTTGAACATTTTTTTTCTGGAAGCTGCTCTACTTGGGTATTTTTTCCTATCTTGTCTTCTAGCTCACTGATGCAGTCCTCTGCTTCTTCTAGTCTACTCTTGATGCTTTCTATTGAGTTCTTTACAACAGCAATGTCATTTTTCATTTCTTCTTGGTTCTTCATTTCCTCTTGGTTCTTACACATATTGTTGAATTTGTCTTCCATTCTTTTCAGCCACCTTATGACCATTTCTCTGAATTCTTTCTCTGGCAGGTTGCTTGCCTCCATTTCTGCTTTGTGTGCTAGGTGTCCTAGCAGGGCCCAGTGGCTCAGCCTCCCCAGTTACCTGAGGTGGACACTCTTGGTGTGCCCCTTTGTGGGCTGTGTGTGCAGTCTTGTTGTATTAAGCCTAGATTGTTGTTAGTATCACTGGGGGGAGTTGACCTCCAGGCCAATTGGCTGTGAGGATTAGCTGTGTCTCCGCTGGGAGAGCCTCTGTGCTCAGCTTGGATGGGGCAGAGTCTCAGGGTAGAGCAGACAGCCTTGGTTTCCCATCAGCCCTGCCCTACGAGGCCCCTGTGTCTCAGTGTCCCACAGCAATGGCTGCATGCACCTCTGAGAGAAGGCTGCCCTCGAGTTTTGCCCACTGCCAGACAGTCCAGTTTCTCCCCAAATGAGTCTGGGTACCCAAAAGTCTCACCTGGAACTGGATTTCAGTGCAGTTGGGAGGTTTTGTTTCCCTCCCGAATGAGACAGCTAGCCGCGCACTTGCTGCCCGCCTTCTCCGCACGTGCGAGTAAGCCAGCCGTGTATTCAGCTGTCCGCCCTTCCCGCGCGTGCGGGTCTCCGTACCTCTTTCCTCCACAGCTCCTCTGGGTGTCAGTGTCCTTTTATCTTTCCTTCTAGTTGTAGAATTTCCACTCAGCTAGCTTTCCGGTGGTTCTGGACGATGTCCACTCTGTCTTCCAGTTGCAGTTTTGAAATTGTTGTGCGAGGCAGCAGTATAGGTGTTTACCTATGCCGCCATCTTGGTTTCTCAAAATGGGTTGCTTTTATGAGTTCCTTTCTGTTAGCAGCTCTGAGGACCCCCTTCCACATTCACAGATCATGCAAGCCCCAACAGCCATGGATTTTTCTAGGTGCAGACTTCCCCCAGTCCTCCAGCTCCCGCAGTGCGCACGTTTCTCTCTCCTGCCGGGAGCAGATACCTCACCTTATCCCAGGCGAAATCCAACCTTTCATGGTGGAGTGTAGAGCTCCTCTGAATCTGCGTGTTTGTGCCAATTGGGGACCGGTGCTCTGGGGTTCGCAGCAGTTCGGTGGGTGCCACGGTTGTAGATTTTCAGGCTTCCGATAACATCCACTTTCCCCTTCAAGATGGCGCGGTCTCCGTGTCCAAGCCAGTCGCTCTGGGAGGGAACCCAGCAGCAGTGGGGGCTGCCCGGTCAGGGGACCCCTGTCCAGCAGTCCCCCATCGTCTCCTGGAGTATAGCTGCCCTTCAACTCACCAACAAACACTCCCTGTGCAACCCTTAGCTGTTCTTTCTATGTGCTCCAGGACAAGCTTTGGAACATGTCTGTCTATTCCACCGCCATTTTTTCCACCTTTTTCTCTTTTTTAATTTATTTTCATTTAAATGAAATTTTATTGGTGTGACATTGGTCAACAGGAACATATAGGTTTACTTTTTCTCTTTTTTTAAATGGATCACTAACATTTTAAAAAAGAGTTGAAAGTAAATCATTATTCAACCCAAGGGAGACTTTGTATAATATAATTGGTTCTAGTACTTTTAAAAAAAACTTTAAATTCTTTATTGTTTAAAGTAATATATATATATATATGTATGTTTATATATATACATATACATATATATATGTATCCTTTTCCCCCCATTAACCTCTCCCCAGCTGCTCCCACCCCCCTAGCACATGCCCTCACCCCTCTACTGTCTGTGTCCATTGGTTATGCTTATATGCATGCATACAAGTCCTTTGGTTGATCTCTTACCCACCCCCCTCCCCCAACCTGGTTCTACTACTTTTTAAAAATACAATTTTATTGATTTCAGAAAGGGAGAGAGAGATGGAAACATCAATGATGAGAGAATCATTGATCGGCTGCCTCTTGCATGACCCCCACTGGGGACTGAGCCCACAGCTGGGTCAATGCTTAACCAATGAAACACACTGGCAGGGCTGGTTCTACTTTTGAACCTTACTGATAGAGGAAGTTGTACACAACTGAGGTTGTATGTGACACTGTTTCCAAAATAAATAGTATATTTTTACTGTGTAAGACTTAAGTCCATTATAGTTGTAATGGTCATTTTAGTCATCAAATTTAGATGCTACTTTTGTGAGGACAAAAAAGGGACTGTAAAATGAAAGAAAATGGATAATGCTTTCAGTTTTATCAGAACCTGGAGGCTCCTCAGAATAAAGGCCACTGGAATGTCTCTGTATTTATGGTAGTTATGCTCTTTACTCCAAATATTTGTAGCTGATGTACATTTTTGTAGCATGGTGTACATTTTTGTGAGGGGCTGTTCATAGGAAATGTACTATGTTACCACAAGAAGAGCACTTTGAAAGTTCATTGTTTTTATAAAGTTTTTTTGTATTTTTCTAGATCGGCCGAATCTAAAAAATTACTTTCCTATACCAGCAGGTGGAAGCAAGAGCAGTCGAATTGTAGTACTGCCTTCTCCAAGTGTACTGGCATGTTCTGTGGATCATTTACCCATGACTCAAAAGCATTTTTACAACATATCACTCACTTATCTCCTTTTCTTCAACAACTTTACTGTCTTAGCACCTTCTCTTGATTACTTTATCCCCTTATTTACTTGGTGTTTAGGACAGGGTAATTTGGATTTTTCATATTCTTTGATTCAGCAGTTACAACATACATGCTATGCACCAACACACTTTTCCACATTTGCCAAGAAATACAAAGGTGACTAAGACATGGACTGTGTTCTCAAAGAGCTTATATTCCATTAGAATTAGGAGGAGAATATCTTCTTCACTTTTCTCCTGACTTGGGGGAGCAGATCACTCAGCCTTCCTAGTCCATCTCCAACCAATCCATGGCTGGCTTTCAGTGTTCATCCAGATTTTAATTCATTCAACAAGTAATTACTGAGTGCCAGGCACAATATATGGGCTTAATTGAAAAATTTATGTTGTTTTCCTTACCGATTAAAAAAAAAAAAAAGACCTAATAGTCTTCAGGAGACGTATCATTTATTTTTTTATTGAATTTATTGGGGTGATACTGGTTAACAAAATTATACAGGTTTCAGGTGCACAATGCCACAACACATCATCTGTATATTGTATTGTATTGTGTGTCTACCACTCCAAGTCAATTCTCCTTACATCTCCATTGATCCTCCCTATACTCTTCTATTTCTCCCCACCCTCCAAAGTATCATTTATTTTTAAAACTTTTAATACAGGGTGTATAGAGGAAGTAAGCAACTGACATATAGACCCTAAAACATTGAACTGAAGAAATTTAGAAGTAGTTAATGTGAGTAACATTTCTTGGAATACACTTAGAAGACCTCCCACAAATGCTAATTGAAATGAAAGTATGATACTCTGTCGGGGGTGCGGACCGTCCAGCCCTTGGGCTGTATAAGGCTCGAGAAATCATTTGGTTTGGCCCTGCCAAGGCATTAGGGGTGAGTTAATTAAATGTTTTATTAAATACAGCAGGCTGATTTTTAGGTTGATAATTTTGTATGGTCCAAGAATGATGTTATAAATATTTCAAATGGCCGTTGGCAAAAAAAAGGTTCCTCACCCCTACATCTAGATCAATTCTGTTAGCTGTTAGTAATAATAATAAATATTTTATACAAAGGATAGAAAAGAGGAAAACCGAGTTCTCAAATTGTGTTTGTGTATATAGACTGGGAAATGTAGAAGAACCTCCCCAAACCACAGTTACTTTCTCTGTCCTTTGGATTCCCTATCACTTTATTCATACAGAGTTTGCTCCCTAATAACCTCTATGTCTCTTCTCTCTTATGGGCAGCTCCTGAGGGCAATAACTATGTCATATTCATCTCTGTAATCTCAGTAAATATTTACTGAAGAATGACTGAATCACCTCATTTACCTCATGGGAAATCTCTTTATAATGGTAATGAGCCTTTTTTTAAAATAAAGAACTAACATTTGACGCATATAAAGTTTTCTTAGAATGCCTCAGCCGAATCTTATCTATCAGAAATGTAGTTTATGCCCTGGCTGGTGTGGCTCAGTTGGTTGACTATCGTACTTTGCACTGAAAGGTCACCAGGTCGATTCCTGATCAGGGCACATCCCCAGGTTGTGGGTTCAGTCTCTGGTCTGGGTGCATACTGGAGGCAGCCGATTGATATTTCTCACAGGGATGTTTCTCTCTCCCGCTCCCTTCCTCTTTCTCTAAAATCACTTAAAAAAAAACATATTAAAGAAATTAGGTTATTTGTTTGCCTGAGTACTTTAAGAAAGCTTTTGCAGCTTCCTAGGAGTGCACCTTTTCACACAGTTTCCTGCTTACTGAGAACAGTTAATTAAAGGGCTCTGGAAAGGAATGAGACCAGGGTGCAGAGGGTAGCCATCAGGTTGTCCCAGTTTGAGTTGTTTTACTCTTTGGAAATGGGTGACTAAAAACTGCCCAGGCCTCCATGGCCTGTTTTTCAGAAAGCTGGATGAAAGCTAACATGGGGCACTCCTTCACGGCCCTTGGCAGCAATCCTTTAGGGAGTGGTATAGATAGCAAACCAGACAAGCCATGTCAATATGAAGTCTCTAACTGCTGTATTTACCTCAGTTTCTCCCCATTGCAAGCAGGTGGAAGACCAGGGAGGTGAATTTGTGAGAAATCTGATGTTTTTCTTCTTTAGAATGCAGTTGCAACGTAAGTACAGTGTAGTGGTTAAGAATATGGGCTCTCTAGTCAGGCCTGAGTTTAAATCCCAATTCCACACCTCCTGTGGATCTTAAGCAAGCTACTTTACTTCTCTGTGCCCAGTAAAACTGGGTTCATAATACATGCCTCTTGTCTTACTAAATAAGAAACAAATTAAATAAGAAAATGTATGTAAACTCTTGGTATAGTGCCTGGCACAGTAACAGGCTAACTAATATGTACAAGTTTCTAGCTTAGGATCCTAGATCAAGAGTGGCAAAAACTAAAACTGCGAATTCATGAGAAAGCTCAAGTTTGAACTTGCTGCATTTGAAACATCTGTGGGTCTGGAGCTTCAGCTAGAAATCTAGCTGGAATCAGAGAAACGTGACTTTTTTGAATGGGTACAGGAAGAGAAGCCAGCAAAAGAGGCTGAGAAGAGATAGTCCAGGAAAGGACTAGGAAGAGAACTAGAACATCAAAGTAACAATTTTGAGTAAGAACGAGTGCCTGTGTTTATTGGTAAAAGTTGACTTACTCTAAGGCATTTATCTCTAAAGCATTCTGTTCATAAAACAGTTTGATCCTAAGCCAAACTGAAACACTAACTCAAATACCAAATGCTTACCTTTGTTAGAGGGCTGTAAGTATCCAACTGAAGGGCTCAACAACTGTTGATTTCCCAACGTGGCAGTCTGTTCAGAAGAAAAATTATTGGCAACATTCAGTATGCTTGAGTATCCAGCATATGCCATTACCTGCAGTCTGCATCATCCTCCCTAATTGCAGATTAGGGCTTTATATAATCTTCCATGGAAGCTAAGCACTCTCAGTTGGAACTACTTGCACATTGGACATGTAAATAATAGAAGAACAGGATTAAGCAAATAAGAAGTGGAATTTTGGGGTGAAAAAATAGGTGAATATTTTTCAGTATGGTAAGTGCTTTGGGCAGTGTACATGTAGGGTAATGTAGGAGCTCAGTAGAGGAAGAATTCCTAAACCAGCTGGAGGTAGTTAAAGAATGCTTGCTGGAGAAGGTAAAATCTGATCCATGATATGAAAGATAAGTAAGAGATGAATATTGTTCCTCTGGGAAGGGAGATGAAAGGCATAGGGAAAACACTGCAAACGTCTCAAGAGAGTTTAAAATTTTCAGGGAGATGTGAAAGCAGTTCATTGTGCCTAGGGCATAGATTTGAGGGCAAAAGGGTGGCACTGAAAAAGCCAGAGAAATAGGGGCAGGTCCGGCAGGGCCTCGAATGCAGCTTTGATCCTGAAGTCAGTGGAGTCATAACTTGATCCTGAACCATGCCACTGAAGGGGACTGCCATGATCAGATTTACATTTTAGGAAGATTACTCTGTAGGCAATCTGGAGAATAGATTGTAAGACATGCATACTGGTGATGTTCACCGAGATATACTACAGGAAGAAGACAGGCTTGGTTCTGGGGGTAAGGAAGATGGTCAATTTCATTTTAGACTTACTGGATTTGAGGTGGCCATTGACATCCAAGTCAGCTACCCAATAGTTTTTAGATATCTGGGTCTAAAACTCAGGAGAGTTGGGCTAGAGGCACAGATTTGGAGGTCTTTAGCTATGGCCTGCATATGCAGCCACACAAGTGGACCAGAACACCCTAGGAAGAGTGTACAAAATAAAGAGAAGAAAAGAGAGCACAGAACTGAATTCTGAGAATCACCAGGGAATCCTAAGGAAGGGAATAAAGAGGCTAGATGATGGAAATTGTGAAAACACAGCCAAAGACATAGAATGAAAAGCATAATCATTATCACAGATGTCAAGGGAGGAAAAAGTTCCAAAAAAGAGGGAGTGTAAAAAAAAAAAAAGCCCAGCCAGTGTTGCTCAGTGGTTGAGCATCAACCTATGAATGAGGAGATCACAGTTTGATTCCCGGTCTGGGCATATGCCCAGGTTGCGGGCTTGATCCCCAGTGGGGGGGGATGCAGGAGGTTGTCAATCAAATATTCTCTCTCATCATTGATGTTCCTCTCTCTCCCTCTCCCTCTCTGAAATCAATTTAAAAAAATAGACTTTTTTTTTTTTTTTAAGGAAGGACCAAAAACTGTCAAATATCACAAAAAGTTAATTTAGGTAAGTACTAAAGGATTAGTTGGATTTAGTAAGTGTCAGTTGGATTTAGTAGAAACATTAGGGACCCTGCTGAGAGCATTTTCCTACTTTTTTATGAGGCTAGGACGCACATTGAAATAGGTTAAAGAGTACTAGTAGCTGTGTTTGTAGGTGGGAATTTCTGTCTGGTGGCTAGCAGGGTCAGCTAGTGATAGTGAGAAAAGAAGTTTTGAGAAACTGATCACAGTTTGAGATCATTGGTGTGGGATTGGGGAGCAGGAGGTGACCTGGATGGATTTTCCTGAAGTCTTGAGAATCCAGCTCAAATTAGAGACTATGATAAAACAGCATTAAAGCCCATAGCCCTGGCTGGTGATTTGGATGTACAAATAGAGAAGGTGGCTGTTGAAAATAGTCCTGGGCAGAGGTTTTTATGGTGGATATAGCAAAAGGACTAGAAGCCGGGCAGTTGGGTTTTAGTGAAGGATGGTTGAATTGATAGATGTGGCTCACTTCTAACATCTGTGTAGCCTGGACAACAGTATAATTGGGAGATTGCCCTGGCCCCCTTCTGTACCATGAGGGGCCCCACATGTGCCTGGTGTCCCCCACCTGTAAGTCCAAGCTCCAACTACACTCTCCCTTGCTAATGACTATCCCTCAATCCCAGCAGCATGTACACCAGTGGTGCCCTTGATCCTCAGGGGGACTGACCCAGGGAAGGGGCCCACACAGGCTCT
The DNA here is from genome assembly GCA_026230045.1 of Corynorhinus townsendii. NCBI lineage: Eukaryota > Metazoa > Chordata > Mammalia > Chiroptera > Vespertilionidae > Corynorhinus > Corynorhinus townsendii. Next base: position 7,949,954 of record JAPDVU010000012.1, read on the forward strand.
GGGAGCCATTTGAATAAGTAATTCTGGAGTCCAGCCTTGTGTGGTGGGGGTAGGAGGGTGGATGTGGGCTCTGCATAGGCACCTCCTCTTAGCTCTCTTGAGAGGTGTAGAGGCAGTGTAGAGGCAGGAGGGCAAAAGTTGGAGTCATCACCCAGGTCTAAGCAGAGCTACAGAAAAAGCCTGTTAGAGTGAGAAAATAGAGGAATCAGAGAACTGGAGGTCTAAAAGAGCAAGAAAAATAAGAATCACAGGTGTAGTGAAATGGGAGCTGAGAAGACAGAAGATCATGGTCAGAGATTGGAATACTATCGGAATTTGTTGTCTCTGAGGACCATCTCCAAGAGGTGATAAGAAGAATAAATGGAGTGAAGTAGGTAAAAAAAAACAAAAACCTGAAGTTAAGGGAGTGATGTAGCTCATCCACCTACCCTTATAAAGTCTCCCCAGCATAATTTTGGAGCTTAAGATGGAAAGGACTTTAAGACAGAGTGGAAAAGACAGTGCTCTGGGAAGAGGTCGAGGATGCAACGAAGTTCAGTTATCAGGAGAGAGACTTGGCGTGTGGGAGAGGTTCATCAGTGGGAGATGACTTAACATTTGGGACAGCGGCAGGAATGTGAAACCTGCAAGAATATTCACAGAAGAGAAAACTAGGTACACAAATGTTTGATATGTTGAGGGTCTAAGACCAGAAATCTTTAGGTTAAATTTTGTAACTTGGTTAGCACAGCTAATAAGATTAACTCTCCATTGTAAAAGTAAGTATTTGTTAAATTTAAACAATCTTGTAGAAAAGCCACTTTTATATTTTAATCATGTTGCTAGTACCTTTAGCCCTGTTCCTTGTAGAAAGAACTGAAAGTCTGTGGCTCTTGAAAGGCATGCCTAGTCATACATGTCTCTCAGTGTTAGGATTAAATGAGTGTTTTTACACTGCCTGGCCCATAGGAACTGCTCAACGAATTGTCCCTCACTTTCTGTTCTTTCTTCCCTCCAAAGAAGACACCAGGGGGCTGCTTTAAGAGTGGGACAGAGAAAGGACACCAGAGGCGGGTACAGGCATACATCTCACTCCTGTAATGAGATTGTCCACTGCAGCACTACCTATGGGAGCTTTCTGCAGGGATGAAAATGCTCTTTATCTGTGCTGTCCAATGGCATAGCCACTTGCCACAGAGGCTGTTGAGCGTTTGAAATGTGGCTAGTGCATCTGAGGAGCTGAATTTTTTATTTTATTTACTCTTAATTAATTTAAATTTAACTACATGTGGCCACTGTGTTGAACAGCACAGATGTAGTGGATATAGAGCTGCTTGTCCAACAGCTTCAAGGTAGAAGTGGGCCAAGTGCCTAAAGAAACAGGTAAGTCGCCCTTTCCTGTGCCCTTTTAAGGTTGACTCAGTGCCTTAAGAGGCTAACACAGAAGGGTAAATAAAGCAAGTCTCCATAAAACCCAGGGAAGAGATGGTAAAACTCCTCTTTGGATCCTGTCTGGAGTCACAGCTGAAAGGAAAAAAAAAAAAAGAAATAGGTAAGCCCTGGAAGGTGCCTGGCTGGGCTTTGGCATTGGTGAAATATGAAATTAAGGAGCCCTATATGCTATGATGAAAGGAGCGTGGACTTGAGCGATGGCCTGATAAGTTGTAAGGAGAGGGGTGACTTAGTTAAATCAGTGAGTGCAAAAACAACTATATGAACAGTAAGAATCAAGATTAGAAGGGGGTGGTTCGGGTGAAATGGAACAAGAGAAATAATTTAAATAAATATAGAGTAATTACAGTCTGGGGGGGAGGGGGCGGTTGATGAAATGCAGCCCTCAATAGGAGCTTGTAGGGAAATACTAATTACAAAGTAAATACTAGGAATATTTGCCAAGAGTTTTTGAAGAATTGGGGCAAATGTCAGAAAATGCCATGCAAGCCATGTGCTACAACACATGAACACTACAGGGAAAGGATGAGAACATGGATAAATGTAAATTGTGGGGAAGGAGAAGTTATGAGATTTACATAATGGAGTTTCACTCGAGTCCTGATTCTAATAAGATTTAGAATCTTATTATATTCTAACAGAGCATCTCCAAGATTTCCCTGCATGATTGTTTATTTGTGATGATGAAGGGAGATGGTGTTGCTGTAATGTTTTAGCCATACCAGTCCCATCCATCTCCTTTCAAATGTATACAATAATACATGTGTAATATGCTAATTAGACCGGACATCCTTCCAGACGACCTTCTGATCGAAGCCGGGGCTGCGAGGGAAGCCCGGGTCCCGGGTGCCTGCTGTCAGCCGGAGGGAAGCCTGGTCTTGGGAGCCTGCCAGTGGCTGGAGGGAAGCTGGGGTCCCAGGTGCCAGAGGGAAGCCAGTGCCAGCATCCTGGGGAAGGAAGGCCTACGCTTGCACAAATTTCATACGTCAGGCCTCCGGTATATAATGAGCATCTATTATGTGCTCAGCAGTGCAGTGAGCTGGGGTTGGGGTTGTGACAAAAGAAATGTGCCATGGTTATTATGCTTGAGAAAGTCCTAGTCTAGTGCAGAATACAAGACAAGCCAATCGAACAGGTGGATGACAGTAATTTAAATGAATGGCACAGATGAAAGGTGATAGAAGCTCAGATCTGGATGAACTGGAATGGTCAAAGAAGCCTTGATAAGAGGAAGTAGATGCCTTTAAACTATGCTTCACAAGGAAATTAATGCAGCAAGTCTCAGAGCATTTCTGAAAGTACATTCCATAAAATGTTTTGCAAAAATTTTAAGACGGTGAACTCAAAATAGCTGTGGCATGCTCATTTGTCCAAATGAAATTCTGCAACCTGGTGATCTCTGTCAAAATCTATGCCACTTGCTTTCTTTGCCTAAGTGCTTCATTTGTTTGGTGGACACAGGAGGCTACAACTGCTCCTTCCTGTCAATCCCAGTATAGTATTCTGTGCTATTTCTTAGTAGAAATTTCAGAGTTGTGTGGTTGAAAGTACTTTAAAGACCGAAGAGACCATGAAGAAGGTGTGGTTGGGACAGAAATAATAAAGAGCCTGGAAGTTTGTAGGAAACAAACAACACCCTAGTGTTTAATTAGACAGTAGACATCTCAGACGTAATCTAGAGTTTAACTTTCAAATGCACATAATGACCCCCATAGAGAAAGACAGGATCACGCTCTGTTACGTGTTTTCAACTTTTATAGCTCTCAGTTGCAAAAAGTCAATTTTAAAAAATCCTCACCAGATTCTCAAGCGAACAAGCACCATTGCTAGAATGACTCAGGTGCACTCACTGGTTTTCCCAACCAGGGACAGAGGCCCTGAAGAGCAAGAAGAGAGAAATGTACCAACATTCTAAGCATTGAATGAGCTTGAAATCGTAACAGAAGGGGAGGAGGAGGGATGCTCAGCAAAATGACGATGGAAGAGGAAAAGCAGATACAATGCAGATAGAAAAACTCTCAGTAGATCAAAATGTTTTAATTAGAAGCATAAAGGGATCCTTTGTCTTCATTCCTTTTCTTTGATAACAAGAATTCTAAATCTTGAAGGAAATTAAGACAAAATTCCAGAAGGTGAGAAAAGAAGGTATAATATAAAAACTTCAATGTGTTCTGTTGACCCATGAAGTCATGATTTCTATCGTCTGTTTCTTTTTACCCGCTCCACATTCAGGGAGTGTTCCTTTAAGGAGGGTGTAGCTTTCTATTCATTGCAGTAGAGCTGTACAAGGGCGGTGATCATGGGTATATGTGTATAGCCAAGGCAAAGGTGCTCACGTTTTTATCATTTTAACTGAGTTCAAGGCAGGTGATGCTGTGACCAAACACTCAACCTTTTGATAAATGTGAGGAAATAAATGAAAACCAGTGGAGGTCATCTGATCAGTGAAATATTCGGAGTAATTTTATTTTAAAGCTGCTTAACAATAATGAAGATGTGTCCGTAATAATCGGTTTGTACTAAGAAGAGTGGTGAAAAGAGCAGGGTATTAAGATACAGAAGTCCTATGTTTTACTCATTAGTCGTCTGCTTGCTCTTCATTGCCCATGGCCAGCCTCTTCACCTGTGCGGAACTTCTGTGGGAGCCCAATCAATCATGGTCATGGCTGACTCCTTGGAGGCCTTAGTTCTGTGTATCTGTGAGGAATTGTGGGGATAATTATTTGAGAAATTTTTTGCCAACACCACACACTGAACTTCACATCCCTGGTATTTTAGGCCACCACCAAGCTCAGAAAACCCACCAGTCCCTGGTCATTTCTTGTATTCCGACCTTTATAATTCTTCTTCCTGGGCTCATTCCTTTATCAGTTTTCATTCCTTTATTAGTCAGTGCTCTGTGTGAGCCAAATAACCAAACCACATTCAAACCAGATTAAACAATAGACTCACATAACTGGAAAGTCTAGCTGTCGGTCAGGCTTCAGAATTAGTTGATCTAGGGGCTCAGTGATGTCAGTAAATATCTGGTTTCCTTCCTTTATTTTTCCATTCACAGTGTTTATTTCATCCTAAGTCAGGTTCCATTCTTCCTCATAAGCTGGATGCTGGCTGCAGTCAAGGACACAAGCTTTCTCATTTATACTCAGTAGGAATAAGACTCCTTTCTTTCCCACGATCTCTAAGGTAGAGGCAGCCACCTTTAAAGATCATGGACTATGTGGGAGATGCATGGGTATGGGAAGAAAAGGCGTATATAATTAGACGGGGGAGAGGTGAATGGCTAGACAATCAATACCAATGTAGCTATCTGCTCCTAGACTTCTCTCTTGTTAATTCTCGAGTTCTGGTCTTGTAGTAAACATACTCTTCCACTTTTTCATAGAAACTCCAGATTGTGTCTTCTCCTTTTAACCTTTACTGAAATCCCCTCAGCCCTGAGGAAAATACTTCCCCTACACCCGACTTTTCTTCCACATCTCATATCACAAAGTAAGGAGGAAAATCCACATCTTTTGTTCCCCAGATCCTACCTTGCCCCCAGTTATTCTCCCAGGCCAACACTTCTTCACCTTGTATAAAACCACTGTCGAGGCTCCCAATCTGGTTTTACCATTCTATACCCTGCCCACAATGTCCTCTCCCAACCACTGATCAGCCCCTTCTATTCTTTGAGAACTTCTGTCCCTGGTTCAGTCTTCCTTTCTACTCCCAGGCCCAGCTGTCAAGCTGTGGACTCCAGTGTTCATCATAGACAATTTAGCCAATACTAAGGATGTCAGCTCTTTGCATTCTTCAGCTTGTTTATCTCAACCATCCACTTCCAAGAAAATATGCTGGATTTTGTCAGTCTGTTTAGCCTTTAAATTCCTAAACCCAGACATCTCACATTTTCATTACAATCTAACTACTCCTGTTTTACCCATTTTATTGATCTTACCAAGATTGTAGTCTTCTATCTAAAACAAATTGCTGTCCATGCTTTATATGCCATTTGTTCCTATTTCCTTTGACCTTTCTCTAAAAGTCATTTAAGAATAAATTGAAAAAATTAGTTTCAAGTGGAATCATGAAAAATGATAAATTGCTTAAAATATGTATTCAAACCACACATAAATATATATTTATTTCTAAATATTTTGATGTAAGATGAAGGCCTTTTTAACAAGTATGAATCACTTGATTGGAATTCCTCACTGTCCTTGCTTAACTACATCTAAAATATACCATTTTTAAATTTCCAATTTTCTTTTAAGTGGAACAAGAACACACCTAAAGACACATAATTAATCTGAATCAGAAGTCGTCTGAATCATCACAATTCTTTACTGAAACTTCTATTACAGCTGGGGTTTTTGTGTGTTTTTTTTGTTTTTGTTTTTTGTTTTTTTTTGGTTTGTTGGCTTTTTAGTCACTATTTATTAAAACGTATTTCCAAAACAGTTTAGCTAAACAACAAATCATTCTGTTTACATACATTTAACTTGTTAAATATTTAAATTGCATGAAAACAAATAGTCATAAACAGGTTTTAGAATTTGACCTTTGGTGAATATATAACTCAACTGGTTAAAGGAGAAATGTGAAAATATACTAGAAAATAGTCTGCCAGCCTTGGGTCCATCAGCCAGTGTTTCACATCAGAGACTTCAGTTCATGTGGACAGACAGTATTTACATCTCTCGAATCTTCCACTGCCTCAGCCCCTTCCAGCTGCTCACTGAGTTAGCTCTCTTTGTTTTCATAGCCAGAGAATTGCTTAGGTGTACTCTCTCCAGTTTTCACCTTCTTCATACCTCTTAACCCTAGTAATCTGACTTCCATCCATTTCACCCCACTGACACTGCTCTTGCCAAAGTAATCAATGGCATTCCTGTTGCTAAGTTCAACAGACTCTTCCATCTTTCTTTATACTGTCATTCGCTCGCTCCCTTTTTTATAATGCTTACTTTTCACAACTTCCTAGACCTGCCTGGCTTGGCTTTCCTTCTACCTCAGTGATTAAACCAGAGTTAGAACTCAGTTATTCTGTTCTCACTCTGCAAATTCCCTTGGGCCAGTCCAACCACCCCTCTAATTTCAATTACTTTAATTTTATATTAATGAATTCCACTTACATGTGCCACAGCCACTTGGCATGTCCAAAGTTGAATTTCTCACCCCCACCCCAAAGAGCCACCTCCTCCCCTTTCTCAGTTCCCTATTTTAGTGATGGCACCACCATCCATTTCCAACACAGAAACCTGGACATCCTCCTTGACTCTCTGACCTCCCCATACATCCATTCAATACCACCGCATATTGATTTTTTTAAATCACTCCAATTCCCTTTATTTTCTAGTTCAGCATGCCAAAATTGTATGCCCCAAATACAGTAATAGCTTTCCTCTAGAATTATTTCTCTTTTCCAAACTTTTCAACTCACTATAATTTGAGTGATTTCTCTAAAATGCATATTTTATTTCATCTCTCACCTGATTAAAAGTCTTCAATGGCTCTCATTGCCTTCAAAATAAGATTGAACTTTTTTTTTTCCCCCCCAGAGAGGGGAATGTAGAGGGAGATAGGCACAGAAACATCAATGATGAGAAAGAATCATTGATCAGCTGCCTCCTGCATGCCCCATACTGGGGCTCGATCCTGCAACTTATGCATGTGCTCTGACCAGGAATCGAACCATGACCCCCTGGTTCATGGGTTGATGTTCAACCACTGAGCCACACTGGCCTGGGCAAGGTTGAACTTTTTAATGATTTCCAAGGCTTTGCATTCAGTACTTAACCTTTGCAGACTTCTCTCTCCATATAGCCTTTGGCCTTTGAATAGCACATTGTCTAGACCTTGGCTTGCACATTTCTCCTTCTAGACAATATTCCTAGAAAATTTCCTTTTGTGGCCTTTCAGAGTTCCCTCTGCTGACCCTATCATAGCACTCATCTCAATCCTAAATAATAAAAGCCTAATATGCTAAGTGTCTGGTCTTCCATTCAACCAATCAAAGCATAATATGCTAAGGCCACTCAACTGCTCGCTATGATGTGCACTGACCACCAGGGGGCAGACGCTCGAACTGGTAGGTTAGCTTGCTACTAGGGTCCGGGCAATTGGAACTGAGCGAGATGGGCCAGACATGCCCTGGGGACCTCCTGAGGTCCCTCCCAGCTGGCCAACCTCCCACATCCCTCCCCGGGACCCTCAGGGAATGTCAGAGAGCCAGTTTTGGCCCGATCCCACAGGCCAGGCCGAGGGACTCCACTGGTGTACAAATTCGTGCACCAGGCCTCTAGTATAGTATAATTGCCTGTTGATCAACTTGTCTTCTTCACTGTATTATAATAGCATGGTCCCAGTCAATTCGCCTTTTTATTCTTGGCACCTATCACAGTGACCAGACACAGTACAGGCTCATAAATATTTGTGAGCGAATGGCCTTGAGCAAGTCACTTAGCTTCTCTGAGCCTCAATTGCATCATATATTAAAAGGGAATAATGTCTGACCTACATTATAAGGTTGTTTTAGGATGTTGTAAAATAATAGGAATGAAGTTTAACAAAGCAGTTAAGAGTGTGGGATCTGGGTCTATACTACCTGCTTTTTTCTTTTTTTTAATTTATTGCTATGACATTGGTCAACATGAACGTAGAGGTTTCAGGTGTGGGTTTCTGTTGTAAGATACACCCAGCTTTTAATCCTACCTCCCACCATAGTGACCTTGAGCAAGTTACTTAACTTCTCTGTGTTTTAGTTTCCTCTTTGGTAATACAAGAATCACCATAGTATCTGCCTCACAGGGTTTTTGTGAGAACTGAGTTAATAAATGAAAAGCACTTAGTACAGTGTCTAAACACAATAAATGTTAGCTATTCGTTATAACATTTTTGTTTATAAACTCTAAAATTATCTGTACACACAAACACATGCATCTGTGGATAGATGCACACATGGCACCAATTATTAATTTGAGTGTTTAAGGGGTTGGAGAACTAGTATCATTATTCTTAATTTTTTCTTTTAGAATAATTTCATAGCTATACCAGAATTCATTTTCCAAGTTTGAAATTCAAATTTCCATTCTTGATATTTTGGTTAAGATTTTTTTAATGGGTGTTCAACCTAAATTTGAATGCTGAATCTCAAACATTTTTGAGTCTTCATACATAGTAGGTGACCAGGAAAAACATTTAAATAAGAAAAATTACTGGTTTAATTTATAAAGGACAATTATTTTGTCTTTGACATATAACTTTATTTTTCTATTATTTAATTACATAAACAATTTAATGTTTGGAAAATACAAATTTCATTAAATCTATATTCAAGAAAAAAATATAAGAGCATTGAGGGTTTTTTTATGTATACTTAATTTTTATTGAATTTGTTAATGTTACAGAGCTCTTGCACTGCCAAAGCAATTCAGAGAAAGAAATGGCACAATGGACAGCCTATTCACCATTGTACAGTATATTAAAACTTGATTCATGTGCATTTTGATAATTTCCCAATTTTTAAAAAGCTCTAATAAGAGTTGGTGTTAAATCCCCTTCATATTTCTAGTACAGTGTGCTATTAAATAAGTTCCACATATCCATATCAGTTTATTCCTCAGTAACATAGCCTTCAACAACATTTTGCTAGGGGGAAAAATGCATACTTTACAGAGAAAACATGTGGCTCAAAGTCCAAGAGATTTAAGATTTTTGGTTCCCAAATGAAGTCTTCAGTTTAACCAGGAACCTAACCTCTCCTTGGCTTGCTCAGCACCTTACCCAAACACATTCGAGATGCCTGCCACCTCGAATAACACCAGCACTATTGCCCAGAAAGAGTGGGCAGGTCCAGTCAGGAGATCCCATAAGCCCCCAGGTGTCCAATTCCTGAATTGACACTTTCACAGGAGCGTTGTGCATATGTGTTCAGCGGAAAGAAATTGCTCAATTTTATTAAAAAGTTCTTTTTTATTTAAATGTAGATAATACCCACTTGTCTATTGACTTTAGATCAACAGAAATGCCTAATGTTTATTCTCTTTCTGATTCTCTTTAGAATTGGTGGTTGCAGGATTTTATTCAGAATGACTTTAGGGAGAGAAGTGATGTCTCCTCTTCAGGCAATGTCTGCCTGTACTGCGGCTGGCAGGAATGTTTTAAGATGGGATCTTTCACCAGAACAAATTAAAACAAGAACCGAGGAGCTCATTGTGCAGACCAAACAGGTGTACGATGCGATTGGAATGCTTGACCTTGAGGAAGTAACTTATGAGAACTGTTTGCAGGCACTGGCTGATGTAGAGGTGAAGTACATAGGTGAGTAGGATGCAAAAGCACATCAACATTTCCTTTTGTGGGCATCATAAACCATTTTACGTTTTCTGTCTTAGCAATCCATTTTCCAATTTTACAAGTTATTGATTTTTACCTAATGATGGATTAACTGCTTGGAATTAAGTTACCTCAGATTAAAATTTTTTATTGTGTTAGCAAAGGTGTTATAAAATGTACATTCATTACAGCTGCTTTTTGGAGAACATTGACAGTATCTATGAAAACTTTTTAAGAAGTTCAAAACCTGGCCTAGTAATTCTACATCTATGCATTTAATTAAGGAAATAATCAGATACAGGAAAAAATCATCTATAAATTTATGTATTGTATAGACAGTTATTCTCATAAACATAAGCTTGGAACAACTCCTAAGTGTCAACTAATAGAATGACTAAATAAATTGTCATACATTCACCCTCACACTGTGGAGCCATTAAAATCATGTATAACCCTGGCTGGTGCATGTCAGTTGAGCATCGTCCTGTGCACAGAAAGGTCCCCAGTTTGATATCTAGTCAGGGCACGTCTCCAGGTTTCAGATTCCAACCCCGGTCAAGATATGTACAGGAAGCAACCAGTCAATGTTCCTCCCCGCTCTTTCTCTCCCTAAAAAGCAATAAAAATGTTTTTAAACATAATAACAAAATAATGTTTAGAAGCAGTATTTAATGACCTAGAAAAAAGGTCCTAGAAGGAAAGCCAAAAGAAAATTTTAATAATTTAATAACACAAATTTTTTTTAGATATTTTAAAAAATAAATCTTTATTGTTCAGATTACAGGTGTTCCTCTTTTTGTTTTCCCCCTATAGTTCCCCTCCACCTGACTCCCTACCCCACCCTACCCCATGCCCTTAACCCCTGCCACTGTCTTCATCCATAGGAGTAAGATTTTTGTCCAATCTCTTCCCGCACCACTCACACCCGCTTCCCCCTGAGAATTGTCAGTCCACTCCCTTTCCATGTCCCTGATTCTATTATATTCACTAGTCCATTCTGTTCTTCAGATTTTTTATTCACTTGATTTTTAGATTCACTTGTTGGTAGGTATGTATTTGATGTCATTTTATTGTTCATAATTTTTATCTTTACCTTTTTCTTCTTCTTCCTCTTCTTAAAGAATACCCTTCAGCATTTCATGTAATCCTGGTTTGGTGGCGATGAACTCCTTTAGCTTTTTCTTGTCTGTGAAGCTCTTTATCTGACCTTCAACTCTGAATGATAGCTTTGCTGGGTAGAGTAATCTTGGTTGTAGGTTCTTGCTGTTCATCACTTTGAATATTTCTTGCCACTCCCTTCTGGCCTGCATAGTTTCTGTTGAGAAATCAGCTGACAGTCGTATGGGTACTCCCTTGTAGGTAACTAACCGTTTTTCTCTTGCTGCTTTCAAGATTCTCTCTTTGTCTTTTGCCCTTGGCATTTTAATTATGATGTGTCTTGGTGTGGTCCTCTTTGGATTCCTTTTGTTTGGGGTTCTGTGCGCTTCCTGGACTTGTAAGTCTATTTCTTTCACCAGGTAGGGAAAGTTTTCTGTCATTATTTCTTCTAATAGGTTTTCAGTATTTTGCTCTCTCTCTTCTTCTGGCACCCCAAAAATTCAGATGTTGGTATGCTTGAAGTTGTCCCAGAGGCTCCTTACACTATCTTCATATTTTTGGATTCTTTTTTCTTTTTGTTTTTCTGGTTGGGTGTTTTTTGTTTCCTCATATTTCATATCTTTGGTTTGATTCTTGGGGTACGTTGATCTACAGTTGAGTTTCTGTATATTCTTTATTTTAGACAGTGTATGCTTCATTTCTGACTGGTCCTTTTCCATTTTTTTGGCATTCTCATTAAGGTCCTTGAAGGTCTCACTAAGCTCCAAGAAGTGTCATCAAGTTTCTCGGCGGTTTTTAGAAGATTCTTGAGTAACCTTATAAATGTGGTTCTGAACTCTATGTCGTCCAGTAGTTTGCTTTTCTCCGTTTCTTTCATTCGTGACATGTTTCTTTGTTTCCACATTCTGGCTGCTTTCCTGTGTTGATGGAGTGGCTTTGTGTGGTAGGTGACCTATAGGGGGCAGTAGCTCAGCCTCCCCAAACACCTGATGTGGACACTCTTGGTACACCCCTTTGTGGGCTGAGTGCAAAGTCTTGGTGTAGTTAAGCCTTAATTGCTGTTGGTACACTGGGAGGAATTGACCTCCAGGCCAATTAGCTGTGAGCACTCGCTGTGTCTATAATGGAAGAACTGCCATGCTGGAGACATGCTTATGGTGCAGGACTTGTTTCAGTAGGGCTTTGGTGCTCGCTGAGTCTGCCTCTTGATCGTGTCACTTATGGATGTGAGGAGTTGAAATCTGGTTTCTCACACTGACCACTAGGTACACTGGCTTCTGGATCTCCAATGGGGTGTAGGTCAGCTATTGTCTGAGTCCACCCAGCAGGAGCTACAGCGAGAGCTACAGTTTTCTCCTCTTTGCTTGGGGTTTGGAGGTTTTGGAGCTGTCTGACCCAGGCTGCAAGTTGGTTAGGGTAAGCTGCGATAGGGCAGGCCATTCTTATGCTAAAGCTGCTTCTTGGAGCTTGGGTGGGTTTGTAGGTTGTGTGGGTCGGGGTCTCAGGGCATCACTAGGCTAGGGCGTGGCAAACAGCGATGGCTGCTAGTTAGCCAGCTCTGTGTCTCCGACTGCGTCCCATGCCCCAGCGCAGTAAACAATCATTCTTGCGCGCAGCCAAGCAAGCTCCCCCTCACTCTCTGACTCGATGGCAGACAGTCCAGCCTCTCCCCGTAGGAGTTTGGGTCCCCGCGTCTCCCCAGAAACTGTATTTCAGAGTAATCGGGGGCTTGTCTCCCTTCGGGTTGAAAAAAGCAACACCTGCCACCAGCCCGGATCACTCACCTCCGTACCTCAGCTTTTCAGCACTTGTGCACGTCTCAGTGCTCTTTTCTCTTTCCTTCTAGTTGTAGAACTTCCACTCAGCCAGCTTTCCCGTGGTTCTGGGTGATAGACGTTTTGTCTTTTAGTTGTAGTTTTGAAATTGTGCGAGGCAGCAGTTTAGGTGTTTACCTATGCCACCATCTTGAATTCTCCGTTAATAGATATTTTCAATAACACAAATTTTAATAATGGTTAGTATCTTAGATGGTGGGCTGACCATTGGCTTTTTTACTTTTCTCTTCATGCTTTTCTCTAATTTCAATTTTCCCTACACTTAAAAGACGTTATTTTTATTATATGAGTTTAGACTCTCTGAGTTATAAGAAATGAAGATTCATAGGAATTACCTCTATGGGTTGGATATATTTTGTAGGATAATTATGACTAAGCAACCTTGGCTGTGTATCCAGGCTTCATAAGAACATGGATAACATAAACATTAGTATGTCTTTTGGAATTTGGAAGGTTATCCAGAACCCTCCACAGCCCTAGTGCCCTGGTCATCGCTCTACCCTCTCCAACCCCTCAGCACCAAGAGTTCCCCACTCTATCCCACCACAGTGGGGACTTGGCTACTCTCTCTGACCTCTGCTCTTCGGTTTCAGTTTCTGCCTCAACTACCAACTGCATCACTCTCATCAATGGCCACTACATCTTGCTGCAAGTCCTAGTTTAAACTCTGAATAAAAAGGATCTGATTGGTCTCATTAGTCCAAGTCAAAAGGGAAGGGGTTGGTCCCCATTCAGCAGAGCTTTCCCAGTAGGCAATTTCAAATGCATCTCCCACCCTATATATGGTTTGTCCCAGTTTCAGATACGAACTTCTTTTTTCACTTATGGACAAGTTGGCATGCCAGCCTGGTAACTTATGTATATACTTAACAAATATAAAAATCAGTGGGGGGAAAACAACAAAAAAATTTTTTTTATTATCTTTTTCCCCAATAATACATATTTTAAATATACTTTTAGGTTTGTGATGTATGTTCTTGCTCTCTCATAAATTTATCTTTGTGCATTAATCATCCAAAGAATAGCCTTTTAAAAACTTTCTCTTATCTGTATGTTCTCATTGTTCATTCGGCCTCCAGCAAGAGCTGTTCAAACCCCTCCCATTTAGTGTCAGTTGCTAGACATCAGCATTGTTTATAGTTTGGCAGCTAGAGTTTAAGTCTGACTCCAGGTCTTTGTGGGCAAAGGAAGGAAGGAAATGGTTTCCAGTATTATTATTTAAGAATATGTTTCCAACTTTAGGTTCCTATATTTTATGATGCTCATTTGAGTTCTTCAGCAATTTTGCCCTTTTTTAAAAAAAATAAATCTTTATTGTTCATATTATTACAGTTGTTCCTCTTCTTTCCCCCCATAGCTCCCCTCCACCCAGTTCCCACCTCACCCTCTGCCCTTACCATCCCCCCACCCCCTGCACTGTCCTCATCTATAAGTGTACGATTTTCCTCCAGTCTCTTCCCGCACCCCCCAAACCCCCTTCCCCCAGAGAATTGCCAGTCCATTCCCATTCTATGACCCTGGTTCTATTATATTCACCAATTTATTCTGTTCATCAGATTTTTTATTCACTTGATTTTTAGATTCACTTGTTGATAGATATGTATTTGTTATTCATAATTTTTATCTTTACCTTTTTCTTCTTCTTCCTCTTCTTACAGAATACCTTTCAGCATTTCATATAATTCTGTTTGGTGGTGATGAACTCCTTTAGCTTTTTCTTATCTGTGAAGCTCTTTATCTGCCCTTCAATTCTAAATGATAGCTTTGCTGGGTAGAGTAATCTTGGTTGTAGGTTCTTGCTATTCATCACTTTGAATATTTCTTGCCACTCCCATCTGGCCTGCATAGTTTCTGTTGAGAAATCAGCTGACAGTCATATGGGTGCTCCCTTGTAGGTAACTGTTTTTCTCTTGCTGCTTTTAGTATTCTCTCTTTGTCTTTTGTTCTTGGCATTTTAATTATGATGTGTCTTGGTGTGGTCCTCTTTGGATTCCTTTTGTTTGGGGTTCTCTGTGCTGCCTGGACTTGTAAGTCTATTTCTTTCACCAGGTAGGGGAAGCTTTCTGTCATTATTTCTTCAAAAAGGTTTTCAGTATCTTGCTCTCTCTCTTCTTCTGGCACCCCCATAATTTGGATGTTGGTACACTTGAAGTTATCCCAAAGGCTTCTTACACTGTCTTCATATTTTTGGATTCTTTCTTCTTTTTTCTTTTCCGGTTGGGTGTTTTTTGCTTCTTTGTATTTCAAATCTTTGATTTGATTCTTGTGACCCTCTAGTCTGCTGTTGGATCTCTGCATATTATTCTTTATTTCAGTCAGTGTATGCTTAATTTCTAGTTGGTTCTTTTTCATATCCTCGAGGGACTCACTAAATTTATTGGCGGTTTCTAGAAAATTCTTAAAAAACCTTATAACCATGGTTTTGAACTCTATATCCAGTTGTTTGTTTTCCTCCATTTCTTTCATTTGTGACCTGTTTCTTTGTCTCCACATTTGGCTGCTTCCCTGTGTTGATAGAGTGGCTTTGTGTGCTAGGTGTCCTAGCAGGGCCCAGTGGCTCAGCCTCCCCAATTACCTGAGGTGGACACTCTTGGTGCACCCCTTTGTGGGCTGTGTGCACAGTCTTGTTGTAGTTAAGCCTTGATTGTTGTTGGTATCACTGGGAGGAATTGACCTCCAGGCCAATTGGCTGTGAGGATCAGCTGTGTCTGTGATGGGAGAACTTCTGTGCTGGAGACAACCTTATGGGGCAGGACTTGCTTCAGTGGGACTTTGGTGCTCACTGAGTCTGCCCCGAGTGTGTCCCTTATGGATCTGAGGAGTTGTAATCTGGATGGTCCCACTGTGACGACTGGGTACACTGGCTCTTTGGATCTCCTAGGAGGTGCTAATTTAGCTCTGCCTGAGGCCACCCAGCAGGAGCTAAGGGGAGATCTGCAGATTCCTCTTCTTTGTTTGGGTTTTGGAGGTGCCCAGATGAGGCCCAGCTGTGAAGCAATGCAAGCTGCTGTGGAGCTTTGGGCCTTCTTTTGGAAGTTCTGGGGCTTTCTGACCCAGCTGCAGTTTGTTAGGTAATTTTAGATTGCAAAGGGCCAGGCCATTCATATGCAAAAGCCTCTGCAACATCTGGGGTGGGGTTGTAATTGGGTGGGGTGGGGTCTCAGGGAATCAACAGGGTGGATCAAACAGCAATGGCTGACCTTCAGCCCTGCCTAAGAGGCCCCAGGGTCTCAGTGTCCTGCAGTAATCACTGCAAGCACCTCTGAGAAAAAGCCGCCCTTGTGTTCCAGCCTGATGCCAGACAGCCCAGTTCCCGCCCCCCCCCCCCCCCCCCCCCGTAGGAGTCTAGGTCCCCAGAGTCTCTCCCGGAACTGGAGTTCAGAGCAGTTGGGAGCTTGTTTCTCCCTCTCGAATGAAAAAGACAACAGTGTCCTCAGTTGCCAGCCCTTTCCACGCGCCACGTACCTCCGCACTTTACTTCCATACCTCCTCTGAGTCTCAGTGTGCTTTTCTCTTCCCTTCTAGTTGTAGAATTTCCACTCAGCCACCCTTCCTGTGGTTCTGGATGATGTCCATTTTAGTTATAGTTTTGAAGTGGTTGTGCGAGGCAGCAAGTTCAGGTGTTTACCTATGCTGCCATCTTGGTTTCTCTGTCAATTTTGCCCTTCTTAATAATCTTTTTGAGCTTATTTTAAAAGTAAACAGAAATGATAACTATTAGTTAATTATATCACTTAAATACTATAGGTATTAAAATTTAAATCTGTTTCATTCTTTATTTAAGAGACATAAAATTACAGACTAAATCAAATCCTTAAAAATAATTATCTAATTTGATTTTTTTAAACCAAATTATTAATTTATTCAGATATTTGTGGCAACTTTTTCTCTCTTTTTAATAAATCTTTATTGTTCAGACTATTACAATTGTTCCTCTGTTTTCCCCCCATAGCTCCTCTAAACCTAGTTCCCACCCCGCCTCCCGCCCTTACCCTCCCCCCCACTGTCCTTATCCATCAGTGTACGATTTTTGTCCAGTCTCTTCCCGCACCCCCCAAACCCCTTTCCCCCTGAGAATTGTCAGTCCACTCCCTTTCTATGCCCCTTATTCTATTATATTCACCAGTTTATTCTGTTCATCAGATTTTTTATTCACTTGGTTTTTAGATTCACTTGTTGATAGATATGTATTTGTTGTTCATAATTTTTATCTTTACCTTTTTCTTCTTCCTCCTCTTCTTAAAGAATACCTTTCAGCATTTCATATAATACTGGTTTGGTGGTGATGAACTCCTTTAGCTTTTTCTTATCTGTGAAGCTCTTTATCTGACCTTCAATTCTGAATGATAGCTTTGCTGGGTAGAGTAATCTTGGTTGTAGGTTCTTGCTCTTCATCACTTTGAATGTTTCTTGCCACTCCCATCTGGCCTGCATAGTTTCTGTTGAGAAATCAGCTGACAGTTGTGTGGGTGCTCCCTTGTAGGTAACTGTTTTTCTCTTGCTGCTTTTAATATTCTCTCTTTGTCTTTTGCTCTTGGCATTTTAATTATGATGTGTCTTGGTGTGGTCCTCTTTGGATTCCTTTTGTTTGGGGTTCTCTGTGCTTTCTGGACTTGTAATTCTATTTCTTTCACCAGGTGGGGGAAGTTTTCTGTCATTATTTCTTCAAATAGGTTTTCAGTATCTTGCTCTCTCTCTTCTTGCTGGCACCCCCATAATTCGGATGTTGGTACACCTGAAGTTGTCCCAGAGGCTCCTTACACTATCTTCAAATTTTTGGATTCTTTTTTCTTTTTGCTTTTCTGGCTGAGTGTTTTTTGCTTCTTTGTATTTCAACTTTTTGGCTTGATTCTTGTGGTCCTCTAGTCTGCTGTTAGGTCTCTGTATAATATTTATTTCAGTCAGTGTATGTTTAATTTCTAGTTGGTCCTTTTTCATGTCTTTGAGGGTCTCGCTAAATTTATCGGCCTTTTCTAGAAAATTCTTGAAAAACCTTATAACCATGGTTTTGAACTCTATATCCAGTCGTTTGTTTTCCTCCATTTCTTTCATTCGTGATCTGTTTCTTTGTCCCGCATTTTCATTGCTTCCCTGTGTTGATAGAGTGGCTTTGTGTGCAGGGTGTCCTATAGGGCCCAGTGGCTCAGCCTCCCCAGTTACCTGAGGTGTACACTCTTGGTACACCCCTTTGTGGGCTGTGTGCACAGCCTTGTTGTAATTAAGTCTTGATTGTTGTTGGTATCACTGGGAGGAATTGACCTCCAGGCCAATTGGCTGTGAGGATCAGCTGTGTCTATGCTGGGAGAACTTCTGTGCTGGAGACACTCTTATGAGACAAGACTTGCCAAATTGCAAAATCCTCTGTGCTCAGCTTGGATGGGGCGGAGTTTCAGGGCGGAGCAGACAGCCTTGGTTTCCCGTCAGCCCTGCCCTAAAATGCCCCTGGGTCTCAGTGTCCCTCAGTAATCGCTGCAAGCACCTCTAAGAGAAAGTTGCCCTTGAGTTTCACCCACTGCCAGACAGTCCAGTTTCTCCCCGAATGAATCAGCATTCCCAAAAACTTGCCTGGGACTAGATGGAGTTCAATGCAGTTGGGAGCTTCCTTCTCCCTCCCGCTTTAGAAAGCTAGCTGTGCATTCAGCAGTCAGTCCTCTCTGCACGCGCGCGCCTCTGGACCTCTGCCTTCTGTAGCTCCCGAGTCTCAGTGTGCTTTCTCTTTTCCTGACAGTCCAGATTCCCCCCCGATTGAATCTGGTTTCCCAGCATCTCATCCGGGACTGGAGTTCAGTGCAGTTGGGAGCTTCCTTCTCCCTCCCGCTTTAGAAAGCCAGCCGCGCACTCAGCCACCCGTGCACACAGCCGTCTGTGCACGCAGCTGCCTATCCTCTCCATGTATGAGTCTCTGTGCCTCAGCCTTTTGCAGCTCCTCTGAGTCTCAATGTGCTTTCCTCTTTTCTTCTAGTTGTAGAACTTCCACTCAGCCAGCTTTCTTGTGGTTCTGGATGGTGTCTGTTTTGTCTTTTAGTTGTAGTTTTGATATTGTTGTGCGAGGCAGCAGTTTAGGTGTTTACCTATACTGCCATCTTGATTTCTCCTCCAAATTCTTTATATTCCATGGTTTGAGTCTGATGTTTAGCTTTCCAATCTCAAGATCAGTTCCTCTCTTCAATGGTGGCTCAGGCTTGTAATCTTCCACTCCAACTAAAGTTTGGTCATTATCTTTGATCTGCTCTTCTCCGGTGACCTTCTCCATTCAGTTTTATCTACTCTTCCATGATTACACCTGGGATCTTGCTGTCACCGGGAACTGCTACCCCATTGGAATGATAGATCCAACTCCCCACAGTGTTCCATTCTCCCGGCTCCCTCACTCACTCTCCCAGACCCTGCTTCAGTCTAACTTGTAGAGGGCCACCTTTGTGGCAATTTTTTACACCTTTATTTGTAACAGTGTTTTAAGAGGACTGATAAGAGTGAGGTGGCTTCTTTAATTGTACGGTTTCTTGGTATGTAAAGGATAGCTCTACTGTTTCCCATATATCACAGGTGTAAACTTTGCCAATTTACAATACCTTTAAAGTACTATATATAAAATAAAAATGTATTCATTGTCATAGCATAACACAACCATCACTATAAACCATACTCATTTGTTTTATAGCATGGATTATTTCATTGACATCAGATTTTTGCCCAATTAAAACCACACACAAAAAATATGTGAAAAACCCAGAAACAACTTTAATATGTAAAAGTTAGAGTAGACTACATTAGCACCATCATTTAACAGGAATAGACCCAATATTCAGCTCTTTGCTGGATGTGTCTACTGAGTTTCCCAGGAATCCTCTGAAATTGTATGGAGGGGGGTATGTAACTTTGATTAAATTATTTAAGAAATCTGTATGCAGGTTAAGAACTTCTATTCTAGCCCGGCTGGTGTGGCTCAGTGGTTGAGCAGGAACATATGAACCAGGAGGTCACAGTTCTATTCCCAGTCAGGGCACATGCCCAGGTTGTAGGCTCAATCCCCAATAGGGGGCACGCAGGAGACAGCTGATTAATGATTCTCTCTCATTATTGATGTTTCTATCTCTCTCTCTCCCTCTCCCCTCCTCTCTGGAATCAATAAAAATACATGTTTTAAAAAGAAAAATAATGACTTCTAAATAAAAGCCACCCCACTAACTTGGTGTGCTTATGTTTTAAACATCCTCTGCCTCTTCCTCTGCCCTCCCCAAGCTTGCACTCTCTGCTTCTCCAGCCTCTACTTTTGCCCAACATTCTCTAAGGCCCAGCCTTCTCCATGAGGCACTGCACCGTGGCCAGACCTCCGCATTGCTGCCTTTCAGTTACTATCCCATTCATTTAGCAAATGACCTGCTCTGTCCTGCATTGTTCTTAGTCTTTTCACGTGCTGTTCCCCAACACCACTCCCCAGATCATAAAATGCCTTAGTATAAGAACTATGTCTTTATTCTTCTATATTCTCGCTTAGTAAATTACACCCAAAGAATACTTTAATAAGTGCTTAGTGCACACCCTATTGTTCCTTATAATGCCACTGGGACAGCCTGGCTCTGCATTAAATGCTGTGTTTTTTTATAGCCTTAGAAACTTTTACAGAAAGTACAAAATGAAAACTTTTATCAGGATAATCATTCACCTAGACAGGAGGTATTTTTCTTAAGACTGACTTGAGGAGTCCTTACAGTTTCCCCCTCTATTAACAGTGGAACGAACCATGCTAGACTTTCCCCAGCATGTCTCCTCTGACAAAGAAGTACGAGCAGCAAGCACAGAAGCGGACAAAAGACTTTCTCGCTTTGATATCGAGATGAGCATGAGAGAAGATATATTTTTGAGAATTGTTCATTTACAGGTAAATGATGTTATGAATCCCTTTAAAAGAAAAAAAAACTACAATAAAAAAGTAAAAACCTTTGACCAGCAATAAAAAGTACTTGAATGCTTCTAGATTTTGTTTCTAATAGTTATAATAATGGGCATAGCACAGTGTTATATATATAATGTTACGTTATACCACTTAGGTTTATGTTTAATTGCTGATTACATTCACTTAAGAGTAAAGACCAAACATAAAAGAGTGTACATCTAGCCCTAGTCAGTTTGGCTCTGTGGATAGAGTGTCAGCCTGCTGACTGAAGGGTCCCAGGTTCAATTCTGGTCAAGGGCACATGCCTGGGTTGCGAGCTTGCTCCCCAGTAGGGTATGTGCAGGAGGCAGCCAATCAATGATTCTCTCTCATCATTGATGTTTCTATCTCTCTCCCTCTCCCTTCCTCTGAAATCAATAAAAATATATATTTTAAAAAGTATGACACATTAAAAGAGTGTACATCTACAAATCTAAGGCTTTTTAGCCATCATGAACTTGATGGTTCAATGTAAAAACCTCTGAATTTTCAAAATATTACAAGACTTATACTAGATCAGATCAATTAGAAGCAAATGGGGCTGAGTTGTTTTTCTGTAAATATCATGTGCTTTTGGCCATCATATTGACAAATGTTGAAGCTGCATGCCACAGTCGTTCCTGTCTGTCATCCTCACATTTTCCAGGACTCAGGGAAATTACTAGTTTGTATAATAAATGTTGGAGGTGAGTCGGCCATCAGTGTTTTGGTCTTTTCATAACCAGTGTTGATTTGCTTTCTAGTATTTTTATCCTTTCTTTGCTTTAAATTTTTATTTTGATGACACCTCAGCAATTTGGAAAATAGCCAATGTTTTACATAATTCGGGCATTTTTGTTTAATTTTACATGTTTCTTTTTGCAAAAATCTCAAAAATTTTGTTACTTTTAGCAAGTTGACAGAGTTGAAATAAAACAGCAGTGTTATTCAACTACTTTATTTGTAACTCACTACAGAATATGTAGTCATGACTTTATTTAGACATATGAGTATATGCTGTCTATTCCCTCATATCAGATGAGCATGTTTCAGCCTGTTATCTATAATCTCTGTGGTTCAGAATTGTTCATATTTGGCACTATAAAAATAACATTAATTAAAAGAACTTTATGATTATTCTTTATTAAGTTGTTCCCTTTTCTCTTTTTGACTGTAGTTATTCTGTATGATTCAAATCATGATCTCTATAGACTATTTTTATTTCATTCCCAATAATCAAATTTCCATTCTACCTATGTATTATATATGTATTTTTTTAAACTTTCCTCAGAATTTCTAATTTTCCTTAACTCTGTTTTCATCCTGACTTCTAAGTTCTCATTAGGGATTTTCAAAATCTCATTTCCCAGTCAGGCAAGGTGAGATACAGATTGTTTTATTAAGTAGCACTCTCAGAATTCAACTCTACTTACCTGCTACAACAAAATGTAAAAAATTACAGAATTATTGCAGCAAAAGCCTTGCGTCAACGATATAAAATGCAGGCTCCAAAGCTAAGATCTAATTGGGCCTTTTTAAGATCTGATTAGTTGGGGAAATACAAAGCTCAGGGATGGATAGTTCAGGTCTTTCATGGAGAGAGAGTGCAACCAATCAATGGCAGGGTCCTAATGCTGACTGGTCTCTGAGGCCCTAGAGACAAAGTCCCTCATTGACTCTCAACCAAACTGAATCTATTATCCTCTATCTGGAGCATTTCCTCCCAGGGACCACAAACTGACCAGCCTTCCAGATGTGCCATGTATATTTTGCCACCTGTTTTGAGTAAATATCAGTGTTTTTATACCTTGCTATGGCTCATTCTTCAAGGCCCTTTGTTTCTTGGAGTGAGTGCTGTGCGTGTTGCTGCTGGCAGGTTGAAATGCACTGTCCAGTGTTCCTCCTGTGTGCTGTGCAGACTCCTTTTCCCCACATGTTTGCTCATGTGCAGCTTGCTGTAGCCCCCTGATCTCTTTCTAAATGGCAGTAAGGCATTTTTAAAGTGCTAGAAGCCTTTATCCAGTTGTACTTTTTTGGTATGTTGGCCAAAGAGTCCCACTCTCCACTGTGTATTATTTGCCCTTTATTTTTATGCCTGCCTCTCAAGTGAAGCCAGATTAGCAAATGATAGAAAATTAAATCCAGATGATTTGTGATAAGGAATGTGTTTGGTGAGAAAGACCACTGGGTCATAGAGAATACGATTATGCAAATGCTTCTATGATCACACTCTCAAATGGTACCGGCACTCTTGATTCTGATGCAAGGCAGGGCAATTCTGGTTAGCTTTTTGTTTATTTAATTTTTCTGTTTTAGATAAGCAGAGGCTCATGAAAGCATAAAAGAAATTAGGTCTTCAAAAGGGCCTGCCTCATAATCACCTTTGTGCTACATAGCTCAACAGCGATGATGAATAAATTTGCTCTGGCCTCTAGTTTATAATTTACTGACACTGCTGTAACAGAATGGTTGTCACAATCTTTAATTTCAGGAAACCTGTGATCTGGGGAAGATAAAGCCTGAAGCCAGGCGATACTTGGAAAAGTCAGTTAAAATGGGAAAAAGAAATGGGCTCCATCTTCCAGAACAAGTCCAAAATGTGAGTTTATGTTTCCTTTTCTTTGTGGGGAAAAAAGAGAGTAAATAAAACAAAATGCAACAACAACAACAAAAAAAAAAACAACAGGAAATAAGGAAACACATGTTTTTAATGTGGGGAAATAATGCATAATACAAATCCATTTACAATGTATTGGATAGTCAGTGGTTTTAAATCCCACAACTCCTATCCACCTTATGGTGACTGACAAACAGCTGGTAACTTAATTTTTCTTTAATCCTGTCCAAGTTTTATTTATTTCGTGTGTGCTGGGTCTATTTTCTCTGCTCTATCTTACATTCTTTAATACCTAGTTCCAGGCCTTAATAGTTGACTCATGTTTTTATTCCTTTGGTCTTACAGAGATAGGGCACTGGTAATAAAATCCTTATGATGGGGAATTTTAAAACTAGCACTTTGAAATGGAATACCTGCGATTACTATATGCCCCTTAAAGGTGGACAGATCAGCTGCTGAAAAATGCTTCTCAAACTTTTTCTTTTGTCTAATGCCTATCAAATCTTCCAGTTTCAGAAATAATCTCAGCTGTAGAATTATTTCATACTTTGGAAAAGAAAAAGTGATTTATTTCCAGGTGATTCTTCTAGGCAGTAGAACTAGAAACTAGTTTGAAAGGAATGTAGACCATGTGATGTCAGCATGGTAGATAGACCTGAGATACAGGCACTTTTCTCGCACCTGAATGCCCTTTGAACACCTTGAATCCTCTTCATCCTAGATACAGGAAAAATGGGACTGATCTCACTTATCTGACTTGCCCTGGTCTATCATCAGTTCTGTTTGGGGCATGAACACTGTGTTAGTTAAAATGTGTTTGGTTTCAGCTAACAAAACCCTGTTGGAACAATTTAAATAATAGAAGAGATTTACTTGCTTGTATAGCTGGAAGGTCCAGAGGTAGTTGGGCTTCATGGGTTAGTCCAGTGGTCGGAAAACTGGGGCTCTGTTGACTAATGAGTTTGCCGACCACTGACCTAGACTCTAGATTCCAATAATTACAGGCTGTTCCTTTTGATTAAGCCCCTATCCCAGTGGTCGGCAAACTCATTAGTCAACAGAGCGGCAAACCGCAGCTCGTGAGCTGCATGTGGCTCGCGAGCCACAGTTTGCTGACCACTAGGTTAGTCTGATCCAGATGCTCAGTGGTGTCATTGGCCATCTGATTTTTCTATTCCTCTATTCGGTCTTCACAGTCAGTGCTATCCAAAGGTAGCTCCTTTTATTTCTAAAACTAGAGGCCCTGTGCATGAAAATTCATGCACTGGGGCGGGGGGGGGGGGCGTGGCGGGAGGAGGGTCCCTCAGCCCAGCCTGCACCCTCTTGCAGTCCGGGAGCCCGCAGGGGATGTCCAACTGAAGGCGCAGTCTGGCCTCCCTCTGCGGAAGGTGACCGGGTGGGCCAATCAGGGGACAGGCACAAGTGGCAAACAGCTGGCCCCGCCCCCCATTGCGCCACTGCCACCTGTGGCCTCCCTCTGTGGGAGGTCACCAGGCAGGCAATTAGGGGATGGCGTTGCCCCATCACCCCACTGCTGGTTGCTGCCAGCCTCCTCACCCCGCACCCCATCCATCTCCTCCTTCTGTCCGCTGGCACATGCCTTGGCTGGCCTGGTGCCACCTGTTCGCCAGCCCTGCCCCCCACCGACCCGTCGTTTCACCGTTCGGTTGATTTGCATATTATGCTTTTATTATATAGGATTATATAGCATGACTACAAATCTAAAGACCCCGCTATTCTAGAAGGACACAGAGACGCCTCCATCAAACCTCCCCTCATGTCTTAAGGGCCCAGACTGGATCATCTGCCTGATCCTGAATCCCCCATTAGTTGAGCGAATGCCAGGCCTGGGTTACCTGAACCAGTCACTAGTGCAGGCATACAGGATTACATAACCAGTGCAGAGATTACACCCCTGGAACTTCAGATGAAATCAGATCCCACTCAAACTCCATGACTGCTGTGGCATATGGAGGAAGTGGAAGGAACCAGGGAGACAGCCAGAATGTCCAAAAATGACTGCATGTGTCAAATATAGTGTTCATCAGAATTACCTAGAGGGCTTGTTAAAACTCTGAATGCAGGAACCCACCTCTGAGAGCTTGTGTTTCAATAGATTTAGTGTGGATCTCAAAAATTTGCATTTCTAACAAATTCCCAGGTGATGTTGATGCTTTTGGTCAGGGCCACGCGTGGAGAACCAGTGTCGTTTACATAAACTTCATTATCTAGCATTTTCAGAAAAGTGGGATAGAGTAACAAAATTATTTCATGTTTTTTCTTATAGTCCCCTTCATGTTGCTCCCTTTGATATCCCACCTAATATTTTCTAGACAAATGTTAGGGCTCATAAATTGCATTTGTTTGCAAATGCTCTGTAAAAGTAGGACGTAGTCATGGACACAACTTAGAAGAGAGCAGACAACTGTGTAATCAAGTATATCTCCAAGATAGGACTTCCTGAGGGTTGGGTACAGAAGTCAAACTATATAAAAGTAAAATTTACTTGATTAATGGTGATACAAAGAGACAGTTCTATTGTTAATGTCCTGTATTTGTATCTTTGTTTCAGGAAATCAAAGCAATGAAGAAAAGAATGAGTGAGCTGTGCATTGACTTCAACAAAAACCTCAATGAAGATGATACCTTCCTTGTATTTTCCAAGGCTGAACTTGGTAACATTTTGTTATTTTTCTGGATGAGATCATGTAATTTAGGCAGATAATGTCATCTCACAGTTTGGCAGGTCAAAGTTAAAAGAATTCTTTAAAAAATGAAGAATTCATTTTTACTCTCTTCTATGGAACCCACCATCCCTTCTACAGAAAATACCACCAAGCCATTTTTAGATTATAGACTGATGAGAGTGTATACTGTTTCTGGAGACAGTCCTGAAAAGATTTCATAAACTTTCTTGGTTAACAGCCTTCAGTGCCTTGAAAATTTTTTTTTGCCCCACAATGTCCCCTACATTGTAACTTAAACTAGTCCCTTCTTATTGTGTTCTGGATCTTGCTTGGTTTAATTTTCCTGTTCTCCATCAAACCAGCACTGAAGCCTGTTCATATTTTGGACTAGCATCTCCTGAGACACCTGTTCTCTAACCACCATCCTCATGAGACTTGAGAATTGTCATCATTTTACTTGAATTTTAATTACTCCACAAAATTCCTCGAGTTCTTAATAACACCATGCCAATGCTAAATTAATCAATAATGAATGGAAAACTTGATGAGAGAATTTTTTGCAGGTGCTCTTCCTGATGATTTCATTGATAGTTTAGAAAAGACAGATGATGACAAGTACAAAATTACCTTAAAATATCCACACTATTTTCCTGTCATGAAGAAATGTTGTATTCCAGAAACCAGAAGGAAGATGGAAATGGCTTTTAATACAAGGTGCAAAGAGGTACTTATAAATGTTTGTCTTTGTTTATTCGTTGTTATGGAGGACTTTAAGAAAAGGGTTTGCTTTGTTAACCAATGTTGAAAGTCAGCTCTGAGACTAATATTCCTATTTGTGTGAGCATTATGCTTTCTAATTCCTCAGACCTAGAATTTTAGGTTTTTCCTTGCCCATTAACAACCTCCCTTGTCTGACCACAGGTTAAGCTATTCTAATAAAAATATAATGGATTAAATAAACTAAAAGTTGTATCCTTCTCCCAAGTCGATAGTCCAGGGCTGGTGGGGCATTTCTCTCTCTCCTTCCTCAACAAATGACTTCCAAGGGCATTTCAGTTGTCATCTTCCCAATCTGTTGGGAAGAAGGAAAATAAACTACAGTGAAAGTATCTTTAAGAAAAAGACCTAGAGCCCAGCCAGTGTGACTTAGTGGTTGAGCATCAACCTATGAACCAGGAGATCACGGTTCAATTCCCAGTCAGAGCACCTGCCTGGTTTGCAGGCTTAATCCCCAGTGTGGGGTGTGCAGGAGGCAGCCAATCAATAATTCTCTGTCATCACTGATGTTTCTATCTCTTGCTCCCTCTCCCTTCCTCTCTGAAATCAACAAAAATATATCAAAAAAAGAAAAGAACCCAAAAATTACATATATCAGTTACCTGTACATTGCATTGATCCAAATTCCATTATATAGCTATATTTAGCTATAAGGGAGGCTGGGAAACATAGTCTTCAATTGGTAGCCATTTGCTCATCTGAGTAGATTCCATTACTAAAAGGAAGAATTAGAAATGGATTTTAAGAGTCTGCTGGCCAGTTGCACCACAGTCTACCCAAGTAACATGAGCACATTTGCCCCCATTCGCCATGCATCAGATCCCAACCAGTTACTGCCTTGAACTCAAAGACTAGGCTCTCTCAGTGATAGACAGTCCTCCCAATTGTAGCTTCTCATGATGTAGCAGCCAATGAAAAGGAAGACAACTTGTCTGGCCCACTCACCCAACACACACACCCAGTGGTAGAATAGGAACAGAATAACCACAATAAAAACTCCCCCTTGGAAAAGGAGAGAATGGGATACATAGCAGGCCTTCCAACGTTCAGAAACAGTTTGGCAGGAATTATAAGGATTCTGAGTCTAGGAAGTTCCTGGGATAGCCCATTGTCCTTATTTTGGGTCTCCTTTCAGGCAGGGATTTTTTTTTTATTTTTATTTTTTTTAGTATATATGCCTTTCTTTGTTGAAAACCTACAGGTTCTTCTCAATACCACAGGATCATAAAGACTTGTGGTTATTGGTGAAATAATTAAGTTACTTCACTGAAATATTTAAAAGAATATTCTGAGGAGTGTTTGAAAGCTCTGTTTATAAATAGTGATTGATATATTTAGTTAGGTATTTGGGGTTGAAGATAAATACTTCTTATATAAAACATTGTTTTAATACATTGCTCTACTAATAAGGCTACTTATTAGATATATTTCTAACACTAAAGAATAAAGCTTTATCTTCAGATTTATTTTATTCAGAGGACTCATATTAATGAAGAATGTTGTGTCCAACAAAAAAAAACTGGCATATTGCAAATGGCATTCTGTAGAAGTGAAAAAGGAGGCTGCAACAAAAGAAACTAGAAACTGCATTACACGTTCTTTATACAAACAGCCGACTCTCAATAGAATTAAATGCAGACCAAATGCTTTAAAAGTTTTTATGCCTAGATGGCAATTATAATCTTCCCACATGAATGAGAAAAGGAACAATAATAACACAGAACACAGTATTTTTAATGGTTATAGCACATTTAAAACCTTGCGCCATTCACTGGATTCTGAGATTGGCAACTGAAATTTCACATCCACCTGGGCTTGTTTGGCTAAGTTCGCTATTTCAGAGAGCTTTACAACCATTTTAGCAGCTTCATCCAAGTCATCACAAGCAAGAATTTTAAGTCCACTGTCAGTTATCAGTGCCTTAGCATCATCCACTCGTGTACCTTGTAACCGTACCACAATAGGTATTTTAATTTCCAAATTCTTTACTGCCATGACTGTACCCTGTACAATAACATCGCACCTCATGATTCCTCCAAAAATGTTGATCAGAATAGCCAGTAACTTTTTATCTGAAGTGATAAGCTTAAATGCTTCTGTTATTTGATGGACTGTGGCACCACCACCAACATCAAGAAAGTTGGCTGGAGTCCCTCCATGAAGTTTTATTACATCCATTGTGGCCATAGCCAAACCAGCACCATTTACTAGACAGCCTATATTCCCATCTAGGCCAATATCTGCCTTAGCTGTGTCTTTGTCCCTTTCATCTTCCTGAGTCCAGTCCTGGAGATCAAAGATTTTCTTCTGGCGATAAGCTGAATTAGAATCAAAATTGGTCTTCGCATCCATACACAGCACAGCTCCATCTGAATCCTCTACCACAGGATTTATTTCTACCATGGTTGCATTATATTTCAGAAAAAGTTTGTAAAGCTTGACCATGTTTTCTGCTGCAGAATCCACAACATTAGGTGGAAATCCCATCTTCTGTGCAAGCCGGACAGCTTGTTCCTTTTTGATGCCTTCTACAATATCAGTAGGTTCTTTGTGGCTTCAGGAGTCTCTGTAGCAACATCTTCAATGTTGACACCACCTTGAGAACTTCTATTAATATAGGACCTTGAAATGACCTTTCCATTGTTATTGCAAAGTAGTATCCTCTCCTGGGATATCTTCGCTCACAAACCAACACTTGCTTGCAAATTCTGCCCTTTTCTCCTGTTTGCTTGGTAAACAACTTTTCCCCACTCATTTGTGAGGAAACAGCAGCTTTTGCTTCTTCTGGAGAGAAAACTATCTTCACTCCTCCTTTGAGACCACTTTCAAATGTTCCTTTTCCTCTACCACCAGCTAAAACCTGTGCCTTTATCACAACATCTTTTGAACCTAATTTTTTGGCAATTGCATAAGCTTCATCTGGTGACTTGGCCACGTATCCTTTGGAAATGGCGACTCCAGCTTCTTGCAACAATTCCATACTCAGGTATTCATGTAGTGAGAGATGCCTTTGTTGTTGTAGCTGTACTTGGAGTCCATGGTTGTTAAATAATCCAGAACTTCTCCTAAGGGTGGCGGCGGCCAACAGCCAGCTGGAGAATATGGAGGCCGCCGTTGCTGAGTCTGACCCTGACCCCTCCTGCCGGGATTCCTTTAACAATTATATCCATGGCCCCTGGTTTTACCTGCAGGGAATTCTTTCTTGTTCATTACCCGCCACGACCACATTCTGGGCAGCTACTAGCATAGGTTCCTGTCGATACCAGCTCGAAGCCTGAGAATTGCTTTAGGAATCAAATAATCATCAGCGTTTGTAGGCCAGGCTTATATCTTTGGCAATAAAATCCAATAAAAAACTTAGTAGGTTTTCTGTCTGTTTGCTTCCAATCAGATTCATGTTAAAAATAACTATAGCTACCCTGGCTGGTTTTCTCAGTGGTTAGAGCATCGGACCAAAGGGTCTCAGGTTCAATTCCTAGTCAAAGGCACAGTACCTCGGTTTCAGGTTCAATCCCTGGCCTGGTTGAGCGGGAAGCAACCCATCAATGTGTCTCTCACGTCTATGTTTCTCTCTGTCTCTCGCCTCCCTTCTTCTCCCTCCCTTCTACTCTGTCTGAAAATCAATGGAAAAAAATATACTCGGGTGAAGATTTAAAATAATAATAATAATAAATAACTATATGACTTTTGGTCATAGTTCTTAAACCTACCAAATCTTTTCTAATATATGGGTTCCTGTATCATGTCCCTCCTGCTCTTTCTCAATTTAATGGTGCCTGCTTCAGGGCTGAAATGGCAGACTTGAGCATGGAGACAGCCTTCCCAGCCAAGGCTCCACAGTTGAGTGACTCTGAGTGGCAGTCTTTGCTCCTGACATTAGGATGCATGGGAACTGGCTTTTCCAGCAACCCGAGGCCCTAGATTGTGGGCCACAGGCAGAACCTCTCTCAGCAAATCGCTTTTCCTTCCGTCTTTGCAAACTGGCCAATTCTCACTTAAGCCCATCTTTCTCTTGTAATTTCTATAAATGCAACAAATACCAGCAAAAACACAACAACATTATTAGTTTTCCCAGACAATTCCCCTCAGCTGAGACTCAGTAGGTAAGTGGCCTACCTTCCAAATTATAGCACGCAACACTTTTAACATATGGGACCTCTGCTGTAATGAGGATTACCACTGTCCTCATCCATAGGTATACGATTGTTGTCCAGTCTCTTCCTGCACTCCCCTTACCCTTTTCCCCCTGAGAATTATCAGTCCACTCCCTTTCTGTGCCCCTGATTCTATTACATTCACCAGTTTATTCTAATCCTCAGATTTTTAATTCATTTGATTTTTAGGTTCACTTGTTGATATGTATTTGTTGTCCATAATTTTTACCTTTACTTTTTTCTTCTTCCTCTTCTTAAAGAATACCTTTCAGCATTTCGTATAATACTGGTTTGGTGGTGATGAACTCCTTTAGCTTTTTCTTATCTGTGAAGCTCTTTATCTGACCTTCAATTCTGAATGATAGCTTTGCTGGGTAGAGTAATCTCGGTTGTAGGTTCTTGCTATTCATCACTTTGTAGATTTCTTGCCACTCCTGTCTGGCCTGCATAGTTTCTGTTGAGAAATCAGCTGACAATCGTATGGGTGCTCCCTTGTAGGTAATTAACTGTTTTTCTCTTGCTGCTTTTAATATTCTCTCTTTGTCTTTTGCTCTTGGCATTTTAATTATGATGTGTCTTGGTGTGGTCCTCTTTGGATTCCTTTTGTTTGGGGTTCTCTGCACTTCCTGGACTTGTAAGTCTATTTCTTTCACCAAGTGGATTTTTGTCATTATTTCTTCAAATAGGTTTTCAGTCATTATTTCCTCAAATAGGTTTTCAGTATCTTGCTCTCTCTCTTCTCCTGGCACCCCATAATTCTGATGTCGGTACACTTGAAGTTGTCCCAGATGCTTCTTACACTATCTTCAAATTTTTGGATTCTTTTTGCTTTTCTGGTTGAGTGTTTTTTGCTTCTTTGTATTTCAAATCTTTGACTTGATTGTTGCGTTCCTCTAGTCTGCTATTGGGTCTCTGTATAATATTTTTTATTGCAGTCAGTGTATGTTTAATTTCTAGTTGGTCCTTTTTCATATTTCTAGGGTCTTGCTAAATTTGTTGGCCTTTTCTAGGATATTCTTGAAAAGCCTTATAACTGTGGTTTTGAATTCTATATCCAGTCATTTGTTTTCCTCCATTTCTTTCGTTTGTGATCTGTTTCTTTGTCTTCGCATTTTCACTGCTTCCCTGAATTTTGGTAGGGTAGCTTTGTGTGCTAGGTTTCCTATATGGCCCAGTGGGTCGACCTCCCAGTTAAATGAGATGGACCCTCTTGGTGCACCCCTTTGTGGGCTGTGTGCACAGTCTTGTTGTAGTCAAGCCTTGATTGTTGTTGGTATCACTGGGAGGAATTGACCTCCAGGCCAGTTGGCTGTGAGGAACAGCTTTGTCTACGCTGGGAGAAGTTCGGTGCTGGAGACAGCCTTATAGGATTAGACTTGCCAAATTGCAAAAGCCTCTGTGCTCAGCTTGGATGGGGTGGAGTCTCAGGGCGGAGCAGAGAGTCTTGGCTTCCCGTCAGCCCTGCCCTTGCTCGCGCGCGCCTCCAGACCTCTGCCTTCTGCGGCTCCCCGGAGTTTCCACCTGACAGTCCAGATTCCCCCCGTAAGAGCGTGGGTCCCCAGGGGCTCGCCTGGAACTGGGGTTCAGTGCAGTCAGGAGCTTCCGACTCCCTTCCACTAGGGAAAGCCTGAGGCAACCTCCACAGTCTTCTCTGTGAGCACTCACACGCGCACGCCTCCAGATCCCTGCCCACCGCGGCTTTCCCAAGTCTCTGAGTCTCCATGTGCCTTTCTCTACCTGACAGTCCAGACTCCCCCTGTATGAGCCTGGGTCCACGGGGTTTCACCCAGATCTGAGGTTCAGTGCAGTCGGAGCTGGGGTTCAGTGCAGTCGGGGGCTTCCTACCCACTCCCGCCAGAGAAAGTTAGCCAGGCACTCAGCTGCCCTTCCTGTCTCCATACCTCAGCCCTTTGCTGCTCCTCTGATTCTCCGTGAGCATTTCTCTTTCCTTCTAGTTGTAGAATTTCCACTCATCCAGCCTTCCTGTGGTTCTAGATGATGTCTGTTCTGTCTTTTAGTTGTAGTTTTGAAATTGTTGTGCGAGGCAGCAGTTTAGGTGCTTACCTATGCTGCCATCTCGGTTTCCGGGAGTTATTTCTTAATGGTTACCAAATTTCCCTGTAGGGTGTTGGGAAAGTTTTGGAAACAGATAGTGGTAATGGCTGCACAGCACTTTGAATGGAATTAGTGCCACTGAATTATACACTTAAAAATGGTTAAAATGACGTATTATATGATATATATTTGACCACATTTTTAAAAAAAGGGTTTATTTCTCTTACAACTAACAGTACAGAGGTGAGTGGTCCTGAGCTGGAGGACAGCTCTGCCATCCTCAGTTTGTGGCTTTCAGGGTCATTGTTGTTGTCTTCGGTTCACAGCTAGCAAGACAAGCATCTACAAAGAGATGACCCAGAAACTTCAGTCAGCACCACATTCATATTCCACTGTCCCACAACCAGCTTTAAGGAAGTCTGGGAAAGGTAGTCAGGTGACCATGTGTCTGGCAAGAATTCAGAGAATTCTAGTACTAGGAGAAAGAGTGGGGGAATAGACATTGGGAAGAAATTGGCAGTCTTAATTTTAGAACTTGAAAATTATGTCATGTGTTTCTTTTATTGATGTTTCCATTTTAATTTTAAAATAATGGGAATTTAACACAATTATATAGTACTAGTGGTCTGGTGCACGAAATTCATGCGGGGCGGGGGGTGTACCTTGGCCGGGCCTGCACCCTCTCCAATCTGGGACCCCTCAGGGGATAACCGGCAGTCAGACATCCCTCTCACAATCCAGAACTGCTGGCTCCTAACCGCTCGCCTGCCTCTCTGATTGCCCCTAACTTCTTCTGCCTGCCAGTCTGATTGTCCCTAACTGCTCCCCAGCTGGCTTGATTGACCCTAACCACCCCTGCCTTGGGACTCAGGATTCCCTCCTCCAGCCGACCACAGGTACCCGGAATTCAGGCTTCCCTCCCTCTGGTCAGCCATAGGCGCCCAGGCAGGCTGCAGCCCCAGGGGATGGGGGGCAGGTGGCTTCGCCTGGGCTGCAGCCAAAAGTACTGGTGCCTGGGACTGCGGAGTGGATGGCTTCTCTGTCTCCTGGGTCACAGCCAGCCACAGGTACTGGTGCCGGGGACTGTGGGTGGGTGGCTTCTCCGTCTATCAAGCTGTAGCCAGCCGCAGGTGCTGGCACCTGGACCACAGGCGGGCGGCTTCTCCATCTTCCCTGGGGTGCAGTGTGGGCGACTTTTCCAGATGGCTGTGGCCTGGGATCATGGGGCAGGTGGCTTCTTCGTCCCCCCGGGCCACACCCAACCTCAGGTGCTGGGGCCCGGTTTCTCAGTCTCCCCCAGGATGTGGGGCAGGTGGACATGAGGCTTCTGCTGCATCTGTGGCCTGGGATCAGGGGGCAGGCGGCTTCTTTGTCTCCCCAGCTGCAGCCAGCCTCAGGCGCTGGCACCCAACTTCTCCGACCCCCACAGGCCTGGAGGCGGGGGGGGGGGGCGCCATGGTTTCAGGTTAATTTGCATACTCACTCTGATTGGCTGGTAGCATAGCGAAGTGATGGTAATTTGCATGTTTCTCTTTTATTAGTGTACATTTGCTCTTGTACCAGGCACTTATCTATGTACTTTACATATATTTTCATTAGACTCTTCATTGCACCCTATGACTTAGCTGCTTTCATTACATATATTCATATGTATTTTAACATATAAGAAAACTGAGGTTTAGAAAGTAACTTAAGGGACTTGTCAACAGACAACTAGTAAGTGATGGAGCGAAATTTGGAACCTAAATAGACTGACTGTGGTCTGCGATCTTCCTTAGAAACATGTCTATTAAAACATTGCTGATTTAATCATTGGAAGTAGTAGTTCTTTGACTTCAATGTCCATTTACTTTTTCTTTTATTTTTTAAAAGTGTTATGCTAAGTGAAATAAGCCAGACACAAAAGGACAAATATTGTATGATTCCACTTACATGGGGTTCCTAGAGTAGTCAAATTCATAGAGACAGAAAGTAGAATGATGGATACTAGGGGCTGGGGGTATGGGGAATGGGGATTAGTATTCAATAGGTACAAAGTTTCAGTTGGGAAGGATGTAAAAGCCTGGAAATAAGACTATTATTATTTGTATTCTTAATACAAATATAATATAAAAAATGTTTGTAATAATTTGAGAAAAATCCCTGAAATATTTTTAAGTGTAGAGTTCTGTGGCATTAAATATATTCACGTTGTTGTGCAACCATCACCACCATACATCCTCAAGTTTTATCCATGTTTTAGCATGTGTCAGAAGCTCTTGTTAAGGCTGAATCATATTTTATTATATACCACATTTTCTTTATCCATTTATCCACTGCTGGACATTGGGTTGCTTCTACCACTTGGCTGTTATTCACATAATGCTGTAGTGAACATGGTGGGACAAATATCTGTTTGAGTCCTTGTTTCTACTTTTTTTGGATCTATACCCACAAGTGGAATTGCTGGATCATATGGTAATTCTCTGGGGGGTTTTTTGGTGTTTTTTTTTTTTTTTTTTTTTTTTTGAGGAATCCCAGTGCTGTTTTCCACAGCAGCTGCACCCTTTGGCATTCCCATCAGTAATGCACAAAGATTCCAAATTTTCCTCATCCTTGTCAACGCTTACTATTTTCTGGTTTGTTTTTTTTTTTAATAATAGCCAGACTATCATTTTAAAAATAGGGTATTAGTATGGCTAGTATAATGAAGTTAAAGTGGCAAATTTTGTGTTATATTTGTGCTACCACAATGAAAAAACAATTTAGGTACCAATATGTGGTACAGTCTTGTCAGTGAGACTAAATGTGGCTTCACTCTAGTCCTTAAGAATACATTTTCACTCTTAAGTTTACAGTACCTAAAATTTTATTAAGACCTCATAACTAAAAAACAAAAAAAACAACAACCTCATAACTATCTTTTGGGTTAAAAAGGCAGTTAATTCAGAAATATAGTTGGATCGGGAATTTTAAAAAAAGTCTAACACTGAAATGCAATAATTTACTAGAAGTTGAGATGGTCTAAAAATATTTGACAGTTTTACCAACCTGAAAATAAATGTAATAACATT
Organism: Corynorhinus townsendii; assembly: GCA_026230045.1. NCBI lineage: Eukaryota > Metazoa > Chordata > Mammalia > Chiroptera > Vespertilionidae > Corynorhinus > Corynorhinus townsendii. The sequence continues at coordinate 7,985,895 of JAPDVU010000012.1, forward strand.
TTCAGTGCTTCGGATCCAATTAATTATTTTTATCCAATTAGTTATTAATGTTTGTTTTTGTTGTTATTGTTTATTACTAGGAAAACACCAAAATTCTACAGCAGCTACTCCCATTGCGGGCCAGAGTCGCTAAGCTACTTGGCTATAGCACACATGCTGACTTTGTCCTTGAAATGAACACTGCGAAGAGCACAAGCCGTGTAACAGCCTTCCTAGGTTAGGTCTTTTTAATTTATTTATGAGTTCTGTATTTCCATTTATGTGACTGTTTTGCTGCATGATACCCACTTGACAGAGGGCCCTTAGACTCTAATGTGCTTTTGAGGACATCCTATTTTATATTCATTCAAGAGAACCTTGTTGATCACCTACTACATTAGATACTATTAGATACTGTGCTTGGTCCTAAGGGTCGCTCATGTCTATATTACTATGATAGTCCTTGCTTCACTCTGTATTGTGTCTTGATTGGGATTTTTATGTCTAATGTCTAACAAAACATATAGGGTCCTAACAGCAAGTATTAGCTTATTGGCTTTGTTCGCTGCTATTTGGTGATTGTAGTTATAGTGTAGTTACTTATGAATTCATATGAAATAAGCTGACAAATGTGACATAAATGAAAATAAAACATTATAAACCAAAAAAATAAACATTTTCTATTCTAGAAGCCACTTTCTATATACAAAAGCAATATAAATATGCATCAAAACTATTATCTAATAACTATATTCACATTTATTTAAAACCACTTTCACTAATCTTTTTAAAACTATGGTTCTTATGTCCATGATATTGAGTCACTGGTACTCTATCACTCTTCCCCATCTCTATCTCAACCAAGGTGTCACTACTCCAAGAGTCACTCTGTTTATCTCTCTCATCTTAGTGAAAGTGGTTGAATAACAACCAAGGTATAAACACCGATTTTTATTGTAATCTTTTCTAAAAATAAAAATTGGTGTTTATACCTTTTTAACTTTCCTCATTGACCCCTTTCAGACTTTATTCACCTTTAACAACTAGTCAAAGTATGTAGTCTTTTACTTTGGTATTTTTTCATTAGCTTAACTGAGTTAGAGATTACTAATAATGTCTTAAAAATCAGCCTTTAGCCCAAGATTTACTTCTCTATGTCTTAAATGGCCATACCTGGCATTACTAATGTATATGCTGACATTACTAATGTATATAATGTATATGCTAGATATGACATGTAGCAGATGCACCATAAATGGTAGTTATTTGTTATTATATAATTGATTTATTCATTCATGAGACATTTAGGAAATCACTATTCTGCATTAGGCAGTATTCTAAATGGTAAACCATAAAAAGGAATAAAATGAGGTTCTTTTCTCAGTGAACTTTCCCTGAGTGGAAATAACAGAGATGTGAACAGGTAATTGCCATATATTCTGAGGCAGGTTGTATAGAAAATGGCTCTATACAATTAACAATTTTGATTAAAATGTTTTCTTTAGTTGTAACTGCATATACTGAAAAATTTCCTTAAGAACTACCTGATTAACTTAATTTCTTTAAAGTCATTTCCCTCTCATTTGAAATTGGCATATGCCCATCTGGGTTGTCCTCTTGCTACCTGTACTTTCATATTCTCTGGCGGTCCCACTCAGAATTATCTCTTGTATCTTCTAGGAGTTTCCTTCTTTCTCTTCACCTCATTCCTTGGGCTCTTGCCTTCACCTCACAATTTCCATGTCCCTTACAGAGCCAAACACATGTTTATCTTATATACGTAACAGATTGTGAAGAATTCATGCATAGTAAGAGCATATTCATTGAGCCAAATACAGTAAAATAGTCAAAAATAGACCACAGTATATGAATTGTGGTATCCATCTAAAAAGTGGAATTACTGTGTCTAAATAGTCCTTCTTCATAGGAAATGGGTAGTGAAATATACTAAACCCACGGCCATCAAAGGCATTGCGCAATTTTTGGAAATACTAGTCACAGGTCACATCTAATTTCTTTCCCCTGCCTTTCTGAGGAGCCTAATCTTGAAGAATAATCATGTATGTGATTTTAGTTTCACTATTCCTTTTTCCCCTGAATTAGAACATTTTTGAGTCAGAGTTCCCTGAGATAAAATTCAGTTTTGTTGATGGTGTGAGGAAGTCATGGCCTGGCTTGGGTGGTGCTAAAAGAAAAAGGGGTGAAGAGGCATAAAATAAATTACCTTAAAGAGAACAACAGTGCTCTCATAGTAGAGTCTGCTTTCTTTTCCTTCCCTTCCTCCCACTCTCCCTCTATAGAAAGCACCATGCTGAAACATAGGTATGTGTGAACATGCTTGCTCCTAAGAGCAATAGATCACTGACTTTTCCCCCTTCCCTCACAGATGATTTAAGCCAGAAATTAAAGCCTTTGGGTGAGGCAGAACGAGAGTTTATTTTGAATTTGAAGAAAAAGGAATGTGAGGAGAGAGGTTTTGAATACGATGGGAAAATCAATGCCTGGGATCTGCATTACTACATGACTCAGACAGAAGAACTCAAGTACTCCATAGACCAAGAGATCCTCAAGGAATACTTCCCAATTGAGGTGGTCACCGAAGGCTTGCTGAACATATACCAGGAGTTGTTGGGACTCTCATTCGAGCAAGTGTCAGGTGCTCATGTGTGGAATAAAAATGTTACACTCTACACTGTGAAGGATAAAGCCACAGGAGAAGTATTGGGACAGTTCTACTTGGATCTCTATCCAAGGTACTGATGACCATATTGTTGGAAGAGATTTAGGGATTCAGCTCATATCCAGATTATCACTATTGTCTTCCATAGATCTCTTGTGTGGTTTTAGTAAAGGGATTAAAGATGTGGGCTCTGAAGCCAGAATGTCTGGCTCCATTCCTTGATAGACAGGTTCTTAATGTTTCTGTGCCTCAGTTTCGTAACCAATATTACAGGTCCTATGAAATGGGAATACTAACCCAGGTTGTTTTGTTTTTAGTTGCTTGAAGTTTCCTTTCTCTCTCTCCTTGGGGGCACCTGTCTTAGATTGTATGTTAGTTGATTGCCATTCAACCTCTGCTTTCTGAAGGATTCAAGAAAAGTTGTGATTTGCAGATTGTCCAGCATGATGTTGTTGTTATGATATGAGCAATAAATGCTCTTTCCAGCAATAAATTATGATATGAGCAATATCATATTATGATATGAGCAATAAATGCTCTTTCCAGCAATAAATGCCCTTTATACATTATAACAAGTAGCTGGAAAAAGATAAATGTGTGTTTTTAACAAGTAGCTGGAAAAAGATAAATGTGTGTTTTTAAAAACTTCAATAGCATCAGCAAGAAAAAGCCCAAGAGGAATGAGTCACCAAGAAAGATAATACAGAAAAATACATACAAATAAAATTAAAAATTTCAGCCAAACCTGAAAGTCCTGTTAGCTTCCTAGCAAAAAAAAAAAGGAGGAAACCTAATCCTAGAATAAAGTCTAATGGCCATTAGCTTTTGGAGAGACCCTCACTGATACTTCATTGTCTAAGAATAGTCAACTTTATAGTATAATTCATGCTTTTCCCCAGGCTAACTAAAAGCATTCTTTTTAAAAAAGATTTGTGAAGTTTCTCAAGGGAGCTCATTTAATTGTGAACACTGGTTCTTCCCTCCTTGAATAAAAAGAACAATCTCACTGTATGGAATTTGGTTTTTATCAGTTCTATTTTTAAGGGAAAACTGCCTCATGAATCAAACTGTACCTTGTATCTCATATTTTTTCAACACTATTAGTGTTTAATGACTCCACTTTTTAATTGCATTTATTGGGGTGACATTGGTTAATAAATTGTAACTCCATCTTTGAAGATGAAAAGCAGGCGCTCATAAGTTGGACATGTAATGGGATGGTGAACACACAATACAATATACAGATGATGTGTTATAGAATTGTTGACCTGAAGCCTATATAAATTTTATTAACCAATGTCACCCCAATAAATCCAACAAAATAAGCAAACAAATAAAATAAGTTGGACATGCAGCCATATACCAGGTGTGGTACATATTCTTAGTTCTGATGTTAAGATTTTTCAACAAAAGAAACCTTGGAGTAATAACTCACATGACGTGATAGTGGGTTTTTGTATGTTTAGTTTTAGTCTTTCCATTTTAATACAATGTTGATCTACTTTCTAAGAGGTGAATTGAATGTTTTGAAGCATCTTCTAGCAAATAGGTATCAAATATGACTTAATGACTGAGAGGCCAGGGAAATGTTGTTAGAGAAGGGTGTTCATATCTCATAGATGGCACTTCTGGTTCCCAGGGAAGGGAAGTACAACCACGCAGCCTGCTTTGGTCTCCAGCCTGGCTGCCTCCTCCCCGACGGGAGCCGCATGATGTCGGTGGCAGCCCTCGTGGTGAACTTCTCACAGCCCCTCGCAGGTCGTCCCTCTCTCCTGAGGCACGATGAGGTGAGGACTTACTTCCATGAATTCGGTCATGTCATGCATCAGATTTGTGCCCAGGTGAGTGCCAAATGCTTTTTCAGATGTTTTTTCTCACTGCAGTCAGGTTTCCCCCTTAACATGTTTTTTCAGAAGCTGAGCATGTTCAAGAATTTCACAGGCCTCCTGCAAAAACACAAAATTTTTCTGATTGGGTTCTCTTTCACAGCATATTTTTACTTGAAGGTGGATTCACTGATGAAAGCGTTCACTGAATACCACCCTCTGGAAAAAGAAAGAAGACTGTCATTAAGGAAGGGTTACAGATACTCTGCTTGTGGTTTTCAACTATCCCAGACTCTTTGCTCCTTTTTAAATAATAAATATTTTGTAATACCTTTCTTTACTAGCCTCAAATTAAAATCATAGATCATGTAGTATAACCATGGGGAGACTTTGCCAGAGAGGGGATGTGTGTGTGTGTGTGTGTGTGTGTGTGTGTGTGTGTGTGTGTATAATGAATTGCAACTGACTTTTCTTTATTTCTAAAAATGAAAATTATCCTTATTCTCAACTTGATAATGCAGTCCAATAAACTAGGCCAATACTGTCCTAGAATAAACCATATGAACTTGCTGATAATTCCACTGTTATTGACATATGAAAACATCTAGTTCAGTTGTTCAATCTAACAGTTTAAAAAGCTGATGTTGGAGCATTTGAGATCTTGCTCCCCAGCATAAGTTTTCAATTTGGCTCAAATAAACTCATAAAATAACATAAAAACTGCATGTTAACAGAGATGGAGGGACAGTTTTCCAATTTGAAATCTCTATATAGCTCTAAAGGAAAACTTAAAATATATATATATATATAATTATTTCAGAAAGGAAGAGAGAGGGGGAGAGATAGAAACATCAATGATGAGAAAGAATCATTGATCGGCTGCCTCCTGCACAGCCCCCAGTGGGGATCGAGCCCGCATCTCAGGCATATGCCCTGACGGAATTGAACCTGATCTCCAGGTTCACAGGTCGACGCAAAACCACTGAGCAACACCAGCCGGGCTCTAAAAATTTTTTTTTTTAAATCTCTTTATTAGAATAGTTTTAGATCTATAGAAAAGTTGCAAAGATGGTACAAAAATTGCCCAAGTGCCCTTTACCCTGATTCTCCTACTGTTAACATCTTACTTTACTATATAGTACATGTGTCAGGAAGCCAACATTAATACAGTACGCTTAACTAAACTCCACACTTTATTTGGATTTTATTAGTTTTTTCCTAACAGCCTTTATCCATACAGAGAACTTTTATAATTGATGTAATTTATTTCCTCATTAAAAGAAAGATTTTTTTAAAATAAATCTTTATTGTTCAGATTATTACAGGTGTTCCTCTATTTTTTCCCCCATAGCTCCCCTCCACCTGATTCCCCACCCCACGCCCTTACCCCCGCCACTGTCTTCATCCATAGGAGTAAGATTTTTGTCCAATCTCTTCCCGCACCCCTCACACCTGCTTCCCCTGAGAATCGTCAGTTCACTCCCTTTCTATGTCCCTGATTCTATTATATTCACCAGTCCATTCTGTTCTTCAGATTTTTTATTCACTTGATTTTTAGATTCACTTGTTGGTTGGTATGTATTTGATGTCATTTTGTTGTTTATAATTTTTATCTTTACCTTTTTCTTCTTCTTCCTCTCCTTAAAGAATACCCTTCAGCATTTCATGTAATCCTGGTTTGGTGGTGATGCACTCCTTTAGCTTTTTCTTGTCTGTGAAGCTCTTTATCTGATCTTCAACTCTGAATGATAGCATTGCTGGGTAGAGTAATCTTGGCTGTAGGTTCTTGCTGTTCATCACTTTGAATATTTCTTGCCACTCCCTTCTGGCCTGCATAGCTTCTATTGAGAAATCAGCTGACAGTCGTATGGGTACTCCCTTGTAGGTAATTAACTGTTTTTCTCTTGCTGCTTTTAATATTCTCTCTTTGTCTTTTGCCCTGGGCATTTTAATTATGATGTGTCTTGGTGTGGTCCTCTTTGGATTCCTCTTGTATGGGGTTCTGTGCGCTTCCTGGATTTGTACATCTATTTCTTTCACCAGGCAGGGAAAGTTTTCTGTCATTATTTCTTCTAATAGGTTTTCAATATTTTGCTCTCTCTCTTCTTCTGGCACCCCAAAAATTCGGATGTTGGTTCGCTTAAAGTTGTCCCAGAGGCTCCTTACACTATCTTCATATTTTTGGATTCTTTTTTCCTTTTGTTTTTCTGGTTGGATGTTTTTTGTTTCCACATATTTCAGATCTTTGGTTTGATTCTTGGGGTACGTTGATCTACAGTTGAGTTTCTGTATATTCTTTATTTCAGACAGTGTATGCTTCATTTCTGACTGATCCTTTTCCATTTTTTTTGGCATTCTCATTAAGCTCCTTGAAGGTCTCATCAAGTTTCTCAGCGGTTTTAAGAAGATTCTTGAGTAACCTTATAAATGTGGTTCTGAACTCTATGTCATCCAGTAGTTTGCTTTCCTCCGTTTCTTTCATTCGTGACATGTTTCTTTGTCTCCTCATTTTGGCTGCTTCCCTGTGTTGATGGAGTAGCTTTGTGTGGTAGGTGACCTATGGGGGCAGTAGCTCAGCCTCCCCAATCACCTGATGTGGACACTCTTGGTACACCCCTTTGTGGGCTGAGTGCAAAGACTTGGTGCAGTTAAAGTCTTAATTGCTGTTGGTATACTGGGAGGAATTGACCTCCAGGCCAATTAGCTGTGAGCACTCACTGTGTCTATAATGGAAGAACTGCTGCGCTGAAGACACACTTATAGGGCAGGACTTGTTTCAGTGGGGCTTTGGTGCTCACTGAGTCTGCCTTTGAATGTGTCACTTATGGATGTGAGGAGTTGAAATCTGGTGTCTCACTCTGACCACTAGGTACACTGGCTTCTGGATCTCCAATGGGGTGCAGGTCAGCTACTGTCTGAGGCCACTCAGCAGGAGCTACAGTGAGAGCTACAGTTTTCTCCTCTTTGCTTGGGGTTTGGAGGTTTTGGAGCTGTCTGACCCAGGCTGCAAGTTTGCTAGGTTAAGCTGCGATAGGGCGGGGCTTTCTTCTGCTAATGCTGCTGCTTGGAGCTTGGGTGGGTTTGTAGGTTGTGCAGGGCGGGGCCTCAGGGCGTCACTAGGTTAGGGCGTGGCAAACAGCAATGGCTGCTAGTTAGCCGGCTCTGTGTCCCCAAGGGCGTCCTGGAGTCCCTTCCACTCAGCCAGCTTTCCCGTGGTTCTGGGTGATAGACGTTTTGTCTTTTAGTTGAATTTTTGAAATTGTTGCGCGAGGCAGCAGTTTAGGTGTTTACCTACGCCGCCATCTTAGATTCTCCGAAAGATTTTTTTAAATGGCTTTTAAATGGTAATGCCTTAGCATGGCTATGTACTAAGACATCATAAAGTATTCATAGATTTGCGCTATATGTGAATAACCCTGAATCCAACGGCAAAAACTGCAGATTGACATAAGTGGTTTGTCAGCTGGAGTCGAAAAGTGGTATTGCCATTGTCTTGGTTCATGTTGCTATAAAAGGGGGAGAGGTTAACCAAAGGACTTGTATGCATGCAGATAAGCCTCACCAGTGGTCACAGACAACAGGGGGCTGGGGGCTTGCGTGGGGAGGGGTTTGGGATGGGAATGGGGGGATGAGGACAAATATGTGATACTTTAATCAATAAAGAAATTAATAAAAAAATTATTGGTAATAATATAAAGAATGACAAAATTTTTATTTTTGGCTTAAATGATGCCTGGGGCTGTATGCTGTGAGGTCTATTGCCATGTCATGATTTTAAGGTTCTTAGAGATTACTGCATTGTCATTTTTCAAAGTCATTCTATAAATAAATGAATTAAGAAGAGCTAGGGTGAAGACAATGTAACCACACTTAAGATTGCTTAAACACTATATGATACTTTTAAAATATTCATATTAAAAATTTTAAAAATGAAAATAAATAACCCTGATAATAAAAATAAAAAAATAAAACAATACCATAGACCAGGTAGCTTATAAACAACAGAAATTTCTCATCCTTCTGGAGGCTGCAAGTCCCAAGATCAAAATGTCTGGTGAGGACGTGCCATCTGGTTTATAGACGGTGCCTTCTCACTGTGTCCTCACATGGTAGAAAGGGTGAGGGATCTCCGTGGGCCTCCTTTGTAAAGACACTAGTCCAGTGCATGAGGCTTCCACCTTCATGAGCTACTCACCTCCCAAAAGGGGAGCCCCACCTACTATCATCGTATTGAGGGTTAGGTTTCAACATATTGATTTGGGGAGGGAACAAACATTCAGTCCGTAGCACCAAAGGTGACATGATTTCCCAAAATGGTGAACACCTCTTAGGAAAATTCCAAATGAAAAAGAAATCTTACATGGATTTACAGAGTTGATCCCAGTAGTTAGTGCCTTGAAAATTAAAAGTGTATAAAAAAGACTTTGCAAAAATATGTGCATGGGAGTTAGTTTCTAGGTTCTTCGTTCTAGATTTTTCACTTATTTGAATTCCAGCAAGAAATACAAGACGTGCAGAGTAGGGGACAATTTTTGTGGTCCTAACATGCACCGTAACCCCCAGAGGAGCCCCTAATTATTGCAAGAACCAAAAACGTAGCTACTCGTTTCTAAAATACTACATCCTGGTGCTTCCATGTTTTATTTAAAAACAAACAGGGGAATAGAGTATGAATCTGTTCAGATAAATAAGTCCTGACATAATATAACCATTTCTATCCTTTGTTTAATCTAAGGAAATTAAATCTTTCAGAATAACCTAAATTTTCTTTCTTAGATACTTTTAGAGTCTATTTTCACAGCAGTCAGATTCCTGAAATACTTATTTTCCATCGATGTCCATTCTATAGCTGATGTTTTATTTAATTAGGATATATTTAAATTACTCATAAAAGTACTTTTATGATAACAAGTACTTTTATGAGTAATTTAGGTTCTCTAACTTCTAGTTATGTACTTATACAGTGGCCTGCTTTTAGAACAGTGGATTTTAACTTTGGAGGCTCTCAGGAACCTATAAAAAATCTGATTTAAGCTGTAGATACTCTTCTGGAAAAATACACTTACACTCATACACTCAAATTTTTACATGGAATTCCAAAGGGCTCACAGAAAACTAGAAGCCCAGAGCATGATGGATTCCAAGTAAAGAACTCGAGTTTATAGCAGCTTCCTCCTTATTTGGATGTAATTATCAGCTAATGATCTCACAAGGAAGTAATTTGGTATCCTAATCACATTTATTAAAATAATAGTGATCCTCAAATAGGATTTTCAGTGCTGTTGATGCATGTCCTTGTTTTCAGACACAGAGCTCTTTTAACCTTAATGTCATATGCTTACCACATATTCCTAGTACAGTTCTCCACAACTCTGTTTTCATGATCTATATTATTTTTTATCCTTTGAGATGGCCACATTACTACTGAAAATATACCTTTATACTATGTGATCTTAGAGCTGTTTGACTTGTGACTAAAATATTTTGTTTGTTTATTCCATCAGTTTGGTCTCTCGTGAAATAGTAGATACATTCAAGTCTTAGAGTTTGCCTTACCTCATTCATGAACATAAAATGTGTCAAACAGATGTTAGTACAATCTCTTGCTTGGTCATCTCCTCATGAGACTATCTTTGACAAATCTCTTATTTGTCTGTTAATCCTTTCAAATGTCCTATAACATTTTAAGAACTTCTAAGGTAATCATATTTGGAATCAGTGATCACTACTTTTGTCTTAAAAGTACAGGCACAGATCCATGTATTTGCAGCTTTATAAAATTTCAGAACCTTTTGTACTGACCTGACCTGGATATTAGTGAAGGAGTTTAATAGCTTTAATGTTCAGTAAAACACTTCTGGCTTATCTAAGAAACATATTGTGAATTTAAAAATGTGCCATACATATTTAGTAGATTGGATTTGAGCTGTGGCAGCTCATTGTTTGAGTTCTCCACTGTGGCAATTTGCAAGTTTGATGACCAGCTGAGCTCATTGGAGCTTGTCACAGTGACATTTAAATATGTCAGCAGGAACATCCAGTTTCAAACATGTAGACGTACTAGTTCCATCTGTCTGCCATCTCATCATTCAGGAGATGAGTTTCACTCCTGTCTTCCTGTGTTTACACGGCCTGGGAGGTAATTTTGAAGATAGCAATCAAGAGGTGGTATCTCTAGTGTCTGTTCCTGTTTCGCAGCTTTATTGTGGCTTGGGCTCTCAGTAATCAATGGCCTTTTGAACTTCGGAAGACAAGAGCAGCCATGCTTGCTACAGCCTCCCTTGCGATGCCCATGAGGGCTCATGAGTTAAAAGCATTAATCATTTTTTTTTTGTTTTGTTTTTTTATCACAAATAGGGTTTTTTTATTTGTCACCATTAAATGTCTGAATTTTAAACAGATTCTTGGACTGGAGGCTCATATCCATCAGCTCATTCAACTTTAGCTCCTGTCTCATCACCAGTAGCTTTTCCAGAACTGCTACCTTCACCATGAAGCTCCATGAGTTTTCCCAATTCAAACTTGGGCTTCTTCAGCATTTTTACTTTTCTAACGAAGACATCATGGAGCGGATATATAGACTGGCAAGCCTTTTCTATGTCTTTTCCAATGCTGTCTGGAATCAATTTATTGACCACTTCTTTCAAGTCATTTGTCTGCACCTCTCGGGTCATGATTTCCATCATTTTCTTCCGGATTTGGCGAACCTGCTGATGCTGAGCATAAGAGGTCTTCCGAATCTGATTGTTAGGTTTTTTAGTAAAACCAACACAGAAGAGGCAAAGCAAATAACCATCAGTAGTCTTGACATCGACATGAGCTTCAATCATGGTCTGCCACTTCTTGACCATAGAGCACATTTTGTCACGGGTAAGATCCATGCCATAGAAATTAGTCAGGCAGTTTTTGCCCTGAACATCCTCAGTAATTAGCTTGAATTTTCTAAATGCAACTTCATCATTCTGCAGATCAGCTAGGCTCACTTCAAAAACACAACTCTTGAGACCATCAGATGCAATTTTGGTTCCTTGAGTTCTCGTAACCAGTGTTTTTCCAATATTTCTTATATTGAACATAGCTGGTGCTTTCACATCATACCAATCTTTCTTAGAAAATAGATCAACCACTTTCTTCTTGGCTCCCTTTTTGCCGCCTTTCGTAAGGCACTTATTCTTACCCACCGCCATGGTGCTGTTCAGAAAGCCAAAAGGACGAAAGTGCAACTCGCGCGAGAACTTAGGCGTATCGCATTAATCATTTTTGGACCGAGAGATATTTTAAAGCAACACCTCAGAATTACAAAGCCTTGTTAATTAAAAATAAAGGGGTGGAAGGGCAGAAAAACCTCAAATTATGAGATTTTTAAATTAACTGTTAATTTGGTTGAAAGACTAATGGGCATCTTGTCTGCTTTATGTGTATTTAGTTAGACACGGTTGTAAATAGACGAATCCTGTATGAGTCTGGAAGGTACAGCAGTGATCACTAGATTAAAAATCGTCCATGTTAAAAAAAAAATCGTCTATGTGTTTGCGGATCTGGATCTGTGACTTTGGCAAGTTATTCGACCTCCTTGAGCTGTTTCATTTTTCTTATTCATAAAATGAGGACAACAACAATACTCATACCTACTTCCCTGGGGTGCTGGTGAGAGATTAAATGATGTGTGAAAAGGTACTTGGGAAAGCATGAAGTGCCATACATATTTGAAGTATTCTTGTAACTGTGCTTCTATATAATTCAGAGCTTTTGGGGTCGATAAGTAGCACACAAGTCATCATTTAAGAGGGGGGAAAGGGAGTTGCCATGAAGAAAAGTACAGACACTTAGGGTTAAAGAGAATTCACAAAAGCTCACGCTCAGTAGATTTGGGGTGAGGATCTGTGGAAGGTGATTGGAGACCATCGGGTTTCTGTCTGGTTTGGTTTTGTTTTAATGATTATTGCCTACTTGAAGTTTGATTCCTGAAGCTGGAGTAGAAGGGCAGTTAGAGTATTGGGAGTGGTAGAAGATTAGCTGAAGAGACATGTGCGTGTGTTATCTTCAGCATTAGCACCAAGGGATAGATACCAAGAAGCCTAGGACAAGCTTGGTCAGACCAGCCAAGACCATCCTGATCAGGCAACCTGGGCAGGCTAAGAAGTGTAATAGCAGCTAAGATATACTTAGCGCTTTACATGTGCCAAGCACTATGTATACTCAGTGTTTCACACCCATTCGTTAATTTTGTCCTTACAGTATTCTCTGAAGTAGATTTACCAATCTGCTTCTATTATTAGGCCATTATACAATTATTTTCCCCATTTCTAAGTGGAAAAAACTGAGACTTGAAGAGTTAAATGAATCACCCAGGATCTGACTGTCCAGGCTTTACACTCTATTGCCTATAACCAATCATTTTCTGTGATCTCAACCCATGTACTGGAGAAGCTATGTTATATCTGAATTTGGTATCCCAACTATGTATTCTGTTGGAAGAGCTTTTTCTTCTACATTTCTTGAATGGCACTTCCTCTAAATCAGTCTCATGTAAGCTTGTGTAGCATAAATGAGTTTATCTAATTCCACATATTCCTCTGTGCAAGTTGACCTCAGGTTTCAATCATGATAATACAGTGAACATCTATCAACAAACTTGTATTCTTTGCTCCCTACCCCCAACCTGTAGTTTCCAACATTGTTGTTAGAAGTGATTTCTTTCAGGATCTCATTTTTGTTATTTTATTTAATTGTGTGTTCGTTTGTTTATATGTAATACATATTCACATATATACATAGAATAAATGCTAAAGTTACAAACCAAATGTGATGATCTTTGCATTTTTTGCTTGGAGACAAGCTATTACTTACTGTATTTTTTCTGTGTTTCTTTTTAAATAATTAGAAAATGGTTTAAAAGAGAAATGTTTAGTTACATAAGAGACAAAGTTACTTATTATCTCTTAATGTCTGATATACTAGATATGGCAGGATGAGATTGAAAAGGTGGAAAAAAGTATCTTGAATGTTGAGAGTTTAGTTGGAGGACATGTGATGCAACTTTTTAAAAATTAACAATATTATTAAATGGTGCAAATATTAAGTATTGAAAAAAGACAGAAGGGGACATCTGCAGTACTTCCAACAATAAAGATAAATTTTTTTAAAAAGCAAGAAAGAAGACACAGTAGTGAGATGATGTTAGGTCGGAGGCTAAGAGGTCAGGTCAAGCATGATAATAAGATAAAGTCTCTGAGAGCTGTTTAAGTTTGGGTCTTCATACAGAAACATTCTCACAGCTTCATTCATTTCACAAATATTTATTGACCATCAACAACTTTCTGGGCATGTGCTGGATTCTGGAGGTAGAGTGGTGTATAATGTATGCATGTTCCCCAACCTTCTTAGCATGTGAGTTTGAATAGTACTTGTATTTATTTATATCTAAAAAGAAGCAGTTTCAATATAGGAATTAGTGGTCAGAAAGGTATAGCCAGTTTGGGAGTAAGCCTGTGAATTTAAGATGAAGTTTTCAAGATTCCTGCAGATTATGTGTCGTTTCATACGGCTTTAAAATGATATGGTAATACTGAGCTGTTGAACTATGGGCTGTTGTGAGGATTAATAAGAAAGTTAACAGCGTTGTTCAGGTTCTCTCTATTACTATTATTCCAGTGATTTTTTAGGTATATGTGAAGTTGAAAGTATGACCTTTAACTCTCTTATTTATGGCAAAGCCTAGGAAACAGTAGCACTTACCTTTTTTTAATGCCTTGTTTTATAAATGTCTCCATCATCCCTGGGTTTAGAGGTAGATTAAATAGGTCAGGATATGGAATGACCACTAAGAATTCATAAGGGATCACCCAGACGGCCAAGGTCAGTTCTCCTGAGGCCTGTTCATTTTCCTAAACACAATACACTTAATGATTTCAACAAATGCCTTTTCTTTGAGTTGGAGTTTACTATCATGAAAATAACACTTTGGTTGTAACCACTAAAAGCAACTGGTCTCTTAATTAGAAAATGCTATAGGACTTTGGTCTTTATTATTAATTTTTTAAGTATATATTTTTTAAAATATTTTTATTTATTTCAGAGAAGAAGGGAGAGGGAGAGATAGAAACATCAAGGATGAGAAAGAATCATTGATCAGCTGCCTCCTGCATGCCCCCTACTGGGGATCGAGTCCACAACCCAGTCATGTGCCCTTGACCGGAATCAAACATGGGACTCTTCAGTCTGCAGGCCAACGCTCTATCCACTGAGCCAAACCAGCTAGGGCAGGACTTTGATCTTTAGATAACAAAAGCTCACATGAGTTTTGGAGCTTTAGTTTATATAATTTTGCTCCAGCTCTCACTGTGTTGTATAAATTGAGAAGTTACTCTTTTTTTATATATATATAAATCTTTATTCAGATTATTACAATTGTTTCTCCTTCCCCCATAACTCCCCTCCCCTCGGTTCCCACCCCACCTTCTGCCCTTACCTCCCCCCACACTGTCCTCATCCATAGGTGTACAATTTTTGCGCAGTCTCTTCCTGCACCCCCCATACCCTTTTCACCCTGAGAATGATCAGTCCACTCCCTTTCTATGCCCCCGATTATATCATATTCACCAGTTTATTCTGTTCCTCAGGTTTTTAATTCACTTCATTTTTAGGTTCCCTTGTTGATAGATATGTATTTGTTGTTCATAATTTTTATCTTTACTTTTTTCTTCTTCCTCTTCTTAAAGAATACCTTTCAGCATTTCATATAATACTGGTTTGGTGGTGATGAATTCCTTTAGCTTTTTCTTATCTGTGAAGCTCTTTATCTGACCTTCAATTCTGAATGATAGCTTTGCTGGGTAGAGTAATCTTGGTTGTAGGTTCTTGCTATTCATCACTTTGAAATTTTCTTGCCACTCCAATCTGGCCTGCATAGTTTCTGTTGAGAAATCAGCTGACAATCGCATGGGTGCTCCCTTGTAGTTAACTGTTTTTCTCTTGCTGCTTTTAATATTCTCTCTTTGTCTTTTGCTCTTGACATTTTAATTATGATGTATCTTGGTGTGGGCCCCTTTAGATTCCTTTTGTGTGGGGTTCTGTGCACTTACTGGACTTGTAAGTCTATTTCTTTCACAAGGTGGGTGAAGTTTTTGGTCATTATTTCTTCAAATAGGTTTTCAGTATCTTGCTCTCTCTCTTCTTCTGGCACCCCCATAATTCTGATGTTGGTACGCTTGAAGTCCCAGAGGCTTCTTACACTATCTTCAACTTTTTGGATTCTTTTTGCTTTTTGCTTTTTCGGTTGAGTGTTTTTTGCTTCTTTGTATTTCAATTCTTTGACTTGATTCTTACGTTCCTCTAGTCTGTTGTTGGATCTCTGTATATTATTCTTTATTTCAGTCAGTGTATGTTTAATTTCTAGTTGGTCCTTTTTCATATCTTCGAGGGTCTCGTTATATTTATCGGCCTTTTCTAGGATATTCTTGAAAAGCCTTATAACCGTGGTTTTGAATTCTATATCCAGTCGTTTGTTCTCCTTCATTTCTTTCATTTGTGATCTGTTTCTTTGTCGCAGCATTTTCACTAGCTGTGTCTATGCTGGGAGACGTTAGGTGCTGGAGACAGCCTTATAGGATTAGACTTGCCAAATTGCAAAAGCCTCTGTGCTCAGCTTGGATGGGGTGGAGTCTCAGGGCAGAGCAGACAGTCTTGGCTTCCCGTCAGCCCTGCCCTTGCTCTCGCGTGCCTCCAGACCTCTGCATTCCCCGCCTCCTGAGCCTCCGCCCGAGAGTCCAGGTTCCCCCCACCAGAGCGTGGATCCCCAGGGACTCGCCTGGAACTGGGGTTCAGTGCAGTCAGAATTGGGGCTCAGTGCAGTCAGGAGCTTCCGACTCCCTTCTGCTAGGGAAAGCCTATGGCAACCTCCGCAGTCTTTGTGCACACTGGCGCATGCACCTCCAGACCTCTGCCCGCTGGGGCTCCCCCGGGTCTCCCCCCGGTGTCCAAGTGCCTTTCTCTCTACCTGACAGTCCAGACTCCCCCTGTATGAGCCTGGGTCCACGGGGTTTTGCCCAGAACTGGGGTTCAGTGCAGTCGGAACTGGGGTTCAGTGCAGTCAGGGGCTTCCTTCCCCCTCCCGCCAGAGAAAGTCAGCCAGGCTCTCAGCCACCCTTCCTCTCTGTGCGCACAAAGACCCTTTGCCGTACTTCAACCCTTTGCCGTTCCTCCAGTTCTCCGTGAGCTTTTCTCTTTCCTTCTAGTTGTAGAATTTCCACTCAGCCAGCTTTCCTGTGGTTCTGGATGGTGTCCGTTCTGTCTTTTAGTTGTAGTTTTGAAATTGTTGTGCGAGGCAGCAGTTTAGGTGCTTACCTATGCCGCCATCTTGGTTTCTCCCCTCTTTTTTTTTTTTTTTTTTGTAATTGATTGATTTGAGAGAGAGAGAAAGAGAGAAGCATCAATTTGCTGTTCCACGTATTGATGCATTCATTGGTTGCTACTTGTATGCACCCTGACCTGAGATTAAACCTGCAACCTTGGTGTATCAGGATGATGCTCTAAGCAACTGAGCTACTCAGCCAGGGCAAGAAGCTACTATGTACAGCACCAAGTCATCTATATATATAAAAGCTTGATATGCAAAGTATCCCCTCGGGAGTTCGACCAACCAGGAGTTCGATCGCTTGCTATGACATGCGCTGACCACCAGGGGGCGCGTAGAATGAAAGGAGGCCCTGGCCAGCAGCTGGGGAAGGGAGGTGCCAGCCAGCAGCCACTAGGGACCCTACCTGTGCACAAATTTTGTGCATTAGGCCTCTAGTCTATTATAAAAACCTGTAATGGAGTATATTTTAGGCATCTTACTGTATTTTTATAAGGATAATAAAAGAAAAATCTCATAGTTTTAGGCAACCTCTTTTTTCTCAAGTACCTCTAAACAAATAGGAATCTAAGTTTACATTGTTTTTCTAGGTTTTTATCATCAAAATATTTCCTTCAGCAGTAATACCTTAAACTTTTGGAAGTGTCATCTGCAAAAATCTTTGTTAATTTGGTGATTTTGTGTTTACTTTACAATACTCTGCTTTATCTGGGAAGAATATTAGTGTCAGTAGTTACTATGGCTCATATATTAATATATTCAACACCTTCAAGTTGTTCATGTTGAAAACCATGTAAAGTACTTTTTAGGGTGCTTTGGAACCCACAGTTTAAAACTGGGAACGGTTTTTGCTAGCTACTCCACAATGAGTAATAACTCAGCAGCCTCACTGTTTTGCATGTCCGGCCCCCATCAGGCTGGTGGATCCTAAGACTTGCCCACCTTTTTTGTGTGTACACAGACCATGTGGATGCCTTTCTCTTTAAGATTTAGTTGTTTGGGAGAAACCAAGATGGCGGCATAGGTAAATACCTAAACTGCTGCCTCGCACAACAATATCAAAACTACAACTAAAAGACAAAACGGACACCATCCAGAACCACAGGAAAGCTGGCTGAGTTGAAATTCTACAATTAGAAGGAAAGAGACTCAGAGGAACTGCAAAAGGCTGAGGTACGGAGACATGCATGTGCAGAGAGGATGGCCAGCTGAGTGCACAAGTGGCTGAGTGTGTGGCTGGCTTTCCAAAGTGGGAGGGAGACGGAAACTCCCAACTGCACTGAATCCCAGTTCTGGGCGAGTTTCTGGGAACCCAGTCTCATTTGGGGAGAAACTGGACTGTCAGGAAAAGAGAAAGCACACTGAGACTCAGGGGAGCTGCGGAAGGCAGAGGTCCAGAGGTGAACGCGCACATAAGGACTGACTGCTGAGTGCACGGGCGGCTGAGTGCGCGGCTGGCTTTCTAAAGCGGGAGGGAGACGGAAACTCCCGACTGTGCTGAACTCCAGTTCCAGGTGAGTTTCTGGGAACCCAGACTCATTCGGGGAGAAACTAGACTGTCTAGCAGTGGGCGAAACTCGAGGGTTGCTTTCTCTCAGAGGTGCTTGCAGCGATTGCTGAGGGACACTGAGACCCAGGAGGCCTCATAGGG
This sequence comes from Corynorhinus townsendii, assembly GCA_026230045.1. Lineage (NCBI taxonomy): Eukaryota > Metazoa > Chordata > Mammalia > Chiroptera > Vespertilionidae > Corynorhinus > Corynorhinus townsendii. Next base: position 8,004,386 of record JAPDVU010000012.1, read on the forward strand.
CAGGGCTGATGGGAAGCCAAGGCTGTCTGCTCCACCCTGAAACTCTGCCCCATCCAAGCTGAGCACAGAAGCTTTTGCAATTTTGCAAGTCTTGTCTCATAAGGGTGTCTCCAGCACGGAAGTCCTCCCAGCGTAGACACAGCTGATCCTCACAGCCAACTTGCCTGGAGGTCAATTCCTCCCAGTGATACCAACAACAATCAAGACTTAACTACAACAAGGCTATGCACACAGTCCACAAAGGGGTGCACCAAAAGTGTCCACCTCAGGTAACTGGGGGAGGCTGAGCCACTGAGCCCTATAGGACACCTTGCACACAAAGCCACTCTGTCAACTCAGGGAAGGAGCAAAAATGGGGAGACAAAGAAACAAATCACAAACGAAAGAAATGGAGGAAAGCAAATGACTGGATATAGAGTTCAAAACAACGGTTATAAGGCTTTTCAAGAATATCCTAGAAAAGGCCAACAAATTTAGCGAGACCCTCAAGGATATGAAAAAGGACCAACTAGAAATTAAACATACACTGACTGAAATAAAAAATATTATTCGGAGACCTAACAGCAGACTAGAGGACCGCAAGAATCAAGTCAAAGATCTGAAATACAAAGAAGCAAAAAACACTCAACTGGAAAAGCAAAAAGAAATAAGAATCCAAAAATTTGAAGATAGTGTAAGAAGTCTCTGGGACAACCTCAAGCGTACCAACATCCAAATTATGGGGATGCCAGAAGAAGAGAGAGGGCAAGATATCGAAAACCTATTTGAAGAAATAATGACAGAAAACTTCCCCCACCTGGTGAAAGAAATAGACTTACAAGCCCAGGAAGTGCAGAGAACCCCAAACAAAAGGATTCCAAAGAGCACCACACCAAGACACATCATAATTAAAATGCCAAGAGCAAAAGACAAAGAGGGAATGTTAAAAGCAGCAAGAGAAAAACAGTTAATTACCTACGAGGGAGCACCCATACGATTGTCAGCTGATTTCTCAACAGAAACTATGCAGGCCAGAAGGGAGTGGCAAGAAATATTCAAAGTGATGAATAGCAAGAACCTACAACCAAGATTACTCTACCCAGCAAAGCTATCATTCAGAATTGAAGGGAGATAAAGAGCTTCATAGATAAGAAAAAGCTAAAGGAGTTCATCACCACCAAACGAGTATTATATGAAATGGTGAAAGGTATTCTTTAAAAAGAGGAAGAAGAAGAAAAAGGTAAAGATAAAAATTATGAACAACAAATACATGTCTATCAACAAGTGAATCTAAAAAATCAAGTGAATAAAAAATCTGATGAACAGAATAAACTGGTGAATATTATAGAATCAGGGGCATAGAAAGGGAGTGGACTGACAATTCTCAGGGGGTAAGGGGTGGGGGGGTGCGGGAAGAGACTGGACAAAAATCTTACACCTGTGGATGAAGACAGTGCGGGGGGAGATAAGGGCGGAGGGTGGGGTGGGAACCGGGTGGAGGGGAGCTATGGGGGAAAAAAAGAGGAACAATTATAATAATCTGAACAATAAAGATTTATTAAAAAGAAAATAAAAGAAAAATATTAACAAAAAAAAGATTTAGTTGTTTGCTAGAAATTGAGCTTTTGAATTTTGTCGTGTCTTTGTACTCCTCATTTTAAAAATATTTAAATGATATTGCCCAAAGGGCACACCGAGAAACAGCGTGACTGACTTTCGGGAAATTAGTAAGCAGCAGAGTTATTTTTAGCTTTTACTCTTTGCAAACATTTCCTTTTGTTCTTTAGAAGACATTGTTGATCTGTTCATTCATTCGCTGTGCTCTCTCCCCCACTGCAAGATGGCTTTAGATAGAATAAAGCCTTCTCTTCTCCACTCTGCATGACATAACTGTGTTAATTCTTACTTTATTCAATTTTAACTCATGACTTATTCATTTGCTCATGTTTTTCTAGGCTCTGAAACACCATCACCACCACCAATATACACATGCATTTTGTTGTTATTTGAGGTTGATTTCCCCCCTCATCTGCAAATATTGACTGAAAAATATTCACACAAGCAGCATGTACAAAATTTATATTTTAATCAAAAAATTGTCTAGTGGTAGCTGATAGTGTGAGTTTGCCTTTATTTACTGTTAGTACTTATTTTAAAACTGTAATCTTTAGAAAATTATGCAGTTCAAATTACAGATTACCAGTCCAGAATAGATGGTAACAAAGGCTGGCATTTGCACATCAGCCTCATGTCTGGTCTTTGAAAAATCTTCCAGCACACAGAGGAAGTCAGATTTCTACGGAAGTGCACTGAAACCACACTTACTCTTCACATAAAGGCACATTTGATATGATTTTTCTACTTTAGATCCCTTTCAAGAACACTTAGTCATTTTGTAGTGTAAGCTAACATTATAGCTTAACCTATTTTTCCCATTTTTTCCTATAAGATGGGGAGGCATTAGAGCATTTGTGGTTAAAATTGCGGGTTCTGGAGTTAGACCACATGGTTTCAAATCCTAGTTCTACTGTTAATCGCGGTATGCCTCAATTTCCTTATCTCAGACATGGCGATTACAGTATTTACTTCATACAATTGTTTTGGAATCTAAATCAGATACTACATGAAAAGGACCTAGCATAATGCCTGACATGTAAAGTCTCAATGGACGTTGACTATTATAATTACTGTATGTTTGTTTTATCTAAATGTAGGATCAGTTTTTTTAGAAGATTATATACGAAAAAGAGGCAAAATACTCCGTTATCTGGAACCCTTTCTCTGCAAGAGTTTTGTATTGGGATGTCCTCTAACACAGGTGGCCCATTCCAGCAGCCCAGGGATTTTAGTCTCCTTTGGCCCTTGAGGATTTGCAACTCTTCATATCTAGGATCAGCACAATTATTATGGGAAGTCAAGCAAAACATTTTTTGCATAAAGGGAGGAAGGCAGAATGTGAGTTGGCGCTGACATCTGTGCTTCTGCCCTGGGCCAAAAGCAGAATGGTTATTGCTGCTGATCCGGCATTCCATCTGCTCCCTTCTCCGGTAGTTAAGTCCCTCTTCCTTTCCCTTCCCTTTAGAGCTCCAGGGATGATGAAGTCCGGGAGTGTAGACTGGGATCTAAAGCTTGTGAAGAGGGAAGCCAGATAGAGTTACAGGGAAAGACAACAGAAGGATAACCCCCAGTGACCCCGCTGGGAAAATGCTGAAACTTCGCTGCCAGTGGCAATTTTACACAAGTTCTTTGGATGGTGTGAAGGTTAAAAAACACCAGCCTGTTCTAGTCAAGTCCCAGCTCTCTGCTCAGGAGCTTTTCTGACATCGGGTTCAACAATTTACTAAACTTTCCCTAAAAACAACAACAACAACAGAAACCTTTATTTTTAACTCTTAGCCAGAGCTTCAGAAGTACTTTATTTTTACGAGGTGTCATTGTAAGAAACATCCTGGAGAGAATTTTTATGAGTTTATTTGAGCCAAACTGAAGACTTGCCAGAAAGCAAGGTCTCAAATGCTGCCTGCGAATGACAGTTCTGAAGTTCTTATGTTTGGAATTGAGGGAAGAGAGATTACATGAGGGTGAGAAATCTCTATGATTAGATTACAGGGCGGTTAAAAATTACGTGCTTTCTTGTTGGTGGTTTTCAGAGAGGTCTGAAAAAGAGGCATTTCAAAGGTGCATTAACCTAGATACACAAAAACAATGGACATGGCTTGCTTAAGGCAAAGAGAACCTTTTACTAGGGAAGTTATAGGCCTGGGTCATGACTACCCACCTTGACCTGCCCAGTTAGGAATCACTCAGTGAGGTTACGTTCGGTCACTGACTTATTATAGCATCCTTTTTTCATTCACAGAAGGGTGCTTTAACTTCTGAATATATTCTTTGTTTCTCCTTTCTTTAGCCGCATTTACCTCACCCCTCTTGCCAACTAATATACAGCCTAACTCCCACTGAAGTGACATCTCATTTTATTTTTTAAATTTGTTTTAAAAGTATTTTATTGCCCAGCCAGTGTGGCTCAGTGGTTGAGCATCCAACTATGGGTCATGGTTCGATTCCCGGTCAGGGCACCTGCCTGGGTTTCGAGCTCAATCCCGGGAAGCGGGGGTGGTGCACGAGGCAGCTGATCAATGACTCCCTTTCATCATTGATGTTTCTGTCCTTCTCTCCCTCTCCCTTCCTCTCTGAAATCAATAAAAAGCAATAAAAATGCCTGGCCAAGCCAATGGCTGGCTTCTCATTTTAAGGTAACATCTTCTACCTAATCTGAGAGGTACAACTCAGACTTTCTATAAACATGGTTTTCTTAGACACACTCATTTAAAGTTTAGAACATAAAACATCACACATACACAAAGGGTATCTGTCTGTAGTGTTGTAATTTAACTCTTCAATTGGGTTTGATTAAAACCTGAGTAGTTAAGTAGTAGAGAAAAATCAGTTTAGAAATCAGTAGAAAAATCCTGATTTTTCCCCCCAGTTATGATTTCTGGATAATTGTTCCATGTTTGTTTATGATTCAAAAAAATAAAAATTATTTTAATATAGAGTATTAGGGGTTATTTTTTATGCTGCTTGGCTGCTGTGTTTTATTTTCATTTAATTTTAAGATTTTCTAAGCCTTCATTTAAAGGGGCAGTTGACTCTGATTCTGACTTAAGTTTTAGAAAATTTTCTTTATATATAATTCATCACCTATTTGTTTTTCAACCATTGTTGTTGGTTTTTTGTATGTGTTTTTTTTTTTTTTTAAAGAAAGACCTCTATGTTTACTTTCTAGACTGATTTTGCACGGTTTAGTGGAACAAATGTGGAAACTGACTTTGTAGAAGTGCCATCACAAATGCTTGAAAATTGGGTGTGGGACATTGATTCCCTCCGGAGACTGTCAAAGCATTATCAAGATGGGAGACCTATTATGGATGATCTGCTTGAAAATCTTGTTGCTTCTAGACTGGTCAACACAGGTATGACTTGTAATTTTAGAAAAGGAAAATAAATTAGAATTGCTTAATAGGGCATTGCCGGCGTCGTCTATAGAACTGTTTCCCCTTTAATAATGTTAGTACCCCCAGAGCGCTAATGTGGGAAGACCACTGAATACGTTGCAATACTGAGCCTTGGGATTATGTCCAAGAAGAAGATAAATCTACTTTTCAATCTTAAATGAGATGTTTTGCTTCCATTTTGTAGTGAGTACTACAGAAATCACTTTTGAAATCTATGATCTTGTGCTAGTAGAACACACAGTTCTCTTCTGCAAAACATGCCCAAACATTCTTATGTTATTAGGTCTTCTGACCCTACGCCAGATTGTTTTGAGCAAAGTTGATCAGTCTCTCCACACCAACACATCGCTGGATGCTGCAAGTGAATATGCCAAATGCTGCACAGAAATTTTGGGTGTTGCGGCTACTCCAGGTACGTAAGTTCAGTTATGACTTGAGTTCATTTTTCCTGTGTAGCACAGGATATGCTCCTCACACTGCCAGGAAGAAGGGGCTTGTCAGGCAGAATACCTCATGTACTTTGTTCTGATTTCTGTAATCAGGCCAGGACTTTCGGACTTCCATATTAGGCGTTGTCCTGTCCAAGTGTGCTTGAAGGAAAGGTGGCTCCAGCTTTTGCAGCATTTTAGTGGAATCAGGCATGAGCAATTGGCCTCCACCCCAGAGCGCAGAAAGCCATTCACATTTGGAAGCACCCAGCCGGCTCCTCCCTCCCTGTGTGCACCAGGCCTTCCCAATGATTTCAGTAGGAAACTGGGCGGCGGGGTGGGGCCGGGGGGCAGGTTTAGAGAGAAGCACAACTTCTGCGTTGTTTCTGACTCTGAGATCAGCTTGACTTAGCATCTCTGACCTAATACCTAGATGATTCATGTGGGTAAGTGGATAGCTGCACACACGTATGTGTTTACATTTATATTATGTATATTTAAAGCCAACATGTAATTCTACTTATATGTAGTTGTTGGTAAGGAGTATTTTTTCCACCAATAAGTAGTTATTTAAATGAATCAGTCATAGTTACAGAGATGATAAAGTTCAGAATAGTCAGTAGAGTCTAAGCTCCTCACTGCCTTTTGTGACCTGTTTATAGTTGACCCTACATCAACTTTGGGCCTGAGGCACTTTGACAAAATCCTTTTGAATGTATCCCTAGAGGTAAATGGAATTGTTAAAAACTTTTTTAGCTTTTCAAGTAAAGAGTTCGTTTTCCATAATTATGAACGTAATAAGTGCAGTTCTGGCACATTTTAAATATAAAGATGTGACAAAGAATAGGCTTAATATTAGAGTATTTGTAAAACGTGTGTGTCTAAGGGAGAAGAAAGGACTGAGGGATTCTGAAACTCGGAGCTATCTGATGGGTGTGGACAAAGCCTCTGAAACTATTGTTACACATTCCAGAGCTTTGGGCCAAAACCAGCTCCCAGGTTGAGCCATCCCTGGAGGGAAGTTTGTAAACATCTTGAGCAAGGGCACAAGGAAACCCAGGTTGTATTGGAGGTGAAATCCTATCTCTCCTCCCACAGCGGGACTCCCTAGGGAAACCTTAGCTAGCTGATAACCTGGTAATTAACGTTTACCATCGCATTGATTGAAATGTATCTTTCCTTAAAGGCACAAATATGCCAGCTACTTTTGGACATTTAGCAGGGGGATATGATGGCCAATATTATGGATATCTTTGGAGTGAAGTATTTTCCATGGATATGTTTTACAGCTGTTTTAAAAAAGAAGGAATAATGAACCCAGAGGTATAGTATTTTTTTCTCCTTTTGTTAATTTTAGTTGCTTTCTCCCCTTTAACTCCTAGTGTAAAATATGTATTACACCTAGATTTTAGAGTAAGAGATTTGATAACAGCTTTTAACTTATCTTGCATCTTAAATCATCACACTTCAAGTTGCAGCACACAAGTGATTAACTCTAATTCTATATGTTTTTTAAAAAGCCAACTGCATTTTCTTGCTTATTAACATTCCAATATATTGCATAATTAAAATTGAAAGCTTTGTTTGTACATTTGCACATTTATAGCTGCTAGTTTTGACATGTGCCACACAGTGCTTTAGCTTTACTGGTGATTGGGAAAGAAAACCAAACTCCTTCCTGATATAAATGATAAATGATCTGTTTATGTTTTGATATTCTCTACGCACTTTCCTTATACATTTTCTGTGGGAGACACCCTTTTTCTGTGACTGGCATATCCCACCTACTGCATAGTTTGTAACCTGAATGCCTTTAAGTAATTTAAGCTGCTTCATTAACCTGAGCCGTTCCTTTCCGTGTACAATGAATTGACTGCCAGGTGGCTGCCAGCCAAACCTTCCTGAGTTACAGTCCCCCAGTCTCCAGTCTTGCAGAAGAGTCAGCTGTCAGATTTTTTCTAGGGCTGATGCATTTTCCACTCTGTTTGTTTCATTCTGTTTGATCCAGAAATTAGAAGAACAACTTATCAAAATCAGTCTCTCTGTGCCTATTTCAACTAGCTGATTTGTTCCTCAAAATTTATGTTTCTGGGTTGCATAGTGCCTTACATGTACACACTGAAATACATTGATGTAATTTAGATTACTATTCCTCCCGTCCCCCCCCCCCCACACACACACACACCACCACCACCACAAAAAATAATGATAATAATAAAACCCACCTCCTGGGTACCTACATTCTATACACTAGCCTTTCCAATCACTCTGTCTTCCACCCTCCCCTACCCAAGCTGTGAGGTCCCTTTAAGTCTCCTTCATTCCTGGGCCAACTCATTTACAATGGCAGTGGTCAACCATGGACTGCTGTTTTCATAAATATCCTGACTTCAGCATGACCTTCAGCCAGTGCCCAGCCCTGGATTCCTCCACCGTGTCACTGAGAGATGGTGCCCTTGAGGTTCAGAGTGTTCTGGGGAAGATCGTATGACTCCATTAACATGCCCATCTACAAAGTCATGCTGTCCAACTGAACTGGACACCAGTGTCACTCTGAAGTCCTGCTCCACTCCCTTGTTGAGTTCTCCTGTCTCCAAAGTGATTCCTCTAATACTAAGCCTTCCTCGTTTGCCATCTTGGAAAAAATCTGGGGTTATTGCTGTTAGCTCTGATAAACTCAGGTGTTCTTTTTTGCACAGTCTAATTTCTTAGTGTAAGAAACAGTCTTTGCAAACCTATTTCCGAGCTTTTGCCTCCACCCACTGAATTGGAAAGTTATCCTCTCTCCAGAGTTACCAAGGATGACCAATCAGCAACCTTTAAAGGCCCTTATCTACCTTTTTGATTTTTGTAACTTCTTGCTTCTTGTTATTCCTCTCTTTGTTCACAGCCCTGAGGTTAGCAATCAAATTCCTTCCTTCCCAGAACCTCCTGAGTTCCTGTAAGTCTTTCCCCCTTCACAAATACATTCATTCTATTTCTTCCACCTAAAAGGTATGCCTTACTTGCCTCCTTCTCAAAAACCATTCTTAAAGGCACTACTCAAATGGCCACTCACTTATGAAATCTTCTAGATCATCCAAACCAAAGTGGTTTTTCCATCCTCTGAACAGAAGAGTAGACTTGGGCATGAGGGAATAATTTCAATAAGCTTTTTCTTGTGTCTGTAATATTTAATGTAACTATTATACAAAGTGAAAAAAAATTGGATTATAAAGTATTTTATACCAAATGATGTAAATTTTTATTTTAAAATTTATATTTAGGGGGAAAGTACTAGAAAATGTTGTCAATTGTTATCTCTAGGTGATAAATTTATGAGTGATTATTAAATACTTTTCTATACTTTTACGGAGCTTTTTCTTTTTTTTAAACTATGTTTTTATTGACTTCAGAGAGGAAAGAAGAGGGAAAGAGAGATCGAAACATCAGTGATGAGAGAGAATCATTCATTGGACTGCCTCCTGCATGCCCCAAACTGGGAATTGAGCCCGAATGTGCCCTGACCAGGAATCAAACCGTGACCTCCTGGTTCATAGGTCCATACTCAGCCACTGAGCCACACCAGCTGGGCTGAAGCTTTCTCTTATTTTTCCATAGAACATGGGTTATTGTAGAAACCAGAGCACAATGTTTAAAGAGACATAGGTGTAAATATATAAAGGCACAGTTATGACCTCTTACTGGCTCTTTGTTGGTGAGGTTTCCTGACATAAATGCTACTGTACCTCTTTCCATTAAGTGTCCTCATTCATCTCCTCTGTTCTTCCTCTCACGAGTATATCCCAGTCCCCTCCACTGTTACCCAGTCTCCTCCACCTGTCAAGGCAACAGCCAGAGCACAAAGTACTAATCCCAGTGGATCCCAGGGAACTCGCAAGTCAGCAGAAGCAATTCTGCCCTTAGGTTTCCAAACTTCCTCCAGTTCTCAAGCTTCCCAGCTTGGCAGGCAGCCAGACTACTCTTAATTTAAATAAAGGGCTGGATTGAACTTGGAGAAAGCAAAATTCCCAGCAACTTGGACTTGTTTCCTTGTGATGTTAAAAACAAATTTTAGTTTTACTAAAATTTTGGATCCAACAGTGCCGTGAATCTGGATTTAATCCCTTCTTTTTTCTTTCCTAGTAAATGTGACTCCAATGTCCACTAAGAATCCCTTTATACCCCATCCTCACACTCTTTTATGGGACAGTTTTTTAAATAGCCATTTTATTCCCTCCTATAGTGTACTGTTTGTTTGCGTAGGGTTTGTTTTTTGTTTGTATATTTTTTATAAATGTTTGCTCTAAAATAACACCTGATTTACAAAATTCAGATATCCACCATTCATTAATAGGGTTCTACAAAAAAACTTAAGTCATTATTATCACAACTCTGTTGTGATGAAGATACAGAATTTTATGGGCATCAGAGCAATCACAGTACATCATGCGACTTCATTTGCCCAAGGCCCTCGCCCTCCCCTGCATGTATTTTGATTTTGAGGAGATAGCAGGTTGGCCTTTCAAGCAGTCAGTAATACTTGGTCCCCAAGCTCATCATGATTTGTTGACCTGATTGGTCATGGTCATTGGTATCAACAAAAGAACGCCTCTGGGTCTTCTCTCAGTAACCTCTTGCCATCCTGCAAAGCCCAGAGTTGGCTCTGAGAACCATTGAGTTCTTAGCAAGCAGAACTGTAGAAAGTGTACCACTCACTGGGAAACCAGCAAAAGGGAGGATCCAGTATACACCTGGAGTCTCCTGAATACCAGATGGTAGCAACGGAATATTTTATGGTACAGTCATCTCCATTCTATTTTGGGGGCTTCTATCAAAGTGTCAGAACTGGCCACTTATCTATAATAGACTCTCTCTGTTTGCTATCTCGGTGTAAGTTTTCTCTAGTTTTTTATATTTTTCATAGGGAATAGAATATCTTAACTGTTTAACTAGTTTGTTAAATGTTATCTGAAGTTTTTGTTTCTAGTGGAAAATGGAGACGTCTCATTATCAGACGTATCTTTTACTTCTCCAACTGGTCTCTTAAATAACTGGAGGTGCTTGAGATGCACATTTTCCCAGTCAGCTCTAAGAGCTCTTGAAGGATATCTGTAAGGTCACCAAATGTAGTTTCAAAATCCAGCAGCTAATCATAGAGTTGAAAATACAGGAGCTTTTAACTAGGGCCATTTATTTTTATAAGGCAATTTCATCATGGGAAATTTTCCTAAGAAGTCACAGATTGTGGATTCAAAGGCAATTATATTGTTAAACTAGAATTATCTTCCTCCCCTTTTGCATTCAGAGAAATTGCTAAGCCTTTTTTTTTTCCAATGAAGAAGAAATGGCAATCAAGTATCGCTGCAGAAAGGAATACCAAGAAAATCAAGATAAAGTGTAGCTATTACATTTAATGCGTAATGCCCTAAAGAAGCAGCTAGATCTTACATCCAGTAATAGACCAGACACAGAAACATGAAGAATCTTGGTTAAACATGAAAAACAGCGACCTGGCAGAGAATGTGTGCTGTAAAGCTAAATATTCCAGTGCTTTCCAAATAGAATCCGAAGCCAAATCCTGCTATAATGTGTTGCGAGGGGAGAATAGGAAATTTCCTCTCCCGACAGAACTCACCAGTGGATTAACCTCTGCCTGAGCTCTCCTAATCTGCCACCCAAAAACTGATTCTTCTTATACTTCAGCTTTTCTGAGTTCCATTTTGCCTGATTCAAAGGACAAAGGAAGGAAATAGTATTGATTTCCAACCTGCTTCTTGAATATTTACAAGGCCAGACCTTGTAAGTCTTGAATCTCCAACAGCTAGAAGCAGTTTTTCTTCCTTTGTGTTCTTACAGCCCTCCTTTGTGTTTCTCTTAGAGTCCTAATAATCTGCCTTGTTAATTCCCCATTTCTTTATCTGACCTTGTAACAGGAACTGTTCTATTCACCTGTGTTTTTGTCCTCTGCTTCAAACCTGTTACATTTAATTAGTACTGTTAGGAATGGGTACCTCTTGGGATCTAACCCGTAGTTCTTAGTCTATCTGCTCCCATTCCTCTATTCCCCTGACACATACTACTACCCAGGGGACCTTTTTTCTCCTGATCTCCTCCCTCCCCTTAAATAAAGATCTATCCTAGCCTCACAAATTGGAACTTTGCTTCAGGTTTCCAGAAGGCCACTTCTAGTCAAGGGAAGATTCCTGCCACTGTTCTTGTTTTTATCCCCCTGACTACCAGCACCAATCTTTCACTCTCTCTCCTTCTTTGTTGTTGTCAAAGGTATCGTTTTTCCACCCACAGTCTCCCCACCCTCATAGAAAACAAAGGGTGTACTGTTGGGAAGGAGCTTGCAAGCAGGCTGTAGAAGGAAGATTTTTCAAAGTCCACTTTCAAAGCAGGCCCATGAGCCTGTTAGGTGCCTGCTCATCATTCCCTGTCCTTGGGTGGATGCTCTCTGCCCGATGCCTGTTACTCAGTGTAGGAAGGAGCCGACTCTGGCTGCCCTCCCCAGAGTCCATCATCATGAGAAGGAGGAAGAGAGGGAGGGGTAAGTTTGGAAAGCAGTGGGAGCTCATATGTGTTGCTTCAGAGATGCCAGAGGTAGCAGGAGATCCAATCTGTTTCCCATTTATATAGTACTGAAGGACCGGTGCATGAAAATTCATGCACTGGAGTGGGGGGGGAATCCCTCAGCCCAGCCTGCCCCCTCTCACAGTCCTGAAGCCCTCAGGGGCGGGAGGCGACCCAGCGATCAGAGGAAGGCGACGCCCCCATCACACCTCTGCTGCTGCCACTGCTGGCAGTGCAAGCCTCGGCCGGCCCTGGTTACCTGAGCCTTAGGCAGCCCTGGGCGGCTGAGCAGCCGCCATCCGAGGCTTGCCTGCACCTTGGGCGTTGGCTGGGCAGCCACCATCCGAGGCTTGCCTGCTCCTTGGGCTGGCCCTGGGTGGCTGGGCAGCTGCCATACAAGGCTTGCCTGCTCCTTGGGCCAGCCCTGGGCGGCTGCGGGGCTGAGGGGACTGGGGGACTCCAGAGGCAGGCACGTGGCACGGCCGGGCCTGCCCTTAAGGCCGCACCACATGCCTGCCTCCCCGGGGGGGCTGAGGGGCCTGGGCGCCACCATCTTGTGGCTGTGGGCACCGCCATCTTTGAGAGCATGGCAGTCAATTAACATATTCCTTCCTTATTGGCTGTGGGTGTCGCCATCTTTGTGAGAGTGTGACAGTCAATTAGCATATTCCCTCTTTATTAGATAGGATTCTCATTACTCATACATTGTGGACATCCTTCATTCAGGTGGTTATGAATGCTCTTAAATCACCTCAAATAAAAGGTTCATATTCTTAGATAAAATGAGTGCCTTGTCTCTTCCTACTTAATATTCTTACTGAATTATATATTACTAGTGGCCCAGTGCATGAAATTTGTTCATGGGGATATGTCCCTCATCCCAGCCTGCACCTTCTCCAATCTGGGACCCCTCGGGGATCGGGCCTAAACCAGTCGGACATCCCTCTCGCAATCCGGGACCTCTGGCTCCTAACCGCTCACCTGCCTGCCGTCCTGCTTGTCCCCAACTGCCTCCCGCCCCGCCAGCCTTCTCACCCCCAACTGCCCCCCACTGCTGGCCTGCTCACTCCCAACTGCTCCCCCTCCCCCGCTGTCCTGCTTACCCCTAACTGGCGCCGCCCCCCCCCCCCCCCGACCGGCCTGATCACCCCCGATTGCCCTCCCCTCCTGGCCTGATCGCCCCTAACCACCTCTGCCTCGGCCCTGCCTCCATGGCTTTGTCCAGAAGGACATCTGGAAGGTCTCCTGGTCTATTTAGCATATTACTCTTTTATTAGTATAGATAGAAGCCTGGTACATGGGTGGGAGCTGGCTGGTCTGCCCTGAAGGGGGTCCCGGATCAGGGTGGGGGTCCCTGTGGAGGGGCCTGGGGCAGTTTGCAGGCCAGCCACACCCCTATTGGGGTAAGAGGCCCCACTGGGGTGGTGCCGGCCTGGGCAAAGGGCTGGGGGCCATTTGCAGCCAAGCCCCGAGCTTTGTCCAGAAGGATGTCTGGAAGGTCTCCGGAAGGTCTCCTGGTCTAATATAGCATATTACTGTTTTATTAGTATAGATAGTTCTTACTAATAGTGGAGATGAAGTCTGTTGTGGTTTTTTTTTTTTTTTTTCATGTGTAATAGGACACAGAACTAATTTTAAGGAAATACCAAACCAGGACTGCATTTGTTTCCCTGAAATTTACATGAGAAACTGAACTTATGGCAGTGTCAGAGGGAAGGAAATGAAAAGGAAGGGATAGATTACAACTAGGGTTTATTGAATACTGTATGCCAGGTATTAAAGTAGGGAGTCGGCAATGTACTGAAATCATCTCCTCTGATTCCCCATAAATGGTGTGAGGTAGACATCTCCCATTCGACAGGTAAGGAAACCAAGGCCCAAGGTCACATAGCTGAGGATGAAGCCACGAGTCAAACCTGGGCCTGACTCCAAAACTCCTGATCTGGCTTTAGAAAGCACCCCTGTTCAAGAGGACTTGCCAGAGATACCCTTCCAGGATGAAAAACCAGAGAGGTGACTGGTGATGATTCCCCTTCATGGAATAGGTGCGCTTACTATATGCAGATCCTCCCGAAGGATTGTTTTTAGCATGAAATATGTTAGGGATGGTCTTCGAGCTTCTCTTCCTGCTTTCCTCGCAGTTGAAGTTTGCAAAGACTTCTTCCACCTGTGGCATGTGTCTCCCAGACCATGTTCTCTCACCCAGAGGGCCCGGTACCTTCCAAACATGCAAAAATCCACTCATCTCTCTCTTTCTTCCTTCCTTTCTCCTTCCTTCCTTCCTTCCTTCCTTCCTTCCTCCCTCCCTCCCTCCCTCCCTCCCTCCCTCCCTCCCTCCCTCCCTTCTTCTTTCTTTCTTTCTTTCTTTCTTTCTTTCTTTCTTTCTTTCTTTCTTTCTTTCTCTTTCTCTCTCTCTCTCTCTCTCTCTCTCTCTCTCTCTCTCTCTCTCTCTCTCTCTCTCTCTCTCTCTCTCTTCTCTTCCTTTTCTTCCTTCCTTCCCTTCCCCTCCCTCCCTCGCTCCCTCGCTCCCTCCCTCCTTCCCTCCCTCCCTCCCCTCCTTCCTTCCGTAAGATCCTGTTACCAAGACAACTCTTAAACTCTTCTCCAAACTTCATTGCTAAGGAAATGAAACTATTAAAAGGCCATTGCTCTGTAATTCAGGAAATTGAATCAACTTGTTTGGAGCCCTGAGCAGGGAGGACTAGAGCTGCACTGAGCCCGTATTGTGAGACTAAACAGTGCCCTGCTCTGCAATGACTTGACCATGCAGAGGAGGCACGAGCTGCTCTTCACAGCACCATGCAGCTGGCTCAGAGCTTTTTTTTCACCACCTATACTACAGTTCTCCATGCACAATGAGAATACTTTGTAAGATATCAACAGTTGGGTAATTTCTTTTTTACTTTATTTAGATTTTCACAAAAGTTCCTATATTTGTACAATGAAATATATCTCTTTAATAAAAGATTCTTAGATCATGAGCATTAAAAATTTCTGCAAGTAAATATTAAAATTATTGAAGTTGGATAATAGTCACATGACAGTTCATGATACTGTTTTCTCTGCTGTTAGTATGTATTTTAAATTTTTCTGTAATAAAAGGATTAAAATACTTTTATTAGACTGCAGATAAATCTAACTCGTATTTTCTAACTTCTTCCGATACTGCTAATCCAGAGAAGATAGTCTTTCCTTGCCTCTCTTCCCCTCCCAAACTTAAAACTAGTCAAATTTATACAGATCAGGCAATGGATGAAAGGGAAGGGGGGGGGGGTAAAGTACTGTTAGGCTCCAGAGCTCTGATCTGCTGCTTCTTGAAGTAATAAATTCTAGGACAATCACTAACATTTTAGGTTCTAGATCGATAGCCACATGGACTATTGAGCTCTTGAAATGTGGCTAGTGCCGCTGAAGAATTGAATCAAAATGTGCTGTAAATGTAAAAAACACACTATATTTTGAGGACTTAAAACAAAAACATCTCAGTAATTTTTTATATTGATACTAGAGGCCTGGTGCATGAAATTCATGCATGGGTAGGGTCGCTAGGCCTGGCCAGTGATCAGGGCTGATTGGGGCCTTCTGCCTGCCGGCCGGGGCCTCCCTCCCCCAGCTGCCGCCTGGGGCCTTCCTTCATCCCGTGCCGGCCCCTGGTGGTCAGCGCACATCATAACAAGTGATCAAACTCCTGGTCTCCCGGTCGAATGCCCAAGGGGACACTTTGCATATTAGCCTTTTATATATATAGATATGTGGAAATAATATTGTAGATAATACTGGTTTAAATAAAATATTTTACTAAAATTAATTTCACCTATATTTTTAACTTTTTAAGATGTGATCATTGGCCTGTATGGTTCAGTGGTTGAGCATCAAACCACGCAACAAGAGGTTGCTAATTCGATTCCTGGTCAGGGCACGTGTTGGGGGTTGCAACTTGATCTCCAGTAGGAGTTGTGCAGGTGGCAGCTGATCTGTGTTTTTATCTCTTCCTTCTCCCTCTCCCTTCCTCTCTCTCTAAAAAATTTAATAAGATGTCATTATTAGAAAATTTAAAGGCATATATGTGCCTCACATTGTATTTCCATTAGATAGTATTGCCCTTGAGTTTATGAGAAGATAACTTTATGTGACTGATTACTTATTCCTGATTAGGACCCAAGACTGTAAAGTTAGATGTTAGCCTGTAAATGATTAAAAAGCTGATGGTTTCTGTTTATAATCAAAAGATAATCCCGCCGAAACCAGTTTGGCTCAGTGGATAGAGTGTTGGCCTGCGGACTGAAGGGTCCCAGGTTCGATTCCGGTCAAGGGCATGTGCCTGGGTTGCGGGCACATCCCCGGTGGGGGGCGTGCAGGAGGCAGCTGATCAATGTTTCTCTTTCATCCATGTTTCTAACTCTCTCTCCCTTCCTTTCTGTAAAAAATCAATAAAAATATATTTAAAAAAAGATAACCCCAAAAGTTTTCATTTTATGGTCCTCTAGGATATTAAATAGTTTTGTATCTAGTTGGTAGATTTCATTCACCCATATTTTATTTTCTTTAATGTTTTGAGTAGACTTCTCTCTCATGGTTGTACCAAGCAGAATCATTGTTTTAAGTCAAAAGTTGGATTACTTTTGTCTCTGGAAATTGTTTTAGCTATTCTTTTCTAATTTATTTATTAATTTATTTATTATTATTGTCTAACTATTCTTGTATTCAAAAAGACTCTTGGTCCTATTGATCAAATGATATAATGGATATAAATTTAAAAGTGTTTACTCTGTGCACTATTATTTAATGTGTCTATTTAGAATTATGCTTCATTGAATTGTCTTGCCTTGCTTCCCTAAAAGGACAGTTAGGAGGAAGTGAAAATATTGAATAATATAGATATTGAGTTACAGTTCTTTTCTTTCACTTGATCTGCTCATGTCTTTATGTACATAAAGACATAGGAAATGTAAAATTTTATGAATTTTTTAAAAAATTTAATTGATTTGAGAGAGAGAAATATCAATTTGTTCTTCTACTTATTTATGCATTCATTGGTTGATTCTTGTATTTGCTCTGACTGGGGCTCAAACCCGCAAACATGGTATATCAGGATGACTCTTGAATGAACTGAGCTACACGGCCAGGGCGGAAACATGACATATTTTAAAATTGCAGATCTGGTTCCCAAAAACACCTTTACAAAGGTCCTCATTCCCAGTGCTGGGCCCACAGAAATGTCTCACCCTGCACCATGGGACATGAGCTATTCCTACCCCCTCCTTGTCCACAAGGAATAGGGTTATTCATGAGCCCCTCATAAAAACAGAGCAGGAGCCAGCTGGCAGGAGCTGTGCCACCACTTCCAGGTACACAGACCTCTGCTTGTGGCCTTCTTGAATACTTGGCTTTGCTAACCCTTTTGAAATCGCATTTGAGGGGCGGTAATAAATAGGAACCTGTTATACATTCCATCTGGCAATTTTTAAAATGTTTTATTTATTGATTTTTAAAGCGACAGAGAAAGACAAAGAGAGAGATGTGAATTTATTGTTCCAGTTATTCATGCATTCATTGATTGCTTTCTTTTGTGGGCCCTGACCAGTGATCGAACCCACAACCTTGGTGCATCAGGACAATGCTCTAACCAACTGAGCCCCCTGGCCAGGGCCCACCTGACTATTTTTTGTTTGCCTGTTCACGTTCAGTCTACTGCTGAGAATCAAAGGAGACAAGACAGTAATACAGGGAAGTGTGGAAGACCAGAGGTCTGCGCTCCAGATCTCTTAGCTACCAAAATAAATAAAACAGAGCTGCCGCCCAGGCGGAGTGGAGCTAACAGTCCCCTTTTTCCTCTCCTACCCTTTTCTCTTTTGTATCTAGAGGTTTGGGAGATTACTATGACCGTGAATTGTTAGGCATGATGTTTTATTTTATTAGGTTGGAATGAAATACAGAAACCTAATCCTGAAACCCGGGGGATCTCTGGACGGCATGGACATGCTCCGGAATTTCTTGAAACGTGAGCCAAACCAAAAAGCCTTCCTAATGAGCAGAGGCCTGCACGCTCCGTAAACCGGGCCCTCTGGTAGCCGTCCGTGTTTGGAGGACAAGCTGACATCACCTGGTGTGCTACTGGCCTGGAAACTGAAGGGAGTTTTGCAAATGAAAATGTAGATTTCTATTGACTGCCTTTTGTTTCTTGATTTGAAGAATCATACAAATGTAAATGGAATTATGAATACGGTGACTTACGAAAAGACCCATTCAAAAATAATTGTACTATAAAATTTCATAAAAATAGATTTGATTTCTTTTTTTATAGAAGTTTCATATGGATGTAATTTGATTTTTTTTACTCTTGTAAACTAAATAATGTAAGAGGGCTCAGAATTCTTCAACTGAATCACAAGCATTATATAATTTGATCCTACTTATATCTTGCAGTTCTTTACTTGGGATTTCTGGACATAAGTGAATCACCACATTCCTCTGGGGAACATTTTCTGGGAGCCCCGCATCTGCTTTGACTCTGTCTCACAGTCCAGTGGGACCTCTCTGCCTGCATACCTCAGTAATGCGTTTATCTTTGTTTCTCAGGCCTCGTGCTTCCAACTTCCTGCCATGCTTAAATGATGTTCCTCCACTTGGGTTTGTCTTTCCTGTCCAAAGTCCAGTCAGAGAATACCAAAGAGTTATGAACTCCAGCCTCGTGTAGATTGCAAATTTTTGTACCTTGTTTAGAGGATTTGGGGATCTTGTATGAGAGTTCATTTTCACTTTGGGGTACAAGATTGGCAGTATGTTGGCACCGTAGCCAGTGAAAACACTGAAGCAAGGAAACCTTTCCCTTGTCACGTTTCTAATAAGTGGTGGGGACTCTGCCTGCTTACTGCCCACCTCACCCAAAGTGGCTGGCCCACCTGCCCCAAGTGGCTCTTTAGAGATGGGAGCTGACGCAGAAGAGGTCAGGAACCGCAGAAGAAGAGAGGATTCTGGACAGAGCGTCCTCGCACAGCTCTCCCAGGTGGCAGGTGTGTGCTTACACTCAGCCACCTACTGAGGGAGGGGCCTCTTCAGGAGTCCGTTTTGTCTGGTGATTTTTTTTTTTCCAGAGGCCCTTGGGATCTCTTTAAACTAAATGGGGGCCTAAATTCCAGTTCTGTAGCAGACCAGTAAACTCTCAGAGCTTATTTTTCCTCTAGGAGTCTACTCCATCAGAAAAACACAACAGGGTAATAAAACTTTTTAAAGGAAAACAGCAAACTTTGAATGTACTCTACCTAAATCTTCTAGGTGCTCCCACTGTGTGCCTGAGGCATGACTTCGCTGGCCAGCCACAAAATTAGAACTTTTTTATTGTCTAGTCAAAATGGACTTTGTGATAAGTAAAAAAATATATATATTATGCTGTATAATAAAATTATAGACAGCAGGAAAAGACGACAGATTTAGAGACACAGAAGAAACATCTGAGGTTAGTACTGCCAAGCAAATACCTTAAACATCCACATGAAATCCTACCCTCCCTTTGGAGACAATTGCCTGACCCTTTTCACTCCCACACTCAGACAATGTCACCGCCTCTCGTCCCCAAAGCTGTTTTTTATGTTCTTAGCAACCTGTGGTACCTTTCTATATTTCCCCCCCCAGACTGTTCTGTTTTCCAGTTTCAGACAAAAACTCTCTTCAGCTTTTTCTATTGACCAGTGTGTCTCCCTAACAATAACTTTATCATAACTTTTAAATCTCAACGTACTTCACGTGGAAAAACTAATACTTGGTGTGAAAAAAAGCTGCACACAATAAAGTTGCATTTATTATCCACAAGAATGAGCTCACATTTCTTTCATACATTCATGTGAAAACTGAAGTGCATAGAAGAAATAAAGCTACGGTGTTCTTTTCACTTAAGGTACACATCTATTACTTTAAATCTGACAATAGCAAACAAACACACACAAATATATATATTCTCTGGCATAATTTAAAACTAGGGACTTAATTGTTAAAGCTTTTTTGAATGTGACTATCCATCTGCTTGTTCTTTCTTTCCAGATCTGAGCATAAAGTGTCGACAAGGCACTCAGAATGGTGGGTAACTATAAAAATTGTACTGGCACAACCTACACTTAAGGTTTGTGGACTGAGTCACACATAAGTCTCTCTTGCCCTAGCCAGTTTGGCTCAGTGGATAGAGTGTCGGCCCCGAGTGTGGACTGAAGGGTCCCAGGTTTGATTCCAGTCAAGGGCACATACCTCCATCGCAGGCTCAATCCCCGGCTTGGTTGGGGCGCGTGTAGGAGGCAACCAATAAATGTGACTCTCTCTCATCAACAGTTCTGTCTCTCCCCGTCCCTTCCTCTCTCTCTAAAAATCAATGGAAAATATCCTTGGGTGAGGATTAACAACAAAAAGACACTTGAACCCTGGCCGGTATGTTCAGTTAAGCATTAAGAGGTCACAGGTTCAATTCCAGGTCAGGGCACATGCCCAGGTCGCGGACTCCATTCCCAATTAGGGGCGTGCTAGAGGCAGTCCATCGATGTTTCTCTCATCAATGTTTCCCCCTTACTCTCTTTAAAATCAATAAAAACATGTATTTTAAAAATAGACACTTGATGTCTCTGTTGACATCTTTGTGGCTAAGATGAAGATATGCCTGGATAATCATTAGCCAGGTGAATTCCTAGCTATTGAAACCACTTAAGAGAGTTGAATTAATGATTCACATTTAAAGTTTTGGGAAATTTCTAGTCCTTTTGGGGGAAGACACAAGAAATTCCATAGACAGTATTATTAAATTTACAGATAACAGCAGGAATGGTTAAATATGATGACAATGTTAAGATTTAAATTATTTTAGTGCTGAGACCAATTTGAGATGAAGGTGGACACATTCTATTGCCAAAGTAAAAGGAGGGGAAGTCTGACTTGATAGTGGCACTCAGAAAAAGACCTGGCAGTTTTATTTGACCAAATTCCTATGTAAGCCCGCAATACAGCACATGTGGGCAGGATACAGGAGAAGAGAATGAAAACCTCTAAGAATGTATGATGGAAGGGTGTACCTAGATCAAAAGAATAAGCCCTCTGGACTCTGATGAGGTAAGATCAATCACAGCTAGAATATCATGTTCTGTTCTAGGTGTCAGGTTTTAAGCAGACTGGCCAAGTATTGCAGTGCTTGGGAGAGTAAGAACAGGAGGGTGATGACCTTGAACTTCTCAAGAGAAATACATGAAAGAATTAGGGAAGTCCCAGCTAGAGATGAATTCAGAAATGTTTTCAAATCCTTGAATGGTGTGGGAGAAAGAATAGGATGATTCTGCATTGCTGCAGAAGCCAAAGCTTAGAGAAATGGTTGGAAAAGATAAGGAGGCTTCAGTTCAGTGAGAGGAAGCAGTTTCTAATCATTATTGTGGATTGCAAACACATTCTGCTAAAGCTAATGAGTATCCAAACAAAGCCTGTAGCTGCCAGGAGTGTTACAAAGGGGATTCCTTCTTTGAGTACACATTCATACCAGACCAGCTTTGGGTTAAGTTTAAGGTGCAACAAATTTGTAATAATTATCAAATTTGTAATATTTCACTCAGGTGAAATATTTACATGCTGGATCTTAGAAATGGCCTTTAGATGGGTGCAGCTCCCTTGTACTGCAGGGATATGGCTCAAGCATTTATTATTTAAGCACTGCTTACTCCTCATCTGTAATCAGTGACGGCTTATCTACAGGTTATCAGTCTTCCTGTGAGTAATCTGATAACAGGGTGGGAGGGTAAGAGTTGTATATGACCATAATAAAGCCAAAGGCTCTACAGAAAGAAAAAAGTTTTCCTTTCTTCCTTTACAGCATTTACAGTTGCCCTGTCCATTGCACCCACCACTATCTTCATCACACACTCAGAGGCAAAAACGTAACTCAGACACCCAATTTCCTTTGTATGCTCTGCACCATATTGTGATTCTTTGAGTCATTGATTCTATCCTACAGCCTTTGACTCACAGTGAATAGTCCGTAAATATTTTAAAATAAATATACCTACTTTTAAATAATCTTTTGCAATAAGGAATCATTTTTTCTATAATAATTGCAAGATACCTCATAAGTGAATCTAAAACTACATAGATAAGTTCTTTTTTACACTTCGTACAAGAAGGGGCCCTTTTCCTTAGTGTACTGGAAGAGTTTGTGTGAGGTAGATGAAAGAAACGTGCTTTTTGTAAAAAACACATGGAAATTTTTAAAAATATATTTGTATTTTATTCTTTTTATTTATTGATAGATTTGAGAAAGAGAGAAACAGACTTGTTGTTCTACTTATTTATGCAGATCCCGCAACCTTGTAGTGCCAGGATGATGCTCTAACCAACTGAGCTACCCGGCCAGGGCTAAGCCTAGGAATTTCTTAATCTCTCTAGAAGATCTAGGTTCCTTGGAAGATCTATGAAAGGGAAGAGAGAGCAGAAGTGCATGATTGCCCTGAAAGTATATTGAAATTTTTTGTACCTAGCTTAAGAACTTTAAAATTATAAGAACTACTGTCTTAAACAATTTGTTTTCAAACTTTTGGTTTTGAATTCAATTTGAAGACTACAAAGTGCCCATGTAGGCACTGTTCTTGGTATTTAAGATACAAGAATGTCCACCCTAAATCAAGTTGCTCACAATATAGTGAGGGAGGCAAATATGTTATTAATGTGTTGAGATAAAGTGTAGAAGAAAGGTAGGTATAAGAAGCTTTTATGTTGTTTTCTTCCACACTCGTTGACCCTTGTACAGTTTAACCTTTGAGCCTCAGTGTTTTATGATCACATTCCACCCACCACCACAGCCTTATTCCTAACCACCTGGTTGACTCCTTTTTCAGCATGTCCACAGTAGTACGAAATGGTGTTCTTCCATCTTTGTTATATCCAGGAGTTCCTCAGGCCCTGTGGTTAAAGGACTCACAAGAAATAGATGAAAATATTCACTCTAACCATTATTATTCCAAAGAATAGTTTATTAATTTTTAGAGAAAGAGGAAGGGGTGGGGAGAGAGAGAAAAACATTGATGAGAGCATAACATCTACCTGAGAGCATAACATCAACCAGCTGCTTCCTGACGATGCCCGGTGGGTGTTGACCCTGCAGCCTGGGCATATCCCTTAACAGAGCATAGGATGACACCCAACCAACTGAGCCACACTGGCCAGGGCTCACTAACCATTTTTATGCATTAAGAGCAAATGGTTGTAAACTCTAGCCATTAGAGGAGTGATGTGGGACTCCTGTTAACCTGATACATTTAATATACCCAAGAGGCATTGGTACATCCTATAAATCTAGAAAACGGGCTGTTAAGATGACCACTGAGCTATTTGGAGATGGTCCGGAATTAGTCAGGATTCCTTATTTCCTTCTCTCATCTGTATAAATAACTTCGTGTTGCTACTAATAAGAACTGAAGGAAAAGCACTCAACTCTCCAGTCCCTTATGGACTGTGTACCTTCTTCCTATAGCAACGACTTAAGCAGATGAATGAAAGACTGAAAAACTTCAGAGGGCCAGGGCTCATGACAGGGACTGGAACTGGACTTTAAACTTAACATCCCATTTACTTGTGCAGATGCACAGTAATTTATGTCATCCATCCTCTGGTGAACTTTCAGGTTGTTTTCACTCTTGGAACATTGCAAACAATGCTGCCATGATTATCTCTATAAATATGTTATTTTCCGCATCTGTCAGTGTATCTGTTAAATAACTCTTAAAAATGGAATTCCTGGTTCAAAGGGTAGAAGCATTTTAAATGTTGGCAGATATTGTCAACTTAACTACAGTTACTAGTATTAACTACAGTTGTTTAACAGGCAGTCACTGAAGATAAATGAGGAAAATTGATGATTAGCAAAAATATCTGGCATGATATCACTTATGCTTTCTCTCCTCATTGGGTGATGGAGGATTAAAGGTCACTTCTTTCAGAAAGGAGAAGGGAGTCCAGACAGGAATTTTCCTTCTCTATCAAGGGTTGGGTAGGTCCTCAACAGAACAAAGCAGTCATCAGTCCCTTTGTATTCAGGGCAAAGTGGGAAACACCAAAAGACCCATTTTGTCATCCTTGTCCCAAATCAGATGCCTTCCTGTGGTCTTAAACATCTGCGTGACAAGTGGGACTTCTGTTGTAGCTCACAATCCAGTCACTGTTCTAAACCGCACCCGGCCCACTGCGTCTCAGCCTCAGTGGTAAAGTCTTCAGCCAGAGGCCGTTGCCCTCTGTTCTGTTCAGGCAGCCGCACAGCCAGTGAATTTCCAGCTGGGATCAGGTGGCAAGAGGGCAATGTCCCACACTTCTCTGTCAAGGTCTTCTGCATCCCAGTGTGTTTTCTTCTCTCGTGGGTCCCTGATTGGGAAACCTTTTCTGAAGCCATTTGGGAAGGTGACCCCTTTACATTTCCTTTCCTAGTTCTACATTAGTTAAGGATAGGGAAATAGGAGTAGCTTAATGGTGACTCTAAATCAGGGGTGGGGAACATCCGGCCCACAGGCTGTATAAGGCCCACAAAATCATCTGGTCTGGCCCTGCCCAGGCATTAAGGGTGAGTTAACTAAATGTTTGACCAAAGAGAGCAGGCTGATTTTTAGGTTGATAATTTTATATGGCCCACAAATGATGCTATACATATCCAAATGGCCCTTGGCAGAAAAAAAAGGTTCCCCACCCTTGGTCTAAATGAAGACAGAACCTCTCGATCCACAGAGCTCAATGCTTCTTTTATTCTTTTCATGTCAGTAATTCTTTAGTAGATAAGCTTCGTGCTGTGGTCTAAGCAGCCACAGGCAGCATCTCTTTCTCTCCTGACCTCCCTTCCTTTCATCTTCCTTTCTTCCAAAAGACTAATCAGATGGGTGGGAAATTCTGAGCAAATCCCAGTAGGAGTGTGGCAGAGGTCTGAGTCAGCCAGGCCATGGATAAAGTTCTAGGTGCTTTTTAATTTGGGAGTGGGGCTTTTCTCACAAACCTCTCATTTTAAATTACAGTCAATATTCTAGTGCCTGCAGGCTAAATAAAGAGGTTTGAAAGGATTACAATAAGAGTAAATTATATGCAATGACTCCTAATAGTAAATATCCTTTTAAAAAGGTCTGTACAGGATATTTAGAAGATTTGGCTTCTTTTATAACTCAACCAATTTTAATATTAGTAACTTGTTCCAGGAAGTCAGACTGCTACCTAGTTGATGGGTATCTACTGAAGTTCAGGTTCAGGTGGAAAAAAGAAAAAAGTAGTTAAGCCCTGATTAAACGTGTTAAGCCCTAGTTTAACAGGCCAACTAGTATCGTAAGGATTGTGTGTATTTGTATTCAAGTCTACAAAGACCTGATAAGTTCCTCTGTCTACCTAATGAGTTTCTCAGGAGCCTATCAGAATTTAGCTGGGGAGTGTTAATACAGCAGCACACGGTTTTCTGTGGTGCCAGAAGAGAAATGTCCGCATGCCTGCTGCTTTCCTCTGGGACAGCAGAAATGAAGTCATTGCATTAGAGAATGAATCATGTGCCCAGGATACACTTCTCTCACTCTGAACACACTGACTCTCCCAGGTTCGGTCACTGATCAGGCCCCTGGAAGGGTTCTAGCAGCCAGGAGAGGGTGAGGCAGCAGTGCCAATTCAGGAACACTGCGGTTTGTAATAGTTGAAGTGGTAATGACCAAGGCTGGTGTGGAGGCTGCAGTTCAAATTTGCCTGTCAGAAGGTGAATGCTGGGAGGTCAGTGTTAGAATGGAAGGCCAAGAACTTGACAGCAGGAAGTACTGCTATAAACTAGGGCGATTTCAGGAATGTAAGGCGGGGAGGCACTAATGTTCAAGAGAAGAAAGGGGTTTTGACTTCAAGGATATGCTTGATTAACAAATTATTTTAATTCAAAGTGAGTAGGGGAAGTTTTCCTTTTCAAAAATAATAGAAGAGACTAACCCATTTCCAAAGCATTTTCAGGTTTTATTAATAGTCAACAATCAAAGGCATGAGTTAGAAGAAAACTCCTAAAAACTTCCTTATTACCTCTTATGTATAAAAATGTTTGTAGTTATGTTTTAATGGAACATTACCAAAAGTTGACCTTTACTGGGCATGCCAGGAAAATCTACCTGTCATCTAGAGACTCTAGAGGAAGTAATAAAAGAAGCTGTTTGAAAAACTTGACAAGTTTGTTAAATTTCTAAGCAGCTTAATCAATAAACAAAAGGACAAATTGTGTGGCTCAGCTCTCTGGGAACCTATAATCAACATACATAACTTCCTCATCAGAGGCATCTGTCTTAAGTCTTGGAAATTATTACTTTTATCATGACTTTATCTTGAATATTTCTTTGTTCCCACAAAGCTCACCCTGCACCTCCACCCTCTCATACCACAATCTTTGAGTAAAGAAAATACAGTTTCAGGCTGGCTGTTTTTTTTTTATTTTTATACTAAGACACATAAAAGGTAAGTATAGAAAAGCGAGAGAAATTAATTTTTTATTCCTTTCCCATCCAGCTTTTGCAAAGCAAACTGCAAGAGAAAACAGTACAGTCTCAATCAATGTGCATTGGATTCCTGCCTGTCTCTCCCTCACTCTGCTCAGGATTAAATGTTCCCCTTGTCCTCAACCAAAATGGAAATAGTTTGTTTATTGCGTTGACTTTGTATTTCCTAGGTCAATAGGGTGTAAGTTTTGATTTACTGATGTGACCTGTTCCCACAGAAACTCTTTGGGGAGGTTGCTGGAAGCGTATCCAAGTGCCGCTGAATCTCTTAGGTAGACAGTATAAAAATAGAGTGTTGCTTGGAGATGCTGAAGTGGCATCATTGAGTAGTGTCATCTCTAACTCCAGGTGCAAGTCCAAGGATTCTGTCAGCAGGGTTGCCAAATACTAATTAAACTAAGTGGTTATCAATGCTGTTCTTAAGTCTTTGATCTTGGGATGTTTCCAGTCAGAAGGAAGAGGGGATATATTCCAATTCCTATACAAAATACAAAAATTCAGGTCACAAAATACAAAAATTCAGGTCAGTGATAAAGGAAAAGTTTTCAACATAGGAAACAGGAGAAGTTTATGAAACTGTAGAGTTTCAAATACATAGAAAACATAAGAGGGAAAAAATGATTGTACTTCTGAAACCAACAATGCCATTTCATTTCACAGCCATCAGATTGGCAGCAATCTATCTTTGAAGGTTGAAGATGGACACAGCCAGTAATTCCACACTAAGGTAGGCACCACCAGACACACTCTTCTGGATGCGTACCATGAGATACCTGCTAGAATGTTCACAAAAGCCTTGTTTGGAATAGTGAAACAGTGAAGGAAAACAAAAACAGATACTGCCTTGGGGTATATTTAAATAAGGGGCAGTATTGCAATTAGGATGCGTGAACTGAAGCTACCTATATCAATATAAATATCACTTAAGAACAATGTGGAGCAAAAAGTGTCATCGCAGAAAGATATATTCAGGTTATCATATATATTCAAAGCAATACTATGTATCTTGGATCTATACATATTATTAAAAGTGTAAAATATCCACAGGAAAATGGACACCATATTCAGGACTGTGGAGAGGGAGAATGGAGAATGGGGTCTGGGAGAGAGATATTTGGGGGTCTTCAACTATAATGGCAATCTTTTTTTTTCTCTTTAAAAATTCAATGCAAATAGGGAAAACGGTGAAAAGACTTCTTTTTTTTGGGGGGGGGGGTGTCAAATGATCTTCACTTGGAATATTTTCCTGTGTAGTTCTTAACTGGCTGAGCAACCCACTGCACCATTGCTATGTCCTGAGGCTGGGGGGTTGGTGGCCATCAACATTGCAGCCCACAGACCAGGCAGTCCTCAGAACTCCAGAGAGTTCTCCAGCGAAAGATCGGTGCTGCCTCTGTCAGGAAATGATGATCTCATCGAAAATGATATTTCCACTGAGCTTAATGGTGTTGGGGATTTTTTTTTTTTTCTTTTTTGTCTGTTTGTTTCTTTGTTTTAGCTTCTTTCTGTCTCTTGGCAGTTTGGTTCTTTGAGGGCTTCGATGATCAGGGCAGAGGCAGAAGGCACTACCTCAAACTGTGCCTGTCTGTTCTGAATGGTCAGTTTCACTGTAATCCTCAGATCCTTACAATCACCCATTGCTTTGGCTATATCACCTATCTATTTTGGAGACAGACCCAGGGGGCCGATCTTGGGGACCAAGGCAGACATAGTGTGGACTTCCCCATCAGTGCACCTCAGGTATATGACTTTCATCTCATTGGGGTTAAACTTTGAGGGCATGGTGGAGATGGCCAGTGTTGGATGAGCCTGAATTTGAGAAGACTGAAGAAAGTTGCACCTAAGCCGCCTCCAAGCCAAAAGCAAAGTGTAAAGATTTTCTAAAGCTTGCTTTTTATTGCTTGAAATATTTTATAATTCTTTAAAAAAGAATAATATTGTACTTCTGAGGTATTTGTGAGAAGGTGGCTTTCAAAGCAAATTTTTACCAGTCCATTCAATTTCAATCTTACAAAACCCAATCATAGGGAATTCCTGCATTAAACATTTTGTTTAAGAATGTCCCCTGGGTGTCCCCATAAAGCCAAAAATGAGCATCCCAATCCAATGAAAATCTGACTCAGTTGAGATTGTTTTATGAAAACTATGAGACTTGGGGGGTTTGAGTCCTGCTAGCTTGGCCTCAGTGATATTCTTGCCTCAGGGCTTAACCGAGAAGAGTTAGGTTAGACTCCTGACTGCTCCTTCCCAGGGTGCAGCACTCAGTCAGTGTTCACCATCATCCCCCTTTTTCCTCCTTCCTAACAGTCCAGATTTTTATCAAATATCTTGATTCATCTAAGGGTGATCTCATGCTCCTTGCCAGTAACGGACTTAGAGGCATATGAGTTCATCTGGGCCCATGATAGTGGGGGGAACTTTACTAAGGACTTCTGAGGAAAGTTTTCTAGTTTTCAAGGTAAAGCTACAGAAAGAAATGGTCTTTTCCTCTGGCATTCTTGTGTATAGCTTTGAGGCCCAGAACTGCATTAGACTGTAGATGAAGCCAACACACAGTGAAGGACAGAACCAAGAGAATAACAGAAATAGTCAGTGCAGCTAGATTATGTCAACTCTGACGACCAATGGGCATTCAAGTAAGTGAGCCAATATATGTCTATATTGTGTGTTTTTAAATTTATGTTTATTGATTTTAGAAAGAGGAAGGGAGAAGGAGAAAGAGAGAGAGAGAGAGAGAGAAACATTGATTTGTTTTCCACTTATTTATCCATTCACTTGTTGCTTCCTGTATGTCTCCTGACCAAGATCAAACCCAAAACCTTTAGTGTATTACATGATACTCCAACCAAATTAGCTACTTAACTAGGGCTATTTCTATATTGTTTAAACCAGTTAGAATGGGGCTTTCATTACTTGTGGCCAAAGTCATGCTCACTGAAACATGCATAAGTGATTCAGCTTCCTCAACTATAAGCAGGGAGGGGTATTAATGTCTGCCGTGCCTTACACCAACTTCACTCAGTGGCTTTGGAGATCAGTATGTGGACATGCTTTGTCAACTATAAATTGTTATTCAAGGGCAAACTGGTACTATTAATAATTTTGCTATGAAGTTTGAAGTACAAAATTTTTTTTGTCTTTTCTTTTTTTTTAAATAAATCTTTATTGTTCAGATTATTACAATTGTTCCTCTTTTTCCCCCCATAGCTCCCCTCCACCCAGTTCCCACCCCACCCTCTGCCCTTACCGCGCCCCCCCCCCCCACTGTCCTCATCCATAGGTGTACGATTTTTGTCCAGTGTCTTCCCTCAGCCCCCACACCCCATTCCCCCCGAGAATTGTCAGTCCACTCCCTTTCTATGTCCTGGTTCTATTATATTCACCAGTTTATTCTGTTCATCAGATTTTTTTATTCACTTGATTTTTAGATTCACTTGTTGATAGATATGTATTTCTTGTTCATAATTTTTATCTTTACTTTTTTCTTCTTCTTCCTCTTCTTAAAGAATACCTTTCACCATTTCATATTATACTGGTTTGGTGGTGATGAACTCCTTTAGCTTTTTCTTATCTGTGAAGCTCCTTATCTGACCTTCAATTTGAATGATAGCTTTGCTGGGTAGAGTAATCTTGGTTGTAGGTTCTTGCTATTCATCACTTTGAATATTTCTTGCCACTCCCATCTGGCCTGCATAGTTTCTGTTGAGAAATCAGCTGACAATTGTATGGGTGCTCCCTTGTAGGTAACTGTTTTTCTCTTGCTGCTTTTAATATTCTCTCTTTGCCTTTTGCTCTTGGCATTTTAATTATGATGTGTCTTGGTGTGGTCCCCTTTGGATTCCTTTTGTTTGGGGTTCTGTGCACTTCCTGGACTTGTAAGTCTATTTCTTTCACCAGGTGGGGGAAGTTTTTGGTCATTATTTCTTCAAATAGGTTTTCAGTATCTTGCTCTCTCTCTTCTTCTGGCACCCCCATAATTCTGATGTTGGTACGCTTGAAGTTGTCCCAGAGGCTCCTTACACTATCTTCATATTTTTGGATTCTTTTTTCTTTTTGCTTTTCCGGTTGGGTGTTTTTTGCTTCTTTGTGTTTCAAATCTTTGACTTGATTCTTGCGATCCTCTAGTCTGCTGTTGGATCTCTGTATATTATTCTTTATTTCAGTCAGTGTATGCTTAATTTCTAGTTGGTCCTTTTTCATATCCTCAAGGGACTCACTAAATTTATTGCCCTTTTCTAGAAAATTCTTGAAAAGCCTTATAACCATGGTTTTGAACTCTATATCCAGTCATTTGCTTTCCTCCATTTCTTTTACTTGTGACCTGTTTCTTTGTCTCCGCATTTTGGCTGCTTCCTTGAGTAGATAGAGTGGTTTTGTGTGTTAGGTGTCCTATAGGGCCCAGTGGCTCAGCCTCCACAGTTATCTGAGGTGGACACTATTGGTGCACCCCTTTGTGGGCTGTGTGTACAGTCTTGTTATAGTTAAGCCTTGATTGTTGTTGGTATCACTGGGCGGAATTGACTTCCAGGCCAAGTGGCTGTGAGGATCAGCTGTGTCTATGCTGGGAGAACTTCTGTGCTAGAGATACCCTTATGAGACAAGACTTGCTTCAGTGAGTCTGCCCCCTGAGTGTGTCCCTTATGGATCTGAGGAATTGTAATCTGGATGGTCCCACTCTGACCCCTGGAACACTGGCTCTTGGATCTCCAATTAGGTGCTAATTTAGCCTTTGCCTGAGGCCACCCAGCAGGAACTACGGAGAGATCTGCAGATTCCTCTTCTTTGTTTGGGTTTTGGAGGTGCCCAGATGAGGCCCAGCTGTGAAACAATGCAAGCTGCTGTGGGGCCTTGGGCCTTCTTTAGGATGTTCTGGGTCTCACTGACTCAGCTGTAGTTTGTTAGGTAAGTTTAGAGTTCAAAGGACCAGGCCATTCATATACAAAAGCCTTTGCACTCAGCTTGGATGGGGCAGAGTTTCAGGGTGGAGCAAACAGCAATGGCTTCCAGTCAGCCCTGCCCTAAGAGTCCCCTGGGTCTCAGTGTCCTGTGGTAATCACTGCAAGCATGAGGTACAAATTTTAGTTCATTATATAAATTATGTATGTCTTAGAATGTACAGTTATTTAACCCACTTATATTAAATCTCCATAAACTTTATGAGAGTTTATAAGTAATTCTTTGAATCATATAAAGCAGTTACATATTTATAGTATCAGTCAAGAATATCCTCAGCAATGTGTCTTTGTATACAAATTTAGGACCCAGGCATTTCCAATAACCATTTATGTTAAAAGTGCTAAAAGACATTGGTCTGTAAAATATGGTGTCCTTACTTACCTGTGTGATTTTTGGCATAACCTATCTATGTCTCAGTATCTGTAGTACCTGTAAGGATTAAGGTAGAAAATACTTGTAAAATACTTAAAGCAGAGCCTGCCACATAGTCACAAGCAAAATAATAACAACAAAGACTTACTTTGCACTTAACTGTGTTCTAGATATGTTCTAAGCACTTCCTATTTATGAGCTCATATAGCAGAACTGTATTATTGAGTTTTAATTTTTAATATAGCCTTATTCTTTTAGGGAACATTTTCATTCTTATTATTTAAATAATCCAAACAATACAGAAAAGTACAAAAATGAAATGCCTGATGGCCCCTAACTGCCTCTGCCTGCCTGCCTGATTGCCCCTAACCCCACTGCCTGCCTGCCTGATCGCCCTAATTGATCTCACCCCCAACTGCTCTCCCCTGCTGGCCAATTTGGTTCTGATTGGTCTGTTTCTATGCCAGTCAGCATCAAAAGCTTCACCTCCTAGGCAGCCATTGGCTCCTCACAGTTTACCCAGATTTGGTTGTGATTGCCAGTCAGTGTCTCCGGGCCTATCTCAGGGCCTGATCAGAGAGGTGGAGCTGATCAGCAGCCCCCTCAGAGGCCCGGAGAGAGAGAGGCAATGACTGATCAACAGCTGCCATAGAGGCTGCAGATCAGACCCTGCCTCTCTCTTCAGGCCTCTCTCTGGGCCTGATCTGCAGCCCCCTCAGCAGTCAGTGCTGGGTCACCACGGCAACCCAGCACTGATTGCAGGACTGACTTCCAGTGTTCAGTCAAGCCTTTGGTCAGTCGTTATGGACCCTGGGTTTTTATATATTAGGATTGCTTGTAAGTGAATAGGGTCCAGCCAGGCAGCAGACACCTAAATATATCTTTCTGTAGGTAGGGTCATGCTTTTTTCACTAGTCTTAATTTTTAAGTTAGAGTAACCCTTCAGTTATAGCACATCATCATTATTTTTTCATCATAAGTACTTATTTCTACCTAATATTTCTCTTGTTACTTTGTTTTCCCTACAATGGCTATATATATATATATATATATATATATATATATATATATACACATATATTTATATATACACACACATATGTATGTGTGTGTGTATAGATACACATATATATATTTTGCTATTAAATATTTTTAAAGTGTGGATTTAAGAAAAACACTAACATAAAATTTACCATCTTAACCTTTTTTTCATCTTAACCATTTTTAAGTGTCCAGTTCAGTGAAGTATAGTTACATCATTACAGAGTCCCGGGACTTCTCCTGTTGCACAGCTGAGACTCTGTACCCACTAGACAACAGCTTTCGAGTTTCCCCTTTATCCCATTCCTGGTACCTTTTACTTTCTGTTTCTATGAACTTGAAGCAGTGTTTTTTTTTCAAGTTTTACATAGATAGATAGATAGATAGATAGATAGATAGATAGATAGATTTATTGATTTCAGAGAGGAAGGGAGAGGGAGAGAATAAAAACATCAATGATGAGAGAGGATCATCAATAGGCTGCCTCCTTCACACTCCCCATTGGGGATCGAGCCCACAACCTGGGCATGTGCTCTGACCGAAATCGAACAGTGACCTTCAGGTTCATAGGTTGATGCTCAACCACCGAGCCACACCAGCCGGCAGCAGTTTTATATTGTTTATTCCCTAGCACCTAGTATAGCCATGCCCCACAAATATTTAAGTAAATGAATACATCTGTATTGGCACTATACAGAACAAAGAAACAAAATGAGGTCATAGCCTTATTTGTACTAAGAAACCAATAGCCCCCAAAGAGACAAAATGCATTGAAATTTACTATGTAGGCACTACATTACTTCTCAACGAGGCCTCCTACAGTCAATTCCCAGCAGAGAGGCCAGACTGATCCTCTTAAACAGGTCAAGTGATTTCACACCTCTGCTTAAAACCCTGCAACGGCTCCCTATTATACTAAGATTAAAAGTCAGTTTTCACAGGGGCAGTAAGGCCTTATCCTACCTGGACCTTTGTACTTCTCTGATCTTTTTCCATCTTGTCCCTTCACGACAACCACATTGCATTCTTTGCAGTTTTTTAAACATTCCAGCAACACTTGCCACTGGGTCATTGCACTTGCCGTTCTTCCTACCTAGAGCATTCATATCCTACTACCCATATTGCTGGTGCCTGCACTTCCCTCAGATCTTTGCTTAAACCTCACCTTACCAATGATGAGATCCCTGACTACCCTACTGAAAAGAGCAGCATGTGCCCCTCCCCCACCTGGGTCTCCCAATCACTTTCCCTGTTTTTGTCCTGTTATCACCATATGACCGCCCACATCTTTTCTCATATATTGTGTTTGCTTTCTAATTCCCTCTATATAATGGCAGCTATTTTTGCCTGTCTTACTACCATATCCCAGCCCCTACAACTATGCCTAACACATAGCAGTTACTCAATAAGTATTCATTAAAAATGGGTAAATTAATGGATAGTGGCAGAAAGCAGGTCGTGGTTGCCATGGCCAGTGAGTCCAGGGAATTGACTGGGAAAGAGTCCAAAGAACATGTTCTATATCTTGATTATGTGTATGATTAGACCAATGTGTAAATTTGTTAAAACTCATTGACATATACACTTAAATAGGTGCATCATAAATTATA
Organism: Corynorhinus townsendii; assembly: GCA_026230045.1. Classification (NCBI taxonomy): domain Eukaryota; kingdom Metazoa; phylum Chordata; class Mammalia; order Chiroptera; family Vespertilionidae; genus Corynorhinus; species Corynorhinus townsendii. The sequence goes on from JAPDVU010000012.1 coordinate 8,038,843, forward strand.
TCTCAATAAAGGGAATTTTTTAAAATTAACCATTTGCTTAAGATCTCAGCATTTGCAAAGCAGTACAGGTATAATTCAAACTCGGTGTGTCTGATTTCAAAGTCCCTCATCTTGTACGAGGTATGCCATCTCCCTAACCTCTGCCCTACCTCTTCACCAGAAGACTCAGTCTCACTTGTTTTCAGATGTACACATCTCTGAGATAAGCAATACCTTTTTGGTTCTGTTTTGCCCACATTTTTAAGGTCTTGGAAACATGAATCATATGGATGGTTGCACTGTGTGTGTCTCCCTCTGGGAGACATGGTATAGAACAAACAATTAAAAATCCCCACAGCCTGTCTTCTAGGACCAGGGTCATTATCTCTCAGAGGCTCAGATTCCAAATCTAAAACCAGATACTTGTCAGATACTCCATGACACTTAATGGTGTGATGGTCACTTTTATTTGTCGACTTGCTAGGCTCTGCAGTACCTAGTTATCCAATCAGCGCTAGGTGTTTCTGTGAAGGTATGCTGTGGATGTGATAAACACCTACAACCAGGTAGCCTGAAGGAAAGGACATTATCCTCTACTAGGGGCCCAGTGCACAAACTCGTGCACTTTGAAAGGAACTGTGGGCCGCGAGGCTGTGGTGGGTACAGGGGCCCATCCTCCATTCCCCTGCCCAGCCCCTCTCACTGTGGCCCCCAGTCCCCTGTCTGCTGGCAGCCCTGCTCCTGTTGCCACTGCTCCCACACGCTGACGGCAATGGCCCCGCTTGCACCCGCTGACAGCGTGGAGCAATTGGGGCTGTCACCAGTAACAGGTGAGAGCGGTGACTCCAGCACCATCAGCAGGCGTGAGAGGTGGCTGCTGCCCCGATCGCCCTCAGGAGCAGGGGGAGGTGGAGAAGCCCTGAGGGGCCATTGGGGCTGGCAGCCACCACTCGCACCCACTGATAGCACTGAGCAATTGGGGCTGGCAGTGGATGCGAGTGGCAGCTTCGGTGCTGGCAGCGGGTGCGAGTGAGGCCAGCACCAGCAGTGGGTGCAAGTGCCGGATGGGACCACAGCACACAGGAGCAAAGAATTTTCAGTAACCACCAGAGGCTTGCCCCGATGACAGTGACCAGAGCCCCACCTTGATCTGGTGCCCCTGCTCACCTGCTCCACCATCCCACTGCGGCCAATGCCTGCCATGTTCCGCACTCTGCTGCCTGCTGCTGATGCCCACCATGTTCTGCGTGTGCCCCCTGGTGGTCAGCACACATTATAGCAACTGGCTGTTCAGTTGTTCAGTTGTTCCGCTGTTCTGTCTATTTGCATGTTAGCCTTTTATTATATAGGATAACCTGGGTGAGCCCAATCCAATCAGTTGAAAGTTCTAAGAACAGAATTGGGGTTTCCCCAAAGAAAAAGAAATTCCTCCTGTGGGTTGAAGTGTCTACTCCTTCCTGAGAATTTCCAACCTACCTTGCAGACTCTCTCATGGCCTGCCCTGTAGATTCCAGACCTGTCTCCCTAGCCCCCAAACCACATAAGCCAATTCTTTGCAATAAGTCTCTCTTTTTCCCTGTGTATGTGTGTCACATATATGAAAAGCATGCTGAGTGCTGAAAAAATGTCATTTCTTCCAACTATTAGTGTCCTAATGGTAACCCCTGGGGCTAATTAGTTCCCAGATATTCACATTGCTAAGCTGGACTTAGGGTGTCTGCAGGGGTGAGCCCTGAATGATCATGGATATGTTGGCATCTCTTCCCTCTCCCTGCCTATGATGGAGTGGGCTTATTATTGATCTCTATATCCAAATCATCCCAAACTTAAGACCTTCCTTATCCCTCTAACCCTTCCTTGCCCCTGTTTCACCCTTGACTGAGTCCTGAGTGGTGAGTACCACCTGAATTCCCTACTTCTGTGCCCAGTCTGCTTTGGAACCCTAGTGGTCACCATGCCTGGAACTGAAATGATTGTGTCCTTTGGACACTGCATGAATAGCTCTGCCTGTCCAGCTGGTTAGGTTTCTGCAGTCAACCCTGGCATCCAAGCCCATTTTGCCATCCAACCTTGATGGGCAGATCTCAAACCTTCCACCTCACCAACTCCATGCAGCCCAGTGGAGCATCAGCCTTCCAGGCCCATGGCACAACCTATAGAAGATGGTTAGAAGACCAATTCCAGTTAACTCTGAGTGGATCAGCCACGGAGAATAAGGGCTTTTCCAAAAGCAAGTAAGACCCAATTTTCCAAAACTGAGACTGGAAATATTCAGTGTGTGTGTGTACATGCTGAACTTTGTGACTGATTATTTTCAGAAATTAAATTCTTTGTCAGCTAGCTGTTTTGCTGTGTTATCCATAGTTCTTAACCATTCTGTACGTGCAGCTAATTGCAGTATATGCTAAATTCTGTAAACTTACATATCCAGAGTGCTTAGCAAATATTGAGTTTTTAAAAACTACTCATTTTAGTGCAGTCGGTGTGGCTCAATGGTTGAGCATTGACCTATGAACCAGGAGGTCACGTTTCAATTCCCCATTGGGGCACATGCCTGGGTTGCAGGCTCCATCCCCTGTGTGGGGTGTGCAGGAGGCAGCCAATCAATGACTCTCTCTTAACATTGATGTTTCTATCTCTTTCTCTGCCTCTTCATTCCTCTCTAAAATCAATAAAAATGTATTTTAAAAAAATGAAAAGTAAAAAAAAAACAACTATTCATTTTAGTCATGAATTTCAACTTCCTTCACCACAAAAACCTTACATCCACATTGTGAACAAGAATGACTAACTTGAGAATCTTTTTCTTTCCTCACATCTCCCCTGATGATACTTAAAGCAGTGATTGAAAACAAACAACAAAAAAGGAGAGGTCTTCATTATTTCTAAATTTAATAGTGGAGATTTCTACACCCAATGACTATATTCCTGGCCAGATCACTTAATGTCCTTGAACTTCATTGAAAAATGAAGGCAACGAGGCTGATATTTTTCAAAGACCCTTTTATCTCTAACGTCCCATCCATGAGCCTATGTGCTCTGGCCTTGAAAAATCAAAGTCTTGTTTGATATGCCCATTCACCTAAGGCAGTGGTCGGCAAACTGCGGTTTACCGCTCTGTTGACTAATGAGTTTGCCGACCACTGACCTAAGGAAGAAGGTACAGGCCAGGCCCTCCAAAGTCCTGGTGGCATGTGGCTCTCCTAAACTCCACAGGCAGTGGGTAGTGGGTTAATCAGTAAAAACGTGCCCAGTGCAACGTATGAGCCCCTTGCATATATCAACACAAAGAATGCCCTTCCTTTCTCTTTCTAGAACAAAGAGGGATTTCAACTAAAGAAGAAAGGGGCTTTGGGCAGTGAAAAGGAGGAGGTGGGACAGTGTTTGTTTTATTTTTCTCTTGGTGGTGGGAGGGAAATTGTCAGAGAATGGAAGATGCCATAAGGTAGATGTGCTTATTGTCCATTTACATATCCTCTTTGCAGAACTGCATATTCAAGTTTTTGTCCACTAAAAAAAAATAATGCGTCCTTGTGCAGCAGCCAAGCTAATCTTTTCTGTGTCATTCCAATTCTAGTATATGTGCTGCCAAAGTGAGCACTCTTGGTCCATTTTTTAATTGGGTTGTTTGTGGTTTTGTTGCTGAGTTGTAAATCTTTATATATTCTGGATATTAATTGCTTATTACATATATGATTTACAAATATTTTCTCCTGAAACAATTGTTTTTAAGTTGGTATGTTTTAATTTTTTCAAGCCAGAACACACATAATTTATGACTTAAGTGATACATGCTTATGCTATATTTTCAAAAAACATTAAAAAACTAAAAATCACTTGGAACTGCGCAGCCCAGGGGTAAAAACATTATTTTGCTATACATTCTTCCAGGCTTTTTCCTATGCATGTAGAAACTTTTTACAACCCAGACTCTACATGCTATTTTATAATCTTTCCTTAGCAATAGACATATGTATAGTTGTCCCTCCATATCCAGAGGTACCACATCTGTGGAACCAACTGTGGATCAAAAATATTTGGGGGGGAAAAAGTTATGTGTTGTGGACCTGTACTATGTAGTTAGGCCTATGATGGTTTCATCTGTACTGAATATGTACAGACTTTTTTTCCTGTCATTATTTCCAAAATACACTATAACAACTATTTACATGACATCCTATCTAATCCTATCTAATAAAAGCATAATATGCAAACTGACCATCACTCCAACACACAAGATGGCTGCCCCCATGTGGTCAAAGATGGCTGCCCCAATGTGGACGCAAGATGGCCACCACAAGATGGCCAACAGGGGAGGGCAGTTGGGAGGGACCAGGCCTGCAAGGGAGGGCAGTTGTGGGCGATCAGGCCAGCAGGGGAGGGCAGTTGTGAGGGTTCTATGCACATACAGGCCTGCAAGGGAGGGCAGTTGTGGGCGATCAGGCCAGCAGGGGAGGGCAGTTGGGAGGGTTCTATGCACATACAGGCCTGCAAGGGAGGGCAGTTGGGGGCGATCAAGCTTGCAGGGGAGGGCAGTTAGGGGTGACCGGGCCGGCAAAGGAGGGAAGTTGGGGGCAACCGGGCCTGCAGGGGAGAGCAGTTGGGGGGACCAGGCCTGCAGGGGACGGCAGTTAGGGGTGACCAGGCCTGCAGGGGAGGGCATTCAGGGGCAAACAGGCTGGCAGGGCAGCAGTTAGGCATCAATCAGGCTGGCAGGGCAGCAGTTAGGCATCAATCAGGCTGGCAGGGGAGTGGCTAGGGGGTGATCAGGCTGGCAGGCAGAAGCGGTTAGGGGCAATCAGGAAGGCAGGCAGGCGAGCAGTTGGGAGCCAGCAGTCCTGGATTGTGAGAGGGATGTCCAACTGCCCATTTAGGCCTGATTCAGGTAGGATCGGGCCTAAACGGGAAGTCGGACATCCCTTGAGGGGTCCCAGATTGGAGAGGGTACAGGCTGGGCTGAGGGACACATGCCCCCATGCATGAATTTCATGCACTGGGCCTCTAGTTTACATTATATTAGGCATTATAAGTAATCTAGAGGTGACCAAGTATATGATAGGACATGTGTAGGTTCTATGCACATACTATGCCATTTTTTATAAATGGGACTTGAGTATCCAAGGATTTTGTATCTGAAGGAGATCCTGGAACCAATCCCCTGGATACCAAGAGACCGTTATTACATGGCTGTTCTAATTCACCACAAAATACTGCACTGAATAGATATACCGTATGCCTGAGGGGAGAGGGGCTGGGGGACTCAATGAAAAAGGTAAAGGGATTAAGAAGTACAAATTAATAGATATAAAATAGTCACAGGAATGTGAAATACAGCATAGGGAGTATCTATACTAATAAAAGGGTAATATGCTAATTAGATCAGGTCGACCGGACATCTTCTGCATGTCCTACTTCCTTCCAGACAAAGCCACAGTGATGGGGGCTGAGGCAGAGGCAGTTAGGGGGCGATCAGGCCAGCAGGTAGAGTAGTTAGAGGTGATCAGGCAGGCAGGCAGGTGAGCGGTTAGGAGCCAGCAGTCCCGGTTTGTGAGAGGGATGTCCGACTGCCCCTGAGGGGTCCCAGATTGGAGAGGGTGCAGGCTGGGCTGAGGGACCCCTCCCGTGCATGAATTTCATGCACTGGGCCTCTAGTAGTCAATAATATTGTAATAACTCTGTATGCTGCCAGATGAATACTTAAAATGTCAGGGAATCATTCCTGAAACTAATATAAAATAATATTGAATGTCAACTGTAATTGAAAAATAAAAAAATTTAAAAAACTAAACAAGGGAGATAAGTAGATTGGGAAATGGGATGGTGAGAAGACCACTTAAAAGGACCATAGGAATAAACTAAGGTAACTCTAGTTCTTTTCATTTTTAGAACTCAGATTCTGATTAACTTAAAGGGCAATAACCCAGTTTGAAAAATAAAAGATGACTGATAAAATTGTAAAAAAATATAGATACACTGTAATGTATTTAATCAGTCTACTAGCAATAAAATATTTAGCTGGTTTCCAACTCCTCCTTATTGTAAACAATGCTTCATGGAGGTCCTTTATGTCTTTGCATATTTGTCCAATTCATCCACTGGGATAAATTCCCAGAAGTTGAATTTCTGGGCCAAAGGATATTCATATTTAAATTTTTTATATCCTCTATATTGCCAATTACCTTCCAGAAATGCTGGACCATTTTATACTCTTACTGTGTATGAGAGTGCCCATTGTCCCGCCCCCTTGCCAAGTTGGCATGTTTTCAACAATGGTAAAAATACGTTCTTGTCTGCTTTTCTCCCATGAATCCTGCCAAAGTGCATGATGTGAAACTAAATGAGAGGAATATAAAGTTGACAGATGGGAGGTATTTTGGTCACTGTAATGTTTTATCTAAAGCACACAATTTCCCCCTCAGAGCAAATGTGATAGATAAGGCCATTTCATTTTTCACTACAAGTTCTAGGAAGTAATTTCCTAAGTGGATGGATTCCTTAGAGAGAGAATGTCTCTGAGGGTGTAGAAATTATTCAAACCAAATGTGTGTTGTGTTGATAGTGGATATACATTTTGTCTTACATAACAGTATCCATCCTTTTTTTTTTTTAAAGATGTAGTGTTTTACTCTATATTCTCCAGTGTCCTAGTACAGCCTTTTCTGAATGTACTCACTTATTTGTCTGAAGTTCTCACAAAGGAATTTTTCCCCCAACCTTGTTTTACGTTCTTCACATTTTTAAATTTAGGTATAATTTGTATTCAGTGTGAATAAGTTTTTCTCTTTAAAATCAGATTACAAATAAATGCAACTTTAATATATATATATATATATTTTTTTTATTATTGACTTTGGAGAGGAATGGAGAGGGAGAGAGAGACAGAAACATCAATGATGAGAGAGAATCATTGACTGGCTGCCTTCTGCACAACCCTCCCCTGGGGATTGAGCCCACAACCTGGGCATGTGTCCTGACCTGGAACTGAACCATGACCTACTGCTTCATAGGTTGATGCTTAGCCACTGAGCCACGCCTGCTGGGGTAAAAGTGCATCTCTTACTGTGGGAGATACTAGGGGGTCTAGTAAGAGCATCTAGATTCAGAGGAGAGGGGAATAAAAGCAGAATTCCTGAGAAAGCAGGCAGCAGAGCACCAGACCAGAAGCCCTCTTGTGTCTTGGCGCTTGGCCCCATTGCAATAGTTCAGCTTTCATTTCTGGAGCACATGAAGGGCAAACCTTGATCATGAGCCTGGCTGAAGTTTTCCAGTGACCTTCTAGAACAAGCATGCCCACTGCCCATGAGTTTGACGTGCTTGTTCTAGACCCTCTTTGGCTCTGGTCAGGATCCTAGAAGACTAAATGTACCTGAGTGAAAAAAGAATAATAATTAAATAAATAAATAATAAATAAATAAAAACAAATCTAGACTGAGGTAAGGAGAGATTTTATTATATTGCAGTGAGGAGTAGGGACTACTGATAAGGAGAATACTCTAATCATAGACCATAAGATCTGCAAGCATCTCAAAGGTCAGGCAGATGAAGAGGAGTAAAGAAGGATGGGAAGAACCAGGTGTGGTGGATTGGGATGAGTAGGTCGGATTAGGAAGCTAAGCAGGAAACGTTTCCCCTGAGGTCAGCTAAGAGGTGGTAGTTAAGGAGGGGTTGTTCCTTGTTCTAAAACAGGCATACCTTGTTTCATTGCACCTCTATTGCATTTCACAGCTGCTGTTTTGTTTTTTTTTGTTTGTTTGGTTGGGTTTTTTTTTTTTTTTTTTTTTTACAAATTGAAGGCAACACCCTCCACCAGCAAAAAGGTTATGACTCACTCTATTGACCTTATTACCATAGTCTGGATGTGAACCTGCAGTATCTCCAAGGTACCCCTATACTCAAAGGTAGGCCAAGTTCCAGAACCAGGTGTTGAGGGGGTGAAGAAAAGTCTGACTGAAGTTTAACAAGTTAAGTTAGTGGGCCTTTGGAACAAATGATTCAGCTAATTATTTAGGAGACAAAGAAGGGAAATTCAGAGAGTTTGTGTCTGATTGTCGTAAGTAGACAAGGAATCAGCGTGTCACATGGGTAAGATTCTTTGCAGTGAGACACTTCCTGGAACACAAAGGGTGAGGGGAGGTGTGAATGGCGGCAGGGGTATTCCAGTAGCACAGGGCTCAGGTAAATTTCAACATTGTCACCAATACCCTTTGTCACTCCATGTGGTGATCTAATGCCCCTTGTGGAGAATCCATTCACTTGGTTTGGGTGAGGTTGATCTTACCTCCTTCCTTATATGGATAGGCATGTGGTAGGCCTTGCCCATGACTTCCCAGTTTCAAATATCTTCTTCTCTGTTTACCAGTAATGGTCCAGCAAAGGGTACATGATCCAAGCAGGACCAATTGGTCCGCTGAGATTTGATTACATGGATGCTGGAAAAGAGAACCCTGGCATTGTTTAAGCCCCTGGACCAAATCACGCCCAGCTTAGTTTTACCTCTAGACTTCCCAGTTACGTGAGTCAGTAAGTCCCCTTTTGCTTAACTAAGTTGTTTTTTTCCCCAGGGTCTTGGTTGCCTTGGAATGGTTGAAGGGCCCAAACAACCTCTGATATGAAAGATCCCAAGGGTCCTATTTTAATTCCAAGAGTGGGAATATTGACTATAGACTTCAGCCTATATTTCAAACTTAAGTAATTCCAGCTGCCCATTCTGAAAATTTTTACTGTAAGAATATTCTATATTCTCAACTTCCTTCATTAAATCTCCTTGATTATTTTTTGCTATTCAAAGGCAAGTCCTGAATTTGGGGGGAAAATTTTGTTTCCCAATTCCAATTTTATTTATTTTTATTGTTTTAATTTTGAGAGTACATTTATTAAAGCTAAGGACTGTGAAATAAGGAAGGGGCTTGGACAGAAGAAGCAACAGGAGAGAGACTAGGTGGGACTGCTCTGACTCACTGAGAAAAAAGTCACAGTGAAAGAAGTGAGCCAAGGCGGGGCTGCTGTCAGCTCGCTGGAGAGTCAGAGAAAAGGGGCTTTGTGCACAGGTTCAGGGGGTTAGCCAGGGATGAGCTGCTCCCCTGGTTGCAAAGTTCATGGGGTCCCTTAGAGTTTAGGAGATGCCTGTGGGAGCAGGGACAGGGGCAGGAGTACTCCCAGAAGAAAGAACAGACTCTGGGTCCTTCCTTCTGAGGTTTTAAGGGCTGGGAATTTAGGGGAAGTCCTAGAGAAGGATCTCAATAGAATATTCATTAGCTTTTCCAGGTGTGTTCTTTCAGGCAGGTGGTCTCTACTTGTTGGTCAGCAGCAGGACAGGGAGTCATTAGTGATTGCTGCTGGTCCTGGCATCAACTGCCTGGTTTTGCTGCTTTTCTGGGCCTGGAGCTGAAATACAACTGAGGCCTAGAGGAAAGGCCCATCTCTAGTGAGGAAAGGCCAGGGTGTCTAAACCGCATAACCAGCAATATGCCTGGGGAAGAAAGACCACCCCGGGGGCAAGGTCCAGCACCAGGTTTGCCCATAGCTAGACTCCCAGGGCTCTCCACCCTGGTGACCTTTTGTATCTGGCTGTAAACTGCTCGGCCAGTTTGTTCAGCTATCTGTCTCAGTTTCCTCATTCCACTTGCCAAGGAATTTCCCTAGCTTCTTACTATCCTGCCTCAGCTAAACAGCACCAGAATGTTACCCAAGACTGGATCTCGGTTCAGCAACCTCAACTGTAGTTCTGGCTAAGAGTGAATTCAGAACTAAGACTCACATATAAGCAAAAGATTATTTAGTCATGGAGGGTGAGACTAAGTTGGTTAAGTGTAGTCCCATGCACCAGGGCATATGCCTGGTAGGAGGTGTGCAGAAGGCTGCCAATTTCTCTCATCAATGTTACTCTCTCCCTCTCCCTTCCTTTCTCTAAAAAAAAAAAAAAATCAATAAAAACGTATTTAAAAAATACACACACACACACACACACACACACACACATATATATATATCAAGAAACAAAGTTTAAAAAAAGTTTATTTAGAAAGTCACAAAGGTAGAAGAAGTGAGTCGTGGAAGAAGTTAGCCAGCTGGGCTGTGTGGGATCAGGGAGCAAGTTACAGATGCAGAAGAGGGCCCCTTGAAACTTGGGAGAAATAAAGCAAGGATATACATGCCTGCGGGAAGGAAAGGGGCAAAGGCTCGGAGTGCTTCAGAGAGAGGGTGTGCTGGAAAAGAAAGGGGTGAGGAATGGCAATGCTTCGCTCAAGAGCCTCCCCAATTCCAGTTTTAAAAAGAAATCCCAGTTTGTGTGTTTTTTAAAATGTTCTGCAGTGCCATCACTGTTCAGGGAGAGCGCACAGCAAGGCGTCGCCGAAATGCAGTGTGACATCAATATGAAGCACGCAGCCTTTGTTTATAACAGACATTTTTACTTAATAAGCAGATTGTTCTGGTAAATTTAAAAAGTCTTAAAATGGAACAAGAAAAGGATTTTAAATGTTTTAATTATGAAGAAATAAATAGGAAGTGGCAGCTAATCTTCATAAGTAAACTTGGAAAAAAAAAGTTAATTCAACAAATATTTCTGGCACGTCTGTGAAGCGCCAGGCACTGGATACAGCAGTGAACAGCACAGACAAAAATCTCTGCCCTCTTAAAGCTTCTAGAAGGAAAATGTGCCAGTAAAAGAAAAATGACAAATGTCCAATAATAAACTTGTCTGGGTACCTAGGCCAGGAAAAGCTCTAACCTGCTCTTGTTTAGCTATTCTCCACCTATTAGAAATTGTCTATACTGAAATGCTACAGTGCCCTGACCAGGAATCAAACTTCCTGGTTCATAGGTCAATGCGCAACCCCTGAGCCATACCAGACGGCGGGTGGTTCTTGTCTTCTTGAAAGAAAGATTTCAATCAAGATACAAAGGGCAGTCCTGGCTGGTGTGTTCAGTGGTCAGCGCGCCCACAGAAGTGGCAGCTAATCTCCCTCCCCCTCCCCCTCTCCTTCCAGTCTCTGAAAAGCAATGGGAAAAAATATCTCTGGGTGAGGATTAACAAAAAGAAAAAATTTTTTAAAACAAAGCAGAGCTAGCAAGAATTCATTGACCACAGCAAAAACACACTTAGGACAGTGAAACTAGGAAGGTCATAGAAGAAACAACAGGCTTGGCTACGTTGGCTTACTGAGAAGTCAGAGGAAAGGGGGCCTTGGAGACAGGTTCAGGGGGTTAGTCGGGGATTAGCTGCCACTGCCCATTGCTCCCCTGGTTGCAATCTCATGGGGTCTCTTAGAGGGAAGAAGGGGGAAGGGAATGGCGTGGTGAACGCCCCAGGGGGAGAGCTCATGTTGAGGGTATTTATCTCTCTGTGGCAGGTGGGAATCTTAGGGGCGGTCTCAGGGGAGGGTCTAAACAGAATATTCATCAGCTTTCCAGGTGTGCTCTTTCAAGATCATGGTCTCCACTGATTGGCCAGCTCCAGGTTAGGGAGTCATTAGTCAATGCAGCTGGTCCTGTGGCAGCCATAGGTCACGTGTCTGGTTTTGCTGCTTTTCTGGGCCTGGAGCTGAAATACAACTAAGACCTAGATGCTATCCCTAGGTAAGAAAACGTCAAGGGGCTAAGCCGCATGACCAGCGATATGAAATGTCAGGGGGTCCAAACCACAGGAAGGAAAGGTTACCCTGGGGTCGAGGTTCTTGTTTTCCCAGTTTTGCCCCTTGCTAGTCATCCAGGGCTTTCTGCCCTGGTGAGTTGCTGTACTTGGTCCATCGTCCTTGCTCTGCTCATGTCTGTTTAACTGCCTACAACATTTACAGTTTTTGGCTATTGTAAGAAAAGCTACTATGAAAATTCTTGTACATGTTTTTTGCTGGATTTATGCATTTCTTTCTCTTTGATCTATGCCAAGGAGTCAACTTGCTGGGTTATAGAACAGACATTGCTTTAGCTTTAATCAAATTATTGATATGTTTACAAGGCTCAGAATTCCAAGGGCACAAAAAAGTATAGAGTGAAAGTCTGTCTCCCACCCCCAGTTCCACAGTTCTCTTTCCCAAAGGGAACAGATGTTACCAGTCCCTTGTGTATTCATCCAGAAACACTGCATATATATATAAAAAAAACACGTTTATATGAATAGTGTCCTGTTTTACACCAAAACTACAACACAATGCAAACTCTCTTGTCAACAGCTGTGAATTAATCAGCCCCAGATGGAAGGGTCAAGGTATTTCAGATAGAGGCAATAATTTCTGCCAAGTGGACTGTAAAAATGCAGTTAGGTTATTCAGATAGTTGGATGTGATGGAGTGAAGCCTGTGAGCATACAGGAGCTGGTGAGAGATGATACAAAAATGATACCCAGAGGCCAGATCCTGAAAGTCTTTGAATGCCATACTCATAAGTTTGGATGTTATCCTGAAGGAAACAGGGAACCACTGAATGGCTTGGGGCTGGGAGGGAGGTGAGATGGTGAGTGACAGGATTGGGTTTGTAGTTTTAAAGATCACCGTGGAGGATTAAGGGGAGGAGGAGAGACGGGTGGCTGAAAAACTGTTAGTCTGAACAGCAATTGATGATGTAGCAATATGAAACTGGTGAAGGAAATACATTAGGACTTGACTATGAAATGTAAAGAGTGAGGAAGAGTTGAGAGATAATGGTGTAGAATATATAACTATTTTTTAAAGTGGAAGTTAAAGAATTCAGTTCAGACATTCTGTGTCTAAGGCCTGGTGTAACACCTAAATGTAATTTTAGTCAATGCCAATTGCAAGTTTCCTGAGGTAATGACAGTCCATATTGATGTAGGTAATTAAGGTTGATCTGGATGATTCCTAGACCTCCAGAAGGTTCCTAAGCCTTTCTAATCCCTAAGGCACCCTTGAGAAAATTAGGCCCCCAGAGAGGCAGAATATTGTCTAGTTTGAGTCTCACATCTTTTTCTCTCAGCAGAGTACAGGAGGAGATTAATGGCCAAAATGGAAACAGCAAGTAGAATGGTGAGAGAGTAAAAAAGGGGTTGGATAATTTGAAACAGAGATAGTTGATCTTTGGATGATTAGCGTTTTTAGAGAACTTTGAGCTTATTTGTTTTCTATATACTAGTATAGCATTACCCCAAAAGTGGGAAAATAAAGAAATGAGGGGATATTATTTATAATCAAGTCACTTTAATAATGCAACCACTATAAGCATTATGAAATATTATACTCCCTCCCATTTCTTTCCTAGCCTACTTTTCACATGGCTAGATTTCAATGTAATCATCAGAACAAAATATATAGTGGTATCCTAGTGGCATAAGATAACTTTTTATTTTATTTAAATTTTTTATTTATTGGGGGGCGAGAGAGAGAGAGAAGAGAGAGAGAGAAACAGTGATTTGTAGTTCCATTTATTGACGTATTCATTGGTTGTTTCTTGTATGTGCCCTAACCAGGTATCAAACCTTCAATCTTGGCATATGGGGACAACACTAACCAACTGAGCTACCCAATCAGGGCCATGAGGTAATTTTTTAAATGGTCTTATAGTACATTGACTATAAAGTAAAGTCGTTGTCCTCTTTGTGTGTGTCATGTTCCATTGAGTCAGCTCCAACTCTTGGCGCCCCTAGGAATGAGGGACATCCACAACATCCTGTCCACAACAGCCCTGCCTGGCTCCTATAGACTCATGTCTATAACTTCTTTTATGGAGTCAATCCATCTCGTACTGGGTTTTCCTCTTCCTGTTGCCTTCTGTTGTACAGCATATTGCCTTTTCCAAAGAACCCTGCTTTCTCATGATGTGCTTAAAATAGGACAATTCCAGTTTTGTCATTTTTGCCTCCAGTGATGTAAATTTGCACTTAGACTCACTTCTTTGCTTTCTAGCAGTATCTGTAGAGCTCTCCTCCAACACCATATTTCAAATGAATCAGGTTTGTGTGTTTTTTCCCTATCAGCCTTCTTCACATGCATCCATTGTGATTGGGAGTACAAGGGTATAGATAATTTTAGCCTTGGTCTCTAAAGACACATCTTTACTCTCAGTGTTCCTTCCTAAGTTTCCCATTGCTTAGAAGTCTTAGCCTTCTCTTGATTTATTGGCTAAAGTCCCCATTTGAATCAGTGACTGAACCAAAGTAAGCAAAATCTTTAACAATTTCAGTGTCTCCATTGTCTTGTGTAGTCGTGATTTTTGTCGTCTTCTTTAAAAAAAATTTTTTTTGTATTCTTGATGTTCAAATGCCGTCCTGCTTTGGCACTTTCTTCTTTCACTTTCATCAGAAGTCGTTTCAAACCATTGCTGCTTTGTGCCAGTAAGAAGGTGTCATCTGCATATCTTAAATTATTGGTATTTCTTCTACCAATTTTCATTCTTCCTTCCTTTGAGTCTAGCCCATCTTTTCATATATGTTTTTTGTACAGGTTAAACAAATAATGAGATAAAATGTGCTCTTGTCCGACACCTTTGCCTTTAGGAAGCCATTGTCTCTCCTTATTCCGTCTGACAGTGGGTTCCTATCCACAATACAGGTTGCACCTCAGGACAATTAAGTGCTGAGGCATGCCCATGTCTTTCTGAGCAACCCATAGCTTTTCAAATCTACACAGTAAAAGGCTTTATTGCAGTCTATAAAACATAGACAAACCTTCTGAAATCCTTTGGAGCACTCCGGGATCCAGCAAATGTTCACAATTAGATCTTGAGCGTCTCTTCCTTTTGTGAATCCAGCTTGAACATCTGGCATTTATGCAATTAAGGCATAAGCCTTTGTTGCATCATCTTGAGTATCATTTTACTTGCGTGGAAAATTAGAGCAATTGTCCTACTACAGTTACTACACTTCTTGGTATCTCCTTTCTTTAAAAAAAAAAAAATATATATATATATATATATATATTATTTATTTTAGAAAGGAAGGAAGAGGGAGAGAGAGATAGAAACATTAATGATGAGAGAGAATCACTGATCGGCTGCCTCCTGCACACCCCGCACTGGGGATCGAGCCCACAATCCAGGCATGTGCCCTTGGCCAGAATCGAACCTGGAACCCTTCAATCCACAGACCAATGCTCTATCCACTGAGCCAAACCAGCTAGGGTGGTACCTCCTTTTTTAAAGATTGGGATATATATTGAATGTTTCCATTCTGCAAGGCATTGTTGTTTTCCATATTTGTTGACATGTGCTTGTTAGTATTTTGACAGATTTAGTCTCTGTGGCTTGAAATAATTCTATTGGTATCCCATCTATCCCTGGTGATTTATTTCTCCCCCCAGTACTTTCAGGGAAGCTTTCACTTTGCTTTCTAGAATTACAGGTTCTTCCTTATTACTATCAAAGGTATCTGCCATTCTTTTTTCTCTCCTATATATACTTTTCCAGTACACTGTTTCCACCTTCCTTTTATTTTCTCCTGGTCAAATATTGTACATTGTTGGTCAATCAGCATTCCTAGTCCAGGTTTGAGTTTCCCTTTTATTTCTTGAATCTTCTGGTAGAGACCTCTGATTTTCATTTTTTGTTGTTCCCTTTTATCTCTTACGTTGACTATTGTAATAGTTCTCTTTATCTCTATGTGATAGTTGTTGAAAATTGTGTTTAGGATTCTAACCTTGCTGTCACCTTTAACTTTTGCTTCTCACCTGCCTTTAACAGTTCTTAAGTGTTTCTTTTGTCATCCATCTCGATTTTTCTTTTGTTTTTACTTCTGGCATTGTCTTTTTGCATTCTTCCTTAATAATATTGCTAGTTTCAGTCTGCAGTTCTTCTGGGTTTTTTTTTGTCAATTAAGCTTCACAGTGCAAATCTGTTTCTTATATGGATTTAAATTCATCAGGAATGTTATTTACATTATATTTTGGCACTTTGATTCTTTTAATACTTTTCTTCAGCTTTACTCTAATGTTTGATAGTAACAGTTTATGGTCAGTACCACAATTTGCTTCTACTCTCATTTTGGAAGAAAGAATACAGCTTTTCTATCTTCTGCTTTTAATTAAATAGTTGATTTGGTTTCTATATTGGCCATCTGGTGATGTCCATGTATACAGTCCTCTCCTTACTCTGATATAAATTGTTATTTTCTTCAAGGAAATCAAAGGAAATGTGGGCATATGTTCCAGGTACTTAATCTATAAACAGGAAGTACCATAGACCTTGAGACAGTTTGGCTTATTAGCACTGAAATGAAAACCTCAATTATTTTTTAAATTAGAACTTTTTTCTTATTTATATAGATTCTGAGGCATGTACACATGAAAAGTGCATTGGGCTTAGAATATAGCCCTTACTTTGGCATTAACTAAGTGGTCTTGGATTTATTTTAACCTCTGTATTAAATTAACTCAGAGTCCACCTCGTGGCTGTCAGTGAACACTTTACTCTGACCTTGTTTATCTGTGCCTGGTCTATGCCCTCCCCTGGAACTGGGGGTGAGATCAGCCCACTCCAAACAGAAAGATCATGATTCAGGAGGAGTCCCAAAGAAAATTCCATGGTAATAGGTTGTTACCAGAAGGGGAACTGGATTCTGGGCAGGGAAAAACATTATGTCCATCACATCCAACTGTGATCTTAGTTTCTTTATAAAATGACAGGGTTGGTATAAGATTTTCTGTTCCTTAGTCTTTTCAGGGCAGTCCTCACGTGATTGAAAATAAAATATTGCCTTAGTTAAAGTAGGAGAAAAACTGTGTTCTCTTGGAGTTCTAATTTGTGATATCCATTCCTTGTGACTTTAGGGCAGTCTCATGAGTTCAGACCAAGAGTTTTAAAGCAGGTTCCTGAGCGACTTTCCTGTTTTTGTGAGCTGTCTGTGTATACTTCCTGTAGAGAGACTGGCATATAAATAGCAACACACGCCCTGAAACAACATACTTCTTTGACCCCATCACTGTTTTTATCTTTGGAAAGGCTATGATGTGTTGTTAGGTGTTAAGAATAGTTACTCCTCAGTGTGCAGTTGCCAAACTGAATTTATTTTTACACAAACTCGATAGGGTCTGACTAATACAATGACTTCCCAAAATTCAAGCTTTTCACAGCATGCCTTCTTATTCTACAACTCTGGGGGTGGGCTAGATTCAAAGGAATGTACAAACAAGCTTTAGCATAACTTTGCATCAATAGCTGTTTTCTCTCCAATCTCTACTTCAATGATTATTTTTAATGGACCTGGCTTTCATAAGATAATTGTGACATTACCTTTCAATCATATAATTACACAGAGATAATGTCTAATAAAACATTTCCTGCTCTAAAATTCTAACAGCAAATTTGTCTATGTTATCATCATTAGCAAACTGGAATAACAACAACAACAACAATAATAATAATATTGGCTTCCTATCTCAGAAAGTTGTTGGACTCATGGCAATGAGATAATGCATGTAAATTACTTGGCACGGTGTCTGGCACAGACCGAGTGGTTATAAATTTAGCTATCATGATTATTTGTAAAAAGAATAAAATACCGCCCTATCCAGTTTGGCTCAGTGGATAGAGCGTTGGCCTATGGAATGAAGAGTCCCGGGTTCAATTCTGGTCAAGGGCACATGCCTGGGCTGCAGGCTTGATCCCCAGCAGGGGTTGTGCAGGAGGCAGCCAATCAATGATTCTCTCTTATCATTGATGTTTCTATCTCTCTCTCCCTCTCCCTCCTTCTCTGAAATCAATATATATCTATAATAAAAAAAAAAGCATAATATGATAATTAGACTGGACAGCCGAATGACCTTCTGGACGAAGCTGAGGTGGGGGGGCCAAGGCATAGGTGGTTAGGGGCGATCAGGCAGGCAGGTGAGTGGTTAGGGGGTGGTCAGGCAGGCAGGTGGAGTGGTTAGGAGTGATCAGGCAGAAGGCGAGCAGTTAGGGGAGATCAGGCAGGCAGACAGAGTGGTTAGGGGTGGTCAGGCAGACAAAGTGGTTAAGGGCAATCAGGCATGCAGGCGAGTGGTTAGGGGCGATCAGGCAGGCAGGCAGGTGAGCAGTTAGGAGTCAGTGGTCCTGGACTGTGAAAGGGATTCCAACTGCTGGTTTAGGCCCGATCCCAATCCCTGTGGGATTAGGCCTAAACCAGCAGTCGGACATCCCCCGAGGGGTCCCGGATTGTGAGAGGGTGCAGGCTGGGCTGTGGGACCACACTCCCATGCATGAGTTTCATGCACTGGGCCTCTAGTGTGTATGTGTGTGTGTGTGTGTGTGTGTATTGGTTAATAATGAGGATTTTTTCAATAGATGGAGTTACACACATGTTGATATATATGCGATTTGATATGTATGCTATTTTGTTGTATTGACAGTAAGCTTCAAAACTTCACATGTCAAATTTGCTGAAGGTTTTAACATCATAGATATTTTTATGCTTAAAATGTCAAATTTCATGCCAAAAAAAGAGCATTTGCAGGAAGTTTTAATTCATTATTTTGAAGAAAACGCTATCATATACTTTGGGAAGCCTATGGTGAACATGCTCCATCTCAAGATACTTGTGAACGCTGGTTTAAAGGCTTTAAAAGTTATGATTTCAAAGTGAAAGACAAAGAACGTCCAGGTCAACCAAAAAAGTTTGAAGACCAACAATTACAAGCATTATTGGATGAAGATGTGTGTCAAACTCAAAAACAACTTGCAGAAAGATTAAATGTTGCTCAGCAAACAATTTCTGATTGTTTACAAGCAATGGGAAAGATTTTAGATGAAGGAAAATGGGTGCCACATCAACTGAACGAAAGACAAATGGAAAACCAAAAAGTCATCAGTAAAATGTTGCTTCAATGGCCCGAAAGTCTTTTTTGCATCGAATTGTGACTGGCAATGAAAAGTGGATTTATTTTGAGAATCCCAAATGCACAAAATCATGGGTTGATCTAGGTCAGTGGTTGGCAAACTCATTAGTCAACAGAGCCAAATATCAACAGTACAATGATTGAATTTTCTTTTGAGAGCCAAATTTTTTAAACTTAAACTTCTTCTAACGCCACTTCTTCAAAATAGACTCACCCAGGCTGTGGTATTTTGTGGAAGAGCCACACTCAAGTGGCTCCCGAGCCGCAGTTTGCCAACCACTGATCTAGGTCAACCATCAACATCAATTGCAAGGCCAAATCGCTTCTGAAAGAAGACAATGCTCTACATTGGTGGGGTCAGGGAGGTGTGGTGTATTATGAGCTTCTAAAACCAGGTGAAACTGTTACTACTGATCGCTACTGACAACAAATAATCAATTTGAACCATGCTTTGATTGTGAAACAATCAGAATGTGCCAGAAGACACGGCAAATTAATTTTGCTTCCTTTTAATGCATCATAACACAGTTCAAAACCAGTTAAAGACATGTTAAAAAATCTTGCCTGGGAAGTATTAACCCACCCGCTGTATTCACCAGACCTTGCTCCTTCAGATTACCACTTGTTCCAATCAATGGCACACACACTTTCTGAGCAGCACTTCAAAACATACAAAGTGGATAATTGGGTCTCTGAATGGTTTGCCTCAAAACAAGAAAAGTTCTATTGGGACGGTATCCACTAATTACCTGAAAGATGGGGGAAATGTGTAGCTAGCGATAGACATTACTTTGAATAAAGCACTTTTGATGTTTCTCTTGAAATTATTGTGTTTTCTTTGCTTACAAAATCCACCATTATAAACCGGTACATTTAGTAATATATATATATATATATAGATATAGATATATATATATATCTATATCTATATATATATCTTACCTAATAATAGACAAACATGTAAATTGACCATACCTCCACTACACCCACAGCCAATCAGAGTGTGTATGCAAATTAGAAGGCCAAAGATGGCAGCCGCCCAGCTGCTCCAGGTGGGGCAGGACGCCTGCTATAAGAGGGAGTGGGGGCGGGGGGGGGGGGGATGAAGGGATCTACAGGAGCAGAGTGCCTCAGCGAAGCAAGACTGCAGACTCCGGAGTCTGCAGCAAAACGAAGATGGCAGACTCCAGCAGGAGTCTACAGCGAAGACAAAGAAGGCAGACTCTGGCCGGAGTGAAGGCTTGGGTCCCGTGTGCCGGAGGAAAACCAGTGCTGGAAGCCAAGGGAAGAAATACCTATTACACGAATCTCTTCATGCAACTGGCCTCTAGTATATGAATAAAATACCTACCATAAATGATCATTCTGAGGATCAACAGAGATGAGCATATATTTAACATAGTGCTTGGCACATCAGAAACATTTATTTTTATTTTTTAATTTTTTTATCAGTTTCAGAGAGGAAGGGAGAGGATGAGAGAGAGAGAAACATCCATGAGGAGAGAGAACCATGGATTGGCTGCCTCCTGCACGCTCCCTACTGGGGATCGAGCCCAAAAACTGGGCATGTGCCCTTGACCAGGAATCGAACCGTGACCTCCTGGTTCATAGGTCGAGGCTCAACCACTGAGCCACGCCAGCCAGGGGCATCAGAAACATTTAGAAATAGTTTTCTGCTGTTGCTACTAATAGAAGAACCTTGTGTTTTTTTCAAAGAATAGTAGTATTTTCAAGGTCAATAGCTAGCAATGTTTACTTTACTCATGAATGAAAAACTTCTTCTGGTTAAAATACCAATTTTTACTGCTATTTATTAGGTTAGCCCTATTTTGAGTCAGCTGAATAGTGTTATGGTTAATTATATATAACACGTTATATGAAAAGCACATCCCAGTTCTGCCATTTACCAGCTATTCTATCTTGGGCAAATTTCTAAATTTTCTAAACCTTCATTTTCTTATCTTTAAAAGGGCTATAATAATACTTAACTTACTTCATATGACTATAATAAAAGATCACATGAAATTGGGTTAATTAAAGAACTTTGCAAAAGATCAGAAGAAGGAGAAGAATATAAAATTAACTTATTGATATATTGTGAATCCACTAAATGCCAAGTCTAAGCTTTCTTTATAGTATTTTACTGAATCCTCACAATAACCTCCTGAAGTGGGTACTTTTCAAAAAAAAATTTTTATTGATTTTTTACAGAGAGGAAGGGAGAGGAATAGAGAGTTAGAAACATCGATGAGAAAGAAACATCATATCAGCTGCCTCCTGCACACCTCCTACTGGGGATGTGCCCACAACCAAGATACATGCCCTTGACCAGAATTGAACCTGGGACCCTTCAGTCCGCAGGCCGATGCTCTGTCCACTGAGCCAAACTGGTTAGGGCAGTAGGTACTGTTTTTATGTTTGTTTTTTTCAAGTGGGGATGATAATTTACAAATTGAAGATACAAAGGAAGAGACCAATGAACATCTATTCAGACTCCAGATTACTTTTAATCTGTCTATAAATGCAAGGTGTTAATATTATTTTGTATGGTCATATACTAAAGAACTTTTTATGACCTGGTGGTAGAGAAAGCACATCCAGGTGACTGTCTCAAAGAGTCATTTACTGACATCTTTCACACATTTCTGATGTGTTTAAAGGAACAGTGCTAAATAAAAAATAATTACTATCTCCTACAAATTTGTATAAAAAAAGTGACAATTTCCTAGGAAGATGTAGACTGGTTCATTTTCCAAGTAGGAGCCAGGCCAACAAGTGCCTCTTTTTATTACAGAAGCTATCCATTTGACAGGCATAGGACTTCACAAGGAAAACAGAGAAATCCTTTCTTCTGAAGAGATTCTGACTCATATTTGAGACAAATAAAATGGGGTCTGGAACAGCTAGCTGCTGCTCACTCCTAAAAGAGCATTTGAACTTGATGAAAAGAGAGGAGCATAGTCGCACATGCAACCATAAGTGCAGATAAGTTGATTTAGTCATTGGATTAAAATCTTGTAAGTTTCACTACATCCATGGTCCTAGCCAAAAACAATTCTTTTTCTTCAGACTATAATTCTTATAAATATTTTATAAATAAACCTTTTAAAAGTGCAATTAGCTCAGCTTTCATATAGTGAGACTTTGAAAGTGGGTGCTGAGAAACTTGTGGTGTAGGTGTGAGTTGGGCTTTGCTGCTCATTAGGCTGAATTTTGAACAATAAAATGGCCTCAGTTGTAATAATTGTACTATTATATTAGCTGTCAACCTATAATTATCCACCAGAAAACCAAGACAGTTGATTCTTAGTGAGGTAGAGCCAGTAGCATGCTGGAACCAGCCACAGAGCTGGATTTTGAGTGCTGATTATTAAACCTTGAAAGGCCAGAAGCTGCTATGATGGGAGTATTTACACCACAGAAATTGACAAATGCTGCAAATCAGCCCCCCTTACACCTGGCTCCTGTCCCACTGAGCTGGTTTAGCGCCACACTGCTGGGTAGAGCCATCCATCCTGTTTGCAGTGAGATGTCAGGAAATCATTCCCAGGCCTGATGCTGTTGCCAGTGATCAGCAATCTGCTTCCCATAAAACCTAGAAATTACCAACCCAGATAAATGTGAAACTCAGAATACCAATAGTTAGAGCTCAGTTTCCGTCTCTGCAGGGCAGAGGTGTCAGCCGCTGCTTAGCAATGGCAGGTGGACATGCAGCACCAAAATATCTCGAGTTCGGTGGAAAGTGGGTGACTCATTCTTCCGGTCAGCAAAGTGGGGGGGGACATTCATCCCTCCCAACATGATGGGGTTTTCCTTTTAATATCATGAATCACAATGACTATGTATGAAGATTATGCAGCAACAACATGGGAGAAATTAGATCTCACACTGTTGAAATACCTGAAGAACAATTCTCCATTGGACTAGGTCAGTGGTCGGCAAACTCATTAGTCAACAGAGCGGCAAACTGCGGCTCACAAGCCGCATGTGGCTCGTGAGCCGCAGTTTGCCGACCACTGGACTAGGTCATTCATTATTCTGCTAACGTTGCCTTGTGTAAATCCTGCCTTCCCTGTATGTCAGCCAGGCCAGAGCTGTTCTAACTTGTCCATTTCATCTTCTAGGGAATGTTTGACGAACCAGGTTTGTTTACTTTGTTTTCTGCAGATTTACCAGGCCTCTACTTAATTCACCTGAGGCCTAACATAATGTCTGACTAAAGCCCATGAATACTTATGTTTCTTAATCTTGTGACTCAAGGTATAGAAATGAAGGTAAGCCCTGGAATAAAATCCAGTGTCTTTGCCAAGAGAAGAAATATAAATTTCTTCAGACTATTACTATGCAGTGCCTGGTTTGAATCCAGTGAGATCTCCCCCAAATGTGGAACCCCTATCGTACTTTCAAGAGAGCCTCAGAAATAGAAAGCTGTATCATGCATCTTTATGACGAGTGGGCAGGCAGTTCAGAAGCTTTTCAAATTAACATTTAAAGCAGAAATCCTCGATCATGGCTCACATTAGAATCACCTCAGTGGCTTTAAAAAAATCTCAATGCTCAGGCTCAGATCAATTAAATGAGAATTTGGGGCATGAGACCCAGACATTGATAGTTTTTAAACTTCTCTGATGATTTCAGTGTGAACCAAGGTTTGAGAGCCATTGACTTAAAGCACTGGATTTTCTGCCAAATGAGATTTACTCTGTTTAGTCACCTTCCCAGTATGTTAGAAATCTTTTTTTTAGGACGGTGGGGACAGATAATCTGGTTATACCCAGTTATTGGCTTTACAACTTTAAATAGACAATGAATCATGCATTAAGAATAATGTTCTGGAATGGGCCAGCTACCTAACATACCACAGCTATGATCGTGTCACATCCTTGCTCAAAAGCTTCTTTGTTGATAAGATCTGGTACTGCTGAAGGTGCAGAGCAAAAAACATTCAAACACCTTCTTTGATAGCATAAATGTATATAAATTTTCCAGAGGACAGTTTAAAAGTATATATATAATATTAATATGCCTCTATCCAGCAATTCCACACTTAGGAATTTAGCCTAAAGAAATAATTGGGCAAGTGTCAGGAGATAATCCTACAAAGATATTTATTGCAACATTGGTTATGTTAACATATTTTCCAGATTCTTTCATTTTAGTACATACAAGCTTTGAAATGCTTGAGTGCTTGAGGCTGTTCAGAAAGTCTTCGTAGCGTGCATGAACATGCAGAGGTGTTCATGACACATTACTGAATGAAAACAAACAAATAAGCAAGCAGTGGCCCCAAAACATGTATAGTATAATTCCACTAACATTAAAAAAATCTGTATTTTTATGAATTTTTAAAACTTGGAAAGTGGTAACCAAACAATTAACACTGATTATTTCTAGGGAGTAATATTATGGTATGGTGGAAAAGAGAACATTTGCCTTCTTTCTACACTTCTGTATTGTTTGAATTTTTAAAAATGACATATGTTACTATTATAATTTAAAGATGTGTTAAATAATTTTTGACTTACCACTTTCTGTGGAATAAAGTCTAACCGTCTTAGTTTTTATACTTAAAGCACTCAAAAATTTGTCTCCAAACCACTTTTGCCAGTCTTTTAGAAATGTTGGTTGATAGAATTGAGGTTTGCCTTCCCTCTCCTACTTATACTAACTGTGCCCAACTGTTCTCACCAAATTTGCTTTGGTGTTTTCGATCTTGGGGTGTGCCCTTGCCTTTCCTTGGCATGCTCTCTTTCCTCCTCCCCATTAGCTAAAACCCAACCAAACTATGAAACGCAGGTCAAGTGCTACCAAGTACAGCTTTTCCTCCCTTGAATTCCTGTATTATATGATATCTGATACCCAAGAAGTGATCATTGTCGAATGAAGGAATGAATCATCACAATCAAGTTCCACGTCCCTGTTACGTTTTGTTTTCTCATTTGTAAAATGGAAATGTGCTACCTATCGTATTGGGTTACCGTGAAGATTATTATGATTATGAAAAGCACTGGGCACAATACTAAAACATAGCAATTCATAATTCAAAAAAGTTGGTGTCATGATTGCTTTTTCATCTCTTGACATCTTAGACAGTCAACTTCTAGACAGCAGAAACTGCGTGCCGTATGTCTCAGTCTCCTTCCCCAAACTGTGCAGTAGGGCTTTCTATCGGATACACAATGTGTTGTTAATGATGAATGAAATATACATACCACTAACTTTCAAAAAATGATACATCACTTAGTTTGGAAAATACTATAACTTCATGTTACCAAGAATGAAATATTAACATGGAATTATAATAGCAAAGCATTGTTGGCATAAAACACTAGTAAACAAAACAATATGCTTTTCTTTTTTAGTGAAATCACAGAGGATAGGGTAAGTCATTCCTAGAATTTTATTTTCACAAACACAGTCAATACTTACAAGATGCCAGACAATAATAGTGAATTCGTTACAAAAAAACACCAGATGAATTTGGTTTGTTTAGTATCTCTTTGGCAGATAACCATGATGCTTCAGAGGAAGACTCCATGTGTTCTCGAGTTTTGACATAATGGGTCTTTACTGCTGTCATAGAATCAGAATGCTCTACTGCAGAGCCATTGCAAGAAATACCAAATTTCACCCTAGCTAGTACAGCTCAGTGTTTAGAGCGTAGGCCTGCAGACGGAAGGGTTCCAGGTTTGATGCCGGTCAAAGGCACATGCCCAGGTTGCGGGCTCCATCCCCAGTGGGGGATGTGTAGGAGGCAGCCAATCAATGATTCTCTCTCATCATTGACGTTTTTATCGCTCTCTCTCCCTCTCCCTTCCTCTCTGAAATCAATGAAAATATATTAAAGAAAAATTAAAAAACAAGAATGACCAAGTTTTATGTTTAGCTTCTCACGATGTTCTAGCTTGAAATGACTGCTAGATCACAGCTTTAACATCTCAGTGAAGTTACTGGCAGCTTGACTGGAACAGCTTCTGTTCTCACTTAATCCCACCGGACACACAGGATCTCTGTGGTACGGCACAGTGCCATTGGGACAACTGGTGTCACCTGATAGAGCGCATTACCCCAGGACAAATAAAGTCAGATTTGTATTTTATCTTTGGAGGCCTAACGAGTATTTTGCTGAGCACGACTTCTTGTTTGTGTGTCTGCTCACGACTTCATAGTTTAACAGACTTTGTCCCTCAGCAGTTGTGTCCAATAGCTCATAGCTAATAAAAAAGTCAAGGTGTGAAATGTTACAAAAAGATACAACGATACCTTAAATATTTTCTTAATCTTCCAGCTTCTATGTGTAACTAGTTTAGCAATCTTTTTTAAAATATATTTTTATTGATTTCAGAGAGAAAGGCAGAGGGGGAGAGAGATAGAAACATTAATGATGAGAGAGAATCATCAATCAGCTGCCTCCTCCACGCCCCTCACTGGGGATTGAGACTGCAAACCAGGCATGTGCTCCCAACTGGAATTAACCGGGGACCCTTCAGTCCGTAGGCTGGTACTCTATCCACTGAGCCAAACCAGCCAGGACTAGTTTAGCAATCTTTTGCTGGAACATCAAAGACTTTACATTTGGTCTGCTTATTAACAATCACTTTTAATTTTTAAATTTTTTTCACTTATTTTTTAATTGAATTTATTGGGGTGACATTGATTAATAAAATTATATAGGTTTCAAGTGTACAATTCTATAATACATCAACTGTGTATTGTACTGTGTGTTCATCACCCAAGTCAAGCCTCCTTCCATCACCATTTATCACCTCCTTACCCCCTTCTACCTCCCTCCCACTCCTGTTCCTTTTGGTAATCACCATGCTATTGTCTGTGGCTATTAGTTTTGTATGTGTGTGTGGGGGGGTTTGTTTTTTTTTTTTTTTTTGCTTGATTCCTTACCTTTTTCACCCAGCCGCACAACCCTCCTCCCCTCTGATAGCTGTCAGTCTGCTCTCTATGAGTCTGTTTCCATTTTGTTTGTTAGGGTTTTTTTGTTCATTGGTTTCCACGTATGAGTGAAATCATATGGTGCTTGTCTTTCTCTGACTGGCTTATTTCATTTAGCATAATATTGTCCAGGTCCATCCATGCTATTGCAAAGGGTAAGATCTTCTTTTTTTACAGCCTAATAGTATTCCATTGTGTAAATGTACCACAGCTTTTTTTCTTTATCCACTCATGTACTGATAGATACTTGGGCTGCTTCCAAATATTGGCTATCTATATAATAAAACCCTAAGCAACCTTTATGATGGAACAACCAGAACGACCAATCGCTATGATTCGCACTGACCACCAGGGGACAGACGCTCAATGCAGGAGCTGCCCCCTGGTGGTCAGTATGCTCCCTCAGGGGGAGCGCTGCTTATCCAGAAGCCGGGCTTATGGCTGGCAAGCACAGTGGTGGTGGCCAGACCTTCTCCCACTTCTGCGGCAGCGCTAAGAAGTAGCAAGCAGGCAGGCGGTAAGGAGCAAGGGGTCCCAGACTGCAAGAAGGATGTCAGCCTGCCAGGAATGGGCTAAAGCTGGCAGGCAGACATCCCCCGAGGGATCCCGGACTGCAAGAGGGCGCAGGCCAGGCTGAGAGACAACCCCCCACCCAGTGCATGAATTTTGTGCACCAGGCCTCTAGTTGTAAATAATGCTGCGGCAAACATAGTGGTGCATATATTCTTTTGAATTAGTGTTTCAGGTTCCTTTGCATATACTCCTAGAAGTGGCGCTGGGCCATAAGGCAGTTCCATTTCTAACTTTGTGAGGAAGCTCCATACTGTTTCCCACAGTGGCTGCATCATCCAGCATCAGTTTTAGTGAGGCACTCAAACCAACCAAACAAAAACCAACCAACACATCTGAACTGAGCTCACTTATGTGAAATGGATAAAGATATTAGATAAGAAGATGGAATTAGGGAACTTCATGGTAATAGGCAAGTGAAAAGCGGGTTACAGAATAGTGTTTGTTATAGTGCTATTCCAGGAAAGCAAATTGACAAAACCCCTGAATGTAGGTATATATGGTGAATGAACAAGGAGAAAAGTGTGGAAGGCTGTTAATACTGGTAAATTCAGGAAGATGAAGACATAGAATATGGAATGTGGCAGGGGACAAGGGAATGATTAGCTTTGTTTTAGACATCTTTGTATTGTAATGAATTATTACAGAAATACATGATCAGTATAAGATAATACGAAATAGATATGTTTATTGAAAAATGAAAAAGAATCTACAGAAAAATTATTAGAACTAATATAAGATTTTAGTAAGACTGCTAGATAAAAATCAAAATTCATTGTATTTCTAAGCACCGGCAACAAGCTGTTGGAAAATACCATTTACAATAGCAACAAAATATAAAGTAACTGAGAATAAATATAACAGAACATGTGCACAACCTGTATGGAGATGATTATGTACATTATTGAATGACATTAAAGAATACTTTCATATCCAGAGAGAGAAACCATCTTTTTAGATGGAAAGACTCACTATTTTAAGAATATTTTCACAAAATTGATTTATAGCTACAATGCAGGAAAAGTGATTATGACAATGTAGAACAGAATAGAGAGATCAGAAACAAAACTACAAACTATACATTATGCAAAGTTGCGTTATGACTGTCGTAAGCAGCTAAAAAGAATGATCTTTCCAAAGTTATGCACTCTCCCCGGGGGAAGCCTGCACGCAGTGGCTGGTCACAAGGGGTTATAAAGGCCTAGCAGCCCAGCCCCAAAGAGGTCAGCCCTGAAGGATCTTGGCTTCAGAGCTCCCTGTGGGGTGAGCGGAGGCTTTCCTTGAGATCACATCACAGTTCAGGTCCCCCCTTTTTCCAGCCCTGCTTCATTTCCCTCCACAGAGTGCTTCCTCATTAACTTCCTGCACATATCTCTGTCTCAAAGTCTATTTCCCTTGTGGGAATGTAAATTGATATGAGCATTATAAAACAAGCTGGATTAGCCCTTGCCTGGTTGTTCAATGGTTAGGGTGTCAGCCCAAGGGCCAAAGGGTTATAGGCTCACTCCCCTGCCTGGTAGAGGTGCATGTGGGAGGCAACCAATCAATGTGTCTCTCTCACATCAATGTTTCTCTCTCCCCGACCCCCACCATCCTTCCACTCCAAAAGCAATAGAAAAACATCCTCAGGTGAGGATTAAAAAGAAAAGCAAGTTGGATTACTTGGTAAAGTTGAAGATGCACATACAACTCCATTCCTAGGTATATACTCTAGAAAAACTCTCACATGAAAATATACAACAGAGTTCTTAATGGGGAGAGATGAGGATGTCATTAAAAAAAAAGTGCCATATGGGGGTTCTAAGGTACTGGAAGAGATTAAATTGTCTCAAACAAGAACAAACAACAAAAGACTTTCTATAAAATGAAGAGCTCACTTGCCTGGGAAGGTAAGTGCCGAGGGACTTGAGGACTGAAGGTTGATGGGATGCAGATCAGTGGCATATCTGTACAAGGCAATCTAGCAGTGGATGCTGAAACAAACCTCGTGGACTGGAAAAGGTGGGAGGGGTGGGCCAGGTAAAGGAACCACACCACAAAGGCTTCCTAATCTGGCCAAACAGTAGGCGTCAGGCAACAAGTTAGAAGTTTTGCTTTATAGACTGAGGCCAACTAATGGAGTACCTTGAGAGCCAATTAAAATGATCCATATTTGGTACGTTGGAAAGAGAAGTCATGAACAACTGTGAGCAGAGGCGGAACATCCTGGAAGAGGTGTTTCAGGGAGGGGAATCCAGCTGCTGTGTCTGTCCCTGGTCGCAGCATTTGCATCTTTATAAACACGTACCCTTCTCTTGATTGGAAAAAATGCTTCTAGAAAATGGTATTGGTGACGAAGATCAGTGGCTTTGGGCAATAAATTACTTGCGGGATTTCTGTTTGACTGCAGAGTTCGGTGCTGCTCTCTGACTAGCAGTGCACTCTCCGCGCCACACAGCTGTTGTTGTGACTGTGTTGTTGTCTTTGCAGGCGCAAATGGTTAACATTGTCCTTAAATGACCGCGTGGAGAGCCGCCCTGTCCTGATTACAATAGCATCTATGTCTGCTCTTGGACAAGCCATGCTACAGTCATAAGTCTGCCATTCTGGTATGTGCACTATCCCAGCAACACGTTTTTCTCAAAACTGAGAGCCACGCAAATAAGAGACAAGGTCTCCTTTCCTGAAAAGGTCTAAAATTGCTTTTGTTTTGAGTGCCTGTTATCTCTTTGGAAGACACTTGATTAAAATAGAATGCTAATGGGCCTAAGGTTTCAAGTGAATCCCCTGGTGAGAGCTAGTTTCCTCCATTTCTTTGGCCTCAGATGGTATTTCTAATGAGTGCTCTGGCTCCTTTCACAAAAATGGGGCCACACAACAATCCTTACCTGTAGTTTAATACCACTGCAGATTCTGGAGCTAATCTTGTTTTTCGACCAGGGGAATCACAGAACCTGGGCTATTAACTCCATGGTATTCAGCAAAATGATTGCTGTTTCTGGTCCTCTTCTCTTCTTGCACCTTCCAGGCATGAAAGGCCTCTGGTCTTGCTTTCTGTGGACACCTCTTTTTAGTCCCTGTAAGCACCTAATTTTATCTCTGTAGATGCCCCTTCCCATTAAGGGCTCCAGACTGGTCCACCCCACTACCAAATTTCAGGAAATGAAGGTCTGCTATACTCAGACTTTTGTCTGGGCCTGTGTTATGTGCTGCTGCATCCCTGGAACCCTTTAACACCAGGGGAAATGCAAGGTTGCCCCTCCCTGCACTCTGCTTCCTGAGGAAGAAGAGCTCAGCTGTAAATTGGCCGAAGTACTTGGGCTCTGTAACTTGTGGGTGTGAGTGTGTGGGTATGTGTGTGTGTGGGGGGGGGGGGGGGGGCGGGGCGGGGTGTGGTGTCATGTGGTGTCATGAAGGAAGGAGAGCCATGGGATTAAAAATAAGTGTGTTTTTGTACTTCTTTTTGAGGTGTAGCATACATACAGTATACATATTTTAGTTGTATAGTTTAATAAGTTATTATGTATTGGATGTACCCAGGTCATCCCTACCCAGAACAAGATATGGAACATTTCCAACAGCCCAGGAAAATGTCTTCAATCTTTTCCCAGGCAATGTCAAACACCCCCACCAGCCTGGACCCAGAGACAATTACTAGTCTGACTTTACGGCCATTCTTAGTTTTGCTGTTCTTTAACTTTATAAAATTGAATTATACAGTGTGTTCCTTTTGTGTCTGGCCTCTTTTGCTCATTGTTATGTCTGTGAGATTAATTCATGTTGTTAGTCTATGTTCTTTTCCTGGGGTATCTCTCCCCTTGACTCATTTCACTATTGTAGTGGTGAAACAAAGATTCAGTCCTGGGCCTAGTGGAGAGGTAGACCTTAGGTCAGAGGAGAAGCAGTCTCATACAATCTGCCCTATAAGTAAGACTTACAAGCTTTAGGACCAAAGCTTACTAGTGGCTGTCCTGGAGCGTTGCAGTAGGCACCTGGATGATGGCCACATTATCTTCTGGCACTTTTCCTTATTATATTTCTTTGAACATGGCACTTGCCTAGACAGGGTTCTCCCCTGGTCATGTGATCTTCTGTGAATGCCTAACTATAGATTCTGCTAATTCCTAACCTGTTCACTGCTCTCACTCCTGACCAAGGAGTAAAAGAATAGAGCCGGCCCCAGCAGTGTGGCTCAGTGGTTGACCCTGAAGGTCATGGTTCAATTCTCAGTCAAGGCACATGCCCGGGTTGGGGGCTCAATCCCCGGTGGGGTAATGCATGAGGCAGCTGATCAGTGATCCTCCCTCATCGATATTTCTATCTCTCTTTTCCTCTCCTTTCCTCTCTAAATAATATATATATACAGGCACTCAAAACAAAAGCAATTTTAGACCTTTTCAGGAAATGAGACCTTGTCTATTATTCGTGTGGCTTTCAGCTTTGAGAAAAACGTGTGGCTGGGATAGTGCACATACTATATATATATATATATAGTCACTGATGGCACCAAGTGAATTTTCAGTAACCAGCAGAGGCTCGCCCTTGATGACAGCGACCGATGCCATATATATATATATATATATATATATATATATATATATACACACACACACATATATATATATATATATATACACACACACATACATATATATGCACTATCCCAGCAACACGTTTTTCTCAAAGCTGAAAGCCACACGAATAATAGACAAGATCTCATTTCCTGAAAAGGTCTAAAATTGCTTTTGTTTTGAGTGCCTGTTATCTCTTTGGAAGACACTTGATTCTGCTAATTTCTAACCTGCTGTAATTCCTTGTTCTGCTATAATTCTTATATATATATATATTAGAGGCCCGGTGCACAAAATTTGTGCACTTGGTGGTGGGGGTGTCCCTCAGCCCAGACTGTGCCCTCTCACAGTCTGGGACCCCTCAGGGGATGTCCACAATCCCCAAGGGGATCGGGCCTAAGCTCACAGTTGGACATCCCTCTCTCAATCTGGGACCCCTCGCTCCTTACCGCCCGCCTGCTCGCTGCTCCTTACCACTCGACTCGCTGTTCCTTAGTGCTGCCATAGAGGTGGGAGAGGCTCCTGCCACTGCCACTGCACTCGCCAGCCATGAGCCTGGCTTCTGGCTGAGCTGCACTCCCTCTGTGGGAGCGCGCACTGACCACCAGGGGGCAGTTCCTGCATTGAGTGTCTGCCCCCCAGTGGTCAGTGCACATCATAGCGACTGGTTGTTCCACCAGTTGTTCCACCATTCAGTCAATTTGCATATTAGGGTTTTATTATATAGGAGATATATATATATGTGTATATATATATATATATATTTTTTTTTTAAAGAATAGAGCCAGTTTAGGATAAATCTACTGTTATTCTTCTAAGAGCAAATCCTAATGATGGGGATGCTGTGCATCCTTATTGTGGACAAAAGGCAGCATATTAATTAAGTGTAAGATTTATTATCTCCTGATATCAGCTCTTGTGCCAGTCTTCCAGGAGATCCATTAGTTTTCTGACAATGTGTTCTTTCTCCAGGTGTAAGTTATTAATTGATATCCTGATACAAAGTTTTTTATCCCTCCTATCCTATGCATTTAAACACTGGTTTAAACCATTTTGATAGTTTCTCATTTTATAAAACAGGATTATGAGTCACTCTTTCTCCTGTTTACCTCCTGAATCCACACCTCCTCAAGGTGAGGAAAAGAAAGAAAGAATGTGAGTTTTCTGAGGTGTCCTGTTCATCCTCCAGTTCATCTTTGATGCAATTTTCCTAGAGCTTTACACAAACCCTTCATTGTCACCTGATCACCTAACTCCTTTTCCCAAGAAATAACCTTCCCTTTCTACAATAATCTGCTGCTGCAAAATGTGATTTGTGATTCCTTAGCTACTTACCTATAGGGAAAATGTGTGTGTGTGTGTGTAATTAAACTCTACTTATCATTGGCTCTTATTATTTTACTAGAGGCCCGATGCACAAAAATCATGCAAGAGTAGGCCTTCCTTCCCCCGGCTGCTGACACCGGCTTCCCTCTGGCACCCAGGACCCAGGCTTCCCTTGCAATCCTGGCTTCGTCCGGAAGGTCGTCTGGAAAGACGTCTGGTCTAATTAGCATATTACGCTTTTATTATTATAGATAACAAACAATCCTTCACATTTTACTCTTATTCTACTATTGATGATGCACAGGTATTGATAGCTTATCTGTTGCCAACTTTTTAATCTACTTTTCTGTCTTCTTCATTAGGTTAGCCTTCCTAAGATAGGACTTGCTTCCCACTGACCCCTGGGCCTACCTCTGTGCCTGATGTATAGCAGCTTCTCAATAAATGGCAACTGCCATGTTAGCAGTGGGGCACTGACTTCCAGGATAGTGGCCAAATTTACAAGACTTATTCACCCATAACCCCTGCTTAGAAAATCTATTGCTGCTCTGCTACTGGTAGCCATTTACCACTTGACTCATCCTCAGCACAAAGGGGGAATTCTGATGTGATCAGCATGACTTTCCTTGACACAGAGTCAAATATAGAAGACTGTTAAATAAATATCTCTTTTGTTCGTTTCATAAAGGGCTTAGAACTTCAAGAAGGATGAAATAAAAGCCTCGTTCATCACTATTCAACCACATAATTTGAGCATTGATTGTGCTCTAGGCACTGGGAACACGAAGGTTGGTATGGAAAGGATCCCTGGTTTCAAAGAGTGAGACTAACAGTCCAGGGAAGCAGACTGACATGTCAACATGTTGTACTATAATGAAAGGAACAAACTCAGTGCTACGGTGGCACAGGAAGGAGATAAGGAGCCAACTCAGCCTGGGAAATCTATAGACCCCACATGGATATGACCAAGGAATTGGAAGACTGAGGAAAATTCACAAAAACAGGATTCTCTGTAACCGATACTCACAGTTTGTGTACTCTGGGAAGTGAGCTCTGATACAGAACTTAGTGTTTGGGACATTTACTGGGTAAGGAGAGAAAGCAAGATTAGGCAGAGGGAGAATTCAAGGTGTGATACAAGCCTGGTGGCCTCAACCAATTCTGGGGCGGGGGGGGGGTGGGGGTGCGGGCGGGGGAGCTCTGGAATTGAAATTGTCTAAGAGTTGTCCTACATTTGGGCAAAATTGGCCAGGCCTTTCTATCCTCAGCTCTATCATTGGATATAGGCAGGAGGTGACCTTGGGAAGGTGGATCTCTGCAGCTGAGGCAATTCCTACAAGACCTAAGGTTGTTGAATGCTGTCTGTCAGTTGCACTCCCAGACTACCCCTTGTGCTAATCAGATTCACTGCTTCCTTTGTGTCCAGTGGGCCTCTCTTCCTTAGAAGAGGAAGTTTGTAGAATAAGTTACACCCCCTGCTACTAAGACCCTCTCCTCCACTAACCACTCTAGAATCCCCTCACTTTCAGCTAGTGTATGTGCTGGGTTTGGTGGCTTAGCTGGTGGCATGACCCAGATTCTCATTATTGAGTGGAATGAGTCCCTCATCTCCATTCCTTTCTCAGGCTAAGGATACTACTCTCATCTATTTCCATCACAATGTGGCAAGAGTGTAACAAGAGGTTCCTAAGTAGATCACCTGAGTTCCACAACATGTTCCTCCATGCCCATGCCCCCATTGTGTAATAGTGGCCCTACCTCTTCTTAATGATTAGGGTCAAGTATCCCTGCCTAGATAATGACTCCTCTTTTTGTTTGTTGTTTCTTCAACACAAGGAGCTTAAATGCCCAGGGACAGCCTTCTTATGGTTCAGTGGTATATTTATTTTGTTCTTTGGGGGAGTGTTCCCTCTCTGGGCATCAGAATTCCTAACCCCACAGAACCTAATGTGATGGGAATGGGCAGCACAAATTCCCTAGGTGTTTTGTTGGGACTGATGGTAAGTAGGATCATTCCTGCTTTGACCCCTGTGGTTCCAAGTCCCACGAATCTTTCCTACCAGGGACATTGCAGCCCAGAGGATGGTGCCCCATTCTTGCAAAGTATTGGCTTTGAGCTGGCACTTAAGCATGTCTTCAGCAAGCAATTCCTAATCTCTAACTGACCCGCAGCTTGGTGTGGAATGTGATAAAAAGCCAGGGGAATTCCATGGCCATGGGCCCACTCTCACATTTCCCCTGGTCTGATGGCTCTTATGTGGGATCTCATATTGTGGTTCAAACACTCCTAAAGCTCTAGGATAGTGGTCCTGGCAGAGGCTCTGTAGGCAGAAAAAGGTAACATATAACCAAAATGTTTATCTATCACTGTCAGAAAAAAATGAGTGGAAGGGGCCCGATGTATTCAGCTTCTCACCAAGTGGTTGCTTGGTCTCTTTGGGGGATGGTGTTTCAGTCATGACTCAACATTGGTTTCTGTTGCTGACATATTGCTAGTCAGGCAGTAACACTAGTTAGATCAGATTTAGTTAGTGATAGCCCATGCAATTGGGCTCATGTGCACCCTCCATCTTTCTTCATGGTTCTGTTCATATGCCCATCATGCCAGTATTGGGTGGCCAATGACATTGGCTCACTGACATCAACCAGCCCAGTTGTTTTGTCTATTTGGTAGTTTATTGCCTCCTTCATGGTAGATTATCCCTGGTGGGCATTAATGTGTGATAAAAAGATCTTCACACTTCATGTCCACTCTCTTATGTCTATCCACAAATGTATATGCTACTTAATGAGAAATACTGTCAAGACACCCTAAATCAATTATTTCCACTTTAGCCTCTGGGAACTCATTCAAATTTTCCCAATGTAACCTTCGGATAACTTTCCCCAGGACTACCATTGAATTGGTAGTAAAACTGAATGTCAATATTCTTTTTAACTATTTTTAGAAAGAGACACCATTAAGCTTGTTCTCTATAAAAGATGAGTCATTTACTCTACCTTGTCTTCAAACATTCCCTAATGTTGTTTATCTTTAAGGAATGTCAGACTGTATTATAAGATTTGATTTTTAGAATGTGTAGTTGTCAGTTTTACACCGTAAGGGATTAATGAAAAATAAAGCATTCTTACTCTGAAGGATGATTTTTTTACATGAAGTTTTGGAGCATTCAAAAAACATTGTGAATAAATCTTTTAAAATTTTTGTAATTATCTCTAATATTATGTAAATAGCTTCAATTTTAAAAGATGTTGAAATGTTGGTATACATTTCATTGCTGAAAGCTAGTCTCCTAACCTCATTTTGTGCATGAGCAAAGGGTGAGATTATTTCTGACACATACAATAAAAAAGATATTGTTGCTGAATAAAGGCTTGTCATTAGAAAGAACTTATCCAACCAGTTAGGCCTGTGATAGTTACGTAAACAGGGCCATGCTAATGCTAGTATCCAACAAACCCTGTGGGCTCATAGGTAAGTCAAAGTACAATCCACCTTGGCTTATGGATTCATAAGCGTATTTCTCTCTAGTGATCTTTTTTAAAAATTATATATATATATTTAATCCTCAACTGAGGATATGTTTTTATTGATTTAAGAGAGAGAGGAAGGTGGGAGGAGAGAAACATCAATGTGAGAGAAAAACATCTATCGGTTGCCTCCTAGGAATGTGCCCTGACAGAAAATTGAACACTCAGTCATCTGGTGTACAGGATGATGCTCCAACCAGCTGAGCCTCCGGCCAGGGCCTCCCTGGTGATCTTGCTCTAATGTACAACCTTAGAACAATTTGAGCATTGCAAGAAGTCTTGGTCATCAGCATCTCTCCATTTTAGCTACTATCACCAATTAATTATATAATTATTAAGGCAAAAGACTGATAAAACTCAATGTGTGTGTCTTGAACAGAGGTATAAAAAACTCTCTGTAGTTGGTTCATTTCCTTCAAGGCTGGGATGTTGTGGAAGTATTTTCTGGTTCCCTTGAAATAAATGTTTATTATATTTCTGTTTTCCAGAATGCTTGGCTTTAAGCCATGAATCACAATTCTCTCCCTCTTGTTTCTACCTAGCCTTTTTTCTTTGGTTTCTACATCCCATTTATACTTATGAGGGAGAAGAGGAAAGCAAAAAACAAAAAACAAACACCCCCCCCCCACACACACACACACACAAAAGAAGGGTTTGGTTGAGTCAGGGAAGTGACTTGTATAGGAGAGAGAGGTTTATGTGCTGCTATTCCATTGCTTTCCCCCAAAACCAATATGTGGTGAGTACTCCACCTGTATTATATTTGTCTACTATTTACTCTTGTTAGAAGTACAAATTCAATTCCTGAATTTGAGTGTCAAGAATTATGAATGCACCCTAGCCAGTTTGGTTCAGTGGATAGAGCATTGGCCTGTGGACTGAAGGGTCCCGCGTTTGATTCCAGTCAAGGGCATGTACCTCCATTGCAGGCTCAATCTCCGGCCCTGGTAGGGCATGTGTGGAAGCAACCAATCTAAGTGTCTCTCTCACATTGATGTTTCTCTTTGTCTCTCCCCCTCTACTCTCTCTCAAACTCAATGGAAAAATATCCTCAGATGATGGTTAAAAAGAAAAAGAAAAAAGAACCATGAATGCAATTAATTGAAATTCACCTCATTGGACACTGGTGAATGTAACTAGGACACCAATCCCTTGTCAAATAAAGGGAAAAAATTAAGCATCTATTCTCTGTTAGGCTTAGTTAAGGAGAAAAAGTTCTTCACAGAAGAATTTCAGCTAATAAATGTGGAACTAATGATAGGATTAAAAATAATGATTTGAAGCCCTTGCAATAACTGATTCAGGCAAAATTCATCAGTGGTTGCTACCATTACTTGAAAGGCTAACAGGGAACTTATAATAGAGGGATCAGGCTGTCACCATATGAATCCTTGATAATCTTAGCATCACAATTGTAGAGCAACCAAATATTGTGGGCCATATGAAGTAGTTGGAAGCTCACAGTACTGCCTATGAAGTGTTCTTGTGGCCACAATTTTTAAAAGTTGAACTTGAATATAACTAAGCCTCTAGAGTTAACTTCCACTCATATTAAATATAGGTGATAGAGAAATAAGTTAAGTCCTACAACAAAGAAGCAAATATATCAGAATGTGGGATATTCTTCATGGTAGTTACCTGATTTCGGCATGTAGTCAACAGCAATGGGCAGAGAAAAAGGGAGAGAGCTGCTCTAGAGTGCAATAGGCCAACACAACAACTAAATGCCACATGTTTTGGATCCTGATTTGAATAAATCAGTTATGAAAAGATTGTTGTTGTTTTTTTAACAGTCTGTGATATTTTATTAAGGAATGGATTTTAGCCTTGGCCAGATAGCTCAGTTGGTTAGAGTGTCATCCACATAAACCAAGGATGTGGGTTTGATTCCCAGTCAGGACACATATAAGAATCAACCAATGAATGCATAAATAAGTGGAACAACAAATTAGTCTCTCTCTCTCTCTCTCAAATTAAAAATAATGGATTTTAGATAATGCAAAGGCATTGTTAATTTTCAGTGCAATAATAGCATTATGGCTATGATTTAAAATTTCTTATTTTGGGGTACACTCAGGTTTACAGAGATGAGGTGATGTCTGAGATTTACTTTTTGAAAGTACTGCAAAAACAAAGAAAAGACAAAATGTTACAAAATCTTTGTAATTATGTGATTATAATTATATGTACTTATAATCAGCATGAGGGGTAGGCATGGAGATTTATTGTATGATTCTGCTATGCTTATGTGTGTTTGGAATTTTTTACAATGAAGATTTAGGCATAGGAGGAAGAAAGAGAAGGCGAACAAGAAAGAACATATACTAATATAAAAAGGACATATAAACATTATAAAACCTAGAGACCAAAGCTTGAACAGCTTCAGCTTTTTATAGGTGCTCACAGGTTTCAAATATCCTGTTATGGAGGAAAACATTCCTTGGGAAAATGATACAGTGAAGTGTGTGTGTATGTGTGTGTGTGTTTATATTTCTAATTGTTTAAATAGCAGGCAACAAATCTCATCTTTAGCAAA
The DNA here is from genome assembly GCA_026230045.1 of Corynorhinus townsendii. NCBI lineage: Eukaryota > Metazoa > Chordata > Mammalia > Chiroptera > Vespertilionidae > Corynorhinus > Corynorhinus townsendii. Next base: position 8,078,040 of record JAPDVU010000012.1, read on the forward strand.
ATGATAATGTTCTCAGGCAGAAAATCCACATGTAATGTATAAGATAAATATTTTAATCTTACTAAATATTTTAAATCCTCCCCCAACTGTCTTCATTTCAGAATAACAGTTAAAAATCAAGGTCAATATAAATACCAAACAGAGAGATATACCACAGAACAGATGTCTTATTAGTACACTGTAATTGTATACACAGGGACTCAAGTGTACCAAACCAAACCAGAACTGATTTGGTACCTTGCCCTACATTACAAATGCCAAGTCTCTGGGAATGAGAAGACCTGAGATTCATCCTTCCCCTGCCACTGACGTATTATATGACCTTGGGCATGTTCATTCATTTCTCTTGGCCTTGTTCCCCCATCTACTAAATGTGCATAACATTTTCCATCTACTTACCATGGGGAAATGGAGAGGACAAATGAGAAAACATCAGTAAAGTGATTTGAGCTGCTCAGGAAAAAAATATTTTTCTAGTACTATAGTATATTAAACTTTTATTTTAACAGAGAACTACACAAAGTTTCTGATTTATAGCTAACAAACCAAGCTTTATTATAATCAACAAACACTACATAGATAATATTTCCTAGCAAGGAATGCTGTCCAAATAACTTTTTAATTGCACTCAGATTCAATTCCCCTTTAAAACTCAGTTTCACTAGAAAGACTATGTAAATTGTGATCAAGTAGAGAGATTTGCAAGATTTCAGCTATATACTTAAAAGTCTAGACCGAAGGGGTTTTTTGTTTTGTTTTGTTTTGTTTTGTTTTCAGTCAGAGAAAGATAAATATCATATGATCTCACTCATTTGTGGATTATAATGAACAAATAAACTGATGAACAAAAACAGATCTAGACCAAAAGGTTTTAAAACCCTGACCTGCTGGTTGGCTGTGACTATAATAAATATTGATTTTAATTGGAGTAATCACACGGGAGCAGAAGAGGTTAAAATTAGTAATTCTAGTTCTTAAAATTACTTTCTAATCTCCCATTGTGTAGAAACAGTAAAAACATTAACATGTGCATGGAATATTGATTTGTCACCTGGAATCACTAATGACAAGGATATTTCTAAGTCTTCCTTCAATTAAAGAAATTAAATGTATAATAAATGCATTTTTATATGTCAACAAGTCATTCTGAGTCCTGAAATGCTGAAAAAGACAAACACATAGTGTTAGTTTAAGTAGGAGAAGTTAAAAAAAATACTTCTTTTTCTACTTTTAACTCCTTCCTCTTCAGTCTATAAATTCAAATGTTTAGGTAAAGTCAGTCACCTGCTTAGACCTCTCCAGTGGCTTGCCCGGTGCACTGATTATGAAACCCGAACTCCCCCAGCCCAGGCTCAAGGTCTTGTTCAGACAGCCTCTGCCCACTACCTGCCTTTATCTGCAACCATTCTCTACCTCACTCGCCCGCCCCCGCCCCTTCACATGGCTCTTTCTTCTGTTCCTGGAACTTGCAAATTTATTCTTTGCACTTGCTATTTCTTCCAACAGAATTATTCATCCTTCATTTATTTACATGCCTGCCTCCTTTTCACTATTCAGGTCTCAGCTCAAAATGTCCACTTCAAAGAGGCCTTCCCTGACTCCCTATTGTAAGCAGCCACTTCCCCACCCTCACCCTCTATCACATCACTGTTTTGACTGCATAGCATTGATCACTTTCTGATTTTATCTTGGCTGATTTATTTGTTTGCTTATTGTCCCACTCTTCCCTTCTATACAGCAGGGGCATTGTTTCTTGTTCACCTCTGTTTCTGGCATAGTCCCATAAAAATATGCTAACTATTCATTCAAAAACTATCTCAGCATTATTCTCCAGCACTCATCTTCATCTTCTTCTGCCTATCTGAGGTTGAAACCATCTCATCCCTGAAACAATGCTCCAGCAAAGAAAGGGATAGGAAACTCATTTTGCTTAATTTATAACCCATTTTGAGGCTGACATTGCTTCTATCAGAATCAGGGATTAAGGGCTTTTTACAAATCACATGCCTCAGACTGTAAAAGAACTGCTGGTTCTGGACCACCAGTTTAAGCTAGGCCAGACTCTCCATCAAAACTCAGAGTCCTGATTTTCCCCAATCTGGTTAAATCTCTGGGCTTACTTGCTAACTCAAGCAGTCAAAAGAACTGGAGCTTTATTTGCAAATGTTTTAGTAGCCAGAGAACCTGTTACTTCTATAATGTCATTCCTTGGTTCAACAAATGTTAATTGAGAGCTTACTAGGTTCCAGAATTTTACTAGGTTATTTACAAAACCTTTACAAGATCACTTTCCAAGAGATAGAAAAGTAAATGAAACATTACATTTGTCCTTAGGGAGCTAACATCTAGTAGGGGGACACAGACAGGCAAACAAAAAGTTAAAATACAGGGAGTAAGTATGAAGTGTTATGGGAGTATTGAAGGGCATCTTAGTCTAGTGCAGGAGTGATGCTGAGAAGGCTTCCCAGAAAATAGAGTACTTAGACTGAGATCTGAGACTGAATGTAGTTGATAACCAGTCTCAAATGATACAGAGAAGCCAGAGTACCAAGTGGTGAGTACAGTACACACGAAGACCAGGAAATAATAGCGCACACAAAAAGAAGCTCATTGTAGCTATAGCAAGGTTTGGGGGACGTGTAAGTGTAAGGGGGTGAAGCTATGGAAACAAGAGGGGATGCCCAGCTGGCATGGCTCAGTGGTTGAGCATCAACCTGTGAACCAAGAGGTCATGGGTTCGATTCCTGGCCAGAGCACATGCCCAGATGAGGGCTCAGTCCCCCATTGGGAGAATGCAGAAGGCAGCTAATCAATGTTTCTTTCTCATCATTGATATTTCTCTCTCTCTCCCTCTCCGTTCCTCTATGAAATCAATAAAAAAATATATTTTTTAAAACAAGAAGGGATAAAAATCATGAAAATCTGATAAAGCCAGGTTGCGAAACTTGGACTTCATTCTGAGGGCAGTGGACAGATATCCAGTATATTATTTGTAGCAGGAAATGGCCCTGGTGGGGTAGCTCAGTTGGTTAGAGTGTTGTCCTGATAAACCAAGGTTTTTGGGTTCAATCCTAGTCAGGGCACATACAATAAGCAACCAATGGCCCGGCTGGCGTGGCTCAGAGTTTGAGTGTTGACCTATGAACCAGAAGGTCATGGTTCAATTCCCGGTCAGGTCAAATGCCCAGGTTGCAGGCTCAATTCCCAGTGTCAGGTGTACAGGAGGCAGCCAATCAATGATTCTCTCTCATCATTGATGTGTCTATCTCTCTCTCCCTCTCCCTTCCTCTCTGAAATCAATAAAAAATATATTTTTTTAAATAAGAACTAATGAATGCATAAATAAATGGAATAACAAAAATCTCTCTCTGAAAAAATCAATAAAAACTGTAGCAGGAGAGTGTCATGATTAAGTTTATGTTTTAGAATGATCATAGTAGCTACTACAATGTGTAGATTGGATCTTTAAGGACAGAGATCAAAGGCAAGGAAGTGATTCAGAAGCCTTTTGCAGTAGTGGAGGTGAGAAATGTTAGTGGTGCTGTTAGTGGCTGTGGTAATGGAGAGAAATGATTTGCAACATGTTAAACAATTAGAATGAATAAGACTTGGCATTTGAATGTGAGGGATTATGGACTTGGAATGGGTCAAAAATGACAGTTTGCTGGCTTGGGAAACTAGTGTGATGGTGAGGCATTCACCTAGTACAGTGGTCGGCAAACTGCGGCTCGCAAGCCACATACGGCTCTTTGGACTCTGGAATGTGGCTCTTCCACAAAATACCATAGCCTGGACGAGTCTATTTTGAAGAAGTGGCATTAGAAGAAGTTTAAGTTTAAAAAATTTGCCTCTCAAAAGAAATTTCAACCGTTGTACTGTTGATATTTGGCTCTGCTGACTAATGAGTTTGCTGACCACTGACCTAGTAGGTTAAAGATGAAAGAAGGGGATGGGAAGATGATACATTTTGAATACATAATCCATGTGGTGCTTCTGGTACCTCTTGAGTTATTGGACTGATAATGGTCATCTGGGACTCAGGAGAAGGATCTGGGCAAGAGTCTAGAATCGGGAGCCACTGGCATAGTGATGGTAACTGGATTCATGGCAGTGGGTAAGATCTGTTGTTCTTCACGGCACATGTTGGGGGGGAAAGCAGTTAATTTTTTAAGAAGCAATTGATTTCTTCAATGAGAATGGCTGATACAGAATAGAAATATGCTATAAAAAAAGACAAAAGAACTTGGGGTGGTGAACACACAATATAATATACAGATGATGTATTATAGAATTGTATACCTAAAACCTATATGATTTTATTAACCAACTAGAGGCCCAGTGCACAAAATTCGTGCATGGGGGGGTCTCCTCAGCCCAGCCTGCACCCTCTCACAATCCGGGACCCCTTGGTGGATGTCCGACTGCCAGTTTAGGCCCGATCCCGCATGGATTGGGTCTAAACCGGCAGTCAGACATCACTCTCACAATCCGGGACCACTGGCTCCTAACCTCTGACCCTCTTGCCTGCCTGATTCCCCCTAACCACTCTGCCTACCTGCCTGATTGCCCCTAACCACTTTGCCTGCCTGCCTGATGGCTCCTAACCATTTGCCTGCCTGTCTGATCACCCCTTACCATTCGCCTGCCTGCCTGATCACCCCTAACCGCCTCTGCCTTGGCCTCCGCTGCCGTGACTTCGTCCGGAAGGATGTTCGGAATGATGTCTGGAACATCGTTTGGCTGTCCAGTCTAATTAGCATATTATGCTTTTATTATTATAGATGTCACCCCAATAAATTCAATTAAAAAGTAAAAAAAAAAAAAAAGATACACTGAAGCAATATATCATTATTGTTATCAGATTTTGGAGGCTTTTAAGTTCAAGGCTAAGTAAGTGCCCAACATGGCTCAATAGTTTTAAAGACCAAGTAGTGAACAGGTTGGAAAAGTTTCTTTTTGGAGGGCTCTTCACTACTAGTTGAGGGAACACATGCTTCTTCCCAGGTTTCTTCTTCCTAAGGAGCTTTCTGAAAAGCTCTTTGAGATGTACAAATGTCCATTGTACTGGCTATTTCTCCCAAGGTAATACTTTTGTCCTGCTCCTTCCAGGAATTCAGTGCCCTGTGAACCAGTGTAGCGGTTTGCCAGCAAACTGCCAAAAACAGAAGTTATCTTTGCTTTACTGGAAGTGCCATTTTCCCAAGATGTTTGTTTAAACATTTATAAGAAAAGAGATGCATAGAATCTGGAGACTTTTTGTGTGGGTAAAAACACTGTTGTCAAAGAAGTGAAGGGAAAGGGGTTGCATCATGAAAAAGAGAGAGGAGCATTTACAGAATATCTATTTTCTTCATCATTAACTCATTCAGTCAAATAGTTACAAAATCTAGTGCCAACTGCAGGCTCTCAGAACCTGATTTCTGTAATGGCCCATTTGTATTAGAATATGGCAATGTCAGAGGCCCCAATTCATTCTCTGAATGCCCTAAAACATATGATTCCAGATGAAGAGAAAAATTGGCAGTCACACAGGGAATAATGAGCTGAGGACTCTGTAAAAGATGTCTATGGAATTACATCCAGAAGGAAGAATGGCATTCCTCTGCAAAGAATAAAAACAGAGCCAAAATATTAGACTCAAATGGATAAAGTATGTAGCCCAAAGTTAAGACAAGAGTGTATTGATTTGTTTCATAAACTGAGAACTCAGAGATGTAAGCATCTGGAAGAGAAGCAAAAGACATGTTGAATATATCATGTCTATTTTATGTATATACTAGAGACCCAGTGCATGAAATTCATGCACTGGTAGGGTCCCTAGCGGCTGCCAGCCACTGGCCCACCATCTGGGTACTCCCTCCTTTCCCTCAGCTGGCCCCGCCCCCTTGTAGAACTCCTGGACAACTCCTGGTAGAGGAGACAATTTGCATATTATGCTTTTATTATATAGGATTTTTAATTGAATTTATTGGGGTGACATTGGTTCACAAAACCATACAGGTTTCAAGTGCACAATTCAACAAAAATCATCTGCACAGTACATAGTGTGCCCATTGCCCAAAGCAAAGTCTCTGTCCCCATTTATCCCCCACTTTGTCCACCTCTGCCTACCCCTACCCCCTTTCCCCTCTGCTATCACCTACTGTTGTCTGTGTCTATGTGTGATTTATATATGTTTGGGGTTGTTGTTTTTTTCTTCTTAATCCATTCACTTTCTTTTATCCAGCTCCCCAACTCCTGCCCTCTCTGACAGCTGTCAGTCTGTTCCATGTATCCATACCTCTATTTCTATTTTGTTCATTAGTTTATTTTGTTCATTAGATTACACATATAAGTGAGATCATATGGTATTTGCCTTTCTCTGACTGGCTTATTTCACTTAGCATAATAATCTCTAGGTCCATCTCTTTTATGGTTGAGTAGTATTCCATTGTATAAAAATACCACAGCTTTTTAATCCACTCCTTGTCTTCTGATAGGCAGTTGGGCTGTTTCCATGTCTTGGCTATTATAAAGAATGCTGCAATGAACATAGGGGTACATACATATATTGTTTTGAATTAGTAATTCAGGCTTCTTCAGATATATTCCCAGAAGCAGGATCACTGGGTCAAAAGGCAGTTTCATTTTTAATTTTTTTAGAAAACACCATACTGCTTTCCATAGTGGCTACACTAGCACTCTTTTACTATTTCCCAATAGTAAAAGAGTATTAATATTTGTTGATTATGCAAAAAATACAGCCTTCCTCCTTGTAGAACAATGGAAAATATGAAAGAAGAGAACAAAAATTAATCACAATCGCACATCTCTCCAACCTTACTATTTTGCTGTATTTTCTTGCATTCTTTTTTCTAAATGTATGTATGCTTACACATGCATATGTTTAGTTAAGACACTGATTCATATTATAATGTATCTGAAATTGTGGTGAGACTTAAATTGTTGGCTACATTTAATTTCATATTTTTTCCTAAAAATGAGAAAAAAATCTTTGGTGTCTTAAAACTGAGAACCTACAATGTATAATTTTATAAAAATTGAAGTTTATACCATTTAATTCAGAGGTAAAGACAATGTGCTCATGTTTGGACAAAATAGTGTAAAATGGAAAGAGGTTATTTTGGAGTATTTTTGGCAGAGGTAGGAACTATAAGAGAAAGAGTGGTGGCAGACAAAATGTGACTCTCAGGAAAATCTAATAAAGTCCTACTCAAATAAAATGAGATGTCCAGTTATTTTTAGACCACTGAATTCTCCAACAGCAGAGCCAACCTTATCGGTGTGTGTCCCGAATGTAAATATTCCCTCAACCCAGAGGAAACATACTAATGCCTTCCTTCCAGGAATTCAGTAAAGACAATATTCACAGACAAAACTATATTAATACAATTTAATAAATTAAACTGATAAGTTCCCTCTTTTCTGTGGTTCCTGTCAGATGAGTTTCTGTTACCAAATAGGACAAACTAATTTTTCAACACATAGGAAGGAATAGTTCCTTTCTTCTACATACGCCTCTAATTGACCAAAGTGCTTATTCATTCCGGGACCTGTGCTAAGGTCTGGGGATATAACTGTGAGCACATGCGGGTGGTCCCTGTCTTCATGCAGCCGAGAATCTTGTGTGGGAAGCAGGGGGAGTCAAGTAAGCACAGTGAGGTGAAATAATAGACAATGGAAGGAAGTACGGGGTACTCTGCAAGCACATGGGAGGGTTTCTTAACCCTGATTTGCAGGGCTGAGAGGCTTTCCTGGGATGTGATAGCTAAGTGACCTCAAGAATAGTGGCACCCGTGGGCGTGGCTCAGTGATTGAGTGTCGATCTATGAAGCAGAAGGTTACATACCCTGCTTGTGGGCATGATCCCCAGTGTGGGGTGTGCATGAGGCAGCTGATCAATGATTCTCTCTCATCATTGATGCTTCTATCTCTCCCTCTTCCTTCCTCTCTGAAATCAATAAAAAGTATATTAAAAAAAAAAAGTAATGTCCAGTGGGAGAATCCAAACACAAAATAACACACATAATTCTTCTTGGGTACAGTACAAAAACAGGCAAAGTTATCTGTGTTGTTACAAGTCAATGAATGAAAAATAAGCAAGCTCTCAATTGCATAACATATCAATTCATGCAGTTCTAGAAAAGGAGTATGTGATTTGATCTTCAGTAGCTGGGGTCTGGTGGCGGGAAAGTGATTATAACTATGACTGGCTTTTATATCAACCTCGATCATTCACTGTCTTACCAATTGGTTCTAATAAGGTGCTCACAGCTCTATATTTAATTTCCACAAATTATTCATTGATTACCTGAATTAAATTTTCTGTCCAGCTTCCCCTTGTACTCTTTTAGGCCACTTTCCCTACCATCCAGCTGGTGGGTGCCAGTAAAAATCAGAAACTAATTTTGATTTTGGTATAAATTTGTGGTTTTCAATTGGGACAGATTTTGCCTCCCTAGGGGGCATATTTGATTGTGACACTGGCATCTAATGATGGAAGCCAGGGTTGCTGGTAAAATCCTACAATGCACAGGCAAAGAATTATTAGGTCCAAAATGTCAATAGTCTTGGAGTTGAGAAATTCTAGCCTCAATGAGAATAAAATACAGAAGCAATTCACAATTAACAAATATATTTCAAATTGAAGTATGAGTGATTTGGAGCTTACCTCTCTTTTGGATTCACTATTCCACAGCTTCCGTCCATGAACAAGGATCACAGACATTAAATATGCACTTCCTACTCCCTGTGCGTATTTCTCAGTGGTAGACACCCCCTCTTTTCAAATGGGAATGTCTAATGCTGGTTATTTGTATAATGGCTTAGGCATATATATGGGCAGTAGAAATTCAAGTGAAGAACTTTTCATAGAGTCGTAACTAAGAGTGAGGAAAATATTTCCAATGTCAGATCTTTTGGACTTCAAGAGGGTCAAGCCCTTGGATGTTTGCTTTCTGCATGTTTACCCAATTTTTATATGTTCTTTTGATACCTCAAAGGCCTATTTCATTATCCTCCTTTGGCCCTGATTAACTGAGTTACTTGCATGCTCAGACTTCAGTTCTGCATGACTGGACAAATTCTTGGCATGAACCTTACTTTCCCCATCCTCATGCTGAAAGAATTGTTAATATTGATCATTTTTTAATTGCTTTTCACATTTCTTTCAGGAGTGAGTTTGGAATGTTCTTTAATTTACATCTGTCCCGACAGCACTGGAAACAGCATTTGTTCTTTGAAATGAATAAATTAAATTTTATTTGGGAAAATTAATTCAGCACAATGCAAAGTTGTAAGCAAGGTCCCTGAAGGGACACTTTCATTTTGTGGCTGCTCATCGGCACTTCCAGCCATAAGTAACCTACTGACTGTATCCCAAACAGGAGTCTTCAGCATCTGAAGGGTCAGTTGAAAGGGCCCAAAGAACTGTGCTCTTATTAATAGTCTAGCTAGAATGTGGCCACATGTCTGGTTCAAAATTGAAATTCATAATGGCATCTAAGAGAATGGGTTGGTTCCAGGACCTTGCAGGAGCTCTAAGCCACCCCAGAAGATTCTACAAGCCCCAATTCTGCCAATCCTTACCCAGCACTCCTTCCCGAGAACTTTGGGGGATGAGAAAGAAGTAAGGAGTAGGTCTGAGGACCCATGTGCTGCCATGGGAGTATGCTATCAAAGTATACTTCAAGCTTCTAAATTGAAGGAAGAATGTGTGAGGTGACCATGTTTTTTAAACCCAGGCCTAACCCAAACCCTGGTCCTCTCTCCAGACCCTGGAGACTCTGAAGTCACTGTGTTTAGAAAAATAATTGTGCAATTTTTTTTTTCCAGTGTCCTGCTGACCTTGCCTTGGAAAAATGTGTGTAAAATGTATTCTAAATCGCATCTTCTTGTTGACTCTGTCCCTAGCTGAAATAGAGTAAATGTATAATGATTATCACTATTTGACATGACCATAAAAATATGAGAATATTAATCATGGAAATTATTTTCATGCAAGTTCAATTAACCAATTTTTCAACAGCAGAAACACAGAAGTTTAAAACTTTTTAAAGTTTTAAAGTAAACATGGCAGAGACTTTTTAGGTAAACTCATAGCTGGAAAGTTATGAAAAAAATTTTTATAACCACAAAGATGCTGTATAACAGGTCCCTATAGGGCTAGTGTGGTCAAATGACTATAACAATGTTAAGAGCAATGATTTGGTGTCAAACAGAACCTGCTTTTGCCACTTACTATCTGAGTGACCTTTGACCAGTGACATAAATTTAGCCTCAGTTTCTTTATATTCAAATGAAGATGATAATGATACTTATGGACTTTGAGAAATATTAAATGACTTATTGTGTATAAAATGCTTATTCAGTCCTTCAATGGTCATTTATAATTATTATTCTTATACACCAGGTAACAGTGTACTTAATTCACTGGCATCAAGTACATTCACAGTGTTGTGCAACCATTACCATTATCCATTTCTAAAACTTTTTCATCATCCCAAACAAAAATTCTATACCCATAACAATCATTCTCCACTCAGTCATTTTTAAATGATAATTTCATTATATTTTTACATAATGAAAAGCATAATTCCATTTAATATTATGAAGTATGCCATCACTGTAGAAAATTAGAAAATATAGATAAAAATGAAAGTTAAATCACTTGAAATTTCACTCTTCACAAATCAGTAACATTAAAAATTTGGTATATTGTGTCATCAGTTTTCCTCTTATAAAAATATATGTAAAGTGGAATCCTATTTTAAATTTTATTTTTTAACTACTTCAAAAATCTTTTCCCTAGTAAGCACATTTTAGTAGAAGTGGTACAAAACCATGAAAAAAAAGAGGCAGAGAACTACTTCTTCTCTTTAAAAAGGTTTGATGGGGAAGCAGTGAGGAGAGGCCAAAATGACTTGTTTTTATGGAAACCACTTCAGCTGAAGACTAATTTTCCTTAATGTACAGCTGTCAAGAGCCTAAGAATTACTATAGCAACTCAGCCTAAAGCCTAATTGTCATTCTTCAGAGTCTTTCAAAATAAACAGAAATCTCAAAACATAAGATTCAAGCCTTAGCCGGTTTGGCTCAGTAGATAGTGTCGGCCTGCAGACAGAAGGGTCCCAGGTTTGATTCTGGTCAAGGGCACATACCTTGGTTGCATGCTCCTCCCCAGTCCAGGCCCTGGTAGAGGCTCTTGCAGATGGCAACCAATCAAAGCGTTTCTCTCACATTGATATTTCTCTCTGTCCTTCCCTCTCTCTTCCACTCTCTCAAAAAAATCAATGGAAAAATGTCCTCGGGTGAGCATTAAAAAATAAATAGATAGATAGGTAGATAGATAGATAGATAGATAGATAGATAGATAGATAGATAGATAGACACAAATAAAGGGTACACCTTAACAGAACATATTCTAAAAACAAATAGAGATACAAAAGAATCATAATATTGTTAAAGGCAATATTGCTATTATTATATGGAAGCTATTTAAAATAAACTATAGATTATTGCAAATACTAATATTGAGGTTAGGAACAAAGATTTTCAGTGTAAGAAAAATAAGTAAGTGAAGGGTGAAGGTCAATGGGGGAAAAAAAGGAGACATATGTACTACTATTTATAATACTTTAAACAATAAAATTTTAAAAAAGTAGAAAGTTAAAGAACTTAAGTAAAAATATCCTATAGTATTACATTGTTCAATGTTAAATTTGAATTACAAATACAATTTCCATCAGCATTTTTTCCTTTTTGAATATATATATTTCCTAGTATTGTCTACTGAAAAGGCCTAGAAGCAATGACAATCCAGTAGCAATGATGATTCAATGATGATTGAATGAAACCTTTGGTTGAAAGGCAGATGGGAACATTATCATGAGGGATCATAAGGCTGTCAGCACATGACAAGTCAATCTTAGCATCTCTTAAAGTGGAAAAACCAGATATCATATGTCTCCTGATGTGATAATGTGCCACCTCATTGGGTGAGGGGAGTTGACCCTGAATCAACTAAATTCTTTACATCCAACTTTCATTTACAGGAACAACAGGGTATAAAGGAGCAAGTTAAATGACACCGCAAGAAAGCAAACATTCCTCAAACAACTTAACATGGTTTCTGCCACTTGTTAAAGGCAGAGAGGAAAGGGAAGGGGAGAGAGTGACTGTTTCAGATGAAAAGAAGCTAAGAGGCACAGCAACCAAATGTTTTGTATAGATGTTGTTTGTATCCCTATTCTAAGAACTGTAAAAACACTTTTTTGAGACAATCGGGAAATTTGATTATGGTCTTGGATATTAAAGGATGCTGGAGAATTATTATTAATTTTGTTAAGTGCAATAATGACATTTTGGATATGTAAGAAAATGTCCATTCTTTTTAGCTATTCATACTGAAGAATCACTATGATACTTGACATGACACAATGTCTGGGATTCACTTTAAAATATTTCAGCAAAGAAAAAAGGGGGAACAGATGAAGCAAATGTGGGAAAAACTTTTATTGAACCTGGGTAATCTCTGTTCTTGTTACTATTGCTGTGTAAGAATGTGATCTCAAGATTTACTGAATTAAATGCAATAATTATTATATCTTGTATTTTCTCTGGGTCAGAAATATGGGAAGGGCTTGGCTGTGCAGTTCTGGTTCTCGAGATTTCTCATGTGATGATGGTTGTTGCTGTAGCAGATGGTGGGATGCGGGTGCAGGCAGAGTGGGTGCATGTAGTAGTCACAGGCCTCTCTCTCTGATCTCTCCGTGAGGGTTAAGTTGACCTTTCTTACACATGATGGCCTCAGGGCAGACAGAATGCTTGCTTGGTAACAGTTGTCTTCAAAAGCCAGTATTCCAGTGAACAAAGTAGAAGCACATTGCCTTTTATGCCCTCCCACGTAGTGCCATTTCCTCTGTAGGGTATTGGTTGAAGCTGAAGCAACATAGGTTGCACTTTTGGGGAAAGGATTCTCAAAAACATTGTGCACATATTTTAAAACTGCCACATCATCCCACACATCTGGTGACTAGCCCCCAACTCAAAAGACCACAAAAGAATTGACAGCCTATTTATCATGGTTACACATAAGTGGGGATTTTTATGATTCCCCTGACCACGGAACAACTGATTCTTTCTGAAATTCCCATAGACCTTATAGATTTATCTAAAACTTCATACGTTGGGATCTCTTAAATTACCTTATGAGATAGCACTTGTGAGATGCCTGGCCCAGTACTGGGCCCATCATAAATACTCTGCAAATATTGGTTCTATCTGATCAATTTTGTTACTGTTTGAACACATCATTAATAAATCATAGTTGGTATGACATCATGAGTTTCTGAAAGGCCTGGCACAGATAGAGTTTGCAAGAGGAATGGAACCCCTGTAGAAACTAAAATTCATTCCGAAAATGTTGCAATTGGACAATGGTTGGAGATAACAGGGAATAAGCTATTATATAGGTCAGAGTCCTTATTTTGCTTTCCAATTTGTTTATATTTTCTGTCAGCTTTCTTTTTTTCCCAGATTGCCTTTTTAAAAACTTTCCTGAGCAACAGAAAAATAAGAGCATCTCCCTATGTGAAGTATGAATACATCGTGCCAAAGCTTTTTATAGAATACTATTGATGTTTAGAATCCCATCTGTTTTAAAATATTTCTGAAGATTAAGCAAAATATAGACCAGATTTGAATCTATAAGAAACCTCTTATAGATTCTTTTTAAATCTTAAATTCTGATGTTATACACTAAAATTAATTTGCAATTTCAATTAATGTGTAATTTCCCAAACTGAGAGAAATGTTAATCAGGTAATTACTATAGTGATTCAAGAAAGGAAAACTTAATATTTTCTTTCTCTTAAAAGAAACTTAATATTTTAACAGTCTAATATTTTCTCTTCCCTAAAAGATCCCTTAAAATTACAAGTCATATAACAATAGGCTAATTATAAATTATGAATATTTATTTATTAAAATACTTTATTAATTTTCATTAATGTTATTTTATTAATAAAATTACATTGTAGTGTCCAAACTCTTTACTAATATTGATTGTCTATCCTTCTGACAATTATAAAATTCAATGCCTTCATTTTTTCTCTTTAGTGGCCTTTATTACCCAGGAATATTTGTGGAATTGATATTTAGCTCCACATACCTTGGCCTAATAACTTTCATAACTCCATGTTCCCAATCAGTCGATTATGCTATATCATAGGGCATACAATTTCAGAGGTTCAAACACTATTGACTGAATTCAATTGTGATTTTTATATCACAGGCCCCCCCCAAAAATCTCATAAATTGCAAACAGATGAGTCTAGAATGAGTCTTTACATTCTTAGCAAAATGCCTTATCTACATTCTAAATCATGTCCTGTAAGAAAAATACTTTTTTTGTAGATGACATTTTATTGAAATCAAGAATAAGCCTGAAGGGAAAAAAAAAAAAAAAGGAGTACTACATATATTTTCTTTATTACATTCTTTGTGTGATATGTTCTGGCAAAATAGAAAGCATTACAGAAACCATTTAACTGAGAAAGAAATTCTACTCCTCACACAACGCTCATTGATGTCAGTGGGCGTTCTGTGAATGGAACAAATGTTGAACTTTACCCTGCAATGTTTAAACTGCAATCCTCCCTGCTCTTGGCGGAGCCTGGCTTCCCACTGAAAGGCATTGTAGTCTGTGCAGGGATTACACAGCGGGTTAATAGTCTAGTTTTTTTGCTTCTTTTGGAGCAACAGATGAAACATAATACCTTCTTTTAGGGCTATTACGTACTTTTCAACACAAAAGACTTTAAATGAGGTGGTGTGAGAAAGTAAAAGGTAGAGTCTGTGGATGGAAATTTATGTTGGTAATGATTCTTGAACTACCTTCTCTATTAGTCACTCAGAAGCATCAATGAGTCCTATACATTAAAGGGAAAGAGAAATATTACAAAATATTACACACCGTGTAGCATATCAATATGGGAGCCATGCTCACTCTATTTTTGTTATACTCCATTAGACACATGTATAAAGATTGATTATCAGCAATATTCCAACACAGATGGTTTTTGGTAAAATGAGATAAAATGATTATAAATGAGATGAAGCAAAAACATAATATCATCATTTCAAGGTAAACTTCTGCAGTACCAAATTGGAATGGCTTATTTCTTTAAAAAAAAAGTTTTTATTGATTTCAGAGAGGAAGGGAGAGAGAGATAGAAACATTAATGATGAGAGAGAATCACTGATCAGCTTCCTCCTGTATGCCCAACCAGGGATCAAACCTGGGACCCCTCAGTCCGCAGGCCGACACTCTATCCACTGAGCCAAACTGGCCAGGGCAGAATGGCTTATTTCTTTATATTCAATCCCATGAATACAGGAGATGTGATTCTAGTCATGAATAGCACCGTTATCAGGATCCTATTGTTTCTACTTGGTGGAATATTTCCCTTTTATTTTGCATACTTTGTAAGTCCTTTATTTTCTACAATGCATACACATTGCCTTACTAATAGAAAGAGAGAGAAAAGGAGAAGAAAGGGACCAGCTTTTGTTTTAAAGGAGTAGAGGAAGAGGAAGACAAAGAAACAGGAAGTATTTCAAGGTGAAATCAAAACTGCTTTTGTTTTTATTCAATAGAAGATTGTGAATTACAAAAAAAGAAATCCCCAGTGATTAAATGTAAAAATGCTGGCAGAAATAGGATGTGGAATATCTATTGACACAGGCAGTAAAAGTAGTCACAGGGCAACATAGAAGTTAATGGCACTTACACTGTGTCTCAGGCTGCTGGGTTCATATTCCAGTTCTACAACTTCCTAGCAAGGTGATCTTGTGCAGGCAGGTTA
Organism: Corynorhinus townsendii; assembly: GCA_026230045.1. Classification (NCBI taxonomy): domain Eukaryota; kingdom Metazoa; phylum Chordata; class Mammalia; order Chiroptera; family Vespertilionidae; genus Corynorhinus; species Corynorhinus townsendii. The sequence continues at coordinate 8,093,906 of JAPDVU010000012.1, forward strand.
TCTATTAACTGGCATCATAATTTATTTTCTGATAAGAATGTATTGAAGAGGAGGAGTGAGTCAGAGGCTTGGGAGAAGTTTATAGAGGCCAAGCTGTGCTGCTTGGATCAGCTGTAAAAGTCAGATACTCGCTTCCAAAGGTAGCTGAGAGGAACAGCGGGAGCCTCAATGTCTGCAGTCAAGGTTGCCCTCTGGTCCACTAATTTTCTACGCCGAGGCCCTTGGCACAGCAGGGTCCCGTGTCCTGGGATATCAGACGCACTCAGAAATGAAATGGCCTTTAGCAGTTTTCTTTCTTTTTAACTAATCCACAACTATGATTTTTTTATAGTATAGATTTTTTTTTTTTTTAGTTTATCTATACTCAATGTCAATGTTATTCATTTTTTATTTTTTAAAACTTTTCCCTTATATAGTATATTGAAATCAATCTCAGTTGTGGGCTTTTAGGAGAATTTAGCCTTAAAATCTTTTCTCTACTTGCTGTTTTTGGTGATTTTTAAAAAAACTCTCATTTTCTCTCTCCCTTCACCTGTTTGTTTTCTACAAACTTATTTTAGTCTTTTAAAAATATTTTGCTGGCCAGCCAAGATGGCATACAAGTGCATCCAGCAGCTATGGAGGAAGAAGCAGTCAGATGTAATGAACTTTTTCCTCAGGTTGTACTGCCAGCTCTCTGCACTCCACAGAGGGTCTGGGGGCCTGGCTGCAGGGATGGCCCAGTGTGTGGCAGGCAAATGCTTGAATGACTATCTGGCCTCCTACTTGGTAAGGGTGAGAAGCCTGGAGGCTGATAATCGGAGACTGGAGAGCAAAATCTGGGAACACCTGAAGAAGAAGGGACCCCAGGTCAGAGACTGGGGACATTACTTCAAAACCACCTAGGTCCTGAGAACTCAGATCTTTACAAATTCTGTGGGCAATGCCTGCATTGTTCTGCAGATTGACAACAGCCCATCTTGCTGCTGATGACTTCAGAGTCAAGTATGAGACGTAGTTGGCCATGAGCCAGTCTGTGGAGAGTGACATCAATGGTTCCCAAAAGGTCACTGATGACATCAATCTCACTCATCTGCAGCTGGAGAGAGAGAGATCGAGGCTCTCAAAGAAGAGCTGTTCTTCATGAAGAAGAACCCGAGGAGGAAGTAACTGATCTACAAAACCAGATTGCCACCTCTGACTTGACTGTGAAGTTGAATGTCCCAATCTCGGGACATCAGCCAGATCATGGCAGTCATTCAGTCCCAGTATGATGAGCTGGCTCAAAATAATCAAAAGAAGCTAGACAAGAATTGGTCCCAGCAGACTGAGGAGAGTACCACAGGGTCACCTTGCAGACCACTGAGATAGAAGCTGCTGAGATAACACTCACAGAGCTGAGACATACAGTCCAGTCCTTGGAGATTGACCTGACCTGAATGAGGAATCTACAGTTCAGCTTGGAGAATAGCCTGAGCGAGGTGGAGATGCACTATGCCATGCGATGGAACAGCTCAACGGGATCCTGCTGCAGCTGGAGTCAGAGCAGGCCCAGGTACGGGCAAAGGGGCAGCGCCAAGCCCAGGAGTATACAGCCTGCTGAACTGTAAGGTCAAGCTGGAGGCTAAGATTGCCACCTACCACCACCTGCCAGAAGAAGGGGAGGACTTCCATCTTGGTGACGCCCTGGACAACAGCCACTCAATGCAATCCATCCAGCAAAGTGGTATCTGAGGTCAAGACACCAAAGTTCTGAGGTATTAAGGCAGCTGAAGCGGGGCACCCCTTGGGGTGCAGGAGGCCAATAAAAAGTTCAGAGATCATTGAACATAATTTTTTTTTTAACTTCATGTCCTAGTTTTAAGTATTGTGTTAGTCTTTTTAAAGAAATTATTTTAAGCCTACTTTTTTTCTTTCTCTTCTTCTACTTGATCCCATATTTTTTCTCTATTGTCTTTATAATAATTGACAGGAAGCAAATCCAAGGAAGTGTGAAGAGTGGAGAGACTTCACCTTACAAACAGAGGCAGGAGAGGCATTCTTCTCTTTCCTCTTTCATACTCCTGCACTTGCCTCCTTGGATCCTTCTCAGGATTCTCCAGCCCCAACAGAACCTTAGTTCATGAGCCTGGGAGAACTGGAGAGTTAATTCCCTTCAGGGCCTTAAACTCATTACAGCACTTTTGATTTGTGAGAACATTTGCTACCATCTCACCCTGTTCAGCCCTTATTTGAGGAAACTAAAATCTTAAAATCCATGGTTTCCACAGTGTAATCATTGGAATTCGGTCACACTGTGGCGAATACATATCCAGAAGCCTGGTGGTCTGGCCTAGAGGAATATGCCCGAAGAGGGGGTCCCAATGTGCGCCCAGGCCTGACTTTTTGAGGTAGTGCTGTTGAGCTTCCCTTAGACATTCATGGACAGTGGCATCAGAAAGACTCTGTGTCTAGTTTCTGGGACCATGTTTAAGCCAGTTTAATGCCAATTTATTTGTCATCAAATTGGTTCACTTCTCTTTCTGTCAAGGTCAGAGGAGCACCCTTTGATTCTTTGGCTCCTCTCTAGAGCACTGAAAAGGTACTACCCCAACTGCAATAGAACAGCAAAAGCTAGCTAGAGTTTCATTTATCCTGGCTTTTAAATAGGGTTGCTCTCCACCTGATTTTTATTGCCTTTGTATTTCTTTTTTGTGAACTGCTGGTTTATGTCTTTTATAAATACTTCTATTGGAAAACAAACTGATGGTTGCCAGAGGGGAGAAAATTAGGGGGGTTGGGTGAAAAATGGTGAAGGGATTAAGATGAACAAATTGGTAGTTACAAAATAGTCATGGGGTTATAAAGCACAGCATAGAGAATATAGTCAATAATATTGTAGTAACTATGTATGATGCCAGGAGGTTACTTGATACTTTGTAAATTATATGATTATCTAATCACTATGCTGTACACCGGAAACTAATATAAAATAACATTGAATGTAAAAAAAAAATACTTCTATTGGATTATTTTCTTCTGAATTTTAAAGAGTTCTTTATATTTGTACTAGAGGCCTGGTGCATGAAAATTCGTGCACTCGGGGGGGGGGGGGGTGGGCAGGTCCCTCAGCCTGGCCTGCACCCTCTCACAATCTGGGAACTCTTGGGTAGGGTCCCTAGGCCTGGCCTGAGATCAGAGCTTTCCTACCCCCAGCTTCAGGCAGCTGGCCCTACCCCTGCCGTTGCCACTGCTTGCCATCTGTGCAGCACTGCCCTCCCCCCTCACCACCAGTGGCCTCCCTCTGTAGGTGACAGACTGGGCTGTGATGGCTTGGCTGGCCTTGGGCCTCCCTCTTTCTTTGCTGGGGGACGGGGCCAGCCCTGTGAGAGCAGTCTGCCTACCTGATCTCCCCTAACCGCTGGCCTGCCTACCTGATTGCCCCTAACCACTTGCCTCCCTACCTGATCACCCCTAACCTCTGGTCTGCCTACCTGATCACCCCTAACCACTCTGCCTGCCTGCCTGATTGCCCCTAACTGCGTGCTTGGGGGCGGGGCCAGCCCGCGAGGGGCCTTGGTGGTCTGGTCTCTGGTTGTTTTGGTTGTGATGCCTCTGGCCTTTTATATATAGGAATTATGGATATTAGCTATTAATTCTTATATATATTTTCTCTCAGACTGTCATATGTCTTTTAACTTTGTGGTGTCTTTTGCTAACAAAAGTTTTAAAAATTTAAGTAGTTCTGTCACACATTTCTTTGGTGGTTTCTGGTTGTTCATTGCCTGGATTATAGTGGCGGCAATGTGGTATGGTTGAACACATACTGAACTGGGGGGAAAATGGGTTCTAATTATGATTCTGCCACTAACCAGTAGTGTGACTTTGGGCAAGCCTTCAAACCTGAGTTTCTTTATCTGTAAAATTAGAAACCAGACAACCTCCAAAGTCCCTTCCTACTTATTCCAGTTACTGAAAATTCTCAGGTTCTATGTTTCAAAACAGGGGTCCTCAAACTACGGCCCGCGGGCCACATGCGGCCCGCCGAGGACATTTATCCGGCCCGCTGGGTGCTGCTGCCAGTCCTGCTTAGCAGCCGACTCGTCCCGGGCCTGCAGTGAGCATAGGGATTTGTTCATAGTTTTTTTTCAAACTATAGTCCGGCCCTCCAACGGTCTGAGGGACAGTGAACTGGCCCCCTGGTTAAAAAGTTTGAGGACCCCTGTTTTAAAAGCTTATTTCCTTTAAATAAGCCAAATGTTCTCCCTGAAATTAACACTTCTAAATTGCCCGGCAGTGTTCTCATAGAGTAAAATGTAGCCACTGTCTCAATTATAAAAACTCCTTAAGTTTTGGCATCTGAATTAATGACCTGAACTTTTATATGAAAGGTGAATGAGTTTATATCTACTTCCTCTTATACGCTATAGGCTTTATAGGAAATAAACTTTGCATTCAATATGTATTCTAAAGTATGTATACTATAGAGCCACTATGTCAATGGACATTTAATATGGTTTATGATATTTTATTAATGATAATGATCTTTTATTTGGTGTTTATAGTGTGCTTTCATGTACATCATGTCATTTGGTGCCCTGATAATCCTATGAGGTAGATAAAATAGGCCTTATTCCATTTTATAGATCGTGAACTACTGCACAGAGAAAATAAATTATTTGTCCAAGGTCATTAATTAATAAATTACAATGCCAGTGCCATAAATTTTCTGAAAGAGGATAATATTGATGAGAAAAAAATTATTGGCTAGGTTTCATTACTTTGGAAGACAAAATAGAAATATCAGTTATCTATGAGATAGGGTGGTCAGAAATCAGGTAAATGAAATATCAAGACTGAAAAAGAAAAATTATGTTGAAAATTGTGAAATAAATGTTTGAAAACTATTTCTTCTCTACATATTTATTTTGACATAAAGAAGTACAAATGCTTTGGAAGGAAAGTGACATTTCTATAACTAGCTTGGTATGCTATATGGCAGGAGATATGAAAAAATACTATGTAAAGTTTTGTATAAGAAAACAAAAACCCTCAGAGGGAGTTTCCAGAGGTAGAAGGAAGAGAAACTTAGTGTCCATTTTAGAGAAAAACTGGAAGAACAAGAAAATTAAAAATCAAAATTAAAATACTATATGATTGATCTGATGGTTGACATTAATTTAATGGCATTAAAAACAAAGGGATTAGACTAGGAAAAACAGAAGAGAGAGGAAACATAAAAAATATGTTATTACTCAGATCAGCATTTTTGAAGAAAATGTGCCATCAATTCCCAGAAAATAAATTTATTTCCAACTGAGGAAAATATGAGTATGAATGTATATCCAGAATTATTTTAGAAAATCCAACTGAGAAGTATCATTTTACAAATATTTATTAAACCAGATTTGGGTGAGACTTAAGTCCAGTATTCTGATTATGATATGGTCATCATCAACAATGTTTTACTCTTACTTTCAAATAGAAATGACATGCTTAACTAAAAAACAGTTTTTATGTAACATCTTAGAGCAGAACATTTAGGCTCTTACTATACCTCTGATTATGCTTGATGCCTATCCATTGGCTATTTTCATGGCAGATTTGATGCTGAACAGTTTTTTTTAAGACAAAATACTATAGAAAAAAAAAGTAAAGCTATTATGTCAGCTTAACTAAGTAGGAAAAGTGGTTTTGTTACTCAAAGAAAGATAATATTCTTAAGTGAAAGCCTGCATTGAAGGGAAATAGGCAGTAGTATTTAACCTTTTCTTTCGTTGATTTACTACTGTTATGATTTAGAAAAAGTATACATATTGAAATAGATTATGATTCATACCAGGGAAAATTTGAGATGGGAGGTAGATCAGAAGAAGGTAATATATAGGCTATTTGCTGCAGTTGTCCTAGTTTTACATATGTTGTCCCTGTGTAATCATTATTAACTAGAGGCCCGGTACACAAAACTGGTGCACAGGTAGAGTTCCTAGGCCTGCCTGACGATCAGGGCCAATCTGTGGGGTGACTGGTGAGGTGATCAGGGCTCCCCGCTGGCACCTGCCTTGGCCGGCCTGGCGCTGCCCGCTCACTGGCCCTGCCCCCCCCCCGCCGCCACCACCACCAGTTGCCTCCCTCTGCGGGGCTACTGGTGGGGCAATCGGGGGCCTCCACTGGCACCCTCCTCTGCTGGCCTGGGGCCCGCAGGCTGGGGGCAGCTCCTGCATTGAGTGTCTGCCCCCTGGTGGTCAGTGCACATAACAGCCGGCCAGATGTTCTGCCGGTCATTCTGACGTTTGGTAGATTTGCATATTAGGCTTTTATTATATAGGATGTCTATTAATTAAGTCTCAAAAGTGTTCTACTGTGGATGATACACTATATGATGGAAACAAGGTATATACTGTCAGTGCATTTAAAAAAAAAGTGTTTTTATTGATTTCAGAGAGGAAGGGAAAAGGAGAGATAGAACATCAATGATGAGAGAGAATCATTGATCAGCTGCCTCCTGCACACCCCCTACTGGGGATCAAGCTGTATGTGCCCCTGACCGGGAATCGAACCATGGTCTCCTGGTTCATAGGTTGATGCTCACCCACTGAGCCATGCCAGCCGGGTCTGTGAGTGCATTTTTGAGTGCACTATTAACAATAGCTAATACTTTGGAGTCTGCCAAGCACTTTATGAGCATTGTCCCTTTGTAGTCCTCCCAACAATTGATGAAGCTGTTAATATCGTAGTCCCCATTCTAGAGAAGAAGAAACTCAAGTTTACGTTTATAGGTGTCCAGGAACTTGCCCAAGTCACTCAGTAGCCAGCTTTTGAAGTGAAGCCACCTTTTCTCAGAGGTCACACAAATAATCACTATGCATGTATTTTCTCCACACTTACAAAACTACTAGTATAAGACATCGGAAAAAACTTAACTATGATAGGCTACAAAATGTCTGACAGAAAAAAAAAAGATTATCAAGCTTATACTAGGGGAAAAACAACTTTAAAACTTTACATAAAACTTTTCACAAATAGAGGCAGACTTCCTTGTGACTTATAAAATATTATTGAAAGTGCGCCTGGCCCTGGCTGGTTTGGCTTAGTGGATAGAGCGTCAGCCTGCAGACTGAAGGGTACCGGGTTTGATTCTGGTCAAGTGCACATGCTTGGGTTGCAGGCTTGATCCCTAGGGGGGGGCATGCAGGAAGCAGCCAATCAATGATTCTCTGTCATCATTGATGTTTCTCTTTCTCTCTCCCTCTCTCTTCCTCTCTGATACCAATAAAAATATATTAAAAATAAAATATGTCTGAAAGGCAGAAATAGTCCTAGGTGGTTTGGCTCAGTGGATAGAGCGTCAGCCTGCAGACTAAAGGGTCCCAGGTTTAATTCCAGTCAAGGGCACATGCCCAGGTTGAGTGCAGGAAGCAGCCAACCAATGATTCTCTCTTATCATTGATGTTTCTCTCTCTCTCTCCCTCTCTTCCTCTCTGAAATCAATAAAAATATATATTAAACAAATGAAAGGCAGAAACATGCTGTGGGAGGGATGATTTCATCACCAAAGTATTACAAAATCCTTAATTTTAATTCTTGCATGTACTGCCTTTTTTGAGCCCTAGTATCCCTTTCCCCCACACTTGTCACCCTAACCTCCTGCCATTTCTATCTAGGGGCTAACATGGTAGTGAAAATAGGTAAGTCAATCCCTATGAAAAATACAAGTTATAATGTGTTTTGATCTGATCTAATGCTTCTAGACCTTTTTAAAAAAGAAATCTAACCCTAATCTAGCCTGAATATTAACTTTTCCCAAACACTACTGTATAGTGTTTTAGGTAACTTTACTAGGTTTTGGTAACTAGTTTTAGGTTCTTTACTAGGTGTTGAGAAAGGGAGAAGAGCATTCTAAGTTTTTCCTCTGCTAACTTGGTCTCCACATTGCTTCTGTGCAGCTGCTTGGGTGGCATGGGGAATGACAGGAGGACCCTTAAAAACAGTGGGTAGGCTCTCTGCTTGAGAAACGTCCTCCCCACCCCCCATGGATGCTGTGTGCATTCCCTGGAATGGTGAGGCCTTGAGGCTTCAGTTATGTGGCTTATCTCTAGTAGACAGTAATTCCTCTCCTGAATCCAGCCATTGGGAAGGGGAATCCCAAAGAAAGAATTCCCTGTCTTTCACAGAGAATTATTTAGAGAAAGTATTTAGAGAATCATAATTTGGAAGATTAAGCTATACCATCAACAAATATTTATTAGCTTACTCTGTAGGGTGGGCCTGGAGTTCAGTTTATTATTACAGAATCACAGTTAAACAGCCTTGTTTAAGGTGAGGTTTTAGTTCTCCTTTTAATCACAGTTGAAACTGTGAAGTCCATCTTAGTTCAGCTATGGGAAGATTGTCTAAGAAAACTAATCTGTAAAGCACACATTTGTTAGAAAAAAAAAAAAAGAACAAATGGAAGATTTGGCTGTATCTGTATGTGCTGTTCATGTGAGTTAGAACTAAGTAGTCAGTGATGAATAACAAAGATGAATCATTATTTCTGATTATTGAATACCCTGATCATATAGCTGTTATGTCACCATTTCGTATGAGCACAGATGCAGAGTTCCTGCTGAAGATACTCTACAAAGGGATTTGAAAAGAAATATTTGGCAAATAGTTTAATTGGCAAATGCATCCTATCTTCCATCCTTTTAAGGCCGTGTTTTTGGAGCTTTCTTTTCTTGTAAGTATCAAATGGGGGGGTACTTTATTGTCTATACATCTGTACTCTCCATATATTGCCCCCAAAGTTAAACCATGTTTTCCTCTCCTACCTACTCAGCATCAGCATATGTCATCGTTATATTCCCTTCCATCAGAAGCTGCTTTGGGGAAACAATCTGATGAATTAGGTATAAATAACTAGTAAGGCTTAAATATTACTTTTTCCTGGATTATGGCTTTGTGCTAGAGAAATAGACTGAAAGGGATTAAACCCTAATGGTAAAATATCAGGTGAGTTGGAGTAGGGACTTTTGGTTATAGGACTTTTCTAGTGTAAATGGTAAGGTTGATCCCGTATATGTGTTTAACTTTAAAAACAGGCTACGGCCAGGACAGGTCCTATTTATTTAGGTTGGGGGTAGGGGTGGGGGAAGTTAGGTTTGAGTCTATGATGTCACATTTAAAGAGGTATGGCATCAACCTGAGGCTAAATACAACACGGGAATTCCAGGCTCCTAAGGGAGCTGGTAAAGGATGCTTCAGGACAGTGACCTTCCAGTTCAGAGCTCTACCCTTGAGTCTGGTCAACTCAAATCAGTTGTTGAAAGTGGAGCAGGAAGTCTTTCGTCTGCAGATTAATACAATACGCTAACTTTAGAATTGATACAATGCCCAAGACTCCTATTCACATAAAACAACTAGCGTGGTATTACTAGCATCCCTGGCTGCCGTTTCACTTCCTAGCTTCTACTTCAGTGCTCGTACCTCCAGTTCAGCAGTGAATGAGCCTGAACACTTTGGTCCTAACAGGGAGTGAACCTTCAACCTCTGCTCTGGGAGAAGGAACTACCTGTGCTAATTCCAGCAGTTCTGGACGTAGTTATAACGCTCCCACCCCTAACAATGTCTTGAATATCTTTGGGAGGTATTTCAAGTGTTTGTCAGTAGCGTACAACTCAGTGTGGTAAATAATTCCGATGGACTTGATGAATTCCTCCCTTTGGATGCCAGTCAGAAATCATCTGTAGGGCGTACAGCTCTTTATTCAAACTTGGCAATAAAGAATTATCTCTGGAACACAGGCGGAAGGACTGAAACAGCGACTTCAGGGACACAGAGAGTAATTACCATCCCTGCACACGGTTAAGTACCGCAGAGACTGGGGGCGGGGCGGGGGGGGGCATGTGCCGTAGCTAGGACGTTTCTCCTCTGGGTGAAACAAGGCCGACTTCTCTGTGAATATTTCAAGCAGTAACTGCGAAAACTGCAATGTTACGGTTGGGGCGTTTTCTGCCATATGTGTTGACAGAAAGCTTAAGCGTCTCTCTGCAATAAACGCCAACGCTGCCAGGCTGAGCGATGAGGGCCAGCGCAATTCAACGACTGCACCGCCGACACCGCTGGCGGTGGAAGCCTGCGTCGCCTTCGGAGTGTGGCCAAGGTTTCTTCTAACAAAGGCACTACCTCGAGGCAGTTTCGCGGGCCGTCCTCCCCCGCCCACCGACAGCTTTGTCTGCCCGCCCGGGTGAGGCTGGGACTTGGAGGACCCCAGCGGCTCGGGGTGCGGGAAGCTCGGAGCCAGGGCCGACGTGGGAAGCGGCCCGGCGCTGCGCTGTGGTTTCCGGCACACCGCGCGTGCCATTAGAGGAAGCTGGAGAGTGCGGCGGAGATACCTGCAGCCTCCCCATCGGCCGAGACTGGAACCTGAGCACCCGCTGCAGACCTACAAAGAAACTCCTGGGGCCCGGCGGAGGCCTGCGGGCTCTCTGTCTCCCGGGCTGGCGCGGGGCGGCCGGGGGTCCTCAGCATCCTCCACCTTGGGCGGCACAGGAGGGACCCGGGCAGGGGAAGGGGGGCTCAAGCCGCGCCCCTCAAGCAAAGCTTCCCCGGGGCCGCCGCCGACGTGGGCCAACCCGCCTCCGCGCGCAGTGACTGGCTCGCGCGCCTTGGGCCGGCCGTGGGCGGTGGGGGCGCACCCGCGGGAGGCCGCCCCGCCCCCAGCCGCCGCGCGCAGCCTCCTCCCCGCCCCCTGCTCCTGGCCGAGGCTGCCGCCGCGGAGCCTGGGAGGCAGCACCTCCCTCCGCCCCAGCCCCCTCCTCCCGGCTCCCCTCCCCTCGCTCTCTCTCGCTCGAGTGAATGTGGCGCGGCGGCGCGGGACGCAGCTTCGGCCCCTGTCGCGGCCCCGCGAGCTCGTGAGGAGACGCAGCCGCCGCCCCCTCCCCTGCGCTTCCCGGGGGAGCCGCGCAGTCGGGGAAGAAGGACAAGGAGGGAGCGGAGGCACGGCGGCGGGAAACCGGGAGCGGGAGTAGAGGGCTCGAGGGCAAGTGGGGAAGGCGGGGCGGGCCGGACGGAAGGACGGACGGCCTGACAGACGGCCCGCTCGGCCCCTCGGCCCCGGGCGGCGGCACGGCGAAGGGCGCGGCAGGCGCTGTCGAGACAATAACCCCGCCGCCCGGCTCCGGGGACGGCGCGGAGAAGGAGGCGGCGGCCTAGCGCGGCCGAGGTCCCAGCGCCCCGCCGCGTTCCTGTCCCCGTTGCCGGGCCCTGCCGCCGTCGGGAGAGCGGGGCGCGCCGGGGGCCCGGGCCGAGGCCGCCGCCGCCGCCGCCCCCTCCGCCCCCTCCCTGGCGCGAAGCTGGTTTTCCGGGTTCCCCTGGACCGAGCTGGATCCTGCCGCTCGCCAAGGCCGGAAGTGAGTTTCGCACGGTAATTCCGGGCGGTGTCACGAGTGAAAAGTTTTTTTTTCGGCGGAGATCCTAGTCGGGGCTGGGAAACTCCTGCAAAACTCGAGACCCGAACGCCAGCCCTCTTCCCAGCCCCCACCGCCGCAGCCCGCTCTTCCGACCGCGGGAGGCCACCCCGCATCCGCTCTCACCGGGAGAAATTCGGCTGGGGCCCAAGTGACTAATGAAGGGGAGGAAATCATGTCTGGCGAAGCCTTGAGAAAGCTGCCCTGAGACACCGTCCGACCGAAAGGTAATTGGCACGGAGTCTGCAAGTCACAAAGCTCCCGGGCAGGAAAGAGAACCATGTTTCTTACCTTTTCCCAAGTTGTCCTAAATTCTCCTTTGCTGTTGTCGAACTGGATAGTGTTTTAGGTGCTGAAGAGTAGAATTGATCCCCCCATCCCACCCCACCCCCGTCCACCACCACCACCATCTGGACTCTAGTTATTTCAGCAGAGGTCGTAAGAATGCGGTGGGACGAAAACTTTTAAGCAATGGAAAGAAAGACAGCCTTTGTTCAGCACTAGGTCCAGAAGTTGTACTTTTCCGGAATATGTGCAGTGTATATATTTTATTTATTAAGTCGCTGAGCCTGGCACCTTTTGCTTTAGGAGAAAGTTAGGTGGCTGCAGCGAGTGATTTGCTGCTGTTGAGATGTTTATACTGTGACCGATTATCTGGCGTTTGCGTTTAATCCTACATAGAGATTTTTTTTGTTGTTCCAATCCTTACAAATATGTTCCGTTGGATTTTATAAACAAACAAAAAAGCCATTCTTAGTTGTTTTTCTAGATAGGTAGTATATTTCTTCAGTATCTGGTTCCTTTCAGGCATTTAGAACCTTGTAATAATCGTTCAGTTAATTCATTGAAAACAGTGTCTGCTAGATTTTTCTATGTAACTGACTCAGTGAGAAGAAAAAGGAAGGAGCAGTGTTATGGATAAAGAGAATTATAATAGAAAACAAACCCTTGTAAGTGGTTGGATTTGTTAGGACTTCTCTGCAATTGAGAACAGAACATACAGGAAGGGAAGTAAAGCGCTTGAAATGATTTTCATGGGAATCATACTGACTGGTAAACAGCTGTGCTTTTTTAATAGTACAGTATTTACATTTTTGTGTTGGTCCTAATGTTGTGGCCCGTTCAACCTAAATAACTGATAGAGGTACCCTACTCTGGGGGCAGGAATTAGTGAAGCGTGGGAGACATTCCACCAGTCAGTGTTACAAACACTTATGAACCAATGGGCAATCTTTATAGATCAAACTAGTTTTGGTCGCAGCAAACACAAAGTGTTTCTTCAGTGGTGTCTTTTAAAGTTTGTCTCTTCCCCCTACCCCCCGTACTTTTGAGGTAAAGGGAGGTGAAAGATAAAACGGTGCTTTTGATTAGTTATTAAATAGATGTGATATCCTGTTGGTAGGTATAGCTTAAGCATAAATTGTTTGGTTTGTCCATGCTTCCCCAAGAAAAATTGTTGGCTTAAGTTAAAAGAAAAGAAAAAGTAGGTCTTAAAGAGCAGGATCAAATTATTTCACAACTTGTTCTTTGTTATTTAGTAAGTACATTTCAGAATGGAATTCTTTTAATTGTTTGTTAGTATATATTTTTATTTTTTTCCCTCAGAGCTTAGTTTCTGGAAAAAAAAATTTTTCTTAAGTTGGTAAGATTTGGGAACCACCCAGAAATTCCTGTTAAGCCAAAGTAGCCTTATCAAGGAATTTAGGTGCATAACTGATCTACTTTATGATTTTGGAACATGTCCTTAAGCAGCGAAAGGTTATTCTTGGGCACCTGAAAGAGTGGAACAAAATAGATGGCATTGAACCTCAGTTTCCTTATATGGCTTATTCTTGGCCTCAGAGCAACAAAGCCTTAATGGAGCAAGTCTTTTATAGAGAATTACCACTTTATGAAGATGTTTCTCTGCATTAGTAAATTTTACATATGAAAAGTATTGCAGCACTCAAACATAACTACTTAAATCTCTGTTTTTAGATCTTGTTCTTGAATTTTTTTCTTGAGGGAGCAGTATGTTTGCAGAGACACGTTTTTTGGAAAGGAGATATTCTTCGTGTAGTTGCCGTCAATGCCTCCCTGCCCCTCCCCCTGAAAGGAAAAATTTACTTTGTGGATTACTTACACTTTTGTTAGTTTAACACTGAATTAACTTAATGAATATTAGGCCTTACATTATTGTCACAGTGTAAATACTTTCAAAGTCTTGTTTAAATGTGACAATGGTTTGCAAAAAAATTTTAAAAGGTGATAATCAGTTAAAATATTTCTAAATGACTTTAAATTTTGGATATTCTTAGTATTTGTGTGGGTTTTCTTAGGTTAAATCGTCAGATCTAGAGTATTTCCAGTATTTGCTTATATTGCATAAAATGTACATTTAATAGAACTGTTTATTTGAAGGTGCTAGTTTTCAGTAGTGATAAACTTAATCCTTCAAGTAATTAATTTAAATATGAAGTCAGTCAGCTGTTTGAGAAGCTGTTGCAAAGTTTTCATGTATTTTTCTAGCTTACAGAGGTTAAAAAATGGAAAACAACATTTTATTGTATGTAATAACTATACACATTTTACATTTATCATTAGTAAGACTCTAAAATTCAGCTACTTTAGAGATATTGGTGCTGAGCTCTTGGTAGTAAACAATATCATACTTTAATAAACACACTTTAACTTTTCAGAAAATTAGATGAATATTTAGGCACTTATCTTAAGTAATTGTTTATAGATAACCTGATTTAGATTTTAAGCTATTTTTGGTTTAGAAATACATAATGGCAATGATTACAAAGTATTTGGGATAATGCAGAATTTTACTGGTTTTGGATGGCAAAGCACTTTTTTATATAATTGTAACTTATCTAGAATTTTTAAACATGTTTCGTTGCTTTTGACTCTTTACTATCCATTTCTGTTACATGCTTTGTTTTTTTCTGGGAACACTGGATAAAAGCCCTAAAGATTTCCTTTTCTGACAACATATTGTTCACAATAGGTTATTCCGTTTTTGAGTGCATACTATTTGCTCTTGAATAGAAAATGTGTACATGAATTGTTGCTCTGTTATATTTGCTTTTGAATTTTCTAAGGAAATAAGCCCAGCACTTCTGCTTTTCACTTATCTTTGATTTATTCCACATTATTTGCTTTTTGTTTTTTTCTGGTGCCTATCACTAATAATTGAACCATATTACATTCATGTCTCAGTCTACCTTTTAGCTTTCGCCTCTATCTTATGTTTTCTTCTTGTAAAAAAAAATCTTTTCCACTTTCTTTACTAATTCCTTTAGCTTCCTATTTTTAGTTAGCTTCATTTACTTCTCCTATTTTAGCTTTATTTACTTCCCCTATTTTCTCTATGTTCATCTGATGTTTCTTAATTATATTTTGTCCTTCCCCTCTTCTAAACTTCATTAGTCCATGTTTATCACGTAAAAAAACCTGTTTAAAACATGAGTAGATAAAGTTGATTTTGTCAGCCCTGGGTAATTCTGAATATCCCTTTTGCATTCCAACTCAGTTTATATACCAGTATTTTAATCCGGTATTTATTAATATGTTTTGTTTTTATTTGTTCTTCGTTGCCTCAATTCTTTTTTTTCTTTAATATCCCCTATATTACCTTTGCTAAGATCAGGTTGTTATGTACTATTGTAGTAAGAATCTACCACCTATGCTTATTTTATGGGTTATGTACTATTGTAGTAAGAATCTACCACCTATGCTTATTTTATGGGTTATGTACTATTGTAGTAAGAATCTACCACCTATGCTTATTTTATGGGTTATGTACTATTGTAGTAAGAATCTACCACCTATGCTTATTTTATGGGTTATGTACTATTGTAGTAAGAATCTACCACCTATGCTTATTTTATGGGTTATGTACTATTGTAGTAAGAATCTACCACCTATGCTTATTTTATGGGTTATGTACTATTGTAGTAAGAATCTACCACCTATGCTTATTTTATGGGTTTGGCCTCGTAAAACACACAAGCTTTTTATCTCTGTTACCTACCTTCTATATTTTGTTCTTTTTCTTCCTGTCTTACCTCTCAAAGTTAGCTGTCGTCTCTGTCAGTGTTCCTAAAATTTGAAATTGCCTTTCTTTGTCTGTTTTTATGAAATAAGCACAGTGAAATTCTGTCATTCACTTTATTCTTAACACTTCACATTTTTGTTCCAGGTGCCATTGGATGAAGAAGGCCTTGCCAGTCGTTATAAATAAATGATAGCATGTAAGACAATAAAAAAGAAAATAAAAAAGTTAATAAAAGAAGAACCCGCTTGCACGGAGGTTATTTCTATGACTTTAGGTAGAGAATGTATAGAAAATTAAAACACATCTAAGAAATCAAAACAGGCATAATGAAGTCTGAGGACTTCATTCATAAGGCCATCCTTACTCAGAGCCCATTTAATTGTGTACACAGTAAGCTGTTGCCTGCCCTTTTTTTTGGTGTACCAGATGGGGTGAGGAGGCAGTTTGACAGCATCATCAAGTTATGCCCTCGTGTGACAGCAAGGGAATAGAAAAAAGGAAAAAAGACAGAAAACTTTGAAAACAAGGTAGTTTTGGACAACTTGCTTTGGGACAGAGTGCCTTATATATTTCATTTGTCCTTAGAAGGAGACACTCTATTAGAAGTAAATAGCCCTAAGGTCTTGGGATCTCCTTATATTCTTGCAAATTACTGAGAACCACAAAACTTTGGTTTATGTGGGTTATATTGTATTTCCCATATTAGAAATTTTAAAATTTGAATTTAAAATAATAATAAACTATGCCTGACACTGTCTTGAAAATATTTTTCAAAACAAATCTTAAGCAAAAAGTGTGGCATTGTTATATATTTCTGCAGGTCCCTTATGTATGGTTGATTAGAAAACAGCTCTTTGTCATATCCACTTGTACATTCAATCTTGCAGTATGTTTTGGTTGAAATATATGAAGAAAATCCAACATTATACATATAGTATTTGAAAAGGGGAGGAGTATTTTCATAGCCTTTTTAGGTGATTGAGGGTATTCTTTGATACCATACCAAAATTTGACAAATAGTATTTTAAAGGGTAGCTGCAATGTCAAATCTGAAACCATATCAATGAATTCTTCATTTCTTGTTACCTGAAAATTTATTGTTTTTCTTGCATTTTGAATCTTTCACCTGCTCATGGTTTAACACCATGTATTGGTTGTTTGGGAAGTACTGGTTCATTGAATTACACATTTCCCCCCAAATGTTGATACATTTCATTATGCATTAACAAACAAAAAAAAGTGTTAATATCACCATTAATCTCATCAGAAAGTCTTTAATTTTGTGAAGCTCTCAAGCTCAAGTTTTTTACGATTGTAAATTTTCACTTGGAAGGTGAAGTATTTAATCATTGGTAACAAACATGTTAGTATTGCAACATAACTTTGTTTATTTTTTAGAAGATGTCTGTCAAAGAACAGTAGAGTAGTTTTCTATTTGTTCTTTGGTCAAATGGTGTTCCATGAAAAAAGGTTAATTTCACCCATAATTCAAAGGAATTATACAAGAGCTTTAAAGAAAGACATGTATTGAAGTGTTGAGATTTAATAAAATTAATTTTCAGTGCTTCATTAGAGATATTCTTTTTTTAATGGTTTAAAAAAATTTTTTTTTCTTTTTAAATTTTAGAGTGAGAGGAAGGGAGAAGGATAGAGAGATAATGAGCCCGAAACCCAGGCATGTGCCCTGCCTGGGAATAGAACTGGTGACCTTTTGGTTCATGGGTCGTGCTCAGACCACTGAGCCACAGTGGCCAGACCATTAGAGATATTCTTAAATGAAAGTGGCATTTAAAAAGATGTCTGGGCCCTAACTGGTTTGGCTCGGTGGATAGAGCGTCGGCCTGCGGACTCAAGGGTCCCGGGTTCGATACCGGTCAAGGGCATGTACCTTGGTTGTGGGCGCATCCCCAGTGGGGAGTGTGCAGGAGGCAGCTGATCGATGTTTCTCTCTCATCAGTGTTTCTGACTCTCTATCCCTCTCCCTTCCTCTCTGTAAAAAATCAATGAAATATATTTTTAAAAATTAAATAAAAAATAAAAATAAAAAGATGTCTGGGAGTATGTAGTGTGGTATTAGTATGGCTTGGTACCACAGCTTATTGTGTGCGCTAAGGTGCTAGCATTTTTTTTACCCACAATTTCTTTTGCACCATTGGTGTCAGGGAGTATCTTGAGGCTTGATATTTTGCTCACTATTTTGGTATTCAGTTATTTTAAATGATTTTCTTATTTAATGGGCGGATAGAGTTGCTAAGAGCTCTTTGCTTTTTTATAGGAGTTGATTTTATTTTTACATTTTCCTCTATTAACAGTACAGGAAATTTGATCTTACTGTACTTAGTATACCCATCAGGCTTTTGGCTTTTCCTCACATGTTAGATTTTTTTGTTGTGGTGCTTTAAGTTTCATGTTATGGTCCAGACTATACCATATTGGTTATTTAAGTGTATTTCCCCCACCTAAGTGAATCCCTATTCTTCTGGCTTTGGTTTATTTAGCTAATAGGTTTCTCTTTTAGGGTATTTGGGTTCCTTGTCCTCTTAACATGTTTCCTGTCCCTCAGGACATAATATTCTCCTATTTTCACAATTATACTGCCCAAGTTTCTCTACCTACAGTATAGAGAGCTGCGCTGGAGGCCTTAAACATGGCAGCTATTCTGTGGTTTTTACTGCCTGGCTGACTGCCCAGGACACACTGCTCCCAATCCTTCTTGTTAAGAAAACTTATCCTTCTTTTGGAGATCCCACTTTATGCTTGTTTTGTGTATCTGGTTCCTCAGATGTGTTGTGCTTTATTATCATCCCCCTCCCCCCAGCCCCCAATTCATTTTGTATAACCAATTCCTTCCTGTTCTCATCTGTAGATATACCACTCCCAGGTTTTTAGTATTGCTATAAATTATTTTGTAATTCTTATTTTCATATTTTAAAGTTTGGAACAATAACATATACAGAAAAGTTGGAAGCATAGTATAAAGAACATTTTTGTTCCTGAACCACTTGACAGTAAGTTGTCCACAAGATATGTCATTAACCCCCAATACTTAATGTTTATTTCCTACAGTAAATAAGAGCATTCTCATACAAAATGGTTTCGTAACAATCAAAATTAGGAAGTTAACAAAGAATGCATAAATTTCACCAGTTGTCCCAGTCTTTCAGAGCAAAAGGATCCAGTTTAGAACCATGCATTACATTTAGTTGTCATGTTTCTTTAATCTTTAATCTGGAACAATTTCTGCATTTACTTCCAGGGTCTTGATACTTTTAAAGATTACAGATCAAGTTATTTTGTAGACTATCCCTAAATTTGCATTTCTCTGATATTCTTATGAGTATATCTTTGATTAGGTTTCATGACTAGATTTGTATTAGATCTTTGGCACGGTTATCCTGGAAGTGGTACTGCCTTCTTCTCTTTGCATCTTACTAGGTTGTAGGTAGTTCCAGTTGTCCCATTGCTGCTAGTCATTGATTATGTGTGTAAGGGTTATAATTGCTGGACATCTATGTGAAGGTAATCTTAGCTCATTTGTAATTAAATATTTTTAGGGTAGGTTTTTTTGAAACTGCAAGTATTTTCTTCATCGCCAGATTTTTAATTTATTCACTTGCTTACACTTACACATTTATTTACGTACTAGAGGCCTGGTGCTTGAAATTCGTGTACCGGTAGGGTCCCTAGGCATGTCTGGCGATCAGGGCCGATTGGGGCCTTCCGGCTGCTGGCCAGGGCCTTCCTTCGTTCTGTGTCGCCCCCTGGTGGTCAGCGCATGTCATAGCAAGCGATTGAACTCCCGGTTTCCTGGTCAAACTCCTGAGGGTACACTTTGCATATTAGCCTTTTATATATATATAGAAGATTATAGTCACTGGGTTGTACTCCATTATCTTTTCTTTTTAAATCCTCACCCAAGAATATGTTTTTATTGATTTTTTTTTTATTTTATTTTTAGAGAGAGGGGGAGAGAAAAGGGGAGAGGTAGAGAGGAGTTGGGAGAGAGAGAGAGAGAGAGAAGGAGCGGGGGAGAGAGGCAGAGAGAAACATAGATGTGAGAGAGAAACACCAATTGATTGCTTCTCGTATATGCCCCGAAACCTAGGTATGTGCCCTGACCGGTAATCGAACCTATAACCCTTTGTTTTACGGGACGACACTCCAACCACCTGACCCACTCCGGCCAGGGCTCCATTATCATTTATTTTTATTAAATTGTTCAAGAATCAGTACTTTTATTGTCCACATTGGGTAAGTTTCTTGTGAAGATAATGTTGGAGCTCCATTTTAGTGTGAGTACAGTGATTTGGATGCAGCTGTATTTTTCCATATTGAAGTTGTTTGCATAATCCCAAAGATTGGAGCATGTGTCTATCCTCCTGATAATGATGTCCTTGGAATGTCAAACCTCAAGAGTAATTCTACTAGTAGAACCTTTGTGTATCTGGTGGTGGGATGTGAAGGAGGTTGTTTTGTTTGTATTAGCCTGCAATAAACCCGTAATCTAAAAACGAATCTCCTTGACAAGGCTAACACCTGGCCTAGAAAAAGTTGGTTTGACTTCCCTATCCCTGAAGATTTTGGAACTAATTTAAGAGGCATACTGGGATATCTTTTTGTGACTAGATTTACTCTCAGTTTTCTAGGAAAAGATAAGGATCCTGGCTGCTGCAAATGGATTCTTTGGGTGCCCTATTAATCTCTGGAGACTTAAAAAGCTTTAGTTAATTGTTCTGGGGCTAACTGCAGAATAGCAGAGACTGTGTATAGTAGATACAGTAGATTTGTTAGATACCTGATATCAACATAGTTCCTTGTTTGGTCTTTCTTTTGAAAACAGTTCCCAAACCAGAAACTCTGGGAGTCTTCTTCGTTATCTGCCTAACCTTACTTAGTTATTAGAATTAACACTATTTCTAGCAAGTCTATCTTTTAAGTATTTATGGAGTGAAATACTTGAAGGTAGGCTAGGAAGGCTGGATATGGAACAAGCAGTGAGAAGCTTTTGATAGGTAAAGGTATAAAACAATTACCTTAATTTTTTTTCCGGTTATAAAAATTCAAATACAGAACTTATAGAAGATGAAAAGTCTCCATAATCCCATTTGCCAGAGATACTCTTGTTAGTGTGTTTTGTATTTTTGGACATTAATAAGCATTACAGCATAACTGTGCATGTATATACATGTACATTTATAAGTATCTTTAAAAATGGGAGATTTATATATAAGGGAATTTAGTATAAGTATGTATGTGTGTGTGTTAGTTAGCATTAGTATTGTTTCTAGTTTGTTACACATGACAGTGCTGTACAGAATATGGGTTTATTCTTTTTTAAATATATTTTTTATTGATTTCAGAGAGGAAAAGAGAGGGAGAGGGAGATAGAAACATCCAGGATCAGAAAGAATCATCGACTGGCTGCCTCCTGCATGCCCCCTACTGGGGATCGAGCCCACAAACTGGGCATATACCCTGCTTGGGAATCGAACCCTGACCTCCTGGTTCATAGATGGATCCTCAACCACTGAACCATGCATACTCACAACTATAAACCTACTTTTGCTCTACCCATAGACATGAGAATGGCTTCTTGACTCTTGTGGTTCCTTAACTGCCTTTGGTTTATCTCTGGGAAAAAAACCCCAATACTAATTGTAAACATTTTCCTTGAACTGCTTAGTATTTAGTGTGATGCACAATAATAATTATGTGTATCATTAACAGTTATTTTGCTCTCCTATTTGATTTTAATAGTAAACTCTAGTTATGTAGTTTATACACCTAATAAATATTCCCCAAGAGCTCTTTGCCACTACTTACACCCTAGGGTTTATTTTTGTTAATTTTCATGTTTCACTGACCTTGGTATTATCCTTGATTGTAATATATTTAATAGATGATTTGGTATAAATGAAAGATATATTCTCCAGAATGCTAATATTTTCTTCATATTCAGTAGATTTTATCACTGAAAGTGACTTAGAAATAGTCTGTTCACATAACCTTCTTCCTTTTCTTTTTAATTATCAGAAGAGGAAACTATTGGCTCAGAAGGGGAAGTGAAATCTTAGAGGTCATCTAGTTTGTTAGTGACATAAATGAGATTAGAAAAATAAATTCAGGTTTCCTGATTATTGGTTTTTCCCTTATATCAGCATTTTCCTAAGTATGTTATGAAGTGTACAGTTTCTTTGGAATAGCACTGTTTTTTATGTGCCAAATGTTCATTTTTATTTCACTTTATTTTATTTTGTACCTCCTTTCAATTCGCTTCTCCTCCTGTCCCCCAGCTTTATTGAGCTATAATTGACATATAACATTGTGTAAGTTTAGTATTTACAACATAATGATTTGGTGTACTTACTTTGCAATATGATTACCACCATTGAGTTAGGTATCACCTCTTATTCCACTATGTCACATAATTGCCTTTTCTTTTCTTGTGGTGAGAATATTTAAGATCAATCTGTTAGCCACTGTCAAGTATTGTTAACTGTATTTGATCCCCAGAACTATAGTTTTTTTTTCCTTCACAACTATACTTCTAACTGGAAGCTAGAATAGCACTATTTTCCAAATGTTTTCAATAGATGTTATAAAAAAAGTTTTGAGTACATAAATAAGGAAATCTTGTGTTAATATACTTTTTCCCCTCTTTGGCAGATGTCAGTTCTTCATGGATGATTGTTTTAAATTTTAGAAATAACTAGAATAACATCTCAATTTACAAAAAAATGTTAGCATCAATATCTGAGCCAAGAAGTTCTATGGAGCCCTGGCAGGGTAGCATTGTCACTGATCTACCAGGTTGTGGGTTCAATCCCAGTCAGGACACATACAAGAATTAACCAGTGAATACACAAATAAGTGGAACAAGAGATCGATGTTTCTCTCTCCCCCTTCCTCTCTCTCTCAAATCAATAAATTAAAAAAAAGTCCCATGATAAGATTTATCCTAAAGCAGTATGTAATTTATCATTTTAGATTTTAAAATATATGTACTTTATTTTTAGTAGTTTCAACTTTATAGGAAAATTGAGAAAGTATAGAGTTCCCAAAAACTTCACTGCCCCCATTTTTCCTGTTAACTTATATATTTGTTATAATTGGGGAACAGTTATTGGTACATTATTAGCTCACACATTGCATTACAATATTAACTCACATTATATTACATTTACTTTAGGGTTTACTCTTTTATGGGTCAAAACCCATACATTCTATGGGTTTTGACACATATATAATGACATGTACCTACCATTGTTGGCTAGAATAGTAACAGTGTATTCAGTGGTGATAATTTATGGCTGAGTGAAATTAAAGGAGAGGGAGGAATTGGAAATACTTTGTTATACGGTACTTGCACTATTTGAGAAAATCAAATCGCTTTTTTACTGGCACATATACAGGAATAATGTAACATCGATGTTCAAGTTACCTATATTGAATGTTTGGAAACTAATTTTTAAAGAGATGATAAACTTTTGGTAATTTGCATTAACAATTTCTGGAAATTTTAAATGTCCTGTTTCATATCTGAGAAACTGGCAGAAGTGGAAGCATTCTCTTCACTAATTTTTTAGTTATTGTTCTACTCATCCATCAAGTCCAATTCAAGTACCATTGTTTCCAGTGAAACTTTTACCAGGTATTTAAGAAGTTTTCCCTCCTTTGGAGTTATAACTTAAAATCCTTTTTTTTTCTTATTGAATTTATTGACATTGGTTAATTAAATCATATAGGTTTCAGGTGTACAATTCTATAATACATCATCTGTATTTAGTATTGTGTGTTCACCATCCCAAGTCAGGTCTCCTTCCATCACCATCTATCTATACCTTCCTATACCCCCCCATCCTGTTTTCCCTCTGGTAATCACCATACTCTTGTCTGTGTCAATAGTTGGGTTTTTTTGGTGTGTGTAGGTGTGTGTGCACGCGCGCGCACGAGTCTATGTTTGCTTGAACACATAACATAAAATTTACTTAGTTAACTTTTTATGTGTTCACTTCAGTGGTATTAAGTACACGTTGTTGTGCCAGTCAACACCATTCATCTTTAGAACCCTGCACCTTGCAGAATTGGCAATTTTTTACACGTTAAACAATAGCTTCCCATTACTTTCTTCCTCCCAGCTGCTGGCAGCCACTATTCTTTCTTTCCATGTGATTGTGATTACTTGAAGTGCCTCATATAAATGGAATCAAAATATTTGTCTTTTTAGATCTGGCTTATTTTACTTAATGTCCTCAAAGTTCATCCGTGTCAAAATTTCCTTTTTGAGACTGAGTATTCCATTGATTATACCTTTTTTTTTTTTTGCTTAATTCATCTGCCGAGGACAGCTGGGTTGTTTCCATGTTTTAGTTCTTGCTTAGCATCACTTTGAATATTTCTTGCCACTCCCTTCTGGCCTGCAAAGTTTTTGTTGAGAAATCAGTTGACAGTCTTATAGGAGCTCCCTTATAGGTAACTAACTGCTTTTTTCTTGCTGCTCATAACATTCTCTTTTTGTCTTTAACCTTTGGCATTTTGATTATGATGTGCCTTGATGTGGGCTTGTTTGTGAGACACTGTGCTTCCTGGACTTGTATGTCTATTTCCTTCACCAGGTTAGGGAAATTTTGTCATATTTTTCACATAGGCTTTCAAGTTCTTGCTCTCTCTCTCTCCTCCTTCTGGCATCCCTATGATAATGAATATTGGTACTCTTGAAGTTGCCCCAGAGGCTCCTTATACTATCCTCATTGTTTTGGATTCTTTTTCTTTCTAAGGTTTTTAATTAATTTTTAGAGAGAGAGAGGAAGAGAGAGAAACATCAATGTGAGACATTAATCGGCCGTCTTCTGCATGCCTTCCACCAATCCCCCCAGGATTGAGCTCATAACCAGGGCTTGTGCCCTGACTGGGAATCAAACCAGTGACCTTTTGGTACACGGGACAAGGCTCAACCAACTGAGCCACACCAGCCAGGGCTGGGTTCCTTTTTCTTTTTGCTGTTCTGACTGGATGTTTCTGCTCCTTATCTCTATCAAATCTCTGATAGGATCCTCTGCTTCATCTACTCTACTGTTAATTCCCTGTAATGTATGCTTCATTTCTGACTGGTGCCTTTTTATGTTTTAATTTTGTTTTTAAGTTTCTATTTCTTTGTTGAAGGTCTCACTGAGTTCAACTACTGTTCCCCTAGTTTATTAAGCATCCTTATAACCAGTGCTTTGAACTCTGTGTCAAGTAGATTGCTTGTCTCCATTTTGTTTAGTTCTTTTTCTGGAGTTTTGTTCTTTTCTTTCACTTGAGACATGTTTCTTTGTCTCCTCATTTTGGCAGCCTCCCTGTGTTTGTTTTTATGTATTAGGTAGAGCTATAAAGTTTCCTGAGCTTGGTAGAGTAGCCTAATGTAGTATGTGTTTCCAGTGGCACAGCCTCCCCATTCACCTGAGTTGGACATTCCAGGTGTGCTTCTCCCCTATCCCCCCATGTGCACTGTGTGCACCCTCCTGTTGTAGGTGACTGTGAAGCAAGGCCAGCTGCCACTAGTGCTGGGCCTGAGGCTACTTATGGGCAATATACTGCTTGTTTGAGGGATTTTAGAAAAGTCTGAAGCATTCAAAGACAGGCTCCCACACATGGAAAAGCCACTGGAAACAGCTTGGGTGGGACCTCAAGTTGGGTCCGGCAACAATGATAGCCAGGTTGATGGAGACTCAGATATGGCACCTGTCTGCCAGCTCTGTGGGGGACGGGCTCAGAAAAAAAAATGCCCTCTGCCAGTACTTCTGTCTGGGAGAAAGCTGCCTGTCCAGCTCTCATCCTGATGCCAGACAGTTCATTTCTTCCCTGTATGTCTCTGGTTCCCTTCAGGGAGCTGCAACCTCCGTGCCTGGGACCTTTAAGAGGAACATCTGGGACTCCAGCAGCCCTCTGTCTCACTCACCCACAATCCCCACTGGTTTTTACAGCTAAAATTTATAGGGTCTCCTCTTCCTGGCATTGGAACTGTGGACTGGGAGGTCTGGTGTCAGGCTGGGACCCCTCACTCCTCTGGGGGGTTCTCTGCAGCCCAGATATCCCTTCTGATATTTATGTGAGTGTGGGACCGCCCCTCCTACCAGCCTTGATGTGGCTGCTCCTTTATATCCTTAGTTGTAGGACTTCTGTTCAGCCAGCTTTCTGAACAGAAACAGTGGATCTATATGATGGTGGTTCTATAGTTGTAATTCTGATGTGGTATGGGAGGATTCCAGTACTGCATTTACCTATACCATCATCTTGACTGGAAGCCCCCTTTCATTCTTTTAACAAGTTTTTTACAGAGCAAGGTTTTTTATTTTATAAGGTCCAATTTATTGGTATTTTTATTGTGCTGTTTTTAAATATAAGATGCTTTCCTTATCTCTGTTCTGAAAATTTTCTCCTATAATTTTTCTGTAAGTCTTAATATTTTACTTTTTTTTTCTCTTGTAGTCAGTATATTAAGGAGACACCCATAAATTTCAAGAATTGCTTAATTTCTGATACCCAGTTTTAAGTTTGGGAACATGACTTTTGGTTGCTGTTAATCCTCATCTGAGGATTATTTTTCTATTGCTTTTCAGAGAGAGCGAGAGAGGAAGGGAGAGAGAGAGAAAAAGAGAAATATCTGTGTGAGGCAGACACACCGACTGGTTGCCTCCAGCATGCATCCAGACAGGGGGTAGGGAGTAAACCTGCAACCCAGTTACGTGCCCTTGACTGGGAATCAAACCTGAGACCCTTCATGCATAGGGCCAGTGCTCTAACCACTGAGAACGCTGGCCAGGGCAGTACATGACTTTTAAACTACAATTAAGGCTTTTATAATAATTTGTTATACTACCAGCATTCAATCACAGTTACTTTGAAGCACAAGATAAATGGTTTAAAGCAGTGATTGCCAACCTTTTGGACCTCACGGACCACAAATGGTCTGCAGACCACCGGTTGGCGACTGCTGGTTTAAAGTAAGCCTGTAACATACCTAAAAAAACACCTTCATGTCTCGGACATGCAAATTGTCCATGTAAAAGTATCACTTTTTAAAAAATATATTTTATTGATTTTTTACAGAGAGGAGGTGAGAGGGATAGAGAGTTAGAAATATCGATGAGAGAGAAACATCCATCAGCTGCCTCCTGCACACTCCCACTGGGGATATACCCACAACCAAGGTACATGCCCTTGACCAGAGTCGAACCTGGCGCCCTTTAGTCCACAGGCCAACGCTTGATTCACTGAGCCAAACCGGCTAGGGTAGTGTCATCACTCTTAACTTCTAAGTTAGCCTTCGCAGAAGTCACTACTCTGAGGCTTATCATGTTGCAAAGAGAAGGTAAAAATGTAACCAAGGACTGATACAGCTACTATATTTTTAAAAAGATGGCATGGAGAACGGATTCATAGGTGCAATTCTATAAGTGCAAGCCCTCAAGAAGCAGCTTATTATGATAAACCCCTTCTTTTGAAAGGTATCATTTCTATCACTGATACCTCGGTAAATTATATGCCAGGCCATCTCCAAATAACAGTTGAGGCAATAGAATAAATGCAGAGGTATCACAATGAATCCCACTTAATGCAACTATACAGACTAACACTTCTCTACAAATTAAGTTCTTTGTCTTCCGACTGCCAATTAAGGGCCATAGACCAAAGTCAATTCATAGACCTTAGCATTTCAGTAAGCTATTCCATGTACATAGCTGAAATTAATTTCAAAGTATGGCCTATCAAATGCTAGGGAAAATTATTAAAGGTAGTTTTTACAGGTATCAAACTTACCTTGCATACTGAAGTTATAAATACAGGGCAAAGTCAGAGCTTTTATATTTGAGTTTATTCATCATTTAACTGTTAAAGCACTACTATAAGTTGAATATTAAAACAAAAGCAATAGCAAGTGGTAAGTATATTATGATTATAGTTTTTAACTCATTCACTACTGCATATAAAATGCCAACAGTGAGTTTTATTCACTGGCACCTTTAAGAAGTCTGACACTGAACACCACTCCTATGATAAATTGGCATGCCTTCATTTAGCATGCACTTGATAACTCTGTTTGACAATCAGACCTGGATGTGAGGTGATGACTGTGGTTTGGTTGTCAAGAGCAGCAATGGCTTTTTTTTTTTTTTAATATGGAACACTTTATGAATTTGTGTGTCATCCTTGCACAGGGCCATGCTAATCTTCTCTGTATCGTTCCAATTTTAGTATATGTGCTGCTGAAGCAAGCACAGCTATTGGCTTTTGAAAGGCACACAGTGCTTCCAGCAGCTGTATGTCCATACACTCAGAAAGGTCATCTCCTTGTCTAGTGAAAACAGCATGGTCCTTCTGATCTAAAACAGTGATAATATTTCCTGGCTCCAGTCCTAGTTTTTGGTGTCCGTCATCATGGAATGTTATCTTCTGGTCATCTTTCATACCTTTGTCAAATGTGAACTTCTAGAATCTTCTTCTCTCCAACTGTCTTCCTTCCATTGCAGCTTTTGCATCTGTCTTCAGTGCATCTGGCCTGGCATCCCATGCACACAGACTGAATTTGCTAAGGGTCCCATATGATGAATTCTCATTTGCATCCCAGTACCTCCCAGATTGGGCCAGTACTCTACTGCTCCTTTCTTCTCACCTGGGTCTTCACATTTGTTACAAATCATACTTGTTTGCTGAGCTAGTTTTCTGGTTGCACCATTATATAAATCTAAGGTTACTGAGAGCCGATGCTGCTTTTTATCTGCATCCTTCCTCCTCCTTTAAAGAATATATCAAAGATGTCCATGGGAGAGCCAAAACTGCCCCCTCTCCACCTTCTTTAATTGCCTGTTCTCCTCCTTTGTCATATAATTCCCTTTTCTTTGCATCAGAGAACGCTTCATAAGCTTGAGAAATCCGTTTAAACTTTTCTCCTTCATTTGGATTCTTATCAGGTGGTACTTCAAGGCCAGCTTCCTGTAACCTTTCTGTTCTTCTTGGGTGGCATTGGGTTTGACTCCCAGAAAATCATAGTAAGTGGTTTCTTTTACCATTTTTGACAGCCAGTGAGCAGTCCGCAGCCGGTGTGGGGGAGTGGGAAAGAGCCCATTGCTGTTTGCAGCTTGGGCAGCCGTGCTCCCATTAAGCATTCTGGAAAGTCCCACCAACATTTTACATTCAAATCTGTGATCCATTTTGAGTTAAATTTCAAATAAGGGGTAAGATTTAGGTTAAGATTCTTTTATTTTTGGCCTATGGATGTCCAGTTGCTTCAGCACTGTTTCTTAGAAAGGCTGCATCTTTGTTGAAAATCGTTTGGAAATATTTGTGTGGATAGGCATTTTTTTTAAATAAAGAAAGGTACAAAATAGAAAGTAAAAATCACAAGCAATTCCACTCCTCTGAGATAGTCTTCTATCTGTAATAATAAAAGCGTAATATGCTAATTAGACCGGATGTCCTTCCGGATAACCTTCTGAACGAAGCTGGGGCTGCAAGGGAAGCCGGGGTCCCCTCCCGGGTGCCTGCCTGCAGCTGGAGGGAAGCCTGGATCCCGGTTGCCAGAGGAAGCAGATGCCAGGGGAAGGAAGGCTTAACTCTTGCATGAATTTTGTGCATCAGGCCTCTAGTCTATTAATATTTTGTTGTGGTTCTTTCTAGTCTTAAGCCTGTGTGTATGTGCATAAGATGATATATTTTTTGTTTTAAAAAACAAACTGTTCCTAGCTTTTTGTTCTTTTATTATCAGCAGTTTTGTTTTATGTAGCTCTGCTGTAATTTATTATTGATGAGATTTATAGTATTTCCATTTGTTTTTTTATAGCATAATATTCAACACATAATGAATAGATTCTCAGTTTTGACTTGTTAAATTAATTTAGACATTCATCATTTACCTTAAAAAGGAAAAAACTCTACTTTACTTTCTGTCCACTTTTTATCCTATTTCTGCCAAGCATTGCAGTATGTACTAGTACAGTATTGGACACTTCAGAGTAGAGTACTTCTTTGAATTGTATAAGGTGAAGAGATTTCAGTGTATCAATTTACAGAGCACAGTTGCTTTCTACGCTTTGGATATCTATCTACCATGTCTACTTCCTAAAGTAGGAGCAAGGATTTGAGGCAGGTTTCTGGAGATTCTATTCTCCTAGCTTTAGAAGTTATATATAGCAATAGCATTTACACGTCTACCTTGTGCTAAGGACTGTTCTAGGCTCCAGGGAGAGGATAAGGAACAAATACTATATGAAATCCTGCCTAATTATGTTGTAGGCCAATGGTCGGCAAACTGCGGATCTGTTGACTAATGAGTTTGCTGACCACTGTTGTAGGCTATAAGTAGCACCATCTTTATTCTAGTAAAGGAAGAAACTGAGGCATTCTTTTCTTTTGTCAGGATTCATTGTGCCATATAGCCTCTTATTTATGTAGTTAGCTTGCTGTGTAACTCTAAGTGTGTTTGCTTGTTTGGTTGGCTTGGGGATCTTTTGAAATGATACTTTAAAGGCAAACTTTTTAAAAAAAACTGTTATTTGTTCACCATATGATGGAATTATTTAAATAAGGTCTCTGTATGTTCAATTTGACTATTTTGACTATTATTTTAATATTTCTTCTTAAAAATAAAATTTGAGGTGATTTTTTTAGTAGGATGTGAATACTATAGTTAATAGGATTGGAAAATGAGATCCAAAAACGGAGTGAGGAACTACATAACTTTTAAGTAATTTAGCATCATTGCTGTGATAGAACATCTGATTTAACTAAGCTTCCTGTGAGCCATTGTTCTCATTACCCCAAATAAAGATACATCACAAGTTCTTTAGTGGAGATGAAAGATTTTTTTAGTGTTTAAATTATAAATGATTTTCAAAATGTCAATTCCCTTATGAAAGAGCTACTGAGTAATGAGTGGTAGTGTTGACAATAATTTAACAGCACATATTCTATGGCTCTCAGGCTCTTTTTCATAATGATTTTTTAAATAAAAAGAAAAGGATACAATATACAAAAACTCAGCAAAAATGGATTATATACGACAGTAGGCAACTATGCTTCCAAATAATAGATTTTTTAAATACTCTAACTTGATCTAAGGCTATGGTATTTTCAATATCCCTTAACCATTATTGTTCTAGTTTGCACTTTTTCTAGCTGTATAGAAGACAATTTCAAGGTTTTTTTTTCTAATGAAAAACTAGCATATCAGAAATCTATTTTGCTTATTGATGCTCTGGAAATCAGTTGAGGAAATCATGTTTGTTTATTATTGTGTTAAGAAAGTTGAGAAGTATTTACACCTGACTAAAAGGCTGTTTCTTCTCTACAAGAGTACTTGTTATTGTAAAGCCTGTCATTTTCCTCAGGAGGCAAGTGTAGATCTTCTCTTGGCACCTAAATGCAAAAAAAGCTTGACTGAGACCACTAAAAGCACCAAAGAATGATACAGATGATTTTAGCTTAAGAGATTTTCAAGGTTTCCATTCTTGAAATAAAATATTTACATGTCTGTTATGAATAAAATCCTCATAGTTCCAGGAAATGTCAAATTTTAGGCAGCATGGTATCCCAGTTTGCTTGACTGAGTTAGCTTTAAAAAAACACACACAAAAAAAACTCATCAGATAATTGCTAGAGGTGACTAAGAGTGAGGTAGTATTCAACACTAAATCTTGGAATAAGTGACACTGACACAGATCAGCGATGGTAATGTACAGCCATTCCTTTTTTCATAATAAGTTAAAACATCAGGTCTAGTTATCCTTTTCTTTAATAGACTTGATTTTTTTCAGAGTAGTTTTATGTTCACAGCAAAATTGAGTGTAAGGTACAGAAATTTCCTATATATCCCTTGTCCCCAACATGCATAGCTTCTCCCATTATTCATTTAACTCTAACAAGTGTACCACAATGACAAATAATTATCACCCCAAAGTTAGTGGTTTATTTTAGGGTTCACTCTTGGTGTTGTTCATCCTATGAGTTTGGACAAATGTATAATGACATGTATTCGCTATTATGGCATCATTGATAATAGTTTCACTAACCTAAAAATCCTCTGTGCTCTGCCTGTTCATCCTCTCCCCACCCCAACTGGAAACCTCTGATGTGTCCATAGTTTAGCCTTTTCCAGCACGTCATATAATTGTAATTATATGTATGTAGCCTTTTCAGAATGGCTGTTTTTTTTACTTCGCAGTATGCATTTAAGATTCCTCCATGTCTTCCTGGCTTGTTAGCTCATTTCTTCTTAGCACTTAATCCATTGTGTGGATTTACAGTTTATCCATTTGCCTCCTGAAGGACATCTTGGTTGCTTACAAATTTGGGCAATTCTGCATGAAACTGCAATAAACATTCATGTATAGGTCTCTGTGGAGATACACATTTTTAATTGCTTGATATAAATACCAAGTAGCATGACTGCTGGATCGTATGGTAAAAGTATGTTTAATTTTCTAAGAAAGCACCAAACTCTTCTAAAGTGGCTGTACCATTTTGCATTCCCACCAGCATTAAATGAGTTTCTTGTCCTCACCAGCATTTGATGGTATCAGTGTTACAGATTTTGGCCATTCTAATAAGTTTACAGTTCTATCTCATTGTTTTATTTCTGATGACATATGATGTGGAACATCTTTTCATATGTTTACTTTCCATCTCTATATCTTCTTTGGTGTTAAGATCTTTGACCAATTTTTAAATTGGATTGTTTTCTTATTGTTGATATTTCCTAGTTCTTTTTATATTTTGGATAACAGTTATTTAACAGATGTGTCTTTTGCAAATACTTCTGCCAGTCTGTGGCTTGTCTTATTCTCTTGACATTGTCTTTTTCAGATCAGAAGTTTGTCGTTTTAGTGAAGTCTAGCCCTTTCTTTCATGGATTGTGCCTTTGATGTTTGTATCTTAAAAATCATCACCATACCCAGAGTCATGTAGGTTTTCTTCCACATTATCTTCTAGGACTTTTATAGTTTTGTGTTTTACATTTAGGCCTGTGATCCATTTTGAGTTTATATATTGTGACTGGTGTAAGGTTTGTGTCGAGTCATTTTTTTGCAAGTGGAGGTCCAGTTCTGACACCATTTGTTGAAAAGACTATCTTTGCTCCATTGTATTGCTTTTGGAGCTGAAATATTTTAAAATTACACAGAAGTATTTCATGAATTTGTGGTCACTTTTTCTCAGAGAAAGGTGTCTGCTGTCGCTTTTTCCAATCATCCATTTTAGTATGTGAATATCTGTATTGAAATTTTAGAAGGGTTATCATCCATAGGCCATGGGGTTTTATTGCAAAGGACTCCCAAATATGTGTGTGTGTGTGTTTTCTCAATAGGAATATTGAAAGTGTAATTACTCGGAAGGTGGGGGAGGGTGGGTTGGTAGGAGAAAATCAACCAAAGAACTTGTATGCCTATATGCATAACTCATGGACACAGACAATAGGGTGGTGAAGGCCTGGGGTGGGGGGCAGGGCCAGGATGGGAGAGGTCAGTGGGGAGCTGGGGTCCATATGTAATACTTTCAACAATAAAGATTAAAAATAAAAAGAAAATGTAATCAATATCCTGTTGGTCCTTGCCATTTTTGGTCTTTGACATTGAGAATTATGATGTTATGGAACACTGTTATTCTTGGAGTCTTAAAGACTTACCTGAGTGGGATTTTCTTTCTTAAGATTTTAAAATTGGTTTTTAGAGAGAGAGTAAGGAAGAGGATGAGAGAGGGAGAAACATTGATGTGAAAGCAACACATAGATTGGCTGCCTCCTGCACTCTCCCCGCTGGGAATCATGCCCAAAACTCAAACATGTGCTCTGACCTGGAGTCTTAACTGGCAACCCATTGGTGCCTGGGACAACACCCAACCAACTGAGGCACAACAGCCAGGGTAAAGACTTACCTCTTATTTGTCTTTATTTGACCTTTGTTCATATTTAAATGTACAGGAAATACAGAACTTTAGAGGGATGCCAGAGTTGTGTTTGAATGAACTTGGCACAGAGCACCCAGCAATTCTTAGCTGCTCTAACATTTCTCACTTCCTTTTTCTACAGAGAATTTTAAAGAAATTTGTTATTTAACAAAAGTACTTTCAAAAGTAATGTTTGAAAAAAATCAAGGCTAATTGCACGCATTACATGAATTAGTTAAGCCAAAGAAGATTTTAGTATAGTATAGGTGGGTAGTTTCTACAATAGGACTTGCTGTAGTTAAGATATGAGACCTTGGAGCCAATAAGGATGAACTCAGGAGCTCAAC
Organism: Corynorhinus townsendii; assembly: GCA_026230045.1. Taxonomy (NCBI): domain Eukaryota; kingdom Metazoa; phylum Chordata; class Mammalia; order Chiroptera; family Vespertilionidae; genus Corynorhinus; species Corynorhinus townsendii. The sequence goes on from JAPDVU010000012.1 coordinate 8,127,622, forward strand.
TGGGCCACCTTTCATAAGCCTAAATGGCATAAAGCAAAGAAGCAATTGCCATTGATTTATATGGGGAAATTTTTATCATTCCCTGACCCCCCAAATAACATACCAAATCATACCAAATAATACAAAAACCTGTGTTTTATTTACCATGATTGAAACGTTTAGTTACGTCCAGTTTTATGCTATACCTAATACCCTTTCAGACTCTCTTAAGCTTTTCTGATACCTTAGGATACTTCTTACTAACAGATGCACATACTAAATCAAGATACAGTACATATGCTTACAGTCACAATTCAAAGCTACACCAGCTTGATTCTGAGATGCTGAGTGTATTTCCCCAGGAAGGAGCTTGGTGGTGCCACTCGCACTGCTTGGTATGTACTGCCTCTATAATGGCTCACTGCAAAACAAATGCTGAACACTTTTAGCTTTTCACCTTTTTTCATAAAAGCAATAATCCCCTTCGGATTTCTTTTTGTTAAGAAAAACAGTACTAATGTCGTTCTTTCCTAAAAGTATAAAAGCAAAGTGGTGTACTGCGAACTTTCTGACGGCGGGGCCGGTGGTGGGGGGGAAGGGTGGAAGGAAGGTGCAGATCGTTATAAGCTAATTAAGCAACATACTTCTCTCATCTGGGGAATGGGTACAGAACTAGAACCTGCTTTACAGGGTTATTCTAAATCATAAATGAGATTGTTTATGTATTTAGGAGACTAGCACAGAGTAGCAAACAATAAATATTCAGTTTTGTTTTTACTTTGTATTATCAACTAGTGAGACAATTATTAAACCTCAATTTAAATTTTGACTTTAAGATAGCAACGTCTTATAACTACAAATGTCAGGTTAAAAGTTTCCAATTTCATTTTGGTTAAGTGGAATAGTTTATAAAAGTCTGTTGAACAGCAGCATTTTCAACCTTTTTCATCTCATGGCACACATACTATTAAAATTCTGCAGTACATCAAAAATATCTATTTTTTTTGCTGATCTGACAAAAAAGTTATAATTTTGATTCATTCACACTGGACTGTTACTTTTGTGTTGGCTGTTATATTTTTATTTGATAATCTAAGGGAGAAGAGGTCAGTGCCCCTGATTAAATAGTCAGGTATTGCATGTTTTAAAAATTCTTGTGGCACACGGGTTAAAAATTGCTGCAATATAGCAAAATAATATTTTGAACTGTACATTCTCTACTATAGTGCTTTCTTACTAAGACTTGGTATTTCTTTAAAGCCCAAACATTGTTATCCTACATAACAACAACGATGGTAGTAGTTTTCTTCATAGTGTTCAGACATCTTACCAGAATGTTTATTTCTTGCTTTCTAGCAGATTCTTAACCATGTGCCATTTTAACTGTTGTCTGACTTCTTAAAATTAATTTCCGTTTTGTATCCCCTATCCTATCTAAGGATAACCGTGGAATCGCATCTACAGTCCTCCGCTCTACCAGCTGAGCTATCGAAGGGAGCTCCCCTATCCTATCTAATAAAGAGGGAATATGCTGGTTGACTGCCTGCCCTCAAAGATGGTGGCGCCCACAGCCAATAAGGAGGAAATATGCTAATTGACTAACATGCCCTCAAAGACAGTAGCGCCCACAGCCACAAGATGGCAGCACCCAGTCCCCTCAGCCCTGCCAGGGCAGCAGGCATGTGGCAAGGCTGGGCCTGCCCCGTGTGCCTGCCTCTGGAGTACCTCAGCCCCCCTAGCCGCCCAGGGCCAGCCCGAGGTGCAGGCAAGCCTCGGATGGCAGCTGCCCCACCGCCCAGGGCCACCCGAGGCTCAGGTAACCAGGGCCAGCCGAGGCTTGTGCTGTGGGCAGTGGCAGCAGCAGAGGTGTGATGGGGTGTTGCCTTCCCCTGATCGCCTGGTCGCCTCCCACCCCTGAGGGCTCCCTGACTGTGAGAGGGGGCAGGCTGGGCTGAGGGACCCCCCCCTCTCCAGTGCATGAATTTTCATGTACTGGGCCTCTAGTTATCTATATTAATACAAGCGCAATGTGCTAATTAGACCGGTTATCCTTCCGGACAACTTTCCTGATGAAGCCGTGGCTGTGAGGGAAGTCTGGGTCCTGGGTGCCTGCCAGCAGCCAGAGGGAAGCCGGTGCCAGCAGCTGGGGAAGGCCTACTCTTGCACGAATTTCATGCATCAGGCCTCTAATATTTTATAAGCCCTTTGAGGTTAGAGAGCTACATATTCTACTTTATATTCTCACAGCACCCTTAGTAGTGAGGAAGTGAATAAATAGGTGACTAAATGATGTAGTTAAGAGCTATAAGAAAAAGTAATGCTTGATTAGTAGAAGAAAATTAAATTTTTGTTTTTCTTCCTAGTCTCTACATATATGATGCTATTTTAGTTAAAAAGTAAACGAGTCTTGAGCTTTAAAGGATGTTTAAGATGGCTTAATAGAATCATAGGTATTATACCTAAAACATTAATCTGAATCCTACTAAAAATGAATCTTTTAATAGATAAGGCTTTTATCCTGTGATATTTTTAAGCTTTACTTATAAGTGTTAATCTTTCTGTAACGTAGTGTTAACAGTGATCTGGTTTTCTTTAGAAGGTTTGTAATGTTTATAATCATACCAAGGCTAAGGTAACCCCAAAGGAAACACATTAGCATTATAGAAAAATGAGGATTTCAAACTATTCTTTTTGTGGTGTTTTTTTTTGTTCTGTTTTGTTTTTCTGATTCCTACTTTTTTCTGTTCTTTGGTCATGGTTCCTTCTCTATTGCTTCTCTTTAATTTAGGAAAAAATATACTTATAAAAAAACTCATCTTAAGAAATAAGAGTTTTGCCTTCACCAGGTGAATTTGCATTTTAATAGAGGTGTTTGGAGAGGGTCCAAAATAAATAAATAATGGTGGAATTTGAAGCAGTGTGGCACAGTGTCCAGGATCCTCAAATCAGGTCATGCTTTTCAATAGGTTTGGCTTAGTTTCTAGGGTGGTATACACACTGCATAAAAAACATACTTAGTGCCCTAACCGGTTTGGCTCCTTGGATAGAACTTCAGCCTGCGGACTGAAAGGTCCCAGGTTCGATCCCTTGGTTGTAGGCACATCCCCAGTGGGAGGTGTGTAGGAGGCAGCTGATCCATGTCTCTCTCATCGATGTTTCTAACTCTCTATCCCTCTCCCTTCCTCTATAAAAAATCAATAAAATATATTTAAAAAACAAAACATACTAGTGGCATTAACTGGTGTCCTGGTATGTTTCCTTTTTTTAAAAGCTATTTTTCAGTTGAGCTATAATTCACATGCAATAGAATTCACCTGTTTAAAGTGTACATTTACAAGGCTCTGCAACCATTTTCACTATCTGTAACTCCTAAAACATCTTATCATCCCCCCAGAACCCATACCTATTATTAGCCACTCCTGTGTCCCCTGCTCCTAGACTCTGGAAACCACCAGTCTACTTTCTACTTCCATTGATAATTTGCCTATTCGGAACATTTCATACAAATGGAATCATGCAATATTTGGTGTTTTATTTCTGGTTTCCTTTTTTTTATGTTTTCATTGGTTTTTAGGCAGAGGGATAGAGAGATAGAACATTGATGAGAAATGCCATCGATTGGTTGCCTCCTACATGCCCCATACTGGGGATTGAGCTTGAAACGTGGGCATGTACCCTGACCAGGAATCAAACTGTGGTCTCTTGGTTTCTGGGTTGACACTCAACCACTGAGCCACCACTGGCCAGTCTGTGTCTGGCTTTTTACCACAGCATAATGTTTCCAAAGTTCATCCATGTCATAGCATGTATCTCTTACCTCTTTTTACAGCTGAATAATCATCCATTGTGTGGATATACATTTTATTTATCTAATCATTAGTGGATGAATATTAGGTTGTTTCTACTTTTTGGCCTCCCTGGTTAATTCTGTTGTGAACAGTAGTTGCTGCAAGTTTTTCTGAAAGTATGTATTTTCGATCCCTGGTTATATACCGAGGAGTGGAATTGATGGCCTTGTGGTAATTATGTTTAACTTTTTGGAGGAACTGCCAAACTATTTTCCAAAAGTGACTGTACCAATTTACATTTCCCTCTGTAATGTATGAGGGTTCCAGTTTCTCCACACCCTCCCTGACACTTGTTATTGCATGTCTTTTTCATTATAGCCATTGCTAGTTGCTCTAAAGTTTTACCTCATTGTGGTTTTGATTCATATTTCCCTAATAACTATTGATGTTGAGCCTCTTTTCATGTGCTTATTAGCTATTCCTATATCTTTGAGGAAATGCCTGTTCACATCTTTTGCCCATTAGTCTTATTTGTTTTTTTATTCTTGAGTTTTAAGAGTTCTTTATATATTTTGGATACAAGTCTCTTATCAGATATATAATTTAAAAATATTTTCTCTCATTCTCTGGATTGTTTTTTCCCTTGGTTGCTAGATAGGCTTGATATTCTTTTTAATTTTAAGGGGAATGTCTCTGGTATTTCTTCTGTTTTCTTGAACATGATGCTAATGGTTGATTTTTTTTTTTTTTTTAACTGAGGAAATATCCCTGTTTCTAGTTTACTAAGATTTTTTCAAGAATGTTAGATCCCTTTTGGCAGTTTCAAGAAGATTCCTCCACCCCCATCCCTTCATCTATTTATGTGATGTACTGTTAATAGATTTTTCTCATGTTTATTCATACTAGCATTCCTAGAATTTATTCTCCTTAGTCACGTGTGGTATTACTACTACATTTGAGTTTCTCCTCAAATCTATACAAATGGTATATGTATATTTATGTTAATTGGTGGATATTTGATAGGTGCTGGTATTTAAGTTATGTTGAATTTGTATCATGAATTGGGAACATAATGAGTCCTGAATCTTGTGATTAAATTCCATTCCTTGGAAGTTTGCAAGTGATGGTACCAAGTGATTGGGACCGGCGCTAGGCGCTGGCAGCGGGTGCAAGCAGTGGCTCCAGCGCCAGCTGTGGGTGTGAGTGGCGGCCGCCGGCCTCTATCGCCCCTCAGGAGCAGGAGGGGTGGAGAAGCCCTGAGGGGCGATTGTGGCCGGCACCTGCTGCCAGCGCCAGGTGATTGGGGCTGGCACTGGTCACTGGCAGCGGGTGCCAGCGGTGGCTCCAGCGCCAGCAGCAGGAGCGAGCAGGGCCAGTGCCAGCAGCAGGTGCGAGCGCCAGGCGGAACTGTGGTGTGCGGGAGCAAAGAATTTTCAGTAACCACCAGAGGCTCACTCCGATGACAGTGATCAGTGCCCCACCTTGGTCTGGTGCCCCTGTTCACCTGCTCCACCATCCCCCTGTGGCCAACACTTGCCGTGATCTGCGCTCTGCTGCCTGCTGCCGACACCCACCATGTTCTGCACACGCCCTGCGATGGTCAGCGCACATCTTAGCGACTGGTTGTTCGGTTGTTCCACCATTTGGTCTATTTGCATATTAGCCTTTTATTATATTGGATAGTGGAATGAAAAATTGTTTTCTGTGAAAATAGGCCCTCTTGTTCTACAAATTATGTCATTCCTCCGAAACTGACATGGAGAAGATTTCTGAAGATTTTTCTTCTACCTTGAGCAATTTTCCTTCATTATAAAGAATCTTTGAGTTTTGAGGGTGGGGAAAGGTAGAAGTGGGGGAAGAATCTTGAGTTTTATATCTAACTAGAGGCCTGGTGCACAACATTCGTGCACTGGGGGTGCGGGTTCCTCAGCCTGGCTTCTGGCTGAGTGGTACTCCCCCTGTGGTAGTGCACTGACCACCAGGGGGCAGCTCCTGCATTGAGTGTCTGCTCCCTGGTGGTCAGTGCACATCATAGCGACCAGTCATTCTGCCATTCGGTCAATTTGCATATTAGGGTTTTATTATATATCTCCTAAATCAGAATCTCTTAGAAGGTGTGGTAATATAAAATACTCTACATGAATTTTATTCAGGTAGTTCCACCATTGCACCCCAGGTTTCTGTTTTCCTCCTCTTGAGCAGGTTTTTTATTGGTGAGAGATTTTGCTAGGATTGTGTGAATTGTAGCCTAAATTGCTTTATAAAGAAGTTTCAATGGGCTCTTCTCTTTCTTTAACTAGATTATTTCCACCTGCCTACAGATCCATTGTTGTGACTCATTCTACCCTCACTACTGCTCTTTTTTTCTAACGTCCTCCATAGCCAAACAGCCTAAGTTGTCTATATTTGTTATGTCAAGTTATGCTGTTCCTATTTCTCGAATCCCTTGCAAACAGTTTGGTCTGTACCACTCCTCAATAAGTAATCTTGTCAAGATAATAACCTTTGTATTACTGTACAGTGGTAATTCTCATTAACATACTAGTAGCTGATAACTTCTTGAAACTATCTATCTACATTTATGCCCTTGATGCTTTCACCTAATTTTATTGCTTTAAATATCATCTCTAAGCAGATGACTTCCAAATTGATATACTCAGCTTGGATCTCTTTCCTCCATCTCTGAACACCCATATCCAGCTGTCCACTCAGGATCTCACTAAGACATCTGTGTTTTATACTAATGTTTCAAAGCACAAGCCCCTCTCATCTCTCTTCTCTCCAACATGCTCCTTCCATGGTCTTAGTCCATCTCAGTTTTATTGGCAGTACCATTCTACCAGGCTATCACATATGTGGGAATATGTAGAATGACAAATTTAGTGGCCATCCTTTGCTTGCTACATACAAAGGTATTGTTTGTGGAATGTACTAAATGTAGAATTTGTGGAGAAGATCAAACAACTCAGTAGTCCTAAAAACTACTTAGATAGAGACAAATACCCTGTTATATTAGAGTGATTCTATAAAACTTCAGAACACATTTATTAATATCACTGAATTTTTAAGAAAGATTATTTATGATATATGTGCTTTTTAATGCGATTGTTTTGGGTCACTGGCAGCGGGTGCCAGCGGTTATGTTGGTTACAGGTATAGAAAATTTAGCAATTAATGATTTAAGCAAATAGAAATTTTGTTTTTGTACAAGCTAAGAAATCCAGAATTAGATAGTAGTTAGCATTGTTTCAGCTAATTTTAACAGCAGTGCTATTAGAGACTCCACAGCTGGTTTTGTGCTTCTACACTTCAGCCTTACTGATTTGGTGTTAATCCTTTTGCTTGCTGACTTTTATGATTCTAGGATGATTGTTGAATAGTAGACATTACATTCACATCTAGTCCTGGATATGGAAAGCACATTAAAAAAATTTTTTTTAGAACCAACCCTCCTCAATCCACCCCCCAAAGCAGACTTCTGAGTATATGATGTTGGTTTTAATTGTTATCCATTCATTGCCTTTCCAGCCTTGGAAAGCTTAAAAGTGGGTATTTAGTGGGCTCTATTACCAGCCTGAGAGAAGAAAAATTTTGGAAAGGAGAAATAGAATCTGATAAGCAATTAATACCCTCTGCTACATAAAACCATCAAAAACTACTAAATTTCTATATAATTGGTGATTAGCATTTATTTGCTTGGAAAAACTTGATCATTTCTCAGTAAGTTTATATAAATGGGATTTTAATGGTAGATTGAGAGGTATTTGTTATTTGATATAGAGCAGGGCTCTAGATAGCTTGCAAATGAATTAAGAATAATCCAATGACTGATTGAAAAGTTAGCCATTTAGCCCTAACTGGTTTGGCTCAGTGGATAGAGCGTCGGCCTGCAGACTGAAGGGTCCCGGGTTCGATTCCGGTCAAGGGCATGTACCGTGGTTGTCGGCGCATCCCCAGTAGGAGGTGTGCAGGAGGCAGCTGATCGATGTTTGTCTCTCATTGATGTTTCTAACTTTCTATTCCTCTCCCTTCCTCTCTATTAAAAAAATCAATAGAAAATATTTTTAAAAAAAGAAAAGTTAGCCATTTATTTGGAAGTAGCAAGTTTGCATGTGTGTTTACACTGGTGAATTTTTGAGAATTTTAATTTACATTTTGAGGTAAATAAGAAATTAGAAAAGATGTTCCTTAGAGTTATAAAGACCTAATTTTTGTGTTAATTTTTTTTGTTTGTTTTCATAGAATGTTGGCTCAATTAAGAAACAGCAGGGAGATAAATTCAGCCAAGTGGTAAGTGGCTTTAATTTTTGTTGTTGTTATAAAGTGTTTTGGGGGAAGAAAAAGCAAGTGTTTTGGCTTATTATTATGCCTTTTTTTTCTTGGATCGTTCCTCTTTCTCCATTTGATTAGAAAATTTATTCATCTACCATGTTAAGTCTGATTTATGAAGTGACTCTTGCTTATCACAACACTAAAATTCTAATTAGTAGTCTCCATGTTGATCACTTCCTGTGCAGACCAGGCAAGGCTTTCTCCCTTTGGTTTGTTTTCTTAAAATATTATGTAAGGGAGGATCTCTTTGGGTGTTTTCACTCACTTATTTCCTCCTCTCCCCTCAATAATTAAGGTTCCCTCATTTTCAGTCAGCAGTATTTAGTCTACTGAGTTGGGTCCATTTTTGTAATGTCTCAAGGCCCACTGTATTTAATTTGAAGTCTGAACTGTTCTCTTCATAGCCTCTGTTTATAGAAAGTTTTCATTTGAGATATAAACTCTTTTTGTAGCTTCCTAGAGCTATGCATCTAATTCCTTTTCCTAGTTAATTGTCTCTTTTGACTTCTGCGGTTTCTGAACATCTGTCTGCAACATGATCTAGTCCTGATTTGCAATATAGAAAAGTCTTGGAAGTTGTTTTACCTTCATTAACTATTACTTTGAGGGTGCACAAATAGTGGTGGACCGAGACTTGACTTGGGGTGGTGAACACACAATACAGTGTACAGATGATGTGTTGTAGACTTATACACCTGAAACCTGTATAATTTTGTTAGCCAATGTCACTCCAATAAATACAATAAAAAAACCCAGTTACTCTGCCCTGTAAATTGCCTTATACCTCAAGTGACGTACACAGATAATATCTAAAACAACTTTTTAAAATCACATATATCATGTATATATATATGTGTGTGTGTGTGTGTGTGTGTGTGTGTGTGTGTGTGTGTATATATATATATATGCCTAAGTGACTATTACGACCGGTGACACGCACTGACCACCAGGGGGCAGACACTCAGTGCAGGAGCTGCCCCCTTGTGGTCAGTGGGCTCCCACAGCCAACTTCCTGTGGCTGGCCAACTTCCCGCAGTCCCCATCTCCCCTGGCCGCAGTCCCTTCCTACAGCTGGCCAGCCCCGATTGGCCCTGATCGTAAGCCAGGCCAAGGGACCCCACCCATGCACGAATTCGTGCACTGGGCCTCTAGTTTAATAATAACATTCCATGTCCTTTATTCTCAGAAATTATACTCACAAATGCATTATGATTTCTGGAAAATGGACTTTTAGGCTATATTTTTCAAGTTCCTGGCTACTATCGTAAATATAGAGTCCCGGTGCATGAAAATTCATGCACTGGAGGGCGGGTCCCTCAGCCCGGCCTGCCTGCTCTCACAGTCTGGGAGCCCTCAGGGGTGGGAGGCAACCCAGAGATCAAGGGAAGGTGACGCCCCATCACACCTCTGCTGCTGGCATTGCCAGCAGCACAAGTCTCAGCTGGCCCTGGTTACCTGAGCCTTGGGTGGACCTGTGGGGCTGGGCAGCTGCCATCCGAGGCTTGCCTGCACCTCTGGCCGGCCCTGGGCCGCTGGGGAGCTGAGGGGACTGGGGGACGCCGGAGGCAGGCATGTGGGCCAGGCCTGGTCTTGCCTCATGTCTGCCATCCCATCAGGGCTAAGGGAACTGGGTGCCGCCCTCTTTGAGGGCATAGCAGTCAATTAGCATATTCCCTCCTTATTGGCTGTGGGCGCTGCCATCTTTGCAACGGCATGAGGCTCAATTAGCATATTCCCTCTTTATTAGATAGGATAAGCAAAGTAGTTATAATATGACAAACCAGAATAATAGAGACATCTCATCATAGTTGTTCCATAGAACTTCAGTTATAGAAATGTTCTGTATCTTCTCTTACTATAATAGCCATAGCCACATGTGGCTACTGAGCATTTAAAATGTGCTTAGTGCAAACAAGAAACTAGATTTTAAATTGTATTTGGTTTAACTTGAATTTTAAGATTAAAATGCAACATGGTCTAATGGTTACCATATTGGGCAGAGATGAGATGCTTTTCCATTGTTTTTATGCCCTGATTCATTATCAGTTAGTCTTAGCATCTCTTGAACAAAACATTTTGTCTTTATTTTTTGGAATCTATTTTATCTTATAAATACATAAGTACAAACTAAATTCCCCTTTTGCAATTAAATTTTTACTAGATCAATAAAATTACTTAGCCCTAACTGGTTTGGCTCAGTGGATGGAGCATCAGCCTGTGGACTCAAGGATCCCAGGTTCTATTCCAGTCAGGGGCGTGTACCTTGGTTGTGGGCACATCCCCAGTAGGGGGTGTGCAAGGAGGCAGCTGATTGATGTTTCTCTCTCATCAATGTTTCTAACTCACTATCCCTCTCCCTTCCTCTCTGTAAAAAATCAGAAAGATATATTAAAAAATAATAAAATTGCTTATTCTTATCAGTAACCCTCTTCATATAAACACTAGAGGCCCGGTGCATGAAAATTCATACACTAAAGGGAGGGTCCCTCAGCCTGGCCTGCTGCCTCTCACAGTCCAGGAGTCCTCAGGGTCGGGAGGTGACCCGGTGATCAGGGGAAGGCAACACCCCATCACACCTCTGCTGCTGCCACTTCTGGCAGCACAAGCCTCGACCTGCCCTGGTTACCTAAGCCTTGGGCTGGCCCTGGGCAGCTGTGGGGTTAAGGGGACTGGGCGCCGCCATCTTTGAAGGTGTGGAGTCAGTTAGCATATTCCCTCCTTATTGGCTGTGGGCACCACCATCTTTGCAATGGCGTGAGGGTCAATTAGGATAGATTGTTAATAACACTCAGTAAACTTTACTGAATATTTATTTGTTGACAAGATTTTTATTACTCTTTAGTATAATTGACATTAATTTCAGGTGTAGAATGTAATGATTTGATATTTTGTATATATTGCAAAATGATCACCACAATAAAGTTAACATCTATCACCACACATAGTTAGTTACAAATACTTTTTCCTGTAGTGAGAACTTTTTTTTTTTTTTAATATATTTTATTGATTTTTTACAGAGAGGAAGGGAGAGGGATAGAGAGTTAGAAACATCAAGGAGAGAGAAACATCGATCAGCCGCCTCCTGCACCCCTCCCCTCCCCGCCTACTGGGGATGTGCCTGCAACCAAGGTACATGCCCTTGACTAGAATTGAACCTGGGACCCTTGAGTCCACAGACTGAGGCTCTATCCACTGAGTCAAACCAGCTAGGGCTGCAGTGAGAACTTTTAAGATCTATTCTCTTAGCAACTTTAAAATATGCAGTACAGTATTATTAATTATAGTCATGATCCCCATGAGACAAAGATTTTATAGAAACATTTGATGTTTGATATCATAGTGTAAGGGAAGAAAAAATTTTCCTTAACCATCTCTGGGTCCTTGGCTGCATCTGAAAATTAAACTAACAAAGACAGATTAACAGGAGAAAAGCATACACATTTATTTAATACTAGAGGCCCAATGCACGAAATTGTTACAAGGGGCTCAGCCCTCGCAGCCCCGGCTTCATCCTGAAGGTAGTCCAGATGGTTGTTCTGCTGTTCTGCCATCCAGTCTAATTAGCTTATATTCCGTTTTATTATTATAGATAAGTTTTAAATGACATGTGAGCCTTTATATAGAAACAAAGACCCAAAGAAACTGTCAAAACCGAGTTTTATTGTCTATTTTTTTAAGAGAGAGAGAGAGAAATGGGGAGTGGGGAGAGAGACAGACAGACAGATATGGGTTTGTTGTTCACTTACTCATGCATTCATTGGTTGCCTTTTGTATGTGCCCTGACTGGACACATTGAACCCAAAAATACTGGGATGACGCTCTAACCAACTGAGCTACGTGGCCGGGGCCAGAAGTCCTTGAATTGAATTTGAAATGTAATATATATAAATTGTATAGTACAGCAATGTTAAATGCATTTCATTGAATGTAGGTAAGGAGGTATTTATCTGTGATATATAAATTGTGACAAATGCATAATTTGTTTTGAAAAAAATTTTTTAATACGTATGATTTTTTTCTTTTACTTATTTTGTTAATATGTATGTTTTAAATAAATTTATTGTTATTTGAATATTGCAGTGTCTAAAAATGACTACAAAACGAAGTTTGTTTGTGCGGTTCGTACCGTGCCGATGCCTACGAGGGGAAGAGGAGACGGTTACTACTCTTGATTATTCTCATTGCAGTTTGGAACAGGTTCCCAAAGAGATTTTTACTTTTGAAAAAACTTTGGAGGAGCTCTATTTAGATGCTAATCAGATTGAAGAGCTTCCAAAGGTATGTTAATACTGTCTTTAAAGGATTGCCTTGTAATTTTTATACCTAGAAATATGATTTTCCCAATGTTGTCATAATGCTGCAGATGGATAAGGTATCCCCTAAAAATATATGCACACAATAATTATGAAGGCGTTGTTTATTAAAGTACATTGAATTTTTAAAATTGAGCTCTCAGCTATTGAAGTGTGTATACTTTTCTTGGGACACTCTGTATTTGTGTGCGCTGTTTCCTTTTTTTATTTTTTGGTTTAATTTTATCTTAGGGTATGCTGCATTATATATATATTCCTCAGTCAAGGACATACTTAGAGGAAGGAAGCGGTAGGTAGGTAGGTGGGTGGGTGGGTGGATGGGTCGGTGGATGGATGGATGGAGGGACAGACTGAGAGACGGACGGACAGACAGATGTATGTATGTATGTATGTAAGAGAGAAACATTGATCACTTGCCTTCCATATGCTCCCCAACTAGGGATCAAACCTGCAACCTAGATATGGGCCCTGACCAGGAATCAAACCAGCAACCTTATGCTGCACCGGATGACACTCAACCAACTGACCCACTCCAGCTAGGCCCAACCATTTTTAAAATAGAATTTTTAATCTCTGTCTCTTCATATTAACTGCTTTGGTAGTTGTGTAAATTAACATTTTGTATTTAATTCCAGTTTTGTTTTAGCCACTAAGGTAGATAATAAGACTACACAATTTCTGCAGCCAATAGATTTAACTAGACAAAGAATTGAAATTAATTTTCTTTTTCTGGTTTTATAAAACATTGATCCTACATTATTATCATTGGGGATAAATTGGCGTTTTTTGTTTGTTATATTTTAATTTAGTTGTTAAACAGCTTCTTAGACATAACATTCTGTTTACCTCATTTCAGTTTGTTTGAAAAGGTTTTGGAGGACTTAATATTTCTGAAATGTAGAAACAACTAGAAGGAGAAAGTTGGATTGTTGCCATGAAACATCTCATCCTATCTACTTGAATAAAATTTTTTGTGACTACTTTTTCCCTTAAATCTTTTTTTTTAATTCAATAAATTTTTATTTTTCAGATTATTACAATTGTTCCTCTTTTTCCCCCCATAACTCCCCTCCACCCAGTTCCCACCCCAGCCTCTGCCCTTACCTCCCCCTCACTGTCCTAATCCACAGGTGTACGATTTTTGTCCAGTCTCTTCCCGCACCCCCCCCACATCCCTTTCCCCCTGAGAATTGTCAATCCACTCCCTTTCTATGCCCCTGATTCTATTATATTCACCAGTTTATTCTGTTCATCAGATTTTTTATTCACTTGATTTTTAGATTCACTTGTTGATAGATATGTATTTGTTGTTCATAATTTTTATCTTTACCTTTTTCTTCTTCTTCCTCTTCTTCTTAAAGAATACCTTTCAGCATTTTGTATAATACTGATTTGGTGTTGATGAACTCCTTTAGCTTTTTCTTGTCTGTGAAGCTCTTTATCTGACCTTCAATTATGAATGATAGCTTTCCTGGGTAGAGTAATCTTGGTTGTAGGTTCTTGCTATTCATCACTGAATATTTCTTGCCACTCCCTTCTGGCCTGCATAGTTTCTGTTGAGAAATCAGCTGACAGTCGTATGGGTGCCCCCTCGTAGGTAATTAACTTCTGCTGCTTTTAATATTCTCTTTTTGTCTTTTGCTCTAGGCATTTTAATTATGATGTGTCTTGGTGTGATCCTCTTTGGATTCCTTTTGTTTGGGGTTCTGTGCGCTTCCTGGACTTGCAAGTCTATTTCTTTCACCAGGTGGGGGAAGTTTTCGGTCATTATTTCTTCACATAGGTTTTCAGTATCTTGCCCTCTCTCTTCTTCTGGCACCCCCATAATTCTGATGTTGGTACGCTTGAAGTTGTCCCAGAGACTTCTTACACTATCTTCAACTTTTTGGATTCTTTTTTCTTTTTGCTTTTCCGGCTGAGTGTGTTTTGTTTCTTTGTATTTCAACTCTTTCACTTGATTCTTGCGGTCCTCTAGTCTGCTGTTGGGTCTCTGTATAATATTTTTTATTTCAGTCAGTGTATGTTTAATTTCTAGTTGGTCCTTTTTCATATCCTCGAGGGTCTCGCTAAATTTATTGGCCTTTTCCAGAAAATTCTTGAAAAACCTTATAACCGTGGTTTTGAACTCTATATCCAGTCATTTGCTTTTCTCCATTTCTTTCATTTGTGATCTGTTTCTTTGTCTCCGCATTTTGGCTGCTTCCCTGAGTTGGTAGAGTAGCTTTGTGTGCTATGTGTCCTATAGGGCCCAGGGGCTCAGCCTCCCCAGTTACCTGAGCTGGACACTTTTGGTGCACCCCTTTGTGGACTGTGTGCATAGCCTTGTTGTAGTTAAGTCTTAATTGTTGGTATCACTAGGAGGAATGAACCTCCAGGCCAACTGGCTGTGAGGATCAGCTGTGTCTATGCTGGGCGAATTTCTGTGCTGGAGACACCCTTATGAGACAAGACTTGCAAAATTGCAAAAGCCTCTGTGCTCAGCTTGGATGTGGAGGAGTCTCAGGGTGGAGCAGACAGCCTTGGCTTCCCGTCAGCCCTGCCCTATGAGGCTTCTGGGTCTCAGTGTCCCTCAGTAATTGCTACAAGTATCTCTGAGAGAAAGCCGCCCTTGAGTTTCGCCTACTGCCAGATAGTCCAGTTTCTAACCAGTATGAGTCTGGGTTCCCAGAGTCTTGCCTGGAACTGGAGTTCAGCGCAGCTGGGAGCTTCTGTCTCCCTCCCACTTGGAAAGCCAGCCATGCACTCAGCAGTCAGTCCTCTCCGCGCACATGCCTCCGGACCTCTGCCTTTCGCAGCTCCCCTGAGTCTCAGTGTGTTTTTCTCTTTTCCTGAAAGTCCAGATTCCCCCCCCCCTCCCCACCCACGTATGAGTCTGGGTCCCCAGGGTCTTGCCCAGAACTGGAGTTCAGCACAGTCAGGAACTTCCATCTCCCTCCCACTTGTTGTGCGAGGCAGCAGTTTAGGTTTTTACCTATGCCGCCATCTTGGTTTCTCCCTTCCCTTAAATCTTAATCTTTCTTTATTCTCTATTCAATTTCTTCTTCTTTTTTAAATGGAAAAGCTGCAATAGCTTTAATTTAATTGTTAGAACCATTTGCTACCCAAACAACAGTACTTTTCTAACTGTGGGTAGACACATCAATGGCTTAAAAGTCAATTTAATGCATGTGCATTTCCAAATAATAATCTATGAGTTTTACTGGCAAATTTAGAAAATAAAAACATAGCACACCCAGTTAAACAATGTGCAGATAAATAATAAATAACTTTTCAGTATACGTGTGCTTATGCAATATATAGGACATACTTTTACTAAAAAGTTATTGTTTACCTGAGACCTAATTTAATCAGGCATTCTGTATTTTATCAGCAATGCTAACTTTAATGGAATAGAAAATAGAGTGTGTTGTATGTATCCATTGCTACTTGAAAAATTTTTGGTTTGTGTGTCTGTGTGTGTACCTACTGGCTGGCAGTTTTGAAAAAGGCTTGCATTTCAGTGGCCATTAGTAAAAGAGAACATTTTAAAATCCAGTGCCATTCTAGGTTGTCTTATAAAGAAATCCATATATAGCTATGGATAAAATATTAAAGGTTGTGAGTTGCCTGGCTGGTGTGGCTCAGTGGTTGAGCGTCAACCCATGAATCAGGTGGTTTGGTTCCGGTCAGGGCACATGGCAGGGTTGCCTGCTTGATCCCAGTGTGGGGTGTGCATGAGTTAGCTGATCGATTATTCTCTCTAATCATTGATACTTCTCTCCCTCTCCCTCCCTCTCTGAAATCAATAAAATATTTTTTTATAAAGGTTGTGGGTTGCATATTTATGAATTATTTCCCTATGTTGTGATCAGGTGCTGTATAATGTACTTTTTCCAAGTTGTTCTTCAGCAAATAATTTTTCTTTCTTAGTTAATTCTCCTAGAGAATGTGGAAGACTAAGATTTGTTTCTTTCTCTAATCACCATTAGTGGGATATCAATCTAGGGATTGTTGAAAAGAGAGAGACTTGTTATGATAGTGCAAATAACTGAATCACTTATACCTACCATTTTTTATTTTTGGAAGAATGCCCTTCTTAAATAGGGCTTATTCATGACAACAGTTTGTTTTTCTAAAAGACTTTGTTTTTTTGTTGTTGTTTTTTCATTTTTTTATTGTTTGAAGTATTACAAATAGTAGTACATATGTCTCCTTTTCTATCCCCCCATTGACCTCCCCCTGGCCTCCCCTACCCCCCAGTACATGCCTTCACCTGCCTGCCCACCCCCCACCCCGCCCCCAGTGTCTTGTATCCATTGGTTATGCTTATATGCATGTGTACAAGTCCTTCGGTTGATCTCTTACAGCCCCTCCCTACCCCCCCACCACCCAACCTCCCCTGTCTTCCCGCTGTAGTTTGACAGTCTGTTCAGTGCTTCTTTGCCTCTGTATCTGTTTTTTCCCCCATTTCTTTCCTTTAAAAAATTTTGCCTCTGCAGACTAGAAATAAACCTATAATAACAAAAATAAAAATGCCCCAATTTCATGTCAGCAATGATATCTGGATGGTGGGCACATGGTGGCAATGCAGGTCTCACCCTCTCTGGTTTGGTCCAACTTTACTTTGTTATAACAGTTTTAGAGTCACAACAATATTAACAGGAAGGTACAGAGATTTCCCATATACCTACTCTGTCCTCACACATGCCTCCACCATTATCAACATCCCCCACCAAAATGGTACATTTGTTTAATTGAGGAGTCTACGTTGAAAAATCATAATCACCCAAAGTCCATAGTTTACATTAGGTTTCACTCTTAATGTTATTCGTTTTGTGGGTTTGCACAAATAATGTATCCATTATTATGGTGTCATACAGAGTATTTGCACTGCCCTAAAAATCTGTGCACAATACAGGTTTTGTGTTTTGTGTTTTTTTTTTTTTATGGAACTTAGAAGTGGCCCACTTACCTATTGCTTTTGGTAAATATATTTTTAGGTCACATTTAATTGTGATTTTATCATAACAGTGTATTTGCTCCCATACTTATTTTGTCCTTCCATACCAAAATTCTGTATTTTGAATAAATTTTAAGTCGATTGTACTTATTTAAATTTAATTTATGTAAACTTTCATTTTGGAATAAGGGTACCTGAAATACTAGCTCCAAAATTTACAATATTTTATAGCCGTTTATTTTTTACTACCTCAATGGAGAATACAACCATATACTTATTCTCATTTAGTGCATTTTGGTCAAGGTAGAAGTGTGAGGATGTAAATCATTTTGAGTAGGTTGATTGTGTTCAGATTCATAAGAGCATAAAACAATAAAATATCTTTCTTGGTATTTGTACAGGTATAACTGATTCACTTTTAATAATACTGTTTATTTGTATAAAGGTTAATAAATGAAAAATTAAGGAAACTTAAGAAATGATCAAAGTTCTTTCTTCCCTTGTTTTAATAGCAACTTTTTAACTGTCAGTCTCTACACAAACTGAGTTTGCCAGACAATGATTTAACAACATTACCAGCATCTATTGCAAATCTCATTAATCTCAGGGAACTGGATGTCAGCAAGAATGGTAAGATTCCCCGCCTCCCCCCCCTATGTTTTTGTACTTGGGAGCATGTTATATTATTAAGGTTTCTATTGTGTTTTAACAAATAAAAATACAAAATTAAAAAGTCATTATAATGTGTTATTGTTTTAGTTTTCATATATATAAAATTTATATAAGTGACCTATGAGAGCTTAAAGCAAGGTAGAGAATAAGTATAAAAAAATTACTCTGGCCAGCGTGGCTCAGTGGTTGAACATTGACCTGTGAACCAGGAGGCACCCGCCTGGGTTGTGGGCTCGATCCCCAATGGCAGGTGTGCTGGAGGCAGCTGATCAGTGATTCTTTTCATCATTGATGTTTCTATCTCTCACTCTCCCTTCCTTTCTGAAATAAATAAAATACATTTTTTTAAAAGTATAAGAAAATGAAAATATCCTTTTAATTTAAATGCTGGGATACATGTATGTACATACATATATATCCTTAAACTTATATATTTATTTATACTCATTGCCCTATTGTTTGTAATGATGAGAAACTAGTAACAACTGTATCTGTTGTTGATTACAGTTTTATATATTTATAAGAATGGATGTAATGTAGCTCCATCATTACTGACATGAAAGATTTTAGTGTAAAGGAAAAAAATTGTGCAACATTATATATGAATTGAACCTGAACAAATTATTTAATTTATTGAGAGACCATTGTATACCAAATACTTTATTAGAAGCTGGAAATACAATTAATGTTGAGATGTAAAAAAGACATGGTCACCGTTCTCCTGGGATGTACAGTCTTCTTTAGTATGCATTGAAGAGAGTGGAAGATCTATTCCAAAATGTTAAGTGCTTATCTTGAAGTGAGAGAAAAGTCGACACTTGAAAATTTTAGAATGAGCATGTGTTTATTTTATAATTTATGAATAAAGGGAAAGTAACAGGGATAAATTCTAAATGCTCTACCCATAGATAGAAGACTTCAGTGAACTCTTAATACTCAGTCATCCTATATCAGTGGTCGGCAAACTGCGGCTCATGAGCTGTGGTTTGCTACTCTGTTAACTAATGGAGTTTGCCGACCACTGACCTAGACTCTCAATTCCAATAATTACAGGCTGTTGTTTTTCCTTGTGATTAAGCTGCTATCCCAGTGGTCGGCAAACTGTGGCTCGCAAGCCGCGGTTTGCCGACCACTGTCCTATATAATAAAAGGCTAATATGCAAATCGACCAAATGGCAGAATGACAGTCGCTATGATGAGCACTGACCACCAGGGGGGCAGATGCTCGGTGCAGGAGCTGCCCCTGGTAGTCAGTGCACTCCTACAGGGGGAGGACCACTCAGCCAGAAGCCAGGCTCATAGCTGGCCAGTGCAGCGGCAGTGGCAGGAGCCTCTCCTGCCTCTGCAGCAGCGCTAAGGGACCCCTCAGGGGATGTCCGACTGCCAGACATCTCCTGAGGGATCCCGGACTGCGAGAGGGCACAGGCCGGGTTGAGGGACTCTCCTCACCCCCCAGTGCACAAATGTCATGCACCAGGCCTCTAGTAATTAATTCTTTATAACAACTGGAGAAAATTTTGAAAGATAAGCCTCAGAAAGTTAGTGTAGTAGTGCCAGAAGATACCTAGCAATCATATTCTGTAGCCCTTTGTCTTGATGATTTGAGTACCCAACAGTTATTCTATGCCAATTTTCCTAAATTTCAGGTCTAATTATGAAAACCACTTTAGGAGAGATTAAAAGTCTTCTTGTTTTCAGAATTAACAGTTAATTTTGGCAAATGAATTAATCATTATGTCTACCCATCTCCATTAAAATAAGCAAAAGTTACTTTAAAATAAATATATAAATTTATTGCATGTCTTCATTTACTAAATCCTAATTATCTTAACTGTTTAATATCAAACAATGAAGTTGTGCATTTCATAGGAAAATGATTAAATTAACACTTCCTCTATAAGGATTTAGAATGTATTTATATTCATTGTAGGTTTAGGTTCAGGTTACAGTGATTAGTGCCCTATTCTGTTTCAGTTGTCAATAACCAATACATTTTCATTTTAAGGCTAATTCAATTGACCCTTGAACAATGTGGGGGTGTGGGGCTTAGGGGCCATGACCAACCTTACAGTAAAAAATGTATGTATAAGTTAAGTGGCCATCTACATATGGAGATTCCGAGCCACAGATTGAAAATAACATACTTTTTAAAAATCTTTTTTATGATTTATTTATTTTTCATGTCTAATTTTTATTTTGCAATATGAAGTTATTTTCAATTAAAGCATAGTTGACATACAATATTATATTAGTTTCAAGTGTATAATAGTGAGATTTCACATTTACACACCTTAAAAAGTGATCACCACAAAAGGTTCACTATCCGTCTGTTACTGTACAAAATATTATGATATTATTGACTGTATTCCCTATGTTGTACTTTACATCCCCGTGACTTATTTATGTTATAACTAAGTTTGTTCCTCTTAATCCCCTTCACCTTTTTGCCCATATTGCCGTCACCCAACCCTATAGCAACTGTCAGTTTTTCTGTATCTATGAGTCTGTTTTGCTTGTTTATTTATATAGTCTTTTAGATTCCACAGTGAATAATACAGAATTTGTCTTTCTCTGATTTATTTCACTTAGCTTTATACCCTCTAGGTCTATCCATGTTATCGCAAATGGCAAGATTTCATTCTCTTTCATGGTTGAGTAATATTCCTTTGTGTGTGCATGCATGTATGTGTATGTACAGATGTGTGCACACACACACACACATCCACTTCTTTATCCATTCATCTATTGATGAACACCTAGGTTGCTTCCATATCTTGGCTAATGTAAGTAATACTGCAGTGAACATAGAGGTGCATATATCTTTTCAAATTAGTGTTTTATTTTCTTCAGATAAGCACCTAGAAGTGGAAGTGCTGTATCCTCCTTTGTCTATTGTTACAGCCTTTGTTTTCAAGTCTATTTGTCTGATTTAATATTGCTATACAACTTCTTTTTTTGTTGTTGTTTCCATTTTCATGACATATCTTTTTCCATCCCTGTACTTTCAGTCTTTATATGTCTGTCAGTCTGGAGTATGTAGGCAGCATGTGTAAGAGCCTTGATTTTTTTTTCATCCATTCAGTCACCCCATGTTTTTTCAATGGAACCCTTGGTCAATTTACACTTAAATTATTTTAACCTTTTAAAAATGAGTTATTTAACTTTTCAGTTAATTTCTTTCTATTATAGTGTTTTAAATTTAAAATTTTAATATAATTATTTGATTTAATTCATTTATGATATCCTTTTTCTGTAAAGATTTGTTTAGCAATAAAAAAGAATGAAATCTTGCCATTTTCAACAGTATGGATGGACCTAAAAGATATTATGCTAAGTGAAATAAGTCAGACACAAAAAATACCATATAACCTCACTTATATGTGGAATCTAAAAAAACCAAACAAACAAATGCATAAACAAGACAGAAACGGACCCATAGATATAGAGCAAAGCTGATGGTTGCCAAGTGGGAGGGGCTGGCAGGATGGGAATAAAAAAAAAGTGCTCAGAGGAGCCTGACTAAAATTTGGTCAAGGAGAGTTTTTATCGCCTGTTTTCTGGGTTAGAGTGGCACTATCGATGATTCAGGAGAGATAAGAAGGAAAAATATAAAATAAAAATAAAGTTAGTTTTTGTATTGAAATTGCCATTATTCCCTGTAAAACAGAATTAGGAGGCAGGTTCCTAGGACAGTCCTAAAAGCCAAAGGGAGCTTGTAGTTTACAATGAAAGGAAGCTATTACGGTTTCATTTTTCTTTTCCTCCAGACAACATTTACTGAATAATTCTTTCTCTCTACTCCATGTATTTCAATGAATGATTATCAATTAGCATTCATGTACATAAATTAATAGGAGTCCCTACCCGGCTTGAAAGAAAACGGGTCTAATTGTGGAGCCCTGTAATAATCACTAGCTCTGTAGCATGGTAAATAGATAAGTGAAATGGAATTAGAATAATACATAACACTTGAAGTGATGAACACACAATACAATATGCAGATGATGTATTATAGAATTGTACCCCTGAAACTTCTATCATTTTATTAACCAATGTCACCCCCAATGAATTCAATTAATTTTAAAAATTAAAAATGAATAATTAATTAAAGAGAAGAGATTTAAACAAAAACAAAAAAGAATAATATACAACAGCAAGTAGTAGCACAAAACATTCTAGAACTAACAATGTCAAGAAAGGTCTAGAAGCATAGGAGGAATTACTGAATTAGAATATCATTCTGGTACTATGTTTTCCCAGCTTCTAGAATACTGGCACATAGTAGGTGATCAAGAAATAATTGCTAATGAAAAATTAGTAAACACAGGGAGGGCTCTATGCAGAATTAGTGAAGGATAGAATAGTATAGCCCAATATAAATAATAAACCACCACTTAACAAATGCTGCTGTATTCCAAGTATTATCATAGTAAAAAAAAGAAAAAGAGAGAAAAGTTAGTAAATGAAAGTATTATTCATCAGATTTTGAAATTATTTAAATTTTTAGGATTCAGATGACCACTGATTTAGAGATGGATGAGAGTTTCACATGTTCTGAGTGAGAAAATTTAATTACCCCTAAATTTTTCTGTATTATAAACATTTAATCATGTTAAATCTTGAATAAGATGTTGTAATCTTATATCTAAGCTCTTCTGTTTCCTCATTTTAGGTGTTCATATCAGTTCAATTTAATAATATTCTAGTATATCTCAATATGCTGGATACTGTTTTCATTTTCATTAGCTGTATGCCCTGCTTGGAAGAAGGCAGGAAACATTGTAGCATACTTGATCTGTGTTTCCACAAGCTGTTTTTATTTAAAAGCAATTGTTTTAAGATCTTTGCTTTTATATTTTCTTAGTTTCTAATCTTTTGCATAGTCCAGTATTTTTCAATTGGCCAGGTAGTGTGTTTCAGTGATTAAAACACTTTTCTAGGAATAAGACTTGGACTCTAATCATTGCTTCTCAGTTTATTGTTTCCATTATATTGGGGAAGTAATGTAATTCTCAGTTAGTCTATGTATTATACTAGAGGCCTGATACACAAAATTCATGCACAGAGAGGGGGTGTCCCTCAGCCCAACCTTCACCCTCTCCAGTCTGGGACTGCTGGCTCCTAACGACTCACCTGTTTGCCTGCCTGATTGCCCCTAACCATTCTGCCTGCCTGCCTGATCGCCCCCTAACCACTCCCCTGCCAGCCTGGTTGACACCTAACTGCTCCCCTGCCAGCCTGATCGCCCCCAACTGCCCTCCCATTCCAGCCCAGTCTCCCCCATCTGCCCTCCCCTGAGGGCCTGATCGCCCCCAACAGCCCTTCCCTGCCAGCCCGATTGCCCCCAACTGTCTTCCCCTTCAGCCCTGGTCATCCCCAACAGTCTTCCCCTGCAGGCCTGGTCTCCCCCAGCTGCCCTCCCCTGCAGGCCTGGTCAGCCCCAACAGTCTTCCTCTGCAGGCCTGGTCTCCCCCAACTGCCCTCCCCTGCAGGCCTGGTCACCCCCAACTGCCCTCCCCTGCAGGCTTGGTTGCCTCTAACTGCTTTGCCCTGCAGGCCTGGTCACCCCCAACTGCCCTCCCCTGGCAGCCATCTTGTGGCGATGTGGGGGTGGCCATCTTGTTACAACACGGGGCGGCCATTTTGTGATGACGTGAGGGCATGGTGCAAGGGTGCAAGGGCCATCTGGGCTTTTATTAGTATAGATTATCAATATTGCCATTTCCCTGTCTGCCTCATGAGACTGCTAACCACATTTTGGACCAGTCTGTGTATAGGAAGTATATAAATTTAAGGTATTATTATTCATCATTATTTCTTAAGGAATTAATTTTTATTATCTTTTGCATTCTCTTATAAAACTGGAGTGTTAATTTATGAGTCTTACTAGTAATTTGCTTTTCCCTTTTGTCTCTATTAAGTTTTGGTTTGTTGTTATCTTTTTAAAGCAATAAAAAGTTGGCCAAGCTGCTATCCCAAGCTTTTGCAAATAGCAACTGGTGTTAAAGCAATTGCATTGAAATGGCTTATCTTCTTGAGAAGACTAATGAGAATAATGATTAAAACATATCAAAGTGGTAGATGGAGAAAGCTTGTGGGGAGGGGAGATAAAAGAACTGAACACTATATAGTTATTAATTCTTCCTGTATGGGCACACTGAATAAAAAGCCAAGAATTATAAGGCAGAGAAACTAGAAAGAATAGCTTAGATAAGCGATTTTAAAATGGTGTGCCACAAGAATTTTTAAAACGAGCAATACCTGACTAGTCAAGGTCACTGATCTCTTTTCCCTTGGATGTCAAGTAAAAAAATGACAATAGCCAACACAACAATAGCCATCTGGTGTGAGTGAATCAAAATTGTATCTATTTTTTGACACATCAGCAAAAAACATTTTTGTGTGTGCTACAGAATTTAAGTAATTAGTTCATGTGTGCTATGAGTTGATAAAGGTTGAAAATCATGCTTAAATCTTTCTGATATGGGAATTTACCTGGAACTTAAAATTTGTTAAGACTGGTTTCATGTAATAGATTCTTTTAATTTGATAATTATTTGTTCATTTTTTAGGAATACAAGAGTTTCCAGAAAATATAAAAAATTGTAAAGTTTTAACAATTGTGGAGGCCAGTGTAAACCCTATTTCCAAGTAAGTTCTTCTCTGTTGAATTATAAGTTACTTTTGTAAATTACTATCACAACATGAATAGTAGTTTAATATACAACTATGAAATAGTAATAGAAAGTTACTTTCTATATTGAAATGAACTTTCAGTATTAGTCTTAAATCTATATAAAATTTGTTTTAGATTAAAATGGAATATTTTAAATAATCTTTCTAGCCCCATATTTTGCAAAGGTAAACTTGACATCCAGACAGATAATGCAAGTGTTTTGCTCCAGATTTTACAGATAGTTAATGTCTGAAATGTGACTAGAATTCAGGTCTCCTCGCTCATTGTTTCTGGCACAAGATAAGCATGTCTTTACCTGCAAATCAAATGTGTGGTACACTCATACTTTTGAAAGTAGTAAGCTGAAAGGTCAAGGAGGGAAAAGCAACAAAAAGTGAAAAAACTATATACCAGAGGTCATATATATTCTTTTATGATGCTAATGGCTAAACACAACACTTTCCTGATGCCAACGCTGTTAAATTTTGTAAAAATGGAGTGGTGAAGCAAAAGACGAGCAGAGTGAAATGAAACATAGACTAGGATTGCTAAATTGAAAGTTGAAACCAGCTTTCACATAGTATAGTAATGTACTTAATGAGGTTTTCTAAAAATACCATTTCTTTACTTGCTGTGGAAGATGGAGGAATGTGACCTAGGAAAGAAGGAAGATGAGTCAAAGACTGATGAATCTACTGCAAGAAAGTTTTGTACTTGATAAAATCCAGAACAAACATAAAGATTGTTTTATCCTCATATGAAAATATTGCTCTTGCATCAAGTTCTAGATCTGTGATTTCTTTTGTAAGTCAGAGGGAATACAAATTAAAGCTAATACTTAAGAGGTTCTCATAGGGCTTTAAAATGTCATTGAGCTTTTTATATTATTTTTTTGTGCTTACTATAAAATTATAGAATATTTGATTATTTTGGGGCTTAATGTTGAAACTGAAAATTATCTAAACCGGCAGTTCTCAAATGGGGATGATTTTGCCCTAAAGGTTTATTTGGTAAATTCTGGAGACATTTTGGGTTTTCATTGTCTGTGATGCCACTCTCCTGGCTTCTAGTGGGTAGAGCTAAATATCCAACAATACAGAATATGCAACAGTGCAGATGACAGCTTCCTCACAACAAAGAATTATCGAGCTCCAAACGTCAATACTTTCAAGGTTTAGAATTCCTTAGCTAGTCCTTTGGATTGATGTTAGCCAAGGAGAATTTTAAGAGTGCCTATAGATGTCATAATTATGTCTTAAATTCTGTGTGTTGTGGCTCATTCATAGCTGACAATTTTGTGCAGATTTTATCTTAAAGACAAATACTGCCTCACTAATTTTTAACAGAGATACAGATACAAGCTTTGAAACAGGTAAGTTATTACAAAAGGCAAATTGCAATTTGAGGATCACTTGTAAAAGTAAAGAGGGGACTATTATCTGTTAAGAATATGTGTTGGTTACACAGATTCTTAGGTTTTAATAAGAGACTGAAATTGTGTATGTGAATTTAACTTAAATTCTGGTATATTTTATATAGGCTTCCCGATGGATTTTCTCAGCTGTTAAACCTAACTCAGTTATATCTGAATGATGCTTTTCTAGAGTTCTTGCCAGCTAATTTTGGCAGGTAAATTATAGTTTTTTCTAAAACCTTTTCTTATGAGCTCCTGTAAAGTTTTTAAAACTACAACTTGCTTTAGTAATACTGTTAATTATAGTTTCCTAGGCTCTTTTGTAATTATTTTTAAGCATTGTGGTTTTTAGTTTCTTCAGAACTTATTTTGACTTTGAATTTATTCCTTACCACCACCACCACCACCCCTTCCCCCTGCACAAATGTCATGCACTGGGCTTCTGGTATTTCAATAAAGAAAAAAAATAATTCTGGGTAGTGTTGCAGCCCAATGACTACATTGTCATGCTTCATATATTTATATACATAAACACATTTATATGTGGTTCTACACATATACACACAGATAAAGGTTATATGCTTGTTGGATTCCTATTCTGTATCTGACATTTGGACCACTTTTATTTTTATTGAAATATATTTGACATATAACATTGTGGAAGTTTAAGGTGTACAACATGTTGATTTGTTATATTTATATGTTGTGTAATATCATTGCTTTGGAGCATTAATTAGTAACTCTGTACCACCTAATCTGATCGTTTTCCCTCTAAATTTATTGGAAAATGCATCTTAGTAGTGCTGGAGGATATCTCCTTTTCCATGTCTTCTTGTGTTCCCTTATGGTTTTCTCTCTGAGCCAAGAAGCTCTAGAGTTGAATTATTATTCAGACATACTTAATAATTTTGGTAGGTATTTTCACAGGCATGGAGTGCTCTAGGTTTGATATTTAGGGACAGTCACTTTGTGCTGTGAATATGTCTGGAAGTATTTACTCCCTTCCCCCCTCCAATAATTCTGAAGAGCAGAGATAACCTTTTCTTCCTTTGTATTACTTTGTATTCCTGTGTAATTTTTAATACAGTATTTTGCATATTGTAATTACATAATAAATACTGATTGCTTTAAAACTTCAGAGTATGATATTCTTTGTCTTTGTCATAGATGCTTGATTTGTTTTCTTTGTTTTGCAGATTAACTAAACTCCAAATACTAGAACTTAGAGAAAACCAGTTGAAAATGTTGCCAAAGTAAGTACAGGTGCTGTGCTTTCTAAAATTTAATTTAGAATTTTTAATTAGGTCCTTAGAGAAATATTAACTTTTTAATATCTGAAATATAAGTGCAAATTATTTTAAAAGACTGGCATTTGTGGTCATATTTATATTAGTTCTGGTCAGTGTAAAAATCTGTGCATCTATATTTGGCATTTAATAGTGATTTCATAATCTCTGGAACACAGTCTTGTGTGACAGAAGTCAAAGTAATAAGTATGTAAAACCGGCTTGAGTTCCAAATAAAATTCCCAATTCATATATACCAGAACTCTTACATGGTACTCACTAGAGAAATTCAAAGGGTCTTCATATGAAGTCTGATAACTATAGTTCTAAGAGCCTGTCTGGTTTTTCAGTGTATTGTAAATGAGAAATGGGGTGGAGGGCCCCCTACTGGTAAGCGAAACATCAAGAAGAGATGGCAGTCCAGGCAGCAAATAAGATAAACAGATCTACAACTTCAAAATACACTGTGTAGTCTCTTCATTTATTGTAGAAATGTCTTAAAACACCCTGAATTCATTGCCACATTTTTTTACAGTTTAGGGATTGGCAAACCGTAGTCTGGTTAAATCTGGCTCACTGCTTATTTTTGTAAATTAGGTTCATTGGAACCACTTTCATTTACATATTGCTTATGGCTGTGTTTGCTCTGTAGTGGTAGAGAGAAGTAGTTGTGATGAAAATTACATGCAAAGATGAAAGTATTTACTATCTGCCCCTTTATAGAAAATTTTGTTGACTCCTGTTACAATTTGTTTGTCAAAAGTTAATTGTCACCTCTTCAGAGAAGTATCTCCAGTTTCCCAGGAAAGTAGTTGTTCTGTTTACTCAACTTCTGGGCAACATGTTTACTTAATTGTTATGACATTTACCACACTAGTCCCATTTTTTTTAATATACATTTCACTCCCTTCTTATCTGACCAGCGTATGTAAATATGTATCTTGCACTCATGTACTTACATCTTCCTCCTTCCCCTACTCCCCATGACTATAATCTTTGAGGGCAAAGAACATACCTAGTTTTTTTTTTTTAATATATATTTTTATTGATTTCAGAGAGGAAGAGCGGGACAGAGAGATAGAAACGTCAGTGATGAGAGAGAATCATTGATTGGCTGCCTCCTGCACAACCCCCACTGGAGATTGAGCCCACAACCTGGGCATGTGCCCTTGACTGGGAATTGAACCGTGACCTCCTGGTTCATAGGTCAATGCTCAACCACCGAGCCATGCCAGCCGGGCCAGCATATCTAGTTTTGATTCACAAAAGACATTATGTATTAGTTCAGTAATTGTTCAGTGCAAAAATGATTGGCATTTTATAGTGATAGTTGTGATTATAAATTAAGTGGGAATTAAAGTTGTGAGTATAAATTAAAGTGGGAATTAGACTAAGGTTTAAATATGTTACATATTTGGTATTGTCATTGTCATTGTCTCCTTAATTCAAAACTTGACTTTTTTTCTAAGAGGTTTGAAAAATCAAAATGTAATTTATTTACTGAAATAGCCTACAGTTAATATGATCTATCTGATCATAAGGAATTCACTGATTTTAGCTCAGTGAATTTTAACTCCTTAGCTTCAAGTTTGCAAATATAATTCTTTTCTGTTTGGTTGTTTTTTGTTGTTTTTTTTATGACTTATGATTAGAACCTTTGAAGCTTTACAAAATGTGGCATTCACATTTTCTTAAATCAGTTTTAAAACAACTTTCTAAGTATGTCATTTGTAAGTTTTCTAATGCATTGCTTCTCTTTTTGTTCCTTCTTTTGTAACCTTCCCTTGTTGATATGATTAATTGGTACATGTGACTTTTCTGTTATCTTGTCACAGCCCCTCTTTACTTTTCTGAAATGTCCACCTGATAACAGCATTATGGACCAACAGTTAAATATCATAGCATCTAATCTTTCTTGAGAAAGATCCTGGAAACACCTTTTGCTTTGTTATGAAGCAAACTAGAACTGGCTTATAGGTTTCCTGGGACAAAGACTGATAAGAGTAGGGAAGTGAATTGTAGTATCTCATAGTACCTGAAAACAAACAGACTTCAGTAAATCTAAGTTAAATAAAGCAGCTTTGAGAAAAATTGGTTTTGTGAGCTGAATTAAATTAGAATTGATGGAATGGCATATTTAAAATGGAAGCATTGGGGAAAAGTAATGTTAGGTCCATAACACAGTGACATTACAATTATGGTCTGTGTTTTACATTTTTTCACTAAAAAGCCAGAGAAACATTTGTTAGTTTATTTTACTTACTGTTTCTAATATGTCAAATTTCCAGACATGATAGAATTGCACATGCACATTGTCTTTTATACTGTATTTTTACTGTAACTTTTCTATGTTTAGAAATACCATAGTGCTCCAGCTACCTACAGTATTCAGTATAGTAACATGCTGTATAGGCTGTAGCCAGGGAGCACTAGGCTGTACTATATAGCCTATAGGTGTAGTAGGCATAACTATCTAGATTTGTGTAGGAATACTCTGTGATGTTCAAACAATGACCAAATCACCTAACATTTCTCAGAACATATTCCCGTCATTGAGACATAACTGTATGATGACTTCTTTTTCTTAGAAAACTATTTTTATTTTGTCAACATATGAAAACCTATACATCAGTAGAGATTACATAAGAATGTTTTACCCTGTTCTTTTGAAAGCTTCCATGTAATTGATACTTTGTATACTTAATTCTTTATTAAACCATTGTGCACAGAACCATGAATAGACTGACCCAGCTGGAAAGATTGGATTTGGGAAGTAATGAATTCACAGAAGTGGTAAGTTCTCACCAGTCGTACTGTCCATAGTCTTATATTTCATCAAGAACAAAATGTGAAAATTAATGTATTCTCCATTTTTTTAAGTATGAAATTGGGTAAAGATAAACACTATTTTGAGAGACAAGATATGAAAGTTTTTAACAGACAAAATTAACCAGATAGAAACATTTGACAGGAGTGAGGATAAAAAGTTAAAATTAATGAGAAACCCATGTACAAGTTAACCAAAAGTTTTTAGGCATAGGGAGTAGAAAGTCTGAGAGATTGTAAGGGAAAAACAAAGTTTTATCAGACTGGAATGCATAACTGAAAAGTGCTACTTCTGGTCAAAACTCTCAGGGGTATTGCTTAGGAATTTATTCAGTGCTAAAACTGAATAAATTTTATTTACTAGCTAAAGGGGAAATATTGAGTGAAACAACGGTTATTGTTGAGTTGGTAGTGAGATCTTTGGGTTATGTTTCTTGCTTTGTATGCTAAGTGTACTACGATACTGAATGAAAAAGGAAAGGAGTATGTAAGCAGTTCTTTAGCTTTAGTCATTTCTCCAAGAAAACTCAGAAATTTGCCAGATATATTTTTTGAAGAAGTTATTTAAAATGTTTACATTATGTCTGCAAGTTTATTACTTTTTTTAATTGTGGTAGATTTCATATGATAGTGTTGAGAACAAGAATTCTGCAGCACTGCCAGCTGCATGATTGCCCTGTGGATATTGTTTTGTATATTTGCTCACTAAATACACTCAGCTTCTCAGCGAAGCTTTGGGTACCTCGTTTTTTTTTAAAGACTCTTTCATGTTCTTATGTTTTAATTGAAGGTGATTTATGATTGGTTTTACTGTGTGTTTTGGAAGACTTTACTGCTTGTGAAAAAATATACCATGCTTCCCAAATTAACTATTGTACTCTCTCAATATATGTTTTATATGTATTAATTTATTTCCATATTAACTTTGAAAATTCTTAATTATTGTTCATTTTATGAATCAGCAGCACTCAGAAATCATTAATTTTTGTACCATTTTGGTCTTCCAACAATATATATAAAATATACTTTATAAAAACATACTGTTAGAATTACAGCAGGTAAAGCTCAAAAGGAATTTTTAAAATACCCATGTTGTACCTAGAATTCTTATCAATATTTATATGTTAAAAGTAAATCTGAATGATATGCTTTTTATCTATTACTGATGTTATTATGATGATTAGATATGTTGGTACACAATGCCATCACAGTGTCATTGATTGGACACAGGTTTGTGGGGTGACAAATACCTTTGAAGGATGAATTCAGAAGAGCCTCCAAGGGTGAATGCCCATGGTCAAATTTTGCCTGACTACGAAGGACCACTGCAACTCTTTGATCTTTTGGGTCTTCAACATTATATTATAAACAATCTTCCACCATGTAATTGCTGGGAGTTTAAAATAACTGGGCCACTCGGTTGGAGTTTCGTCCGTACACCAAAAGTTTGTGGGATTCCCAGTCAGGGCACATACCTAGGTTGTGTGTTCCATCCCCAGTTGGGACACATATAGGAGACAACCAGTTGATGTGTGTGTTCTCTCTCCCTTTCTCTTTCTCTCCTCCCCTTCCTCTCTCTCTAAAAATAAATAAAAACATAATCCTCGGGTGAGGATTAAAAAATAGTAATCTATAATAATAAAAGTGTAATATGCTAATTAGATCTGTCATCCTTCTGGACGAAGCCAGGGCTGCGAGGGAAGCCCGGGTCCTGGGTGCCTGCCAGTGGCCAGAGGGAAGCCGGTGCCAGCAGCCGGGGGAAGGAAGGCCTACTTTTGCACGAATTTCGTGCATTGGGCCTCTAGTAATAAAATAACAGAATGCATGTACATGAATATGCTGTGGTTTACTTACCTTTCCCTTATTGGACTTTTAAGGTGTATGTTGCCCTATTTCTTTTTTTCTTTCCTCTTTTCCTTAACAGCCTTCATGTTTTACAGGTAATGATTGAGAGTAGTTTTTTATTGTACTCTTGAAAGCAGTGGCACTTACTTTTATTTCTTTACTAATTGTATAAATACGTACATCTATTATGTAATCAAAAGCTTACATGAATGTTATTCAGTCTGCTGTTAGGAATCGTCTATCTTTGTGTTCTCCTGTAGGTGTAACATAGAGAAAGGTTTGACTCTAGGCTCTGCTTTATTTCCTCCTCTTTTTTTTAAAATTTAATAAATCTTCATTGTTCAAATTATTACAATTGTTCCTCTTTATTCCCCCCATAGCTCCCCTGCACCCAGTTCCCACCCCACCCTCTACCCTTACCCCCCCCCACACTGTCCTCATCCATAGGTGCACAATTTTTGTCCAGTCTCTTCCCACACTCCTTCCCCCCGAGAATTGTTAGTCCACTCCCTTTCTATGCCCCTGATTCTATTATATTCACCAGTTTATTCTGTTCATCAGATTTTTTATTCACTTGATTTTTAGATTCACTTGTTGATAGACATGTATTTGTTGTTCATAATTTTTATCTTTACCTTTTTCTTCTTCTTCCTCTTCTTAAAGAATATCTTTCAGCATTTCAAATAATTTTGGCAGTGATGAATTCCTTTAGCTTTTTCTTATCTGTGAAGCTCTTTATCTGCCCTTCAATTGTGAATGATAGCTTTGCTGGGTAGAGTAATCTTGGTTGTAGGTTCTTGCTATTCATCACTTTGAATATTTCTTGCCACTCCTGTCTGGCCTGCATAATTTCTGTTGAGAAATCAGCTGACAATCATATGGGTGCCCCCTTGTAGGTAATTAACTTTTTCTCTTGCTGCTTTTAATATTCTCTCTTTGTCTTTTGCTCTTGGCATTTTAATTGTGATGTGTCTTGGTGTGGTCCTCTTTTGGATTCCTTTTGTTTGGGGTTCTGTGCGCTTCCTGGACTTGCAAGTCTATTTCTTTCACCAGGTGGGGGAAGTTTACAGTCATTATTTTTTCAAATAGGTTTTCAGTATCTTGCCCTCTCTCTTCTTCTGGCACCCCCATAATTCGGATGTTGGTACACTTTAAGTTGTCCCAGAGGCTTCTTACACTATCTTCAACTTTTTGGATTCTTTTTCTTTTTGCTTTTCCAGCTGAGTGTGTTTTGCTTCTTTGTATTTCAACTCTTTGACTTCATTCTTGCAGTCCTCTAGTCTGCTGTTAGGTCTGTGTATAATATTTTTTATTTCAGTCAGTGTATGTTTAATTTCTAGTTGGTCATTTTTCATATCCTCGAGGGTCTTGTTAAATTTATCGGCCTTTTCTAGGAAATTCTTAAAAAGCCTTATAATCGTGGTTTTGAACTCTATATCCAGTCGTTTGTTTTCCTCCATTTCTTTTGTTTGTGATCTGTTTCTTTGTCTCCGCGTTTTCGCTGCTTCCCTGAGTTGGTAGAGTAGCTTTGTGTGGTAGGTGTCCTCTAGGGCACAGTGGCTCAGCCTCCCCAGTTATCTGCACCCCTTTGTGGGCTGTATGCTCAGCCTTTTTTTAGTTAAGTCTTGATTGTTGTTGGTATCACTGGGAGGAATTGACCTTCAGGCCAATTGGCTGTGAGGATCAGCTGTGTCTACGCTGGGAATACTTCTGTGTTGGAGACACTCATATGAGACAAGACTTGCAAAATTGCAAAAGCCTCTGTGCTCAGCTTGGATGGGGCAGAGTTTCCGGGCGGAGCAGACAGCCTTGGTTTCCCATCAGCTCTGCCCTATGAAGCCCCTGGGTCTCAGTGTCCCTTGGTAATCACCGCAAGCACCTCTGAGAGAAAGCCGCCCTCGAGTTTCACCCCTGCCAGACAGTCCAATTTCTCCCTGAATGAGTCGGGGTTCCCTGAAACTTGCCCGGAACTGGAGTTCAGCGCAGTCAGGAGCTTCTGTCTCCCTCCTACTTTAGAAAGCCAGCCACGTACTCAGCCTCCCGTGCATTCAGCAGTCAGTCCTCTGCATGCGCGCACGCCTCCAGACCTCTGCTTCCACAGTTCTCGAGTCTCAGTGTGCTTTCTCTTTCCCTGACAGTCCAGATTCCCCCCCGAATGAGTCTGGTTTCCCAGTGTCTCGCCCAGGACTAGAGTTCAGTGCAATTAGGAGCTTCCTTCTCCCTCCCACTTTAGAAAGCCAGCCGCGCACTCAGCCGCCCCTCCTCTGCGCATGCGAGTCTTCGTACCTCAACCTTTTACAGCTTGTCTGAGTATCAATGTGCTTTCCTCTTTTCTTCCAGTTGTAGAATTTCCACTCAGCCAACTTTCCTGTGGTTCTGGATGGTGTCCGTTTTGTCTTTTAGTTGTAGTTTTGATATTGTTGTGTGAGACAGCAGTTTAGGTGTTTACCTATGCCGCCATCTTGATTTTCCCTCCATTTTTTTTTTTTTTTAAACTAAAAGTTGTCATTAGACATTTCCAGGGGCTTTTTTTTTTTCCCAAGTAAAAACATTCAAGTAAATAATTGGATTCCCTCCTCTTCCTTCTAAATCCAAACAGCCTGAAGTACTTGAGCAACTAAGTGGATTGAAAGAATTTTGGATGGATGGGAATAGACTGACATTAATTCCAGGGGTATGTATATCAAATTTTAAATGGATTTCCTTACTGCTCTGTATCCTTTTCAGTTCTATTAATTTGAAATCATTTTTACTTGGTGAAAATATCTATGGTATTTAATCTCAATGGTATTAAATAGTTATTAACAATTTTTTTATTGTTAACACATAATTAAGTAAAATCAGAAAATTTTCACAATAAACTTTTGTAAAATAGTCTTTTTTTAATACCATGCAGTGTGTCCTTCCCAGTGGTTGCAATTGACTTTGTAACCTAATTCAGTTTGCCCATGGAATTGTTCAAGTAGAGTATTTTCCATGTAGTTTCTGTCTTATCAACTGACATTTTGTTCGTTCCCACACCTAAAGCATAAGAATCCCTGTATGTATTATCTCCCTTGCCAATGATGGACAGCTGAGTTCCCAAGAAAAGTCACTCTGCTGGGCTAAAATTAGTAGGAACTATTAGCTTTATTACTGAATACATAACTAATATGTAATTTTTTTAATTGTGAGTTTCCTCTCTCATATAAAACATTTAATTATAAGGTATAACTTGGTATTAGGTCCATTGCCTGAATGTTTTACAGATCATTTACTGTTGATAGTCATTCGTTCTTCTTTTTTTACTTATAGTTTATTGGTAGTTTGAAACAGCTCACATATTTGGATGTTTCTAAAAATAATATTGAAATGGTTGAAGAAGGAATTTCAGCATGTGAAAACCTTCAGGATCTCCTATTATCAAGCAATGCACTTCAACAACTGCCTGAAACTATTGGTTTGTATTGCTTTCTAGTTCATGTAGTTAATTTTTACTAATGTAAAATCTGAGAAATTAAGTTTTTACCATTATTGAGATAGTTTTACTGTACTGCTGAAGTCACAAATCTTACTTGAATTTTTCCTAATTTACTAATAATTTTTCCTAATTTACTCTGTTGTTGACATTACTGTAATAAAATTTTTTTAAAAAAAGAGGTTAATTGATCCAAACTTGGTTTAATTTTTATCATAGCCCTTAATCTGATAACTTTTTTCAGTCTTACTTCATTTTAGACTCACAAACACGAGAGACCAGTTCAGCAAATTTTATGAGAGCCTATTTATTCATCTAGTTGCTTGTCTGATGATGCATCAAGGGAATTAAATAATTTTGATTAAAAAATCAAAAAGTTAAATCTTGGCTTCTTTGTGATGTTTAAATATAAAATAAAAAATATTTTTAAATGTTTTTCAATTGAACTACATAGTTTTTTTAGCTCAGGTTACATTTTTAAAATTCCATAATTTATTCAGTATGTTCATTTTAAATTAGGCTCCATTTTCTTGCTTTAGTATTTGTTATTCTAGAATACATAGAATAGTTTGTTACATACCTATGAAAGCTACCTTCATACTACCATTTCTTTAATTCATTAACACCACAAGTTTGTATTACATGTTTTTACTGTGCATGGCATTATTTTAAGGAGGAGGACTATAAAATAGTGAACAAAGCAAACAAAAAGTCCCTACTCTAATGATGCTTACATTTCAGAGGGAGTTAAATAGGTAAATATACACTAATGTTAAGAGGTAATATGTAGGTGAAAATTGAAAATATATGCTAAGGGAATAGAGTGAAGGGGTTTGTGTAGTATCACCAGGTTGATTAAGAAAATGTTATGATTAATGTCAAATATCATTTGTGCTCACATTGACTTGCTTATAGTTCAAACTGGAAAATTGTGTATTATTTCTTCCCTCAATAGGTTCATTGAAGAATGTAACATCTCTTAAAATAGATGAAAATCAATTAATGTTTCTACCAGACTCTATTGGAGGGTAAGATTTTTGTGAATTAATAAAACTAGAAGATTTTACTTTCAATTTAGCATGCCATATATATTTTCAGATAATTGCATAAATACCATCTAAAGGAGATTTCATAAACATTTAAAAAGGCAACTGATTGCAGGTTGGGTATATTTATAATAAAGATAAATTGATTTTTTATTGGTGAA
Source organism: Corynorhinus townsendii (assembly GCA_026230045.1). Taxonomy (NCBI): domain Eukaryota; kingdom Metazoa; phylum Chordata; class Mammalia; order Chiroptera; family Vespertilionidae; genus Corynorhinus; species Corynorhinus townsendii. The sequence goes on from JAPDVU010000012.1 coordinate 8,164,356, forward strand.
GTTTATCTTAGTGGAGACAGAGTTTTGCTAGTTTCATTAAAGTCAAGTTCAAAAGTTCCTAGGTTCTTAAGTTTTGGATTATATATAAGAAATATTTTTTAATGCATGGTTTTTTTTCTTAATTAAAGGTTAGTATCAATAGAAGAACTGGATTGTAGTTTCAATGAAGTTGAAGCTTTACCTTCATCTATTGGGCAGCTTACTAATATAAGAACCTTTGCTGCAGATCATAACTACTTACAACAGTTACCCCCGGAGGTACTGTATTTTAACTTTCTTTTGAATTTTCTTTTTTTTTCTAATTATTTATTATAGGTATCTAGTATGGTTTTATTTTCTTTCAGAAGTAATTATGTAACTAAGTTTTTTTTAGCTACATTGGTTTATAAGAAATACCAGAGATACTTTTCTTCGTACATGAAAATTAATTGAAAATATAATTAATAAAGAGAAAATATAAAATTAATAAAGGGAAAATATAATTTACTTTTATAAACGATAAAAGTATTTTTCATAACTTTGAAAATATTTTACTTATGTCTATTTAGCAGAAAGCCATATTTCTGATCTCCAGTTTTATGTTTCTCTTTCAGATTGGCAGCTGGAAAAATATAACTGTGCTGTTTCTCCACTCCAATAAACTTGAGACACTTCCAGAAGAAATGGGTGATATGCAAAAATTAAAAGTCATTAATTTAAGTGACAATAGGTTTGTAATATGTATTCATTGGTTTGTTTATAGAAGACATTGAGTGGTTAAAATTAAAGTTTTACTATATATGATAGAAAATCTAATACATGTTTTTTTTCATATATACTTATTTTTAAATAGAATTTTTATCAGAAACAATTTTACCTGATTTTAATTATACTGTTATTTGTCTCAGTTCTTTTTTTCTTATGTTTTTATTGATTTTTAAAGAGAGAGGCAGGGAGAGGGATAGAGTGATAGAAACATCAGTGAGAGGGAAACATCATTGATCTGCTACCTCCTGCACACCCCTTAGGAGGGACGGAGCCTGCAACCCCTGACTGGCAATCGAACCGGTGATGTCTTGGTTCCTGGGTTGATACTCAACTACTGATCCACACCAGCTGAGCCTCATGGTTCATTTTGTGTTGACTTTAGTTATGCAACCTTTATTATCTCCTTTATAGCAAACTTTTTTATTCCTAAAGTCAGATCTTCACCTTAATACTGCCATTGAGCAAAGCAGCTTTTAATGTAATCTGCTTTTAATGTAATCTGCTTTCTGTATTTTTCTGAGCAATGGTGTGATTAGACACCCATCAGATAGCTTGGACAATATAGCCAAGGTGTAGAGCAAATAGATCACTAGGACTGCTAAATTGTAACAAAGTTTAAGGTAAGAACAATAATTTTTCCAGAGGTAAAGGTAAAATACAGTAGTCCCTCCTTATCCATGATTTCACTTCTTGCGGTTCCAGTTACCTGCAGTCAATTGTGGTTCGAAATATTTAATGAAAACGTTCCAGAAATAAGCAATTAATAAGTTTTAAATTGTGTTCTGTTCTGAGTATAATGATGAAATCTCAAGCTGTCTCACTCAGAGCATGAATCATCTGTTTGTCCAGCATATCTACACTATATATGCTACTTGCCCTGTTCATCACTTAGTAGCCCTCATGTTATCAGATCAGTTCTCACCATGTCACAGTGCTTGTGTTCATGTAACCCTTATTTTATTTAATAACGGTCCCAAAGCACAAGAATAGTGAGGCTGGCAATTTGGATATGCCAAAAAGAAGCCATAAAGTACTTTCTTTAAGGGGAAAGCTATGTATGTATTTGGGGGGAAGTAGGGTGGAAATAAATAATAGGGTTTGGTACTATCCTTGGTTTCAGTCATTCACTGTGTGCGGGGGTGGAGGTAGAACTTATCCTCTGTGGAAATGGGAACTTCTAGAGCATTTTTACATTTTGCTTTCATAGTTTCTTATAAAGAATTCAAAACAATCCAATGAAATGTGTAACAGGTATTCCCATTTTGTAGAGGAGAAAATTAAGACTCAGATTTAATGAGCTTTAATGGAAACCCAGTTTTCTGACTAGATAGAATATTCTGACTTCCATTTTTTTTTTTTTTTTAAGAACCACTGCCTTAAAAAAAAAAATTAAATCCTTGTTTTAGCCCATACATTGTACCCTAAAACTAGGGCCCTAGGTTCCAACAAATTGCCTTGGAAGATGGGTGCAAAAGAGGAGATAAGTGTAAGACAGAAGGTTTAAGTAAACATTCTATTTTAAATAGGATTCTATTCTAATGTAGCATTCCAATGAATTTTATATTACTTTGTTTTTACTTGATATAATGTTAAAATAGTCCTCTTGAGTATGAAAGTGCTGGCTTACAATGAAATACAGATCAGTGCAGTTTCTATAACAAGCTGTCACTGTGAGTGCTTCCTATAACAGTTTGTTCTCTGTAAATACAAATAAAACATCCAAAGCAGTTTTATGAGACATTGGTTAATGTGTTCTTGTCTTTTCATTAAGGTAGGGATAGTTAATATTATTTCTTATTAGATAATTTTTTGAGGTTATTGGATTATCCATTCCCCCTCGACCAAATTGATTCAATTGAAGAATTGTATCTTAAAAACTGATTCTTATAAAACCGAGTAATATTTTGTTTTATGTCCCATTCAAAGACCTATATTGTTTTTTTTCCTGAATTAACTATTTTTCTCCTATTTTTGCATGCAGTATCATAACATTTTTTAGAAGACCATTCAATTTACTCTCATTTTAACATTTCTCATGTTAAAGTTTAATTTTTGTTTGTATATTTTCCAATAGGTTAAAGAATTTGCCCTTTAGCTTTACGAAGCTACAGCAGTTGACTGCGATGTGGCTCTCAGATAATCAGGTGAGCCTTCTGATTTTGTAAATTACTGAAGTTTCAATTGTTCTAAACAGTTATGTACTCTAATTTACATAGTATTATTTGAGAGCAGCTATACTGGTGAACACACGTAAAAACGTATTACATTTTTTAAAAAATGTTAGAAAATATTTACATGCAGATAATTTTAGTGAAATATGTGTAGATTTTTAAATAGTAATTCTGTTGGACCTGTCTGATTTCTGCTAAATCTATAAAAAAAACAACAACCACATATTATTAGGTTAGGAGGTCAGACACAATACTCCCTAACTTTTTAGTTTTTATAGTAATTCTCTATGGCATATATCTGTAGAAATTTGATGATTTAAATTATACTTCTAATTAAGCACTTTAGAAGTGCTTAATCTGATGGCTTGAACAGATTAAGAATTACACCTTGGGCTTTTCTTCGTTTAGTAAACATTTATTGAAAGCTTACAGCAGACCACGAACTACTCTGGAAGCAGGAGATACATTGGTGAAGCAAATACACTCTTCTTACATCCCTATTGAGTTTACATGCTCATGGGAGACGAACAAACAAATATCTATGTATGTAATGTTTCAGAGCTAAAGAAAAATCTTGATGGGCATTAGAAGAGTATCAGGGTTGAATATACTATTTGCTGATTTTTCTCACAAAATAAAGCTTAATATTTGACTTTTAGCAATGCCTTATAATAATTTATCTAAAGTTGTATTTTCCTAAGGTTTAGATACACTGGTCTCATGAGGTATTTTTTAGTTCAGTAGTGACATTTGCTTCAGGGACTGTATTATGTCTCTCTTTTAGAGTATTTTAACAACCCTGTTGTGTACTACAGTAAAGTAATCCACTTGTCTGTGTATCAGGATTCTCCAGACTTCTTAACTGAGGAACCCTTTCCACCAACCTCTTACTAAAACCCTAAAAGTCTTAAGTTGATGTTGATCCACACTTATAAATCGGACAGTAGTATTTACTTGTTCAGAAAATTAGGAAAGGAGATACATATAAAATGATGATATCTTTGTTTTTATTATAGCTTGAACACAAGTGTGTCCATGTATTTGGAGCTCTTAACTATCTGATCTTTCTTAATTGAATTATTTACATTTGAACCTGATTTGAAATTTTGCAGCCGGATTCACAAAACAGGGCTCTGGCGTATGTGAATTATTATAGTGTGAATGAGACATAACTCCCAATCTTGGGGATACTTAGACTGTTAGTAAATTACACTGTGGTGGATAAATCATTGCTAGCAGATTATGCCAGGTGACTCAGTTTAGTGAAATTATCTAGTATCTAATATAGTTTCTTCATATTTGCATTGTTCTATTCTTGCTTCCATTTGTTAATGACTTCAATACAAAAATTATGGTGATGAGGGTCTTATGTTTTTCTCAATTTGACAAAATAGTAAACAGTAAAACTTATCTACATAGCTATAAAGCCTCCCTAACAGTGTACCAAAGCCTCCCAGACGTTTTACTACAAAAGTACAGAGTATGGTGGAGAAGGTATGTGACAATGGTTTGACTATGAATTATGAAAATAAAGTGCTCCTGAATATTTCACTGACAATGCAGGGAGTATTATCTATAAGCAGTATATGCAATAACATAATTTTTCATGAGTCTCTCTGATGGCTTGAACAGAACAATTGATTATTTCTCATTCATTTTGCCATTCTCACTTAAGAACCACTTATTGAACAAATGCTTCATGCCGGACAAACTAAGGTCACTTTAATACAATGTGGTAAAAGTAGAATTAAGGCTTCAGCATCAAAGAAAGGAAGCATAACTTGGAGATGTAAAGACAGGTTTCCCAGAGGAGGAGATGCCTGCAGTGCCTAATTACTTTCAAAAGAGTTACAGGGATTTAAACAAAGGAAGGGGAAGAGTGTTCTGGTTAGAGAGAATATCATGAGCCTAAGTATTTACTGGTGAATCAGTTTAGTATGTTTGGTATTTCTACAAGTAGTTCATCGTGACTAGAGCATTACCTATTCGATGGAAGAATAGGAAATGAGGCCAAAGAAGTATACAGTGACCAGGTCATAGAGCATGTTGTATGCCATGCAGAGGAGATTGTATTATATTTCAAGAATGGTAAATAGACTTTTTTTTTTCTTGCACGTCAACTCTGATAAATTAATAAATGGCTCTGAAAGATTGTTTTAATAATTCTGAAGCTATATTCAGGCTCAGTTGAAAATTGCTGTGATTAGGGTGACTGTAATTTATTGTCCATATTAGGCTAGGACACTTGATAGTGAAAGAGAGGCATATAGTCATTGATCAGTTATTCATATATGTCTTCAATTTAAGAGGAAGAAGTGATACATGTGAGTCCTCCTATAGGAGATAAGGAATCAGTGTCACATATGACCAGGCAAATGCTCTGATCTAGTTTGATATTTTAGAACAGTAGTGGGGAACGTCTGGCCCGCAGGCCATGTAAGGCCTGAGAAATAATTTGGTATGGCCCTGCCAGTGCATTAGAGGTGAGTTAATTAAATGTTTGGACAAATATAACAGGCTAATTTTAAAGTTGATAATTTTGTATGGCCCACAAATGATGTTATAAATATCCAAATGGCCCTCTGCAGAAAAATGGCCCTCTTGTCTTTTTGGGCTGTGTTATGAAAAATGGATTTAGCAAAGGATGATGCCAAGTGTAAAGGCACGGGAGACTGGTTCGAGGGGATTGCCATACTTAAGGCAACAGAAAATGCTACCTTGAAATAAAGTAATGATAATAGTGCTAGGGAAGAGCCAGTATATTTAAGGCATAACTTAAAAAGTCATGTCAGTACAACATTTGAAGAGGGTATGTATGTGAGAAGAATGGAAGTAAAAGCAAAAATGATCCTCTAAAAGTTTTGCTTGAGTGACTAGGTGGAAAGGAGTACCATAACGAAAATAAGGGGAACCACAGAGGAGAAAATATGTTTCTGGGAATATGTTAAGTTCCAGTTAGGTATACTGCATTTGAAGGACCTTTAACATTGAGGTAGACATGTAATAGAACACTAGTGGCCATGAGACCCCTGGAACTTAATTTTAGGCTATGGTTTCTATGTATTTGATTTCTCCTTTCTTTTAATTTCTAACTTCCAGGGATTTCTCACAATTACTCCTAAAGGCGTAATTTCCATTTTCCCAGTATCATAATATATTTATTCCTTTTAACTTGTAAAATTTTTTTTATTAAAAAGATTTGTGGCACAAGAAGAAATAGAAGATTTATCCCATCATCTTAATCACTTTTTCTAGGGGGCAATTTCATGACTTTTATTATTTTCTCAAAATTGATTATTTAAAACGTTCTTAAATACTAGGGATGGATGAATCCTAAGGACTACTACCATTTAAGTGGCAGGTGAGTTAATAGTTTTAGAAAGAGTGACCATAGAGGTAGAAGGAAAACTATGTAGTGGTGGTTTCAAGTTAAGGATGAAGCAACTGGCTTAAAAGGAGTTGAATCAACTACAAAAAATAAAAATAAAAAAAGGAATAAAATCAAACACTTGGAGGCTATTGCTATTCAACAATGATTGGGTAACGAAAGAGATCAAAGAAGAAATAAAAAGCATTCTGGAAACAAATGACAGTGAAAACACAACAATTCAAAATCTATGGGACACACAATGAAAGCAGTCCTGAGAGCTCTACACATCAACCTCCAAAAACAAGAAAAAATGGTAATAAGTTATCTAACCCTACAACTTAAAGAATTAGAGAGCAACAAGAAAAGCCCAGAGTGAGCAGAAGGAAGGAGATAATAAAAATCAGAGCGGAGATAAACGACATAAAGGACAAAAAAAAAACAATACCAAAGATCAATAAAACTAACAGCTGGTTCTTTGAAAGGATAAACAAGATTGATGAACCTCTAGCCAGGCTCACCAAAAAACAGAGAGGATCCAAATAAACAAAATTAGAAATAAAAGAGGTAAAGTAACAACTGACGCCACAGACATACAAAGGATTATAAAAAAAAAAAACTAGAGACACGGTGCATAATTGGTGCACTGGTGGGGTCCCTCAGCCTGGCCTGTGGGAATCAGGCAGAAATGAGCTCTTTTACATCCCCCGAGGCGTCCCAGATGGTGAGAGGGAGGCCAGGCCGAGAGACCCTACTGGTGTACAATCAGGGCCGGGGAGGGACTGCAGGAGGGCTCCAGGGCATGTCTGGACCATCTCGCCCAGTTCCAATAGGGGCCAGCCAGCCAGGGAGGAACCGCAGGAGGGCTCCAAGACATGTCAGGCCTGTTTCGCCCAGTCCCAATTGGCTGGACCCCACCAGCAAGCTAACCTACCGATAAGAGCATCTGCCCCATGGTGGTCAATGCACGTCATAGCGACTGGTCAAACGGTCATACACTTAGCATATTAGGCTTTTATTATATAGGATATTACAAACAACTCTACTCCAACAAATTGGATAACCTAGATGAAATGGACATATTCCTAGAAAAATATCAGCTTCCAAAACTCAATTAGGAATAATAAAAAAACCTGGTAGGTCGATAACTACTGATGAAATTGAAACAGTAATCAAAAAACTTCTGGCATACAAAAATCCCTGGACCGGATGGCTTCACAGGGGAGTTTTACCAAACATTTGAAGAACTAAACCCTATCCTCAGATTAATTCCAAAAATTCAAGAGGAAGGCACACTTCCAAGGTCTTTCTATGAAGCCAGCATTACCTTAATCTCAAAACTAGATAAAGACACTACAAAGAAAGAGAATTATAGGCCAATATCCCTGATGAATTTAGATGCTAAAATCCTCACTGAAATTCTAGCAAGTCAGATCCAGGATTACATTAGAAAGATCATACACCATGACCAAGTGTGATTTATTCTGGGGATGCAAGGATGGTACAATACCTGCAATCGATAAACATGATACATCACAAACAAATTGAGAGACAAAAATTACATTATATCAATAGATGCAGAAAAAGCATTTGACAAAATCCTATACCCTTTCCTGATTAAAAACTCTTAGCAAAGTGCAACATCATACTCAGTGGGCAAAAACTAAAATCATTTCCCTTAAGAATAGGAACAAGACCAGGATGCCCACTTTCACCACTCCTGTTCAACATAGTACTAGAAGTGCTAGCCATAGCAGTCAGATAAGAAGAAGGAATAAAAGGCATCCAAATTGAGAAAGAAGCAAAACTGCCATTATTCAGACATGATATGATATTTTACATAGAAAACCCCAAAGAATCCATAAAAAATAAATATTAGACTTAATAAATGAATTCAGCAATGTAGCATAATACAAAATTAACACCCAGAACTCCATGGCTTTTTTATACACCAGTAATGAACTCACAAAAAGAGAAACTAAAAAAAAAAAATCCCATTTACCATTGCAACAAAAATGATACCCAGGAATAAACTTAATTAAGGAAGTAAAAGACTTGTATGTAAAAAACTATGGGATGTTGAAAAAAAGAGACGGAGGAAGGTATAAACAAATGGAAGAATATACCGTGTTCAGGGATTGGTAGAATCAACATTATTAAAATCTCCATACTACCCAAAGTAATCTATAGATTCAATGCAGTCCCCCTTAAAATATCAACGGCATATTTCACAGATCTAGAACAAACGCCAAAAATTCATCTAAAATAAACAAAGACACTGAATAGCTGCAGCAATCCTGAGAAAGAAGAACGAAGTTGGAGGGATCACAAAACCAAATATCAAGCTACTAATATATTACAAAGCCACTGTTCTTAAAACAGCCTGGTACTGGTACAAGAACAGACATAGGCCAATGGGACAAAAACCAGAAACCAAGCTAAGCCATTATGCTTAGTTAATATTTGATAAAGGAGGCAAGAGCATACAATGGACTCAAGACAGTCTCTTTAATAAATGGTGTTGGGAAAATTGGACAGATACATGCAAAAAAAAAATGAAACTAGACCATCAACTTACACCATAGACAAAAGTAAACTCAAAATGGATAAGTAACTTAAACCTAAGATGGGAAACCATAAAAATCTTAGACTAATCCATAGGCAGCAAAATATCAGACATAGCTCCTAGCAATATGTTTACTATTATACATCCTAGGACAGTGGAAACTAAGAAAATAAAATGGGACTACATCAAAATAAAAAGCTTCTGCACAGCAAAAGAAACATCAACAAAACACCAAGAAAGTCCACGGCGTGGGAGAACATATTTGCCAATGTTACATACAATAAGGGCCTAATCTCCAAAATTCATAGGAAGCTCATACATCTTAACAAAAGGAAGATAAAGATAACCCAATAAAAAAATGGGCAAAGTACTTAAATAGACACTTTTCAAAAGTGGACATACAGAAGGCCAAGAGACATATGAAAACATGCTCAAAGTCCCTAATCATTTAAGAGATGCAAATCAAAACGACAGATACCATCTCACACCTGTCAGAATGGCTATCATCAACAAGTCAACAAATAACCACTGCTAGCGAGGATGTGGACAAAAAGGAACCCCTGTGCACTGCTGGTGGGAATGCAGACTGGTGCAGCCACTGTGGAGAACAATATGGAGTTTCCTCAAAAAATTAAAAATGAAACCCCCATTTGACATAGTAATCCCACTCCTAGGAATATATCCCAAGAAATCAGAAACACCAATCAGAAAGGACATATGCACCACTATGTTCATAGCAGCACAATTTACAATAGCTAAGATTTGGAAGCAGCCTAAGTGTCCATCAAGCAAATGAGTGAATTAAAAACCTGTGGTACATCTACACAATGGAATACTATGCTGCTGTAAAATAGAACACTTATTTGCAACACATTGGATGGACATGGAGAGCATTATGCTAAGTGAAATAAGCCAGTCAGAGAAAGATAAATATCACATGATCTCCATTCATATCACAGTTTATTCCATTTATGGAATATAATGAACAACATGAACTGATGAACAAAAATAGATCCAGAGGCAGAGAAGCGTGGAACAGACTGTCTAACTTAAGAGGGAGGCAGGGGAGGGCGTGGGAGGTAAAGAGATCAACCAAAGGATTTGTATGCTTGCATATAAGCATAACCAGTGAACACAGACACTAGGGGGGTAAGGGCATGTGCTGGGGGATGGGGTGACTGGGGAGAGGTCAATGGGGGAAAAACGAGACTTATGTAATACTTTAAACAATAAAGAATTTAAATTTTAAAAAAGGGAGTTGAATATAACAGGATAAATTCTGTTGAGAGGTCTATTCAAATGAAATCTGACTTAGGGTGGTGAGCATACAATACACTATAGAGATTTTGTGTCATAGAATTGTGCACCTGAAACCTGTATAATTTTGTTAACTGGTGTCACCCCAAAAAAAGTCAATAAAAAGGAAAAAACAACAACAAATGAAGTCTGAAAAATACACATTATATTTTGGCAAGTTATAGCTAATTAGTAATGTAAATTTAGAGTTATGTCAAAACCCAAATTGAATAAGAAATAAATGAGGGAATTGAGCCATGTGATTGTTGATTAGACTTAAGCGGGTTGAATGAGAAAGAAAAGAAGTGAAACAAAGTAATTGGTAGCTTAGGGGTAGGGTAAGCAGGGATCCTTGAATATTAGAGAGCATGTTTTTAGGTTGTTGGAAATACACTGTGTGGAGAATGAGATTAAGGACATGAGAGGGGTTTGGATAGCTGAAGTGTAATCTGGTAGAACCAAAAGCTCTGGCCGGGATTCTTACCTGGAAGGGTTGAGTTGAAGTTTGTAAATGATAAAACTCTTGGAATGTAGCCATTTCTGAAATCTTAGCAGTTCTTGAATCCTATTTTTAAAAATTATTTATTGATTGATTTCAGATAGGATGGGAGAGGAAGACAGAGAGAAACATCAATGATAAGAGAATATCATTGATTGGCTGCCTCCTGCATGCCCCACACTGGGCATCGAGCCTGCAACCTGGCATATGCCCTGACCAGGAATCGAACTGTGACCTCCTGGTTCATAGGTCAACGCTCAATGCCATCTTGTCTTGAATCCTATTTTTATCTTTAAAAAACATTTTAGGAGACATATGAAAACCTGCTCAAAGTCACTAATCCAAGAGATGCAAATCAAAACAACAATGTGGTACCATCTCACACCTGTCAGAATGGCTGTCATCAACAAATAACAAGAGCTGGCGAGGATGCAGAGAAAAAGGAACCCTCATGCACTGCTGGTGGGAATGCAGACTGGTGCAGCCACTGTGGAGAACAGTATGGAGTTTCCTCAAAAATCTAAAAGTGGAACTCCCATTTGACCCAGTGATCCCACTTCTAGGAGTATATCCCAAGAAATTAGAAACACGAATCAGAAAGGATATATGCACCCCTATGTTCATAGCAGCACAAATCACCATAGCTAAGATTTGGAAACAGCCTAAGTGCCCATCAGCAGATGAATGGATTAAAAAACTGTGGTACATCTACACAATGGAATACTATGCTGCAATGAAAAAGGAGTTCTTACCATTTGCAACAACATGGATCAAGCTGGAAAGCATTATGCTAAGTGAAATAAGCCAGGCAGAGAAAGATAAATATCACATGATCTCACTCATTTATGGAAAATAATGAACAACATAAACTGATGAACAGAAACAGATCAGAGACAGAAACATTGATCAGAATGTCAAAACTCAGGGAAAGTAAGGAAGGGTGGGGGTAAAGGGGAGAGATCAACCAAAGGACTTGTATGCATGCATATAAGCCTAACCAATGGACACAGACAACGGGGGTAAGGGCATGATTAGGGGGACTATGGGGGAATAAGCCACATGTAATACCTTAATTAATAAAGAAAAATTTAAAAATAGTCAAAAAATATTTTAGAAGATACTACCTTTTTCAGACTGCAATTTAGAAAATTAAGCAAGGATTTTCAGGCAACTTGGAGAACTGTGTTGAAATTGGTTACCACAAACTTGTAGTTAACAATAATTTGCTCATTTGTGCGATATAGAAAAGGCACATAATTGTAATGATTGTGCATTGCAGCTTTGCCAAGCCAGGTGCAAGAGAAGGACATTGTACGCAAGTGGTTGTAATGAGATAGATAATGGTGAGGTACAAAAGGAGAAGCAAAGATAGGAAAGAATGCCGGTGACAGAGTAGAACATTCAAGGGAATGACGGTCTTGGTGAGGTGCATTGGCAGGTCATGTGAGAGCTGCCTAGGGTCTGTGTTACCATACCCTGTGGTTGTCCTTTTCACTGCCCACTCTCAGCTTCCCTTTTAGGAATTCTCCTTGTACTTATCCCTTATAGTAGTATGTGGTGTCCCTCATGGTGCTCTAGACCAGCAGTCACCAGCCAGTGGTCTACGGACCACTGGTGGTCTCTGAGGTCTGAAAGTTTGGCGACTGCTGCTCTAGACTATGCTTTAATTTATTTCCCTATACTTTCCTCTTGGAAATATTTATTTACTGGACTAAAAGTATGGCTATGTCCTCTATATTTTATGTCTGTTGAATTACCCATGACTGGAAAAAATTGACATGAAGGAGTTAGATTCATACTACTAGAGGCCACTTGGATATGAGGAAAGGGCATAAAATGATAGAGGCAGGATTTATGTTCCTCAAAAGAACAGGTGTTTATACTTGTGGAGAGATGGGTAATGATCTCACAGCATTTGTAGGCACTAACTCACCTCCTGAGCGAGGGTTTATGAGATGGAGAATAAGCAACCCATATTTGAGGAGGCTTCAGGAGAAGGAGAAGATCTACCATTTCCATTGTCTGAAGAGGTCAAAGGGAAGTTTTCAGTGAAGAAGGTATTTGAGATGCAGGGGAGTTTGTTTACTGTAGAACAAGGAGGGCCCACAGAGGGAGTAATAATATAGCTAGCTGCAGGGTTTCACAAGAGTAAGTCCAAAAAATTAATTGACAGAGTGGCAGGAGCAGGGAGGACTGGGTAGTTCCCTGCCTGTCTGGGGTCGGCCAAGGCTTGGATTGATAGGATGTTAAGTCAGTAGGGTGGCACAAGCATTAATATTAAGTAAATTGAAAACACCAGTTAGGGAAATAATTTTAAGAAAAACTGAAGGTCCAAAATAATGGGCTTCCAGTTCCTCTACTGAGTAACTTGTGATGTCATTAATAGAAATATTAGACACAGAGAAGAGAGAAGCAAGTTACAATTTATTGTTTTAAATACTCTTTCAGCTGAAATAAACCTGTGTAAACTAAATCTTCTAAATCATTTCTATAAAAGTATCTTCTCAGAGTAGTAGAGAGGGAAATACATTGAATGGAAAGGCTTATTTTATAGCTTATTAAATCATATGGTAAGTAATTATTGGATTGTGGGTATGAGATCTTTTAAAACTTTATTGATAATCAGTGATAATTTCAATACAGTATGAGTTTGCTTTATACTACAAACTAAATTTTATTTAGATTTCTATGAGGTTTAAAAGCAGTGCTTGAAGTTTTATTATGTATAAATTTGTGTTTTTGTAATCTACACATTGATGCTTTATAGAAAAAATGGTGAGTACTTATTCAGAAGAATTGTTAGATATGTATTTGCTTTAGGATTATTGAAAATTAAATGTTTATTTTTTTTCTGTAGTCCAAACCCCTGATACCTCTTCAAAATGAGACTGATTCAGAGACCCAGAAAATGGTGCTTACTAACTACATGTTCCCTCAACAGCCAAGGACTGAGGATGGTAAGAATTTAAGAATGTCTTTTCTCTAATATATATATATCTCCTATCTAATGAAAGTGTAATATGCAAATTAACCATCACTCCACTACACCCACCAGCCACGCCAACCAGCCAATCAGGAGTGAGTGTGCAAATTAACCCAACCAAGATGACTACGGCCACAGAGCTGGAGAGAGCAGGAGGCTTGGGTTTCCCCGGCAATGGAGGAAGCCAAGCTTTCCACACCCCCTGGCTGTCCCAGACCTCCTCTCAAGGCTACAAAGTTTCAATTATAGAAGATAAATAAATCCCAGATACCAGGGCCTCCGCTTGGGTCACTGGGGGGGCGTGGCTGGCCTGCAAACTACCATAGGCCCCTCACCCAGGTCGCCCCATGCCCTAAGGGAACCCCCACCCTGATCTGGGAAACCCTTCAGGGCAAACCAGCTGGCCCCCAGCCATGCACCAGACTTCTATCCTATCTAATAAAAGAGTAATATGCAAATTGGCCATCACTCCACACAAGACGGCTGCCCCCATGTGGTCAAAGATGGATGGCCCCGTGTGGACACAAGATGGCCACTACAAGATGGCCAGCAGGGCAGGGAAGTTGGGGGCGATCAAGCCTGCAGGGGAGGGCAGTTGGGGGCTATCAGGCTGGCAGGCAGAAGTTTTTAGGGGCAATCAGGAAGGCAGGCAGGCGAGAAGTTGGGAGCCAGTAGTCCTGGATTGTGAGAGGGGTCCCAGATTGGAGAGAGTGCAGGCTGGGCTGAGGAACACACCCCCTCTCCCCCCGTGCACAAATTTCATGCACCGGGCCTCTAGTCCTATATAATAAAAGGGTAATATGCAAATTGACCCAAATGGTGGAATGCCCAGGAACCACCGGTCACTATGACGTGCACTGACCACCAGGGGGCAGACACTCAGCGCGGGAGCTGCCCCCTGGTAGTCCGTGCGCTCCCACAGGGTGAGCTCTGCTCAGCATCAAGCAAGCTGATGGCTGTGAGTGCAGTTGTGTAAGCAGGAGCCTCTCCAGCCTCCTTGGCAGTGCTAAGGATTTCCGAGTGGGCCTAAGCTGCAGGTGGTCATCCCCTGAGGGCTTCCGGGCTGCCAGAGGATTGTCTGACTGCCAGCTTAGGCCTGATTCCCCTGGGGAGCAGGCCTAAGCTCGCAGGTGGACATCCCCCAAGGGGTACCGGCTGGGCTGAGGGATCCCTCCAAATGCATGAATTTTTGATTATTAAAAATTAAACATTTATTTTCTTTCTGTAGTCCAAACCCCTGATACCTCTTCAAAATGAGACTTATTCAAAGAGCCAGAAAATGGTGCTTACTAACTACATGTTCCCTCAGCAGCACGAATTTTCGTGCACTAGGGTTATTAGAGGCCCACGGTATGAATTTGTGCATTGGTGGGGTCCGGCCAGCCTTGCCAGGGGAACGGGACATGGGCGGTTGGACGGCCTGCCTGCTGGTTGAACTCCTGGTCGAGGGGACAATTTGCATATTAGCCTTTTATTATATAGGATATACACTGAGTGGCCAGATTATTATGCATTCAGAGATCATAATAATCTGGCCACTCAGTGTGTGTGTGTGTGTGTGTGTGTATGGTGGTGAAGACCTAGGGGGAGGGTACTTGGGAATAGGCAGAGGGGAAGTAAAAGGGGGGTTATGGGAGACATCTGTAATATTGTCAACAATAAAAAATATATTAAAATAAGGATAAAACAATAATAATATTGGTAAATCACAGCAAGTTGTGAAGTGAATTGTATGTCTCCCAAGACTTACTGGTTTGAAGGGAATTTGGAGAATCCTATATAATAATCTTATATAATAAAAGGCTAATGTGCAAATTGACCAAATGGTGGAACGACCAGTCACTATGATGCACACTGACCACCAGGGGGCAGATGATCAATGCAGGAGCTGCCCTCTGGTGGTCAGTGCACTCCCACAGGGGGAGTGCTGCTCAGCCAGAAACCGGGTTCACAGCTGGCAAGTGCGGCCGTGATGCCAGGAGAGGCAATCAAGCATCCCCCGAGGGCTCCAGGCTGCGAGAGGACATAGGTCGGGCTAAGGGACCCCCCCGGCCCCTCCCTCCCGAATTTCTTGCACCAGGCCTCTAGTTGGTTAATAAAGTTCTCTGAAAATGGGATAATAAAGCAATGTATCAGGGTTATAGATAGTGGAATTTAGAGGTATAAGCATGTAATATACTTCCTTAAATGATTCCTTGAAATTGAACAGCAAACTTCTATTATGGATCTCTCTATTCTAAATCACATTTAGGTAAATGTTGGGAACTCATGTTAAGTGTTATGTGATTAGGATTATTAAACCAGGAAATATTTTGTTCACTTCTGTTGTTGGTTGTAGAATTAACACTACCCTTGGATCTATACACTAGGTAAAGATAATCTGTAAAATTCTGAGTATAAATGTTACTTCTTGTAAGTTCGTAATTACATTTTGCCAAGAAAGGGGAATGAATATACCAATTACTATTCCACAATTTTTTTTCAACAATTATGGCATTAAAGCCTTTGAAATTAAGGAGCAAATTGTTTCTGTATATTGTGTACTGTGTGTGTGATGTTTATTATATGTGGCACTTAAAAATATAATTTTTATGTATTTTTTGAAACCAGTGAGCAACTTTATGATTCTAAATTAATGATAAATTATCTCTTAATACATAGAGACACTGAAGAAAAAAATCAGTTTTAATTTTTAAAATAGACCATAGGCAATTTAAATAAATTCTTAAGCTTCAGTTTTCTTATCTTAAAATAATGATAACAGCATCTGTTTTGCAGGGGTTTTGTAAAAAATGAAAAACACTGGTTATAAAGTGCTTAGCACTGTGACAAAATTAATTTGCCTGTTATTATTCTTACATTGTTTTGGGTTTAAAACCCAGCTTTGAAATACTTAAATAGATTAAAACTAAATTTTACTTTTGTTCCATAACTACTGATAAATAATTAGAAAACTCATTATTTCACTATGCTAATTATTTGTTGCTCTTTGAAAGAAGAAATAAAAGATATGCTTTGGTAAGTTATTTTGTGGGTATATTTGATGAGATTTATTTTGATGAAACATGTTTAGCTTTAGAATTGAATTAGCAAGTAATAGTTTTTCATTATTACTCTAAAATATAGTGGATTTTTTGTTTGTTTGTTTTTCTAGTTATGTTCATATCAGATAATGAAAGTTTTAATCCTTCATTGTGGGAGGAACAAAGGAAACAGCGGGCTCAAGTGGCATTTGAATGTGATGAAGACAAAGATGAAAGAGAGGCACCTCCTAGGGTGAGTGTTCTTTCTCCTTCAAATTTGAAACAGATCTGCTGATACTTATTGGGTACTATATACCCACTAGAGGCCCGATGCATGAAATTCGTGCAAGAGTAGGCCTTCCTTTTTCCGGCTGCTGGCACCAGCTTCCCTCTGGCACCTGACACCCAGGCTTTCCCCGCAGCCCTGGCTTCGTCCAGAAGATTGTCCAGTCTAAATAGCATATTACGCTTTTATTATAGACTAGTAGCCCGGTGCACAAAATTGGTGCATGGGGGGCGGGGGCTGGGTGTCCCCCAGCCCGGGCTGCATCCTCTGCAGTCGGACATCCCTCTTGCAATCCAGGACCGCTGGCTCCTAACCACTCACCAGCCTGCCTGCCTGATCGCCCCTAACCACTGTGCCTGCTGGCCTGCTTGTCCTCAACTGCCCCCCCTGCCAACCTGATCACCTCCATCTGCCCCCCCCCGCCAGCCTGCTCGCCCCCAACTGCCCCCCACCGCCTGCCTGATTGCCTCCAATTGACCCTCTGTTGGCCTGATCACCCCAACTGCCCTCCCCTCCTGGCCTGATCGCCCCTAACCACCTCTGCCTCAGCCCCGCCACCATGGCTTTGTCTGGAAGGTCTCCCAGTCTAATGAGCATATTACCTTTTTATTAGTATAGATAGATTCTGTGCCATTTTGGGAGATTCAAAGAAATATATTGTTTCATTCCTTGCTCTCAAGGCACTTGAAGTTTTACTGATTATGTAATGTGAAATAATTTGATAACAATATAAAATTATGTGATTAAAAGCCAGATTTCATAGTGCATCTAACTATAAGGGGAAAAAGGTTATTGCTTCTCCCTTCCCTTTCATTAAAGATTTATTTATATGTATATTAGGGATAAAGAATGCTATTATAAACCTTTTGTTTCTTTTTGGGATTGAGAATGTGTGTCAGTGGTAGAAGTAACAAATACCAGTTTCCAAGTTACTTAAGGATGTAATTCTTTTCCCCTTGCATAAGCTAGCTGAACTTCAGAAAATGACAGGTTGACCTTTGAAGTGTTTGGTTCACTGCACATAAGACAATATATAAATGTAGGAATTTTATATGTGTCTGGATTAATATCTAGCTGGAAAAAGTATCTGTTTCAAAGACAAGTGACAATGTTGGCAATATCCACACCATATGTACCTCAAGTGAAATATGTTTATGCCTGTTAAGTTTTTAAAACAGTGAAGTCCATATCTAATCTTTGACTAGTGATAAAACCATACTTTTATTGAGTGTACAATGCTTTTAAAGGTCTGTCATCTGTTTTCACAGTTGCCTCTATGAGTCAGATATCCAGTGTAATTAAGATGGATCATAGATTGAATTTTGAGGTGTCGTTAGAAATATTTATCCATATTTTAATTTTTCCTTATTTTATTTCTCTAGGAGGGAAATTTAAAGAGATATCCAACACCATACCCAGATGAGCTTAAGAATATGGTCAAAACTGTTCAAACTATTGTACATAGATTAAAAGATGAAGAGACTAATGAAGACTCTGGAAAAGATTTGAAACCACATGAACATCAGCAAGTTGTAAATAATGATGTGGGTGTGAAGGTTAGAAAACTCAATTCAAAAGAATTAAAACATACTGTTAAGTTATTTAAAAATATTAAATGATAATTGATATAATTATCCTTTTTTTATGCACTAAAATGTACTCTCAAATTTAGGGTGATATTTTCAGCTACTCGAACTAAACAGTGTAACAATCAGTGAACCTTCCTACTTGGTGTTAATTACACTTTAGTGTTATTACACATGCCTATTCAGATAGGCATGGGAGTGTCAGCATAAGCTTACAAAAAGAATTATTGCCTAAGCAAAGAATAAGATAGTGAATGTCAGAAAATTCATTGTAATGAAAACACCCCCCTACAACCCATAATACTGATTCATTCTAATACTAATTGTAAATGTATTACTATGACATACCATTGGCATTTCCTTGGGATATTTCAGAAACATACGCAAATCCCTAAATTACATTCCTTTAAGGGAC
Organism: Corynorhinus townsendii; assembly: GCA_026230045.1. Lineage (NCBI taxonomy): Eukaryota > Metazoa > Chordata > Mammalia > Chiroptera > Vespertilionidae > Corynorhinus > Corynorhinus townsendii. Next base: position 8,183,295 of record JAPDVU010000012.1, read on the forward strand.
TTTTTTCTCACATTGTATCACAGAAACAAGTTTTATTGTGTCACTAGAGTTATTACCTATTTCACAATGAGTAGAAAACAATCTAGCCATTCTGAATTTGACCATAGTGAGCTAAGTGACTCACTCATGACCTTCAGCTTTGCAAGTTCTAAGAAGGAAATATCCTCAGCCAAAGTGTGAAGTTTAATGTGGCTTATGGACCTTTGGGTACCTCCTGTCCCCAAAATCAGCATTTTATCTGAGTGCTGCAGATTCCCATGTTTAAAGTTTCCTTGATTTATCCAGGATAAGAAAACATTAAATTACTTTTAAATTTCCATCTGAACTTTAACACAAGAATAGATATAAAGCCTAAGGAAAATGAATTCTTTATCTTCTCTTTTACTTAGCCTTCAGAAAGTACTGCTCCGGTAAGAAGCAAAGCCGATGAAAGAGAAAAGTATATGATAGGAAACTCTGTACAGAACACTAATGAACCTGAAGCTGAGACCAGTCCTGTGAATCCACCAGTGTCTACAAATATGAAAGCCTCTGAGAACTTGAAGCATGCTAATCATGATGATGTTTTTGAGGTATGGTTTTATGATTATTCTGGAATGATCATAGCAACTGATAAGAATTCAATATTTCATTGTTACTAACTGAAGATAGGAGAGACTTCATATTGATAGCAGAAAATATGCTAATGCATGTACCATTGAGAAATTTTATAATGTTTGCTATAATATAGTGTCACTCATTTACCAGTTTAAACTTAGGTTTTTTGACCCAGTGTACTCATATTTGCAGTGTAAATTAGATTGTGGCAATTCTATTTGAGTTCTATAAAATATATAATAGTAATTGCTTTATTTCTATAACTTGAAAATGAAAAGGTTGCCATAGGTATACTTCAATTATTTGGTTTATTTAAGCATTTATCATTGGTTATGAAGTATTTTTTTCCTTGAATATCTGAGACATTTTTCCTTGGAGTTTCTCCTAGTGGATTAATCAATGAAAGCTGTAGCTTTTTTTTGTTTTGTTTTAATTTTTATTGATTTTTTACAGAGTGGCAGAGAGAGGGATAGAGAGTTAGAAACATCAATGAGAGAGAAACATTGATCAGTTGCCTCTTGCACACCCCTTACCAGGGATGTGCCCGCAACCAAGGTACATGCCCTTGACTGGAATTGAACCTGTGACCCCTCAGTCCGCAGGCCGACTTTCTATCTACTGAGCTAAAACGGTCAGGGCAGAATTCACCCATTTAAATAAAGGTACAATTCAGTGGTCTTTAGTATTCTAAAAGTTGTGCAACCTTCACCATAATCTTGTTGAGAACATTTTCATTACCCTAAAAACAAAGTTCATATTTCTCAGCTACCATCACACATCCTCTCCCATCTCCCTAACCCCTAAGCAGTTAGTAATCTACTTTATCTGCCTTTATAGATTTGGCTATTCTTGGCATTTCATGTAAATATAATCATACAACCTGTAGTCTTTTGTGATTGGTCTTTCACTTAGCATAATGTCTTCTCTTTCACCTGGCATAATGTCTTCAAGATTATCCATATTGTAGCATGTCTGAGCATATCACCATTGTAATAGTGAATAATGGACATTTGGGTTATTTCCACATGTTGGGTGTAATGAATAAAACTGCTGTACATATTTGTGTGCAAGTTCTTATGTGGATATATATTTTTTCTTTTCTTTTGGGTATATACTTAAGAGAATATTTGTTGGATCATATGATAACTTATGTTTAACTGTTTGAGAAACTTCCATTTTTCCCAAAGGGATTGCACCATTTTACATTCCTCTCATACTGCTGGAGATCATGGAAAATGGTAATCTGTAACTTTTTAAAATGAGATTCAGTGTACCTATTTATAGGTACATTGCCCACTATGTGTCCACTAGCTCCAAGTGGCTATTTAAATTTAATTTAAAGTAAGTAAATACAATTAAGAATTGAACTCCTCAGTTACACTTGCCACGTTTCAAAGGCTCAGTTTGACACATCTGGATAGTTAGTGGCTATCATGTTGAACCACAAATTATTTCTATCATTTACAGAAAGTTCTATTGGAAATCAGTGGTGCATAGAAATACTGACATTGTGGGTTTATAAGAGCCTCTGTATTCCTGAAAATTTAAATGTGTTTAAAGCACATCATCTGAGGAGAAACCAAGATGGCAGCATAGGTAAACATCTAAACTGCTGCCTTACACAACAATTTCAAAACTACAACTGAAAGACAAAACGGACACCATCCAGAACCACAGGAAGGCTGGCTGAGTGGAAATTCTACAACTAGAATGAAAGAGAAAAGCACACTGAGACTCAGAGGAGCTGCAGAAGGCAGAGGTACAGAGACACGCGCGTGGAGAGGACTGGCAACTGAGTACACGGCTGGCTTTCTCAACTGGGAGACAAAAGCTCCCGACTGCGCTGAACTCCAGTTCTGGGCAAGATTCTGGGGACCCAGACTCATTCGGGGAGAAACTGGACTGTCAGAAAGAGAAAAGCACACTGAGACTCAGAGGAACTGTGGAAGGCAGAGTTACCGAGGTGCGCACAGAGAGGGCGGGCAACTGAGTACGTGGCTGGCTTTCTCAAGCAGGAGAGAGACAAAAGCTCCCTACTGCTCTGAACTCCAGTTCCGGGTGAGACTCTGGGGACCCAGACTCATTCGGGGAGAAATTGGACTGTCTGGCAGCGGGCGAAACTCAAGGGCAGCTTTCTCTCAGATGTGCTTGCAGAGATTACCGCGGGACACTGAGACGCAGGGGCCTCTTAGGGCAGGGCTGACAGGAAGCCAATGCTGTCTGCTCTGCCCTGAGACTCCGCCCCATCCAAGCTGAGCACAGAGGCTTTTGCAAGTCTTGTCTCATAAGGGTGTCTCCAGCACAGAAGTTCTCCCAGGGTAGACACAGCTGATCCTCACAGCCAATTGGCCTGGAGGTCAATTCCTCCCAGTGATACCAACAACAATCAAGGCTTAACTACAACAAGACTGTGCACACAGCCCACAAAGGGGTGCATCAAGAGTGTCCACCTCAGGTAACGGGGAGGCTGAGCCCCTGGGCCCTATTGGACACCTAGCACGCAAAGCCACTCTATCAACTCAGGGAAGCAGCCAAATTGAGGAGACAAAGAAACAGGTCACAAATGAAAGAAATGGAGGAAAGCAAACAATGGGATATAGAGTTCAAACCACAGTTATAAGGTTTTTCAAGAATTTTCTAGAAAAGGCCAATAAATTTAGCAAGACCCTTGAGGAAATGAAAAAGGACCAACTAGAAATTAAGCATACACTGACTGAAATAAAAAATATTATACAGAGACCCAACAGCAGACAAGAGGATTGTAAGAATCAAGTCAAAGATTTGAAATACAATGAAGCAAAAAACACCCAACCAGAAAAGCAAAAAGAAAAAAGAATCCAAAAATAAGAAGATAGTGTAAGGAGCCTCTGGGATAACTTCAAGTGTACCAACATCAGAATTATGGGGGTGCCAGAAGAAGAGAGAGAGCAAGATACTGAAAACCTATTTGAAGAAATAATGACCGAAAACTTCCTCCATCTGGTGAAAGAAATAGACTTGCAAGTCCAGGAAGCGCACAGAACCCCAAACAACAGGAATCCAAAGAGGACCACACCAAGACACATCATAATTAAAATGCCAAGAGCAAAAGACAAAGAGAGAATATTAAAAGCAGCAAGAGAAAAACAGTTAATTACCTACAAGGGAGCACCCATACGACTGTCCGTTCATTTCTCAACAGAAATTATGCAGGCCAGATGGGAGTGGCAAGAAATATTCAATGTGATGAATAGCAAGACTTAACAACCAAGAATACTCTACCCAGGAAAGCTATCATTCAGAATTGAAGGTCAGATAAAGAGCTTCACAGATAAGAAAATGCTAAAGGAGTTCATTACCACCAAACCAGTGTTAATTGAAATACTGAAAGGTATTCTTTAAGAAGAGGAAGAAGAAGAAAAAAGTAAAGATAAAAATTATGAACAACAAATAACATATCTATCAACAAGTGAATCTAAAAATCAAGTGAATAAAAAATCTGATGAACAGAATAAACTGGTGAATATAATAGAATCAGGAGCATAGAAAGGGAGTGGATTGACAATTCTCGGGGCGGGGAAGGGATGTGGAGGAGTGTGGGAAGTGACTGGACAAAAATCGTACACCTATGGATGAGGACAGTGTCCGGGCGTAAGGGTAGAGGGTGGGTTGGGAACCGGGTTAAGGGGAGCGATGGGGAAAAAGAGGAACAATTGTAATAATCTGAAAAATAAAGATTTATTAAATTTTTGAAAAGCACATCATCTAATGGTTATCCTGTGAGCTAGTATTTACTACAAGAAAAAACTCATGCTTTTGAATGTACTAAATTGGTGACATTATTCAATAAATTATTATATATGTTGAACCTTATATAACAGACTATGAAAAGTTTTTGGGTTTGTCCCAGTGAACTTATTACTCATTTACTATAATTTCTATGGGTAAGGAGCTATACTGGCAGAATTGTAAATTGATACATAAGGATATAATTAAGGTAAGACTGTGTGAAGTGTATAAGAAAAGTATTAATACAAGTTAAGTATTAAGGGCTATAGAAATTTGGAAAAGAGATATTTTCTGGATACAAAATTTCATGGATGCTCTAAGATGAAGAAGGCATTTAACCTGCATTTTGAAATATTAAATTAGTGGAAATAAAATTGAATGAAGTACGTAAGCATAATGAGAGCAACTGAATGGTGTTTGGAAAATGTAGAAAAGAGCATGTTTCATCTCACTAAATATGTCAGGGGTGATAAATATATGAAATAAAATTAGTAGAGTGGGTTGGTTCCTGATTATGAAGCTCTTGGAAGACATGCTCAGAAGTTTGAACTTAATGTTCTATCATCTTTGGGGATCACTGAAGGCTTTTTAGTTAAGCATTATTTGTGAAGGGCTATGTATTAGAGAAATCTGGCAGCAGATACTGAATTCTCCAAGTTTAAGGGCTTTCGAGTAATGACAGTAGAAAATGCAGACTAGACATTAGTTGCAAGAATATTACAGATGTAATGTGTGATAGCCCTGCCTTTAAGGAATGGAGAAGAGGAAACAATCATATCACCATACCCGAATGCGATGATGGCATTAAGAGAATAGACAAGGAAGGACAAGTTTGTTTTTAGATAGGTGGAATTTGAAGAAATAACAAGACCATCAGATAGACATATTCAGTAGGTAGTTGGGATCATTAGCTCAAGTGAGAAACAAACCTAGATTATAAATTGAATGTATGTCTACCTTAAACATAATCATTGAAGAAAATGATTTCTATCCAGGGAAAAGAATAAGAAAGGAAAAAATATGAGCTAGCTGCAGGAAGACTAAGTGATGTGAGCAAAGGAGAAATGTGGGAGGAGATGAGGAGACTGCAGTTCCCAGGAGCCCAGGAATAATACAATTTCATGAAGGAGAAGTCTGGCCAGGAGTTTAAATACTGCAGATATAAAAGATTAGAACAGGCCATTTGCCCCTTCTTATCCCATTCATTCTGTCACTACATTCTGTTAATTACAAAATTTATTGTTTTCCTTGCCAGCCATCACTGCCATTGCCTAAGGACAGATGCAGTCTCTTTTCTTCAGGGCTATTGTGAAAGCTAGATGCCTTTCTGCTGGTCTCTTCCCATACCTTCTTAATACCAGCGTTACTAGCTTAAAAGATAGTCTGATCTCATGAGTTCCTGGCTTGGCAATCTCCAGTCACAGCCAACACATACTTAATTGATTCCATACTCAGAGCATAATCTTTCACCATGCAATCTAGTCTCCCTTTTCTGTCTCTCCCACACTTACCCTGAGTTCCAGCTGCATGGCGCAGGCTTGCCATCCTTTCTTATTTCCATCCTTCCTCTATTCAGAATATCTTTCCCCTCTTAACTCACCCATCACGACTAAACTGAATTATATTCTTTTCCTGTTCTACTAATTATCAGTCGAACACTTTCCATCGTCATAGTCTTAAACAGGGTTAAAAAAACTATGGCCCAAATCCAGCCTCTGCCTGTTTTTGTATGGCTTGCAAGCTAAGAACAGCTTTTACATTATTAAATGGTGGAATAAAAATCAAAAGAATATTTCATGATATGAAAAATTGGATGAAATTCAGTTTTACTGGTATATAGCCATGGTCATTTGTTTATATTGTCTATGGCCACTTTTGTCCACTTGGCAGAGTTGAGAAGTTGAAACAGAGACTATGGTTCTCAAAGTGCAAAATATTGACTAGCCTTTTCACTGAAGGTTTGCCAACTCCAGTCCATATCTTTATTATGGCACTGATGAGTACCTAAAAGTCTTAGCACTTTTAAGAGAACACCTATTTAAAACCTTTTATTTATTTTTATCAGATTAGTGGAATAATTTAATCTGATTTTATATGTAATGTATACAATATTAAATTTTTCCCATTAATAGGTCTTTTTGTTTCCTACCCAAAATAGCTCTCAATGGTAGAAAACTTGGGATAATTGCCAAATATTAGAGAAAAATTCATGGAGAAGAATATAAAATTCTGTCTTCAAATTGGGCAAAAATCGTTATTATATTAGTAAAAGAACATTTCAGTTCTTCTAATTCCTTGGAACCCAGTGATCCTTGGAGCAATAAATTTGAGGATTATAGGAAGAAGAGGTTTTTGTTGGAGCAAACTGTTTTTCTATGTCACGGATTGTGTTTTATGTATTTTCATTTTTCTGGCACCTGACATAGTACTAGACACATAGTAATTATTAATACGTTTGTGTGGTTTTTTAAAAAAATATATTTTATTGATTTTTTACAGAGAGGAAGAGAGAGGGATAGAGAGTTAGAAACATCGATGAGAGAGAAACATCGATCAGCTGCCTCCTGCACACCTCCTATTGGGGATGTGCCCACAACCAAGGTACATGCCCTTGACCGGAATCGAACCTGGGACCCTTGAGTCCACAGGACAATGCTCTGTCCACTAAGCCAAACCGGGCAGGGCTCATTAATACATTTGAATTAAGGTCTGCCCCAGGAAATTATCCCGTAGGTGCTTTGGAATATTGTTAATAGCTACCACAGTTATATTGCTGTATCTTAAAAATTTTAAATCATACACTACTTTTAGTCACTGTTACTATAAAAAGGTTTCATATACGTTCTAAATATTTTCTTTTTATAAAGTTCTTATGACTTAATATTTATTCATTTAAAAAAACAAAATCTATTTTCATAAATGTTTTCACTCTTTTCTCTTTAAATTAGGAATCTGAAGAACTTTCTTCTGATGAAGAGATGAAAATGGCAGAGATGCGACCACCATTAATTGAAACCTCTATTATCCAGCCAAAAGTGGTAGCACTTAGTAATAGCAAAAAAGGTTAGCTGTGAAGGAAAACATTAAGATTAGAAATGAGGGAATAAAATGTTTAATTGTTTTGGAATAAATTTCATTAAATGTCATTATGTTATTTAAAACACTTTTTAGCAACAATTTTTAAAACAAACCTTTTTGAAAGGTCTTTTTCTTTTTCTTCTCTCTCTCGTTTTTAAATGAAAATCTTAATAGACCCTTTTTCTTTCCTCATGCATATCTACTTACAAGGACATGGACTTTATAGGGAGACAAGCCTAGGTTATGATTTCCATTTCTACCACATATTTACTATATGATCCTTGAGCAACCTAATTTTATCCATGTGTACATATCTAATCTAATCTAACATAAAATGAGGCTAATGAAGGAGTTTGTGAATATTAAATGTACTAGATTATTCAGTGTACTGAGATCTAGCCCAATTCTGGATGTATAGTAGATGTTTGTTGTTGTTTTATCTATCCCAGAACTTACTTTAAACCATTCTTTTTCCCAGCCATTCTTTCATTTAACATAAAAGGGGACTTGAAGGATATCTGTCTCTTCCTTTTACCCTTCCCTCCCTCCTCCCCACTAGTGTCTGAACATCTCTATTTACCTCCACCAAGTACTGATCCAGCTTTTGCCTTTATGGCATTAATGAAGTTTGCTTAGCAAGGTGCTCCTCAAATAGCTTGGATTTCATCATAATAATGGTGGTAATATATGTTGAATACTTACTAATTGGTATTTGCTATATGCTAAATATTTTACATGTTATCTAATAATCACAGTTGTCCCATGGTTTGGAATTGGAAGAAGAGGGATAGATCTAGGAAAGAATTTGTTACATATAGTTTAACATTATTTTAAAAATTCATAATCCAAGACCCTAATACCTTAAAGTTGAATTAGAGAGCCCTGTGCTACTGTTTTTAACTGTAAACACAATCTAAACTACTTGAACTGAAATATTTGGAACAGCAAAAATATCCTTAATTTGGATTCATATAATCTCATATGACTGTGTCTATATATACTGTTTCTATGATTTGGCTAGAGTTGAGTTAGTTAAAAACATTGTTTAGGGTTCTAAGATACTATATTTTTTTATCACTACTTTTAAAAATACTACTTATACTACCTACCTATACTGGAATATGACTATTGTCTATTTCTGTCTATATTATTGTTACACGTAAAACCATCTCACATATGAAGAGTTCAGTATTCATGTTCAATTTTTTGAAGTGATTTATAAATATGAAGAGAGCTGACCTTGTGAAAATTTCTTGATTTGTTTGGTGGTTGTTTTTTGATTCACTGCATTGCTCATTTTTATTGTCAGAATAGATAAAAACAATTCCTTACATGTATGATATAATTTCTCCCCGAGATAAGTTTACTTAAGGCTATAAACTGTACTTTGTAGTTTTTATTATTATGACTTTCTAAAATTGTAAATGAGTGGGAAAGCAAATTTACTAAAACTAACTGATAGCCTTAGAATACATTGCGTAATATAATCCTGTCAGTAATTCAAACTAATGAAATTCCGGGTAACTCTAACTTTGGTTATATTTTTAAAAAGTAAAGGTATCTATCATTATTTTAAAATTCTTTTATGTTTGTGTGTATTAAGACTGAATTTTTATAGGTGCCTCTGGTTTTCTACTTATTTACGTAATTCTTTACCTTATATGTTGAACCAGGTCAATATAAATGCTATTTATCATCACTGGGGAGTATTTCACACAGGATTTTTGGTGACTTTATCAGTGGCTTGAGTTGTTTGTTTGTTTGTTCGTTTGTTTGTTTCAGATGATACAAAGGATATAGATTCTTTATCAGATGAAGTTACACACAATAGCAATCAGAATAATAGCAACTGTTCTTCTCCATCCCGGATGTCTGATTCAGTTTCTCTTAATACTGATAGTAGTCAAGATATCTCACTCTGCTCTCCAGTGAAACAAACTCATATTGGTATTAATTCCAAAAGAAGGTTTGTAAATATCTTAACAAAATAATTTATTTGTACAAAAAATAGAGTTAGAAATGCAAATAAATATATATGACCAAAACAAAGGATTTCACAAATATTAAAGAAGTGGTTCAGGTAGTATATGGTTTCTTCTCCACTTTATTACTATTTATTTAGCTTTTATATATTTCCATTTTAGTTTTTTAAGGGAGGGAGAAAAGATTTAAAATATGTTCTAATTTTCTTCATTAAAAGGTTGAACAGTTCTAGATATTACAACATAAATAACCTATTTAGGGTAATTCAATTAGAAACTGATATTTTTAGGATTAGAAATGCAAGATCATTTTGGGGTGATGCCATTAAAGGATTTATTTAAATACTTTTGTTAGTGATGTATCTTTGGCTTAGACTTAAATTTATAGGTCAACTTCTCTGAAAAAGGCTTAATTCCTACATGTTGAAATATAGCTGAAATTTAAAACAAATATATTATTTGGGCTCTCAAGAAGTTTGGTTATCAAAGTACCATTTTACTTTGATGTTTGATAAAAAGATTTGGGTTACTACTGAACCCAAAGCTTATTGTATGGATATTACTAAATATTTTTTAGAGTTCAATTGTTCTTATGCTCTAGGCAACATAGTTAAGTCAAATTTTTGTATATATTGATTTATATTGTTGGAAAAGAAAAGTGCCTTTTGTATCTGAAAATGAGTTTAGCTGTTATGTAGTTGTAATTATGATTACTCATTTATATCCTCTGAATTTGAGGTTAAGACCCAGTATGGTAAATTATTGATTTTTATAACCTTTTAGGTGTTAAGATAATGATTAATTTGTTGAATAATAAAATTTTACTGATGTTGGGAAGTAGTTTAGTATTTTCTAAATCATGTTTTTTTATGTAATGAAATAAAGGCTAAGAAAGGGATATAGCTGCACCTCTGTGTTGTATTTCTAATCATGAATATTATTTGACACCTAATGGGAAGGTTAATATTAAATATTTGTTAAAATATTAACTTGACTATTTTTTGAAATACAACTTGAAGACACAATTATGTTTTTCTATTACCAAGCAGAAATAAAGTATTTTCTTTTTTCTATTTTTTATTTTTTTAATTTAATAAATCTTTATTTAGATTATTACAATTGTTTCTCCTTTTTCCCCCCATAGCTCCCCTCCACCCAGTTCCCACCCCACCCTCTACCCTTACCCCCCCACACTGTCCTCATCCATAGGTGCACAATTTTTGTCCAGTCTCTTCCCACACTCCTTCCCCCTGAGAATTGTTAGTCCACTCCCTTTCTATGCCCCTGATTCTATTATATTCACCAGTTTATTCTGTTCATCAGATTTTTTATTCACTTGATTTTTAGATTCACTTGTTGATAGACATGTATTTGTTGTTCATAATTTTTATCTTTACCTTTTTCTTCTTCTTCCTCTTCTTAAAGAATATCTTTCAGCATTTCAAATAATTTTGGCAGTGATGAATTCCTTTAGCTTTTTCTTATCTGTGAAGCTCTTTATCTGCCCTTCAATTGTGAATGATAGCTTTGCTGGGTAGAGTAATCTTGGTTGTAGGTTCTTGCTGTTCATCACTTTGAATATTTCTTGCCACTCCTGTCTGGCCTGCATAATTTCTGTTGAGAAATCAGCTGACAATCATATGGGTGCCCCCTTGTAGGTAATTAACTGTTTTTCTCTTGCTGCTTTTAATATTCTCTCTTTGTCTTTTGCTCTTGGCATTTTAATTGTGATGTGTCTTGGTGTGGTCCTCTTTGGATTCCTTTTGTTTGGGGTTCTGTGCGCTTCCTGGACTTGCAAGTCTATTTCTTTCACCAGGTGGGGAAGTTTTCAGTCATTTTTTCAAATAGGTTTTCAGTATCTTGCCCTCTCTCTTCTTCTGGCACCCCCATAATTCGGATGTTGGTACACTTTAAGTTGTCCCAGAGGCTTCTTACACTATCTTCAACTTTTTAGATTCTTTTTTCTTTTTGCTTTTCCAGTTGAGTGTTTTTTGCTTCTTTGTATTTCAATTCTTTGACTTGATTCTTGCATTCCTCTAGTCTGTTGTTGGGTCTCTGTATAATATTTTTTATTTCAGTCAGTGTATGTTTAATTTCTAGTTGGTCCTTTTTCATATCTTCGAGGATCTCATTATATTTATTGGCCTGTTCTAGGATATTCTTGAAAAGCCTTATAACCGTGGTTTTGAATTCTACATCCAGTCGTTTGTTTTCCTCCATTTCTTTCGTTTGTGATCTGTTTCTTTGTCTCCACATTTTCGCTGCTTCCCTGAGTTGGTAAGGTAGCTTTGTATGCTGGGTGCCCTATATGGCCCAGTGGGTTGGTCTCACCAGTTAACCTGGGGTGGACACTCTTGGTGCACCCCTTTGTGGACTGTGTGTACAGCCTTGTTGTAGTTAAGTCTTGATTGTTGTTGGTATCACTGGGAGGAATTGACCTCCAGGCCAATTGGCTGTGAGGATCAGCTGTGTCTACGCTGGGAGAAGTTTGGTGCTGGAGACAGCCTTATAGGATTAGACTTGCCAAATTGCAAAAGCCTCTGTGCTCAGCTTGGATGGGGTGGAGTCTCAGGGTGGAGCAGACAGTCTTGGCTTCCCGTCAGCCCTGCCCTTGTGCGCACGCACCTCCAGATTTCTGCCTTCCACAGCGCCCGAGTTCCCGCCTGACAGTCCAGATTCTCCCCGTAAGAGCGTGGGTCCCCAGGAGCTCGCCTGGAACTGGTGATCAGTACAGTCAGAACTGGGGTTCAGTGCAGTCAGGAGCTTCTGACTCCCTTCTGCTAGGGAAAGCCTGTGGCAACCTCCGCAGTCTTTATGCGCACTTGGCGCGCACGCCTCCAGACCCCTGCCCACCGCGGCTCCCCCTCCGAGTGCCTTTCTCTCTACCTAACAGTCCAGACTCCCCCTGTATGAGCCTGGGTCCATGGGGTTTCGTCCGGAACTGGGGTTTAGTGCAGTCGGAACTGGGGTTCAGTGCAGTCGGGCGCTTCCTTCCCCCTCCTGTCAGAGAAAGTCAGCCAGGCTCTTACCCGTCCTTCCTCTCTGAGTACGTGTCTCCATACCTCAACCCTTTGCTGTTCCTCCAATTCTCCGTGAGCTTTTCTCTTTCCTTCTAGTTGTAGAATTTCCACTCAGCCAGCTTTCCTGTGGTTCTGGATGGTGTCCATTCTGTCTTTTAGTTGTAGTTTTGAAGTTGTTATGTGAGGCAGTTTAGGTGCTTACCTGTGCTGCCATCTTGGTTTCTCCCCAGAAATAAAGTATTTTCTGTAATTTTGGATTATCACCTTTAAATATTTCCCAAATACAATGTAGATTAAATTTACTTTCAGGTTTTTGTGTGTTTTATTTGCTTGTTGGTTTTTTGTTGTTGTCGTTAACCCTCATCGAGGATATTATTTTCCATTGAATTTTAGAGAAAGAGGGAGGGAGGGAAGAAACAGGGGGGAGAGAGAGAGAGAGAGATATCACTGTGAGAGAGACACATTAATTGGTTGCCTCCCACATTAGACCCCACTGGACCAGGGATCACACCTGCAGCCGAGGTAACATGCCATTGACTCGGAATCGAACCCGAGACACTTTGGTACACGGGCCAACACTCTGTAACCATTTAGCAACACTAGCCAGGGTTAATTTCAGTTTGGATCTTCATATTTTGTAGAGCTATTGTTTAGTTCTTTATATCATTTCCTTATCTATATATTTGAATCTAATAACTTAGTTATTATGATAACTATGGCTAATAATAAGGTTTCAGAATTATTCATAAAAATGTTCTGTGTGTTTTACTCAACTGTTCAAATTATTGGCTCTTTATCCAGGTATCTTCCCATCTTTCAAGCATTTCTTATTTTAAAATGTATTTTTATTGATTTCATAGAGGAGGGGAGAGGGAAAGATATAGAAACATCAATGATGAGAGAGAACCATTGATTGGCTGCCTCCTGTATGCCTCCTATTGGGAATCAAGCCTGAAATCCAAGTATGTGCCCTGACTGGGAAAGAACCATGACCTCCTGGTTTATAGGTCAACACTCAACCACTGAGCCACACCGGCTGGGTAGGCATTTCATATTTTAGCACATTTGTGAAAAGCTATACCAGAAGAGGACACGTAATTTTTTTTCTTTATTTAGCTCAAATTATATTGTGACTAAGTGATTTATGATATTGATGTAAATTAATCTTGATTATAAATTTTCAGATAGTTTTACTTTTCTCCATTTAATATAAATTTCCCATTACTAAGAAAACTGGCCTTTATGATTTTTTGATAACGTTATTTTTGTTTTAGGCAAGAAGATGAAAATTTTAACAGCCTTTTACAAAATGGAGATATTTTAAACCATTCAACAGAGGAGAAATTCAAGGTTCATGATAAAAAAGATTTCAACTTACCTGAATATGAGTTGAATATTGAGGACCGATTAGTTCTTATTGAGAAAGGTATTGACTCAATAGCCACATCTGATGAATCTCACAAGTTAGACCATATCAATATGAATCTTCATAAACTTATAACCAATGATACATTTCAACCAGAGAGAATAGAAAGATCAAAGGCACAGGATATCGTTCTTGGAACGGCCTTTTTAAGCGTTAATGCTAACGGACAAGCTGAGCGCTTGGAAAATGGAAACAAGTGTCCTAATCTGGAATGTGTAAATAAGGTGAATGGACATTCTGAGGAAACTCCACAGTCTACTCGGAAGACTGAGCCCCAGGACACTGATCCTTCTATTGATATGGGTATTTCCAAGAGCACCGAAGATCTCTCCTCTCAGAGAAGTGGGCCAGTTGGGTCTGTTGTGAAATCTCATAGTATAACTAATATGGAGACTGGAGAGCTAAAAATCTATGACATTCTTGGTGATAATGGACTTCAGCAGCCGAGTGCAACAGCTAAAGTCACATCTTCTATTGATGGGAAAAATATAGTCAGGAGCAAGTCTGCTACACTTTTGTATGATCAACCATTGCAAGTTTTTACTGGTTCTTCTTCATCTTCTGATTTAATATCAGGTACAAAGGCAATTTATAAGTTTGATTCAAATCATAATCCTGAAGAGCCAAATACAAGAGGCCCCATAGCAAGTGGCCCACAATCTACGCCTCAGATATATGGTCCTCCACAATATAACATCCAGTACAGTAGCAGCGCTGCAGTCAAGGACACTTTGTGGCACTCCAAACAAAATCCCCAAATGGATCATGCCACTTTTCCTTCTCAGCGCCTTCCTCGATCAGAGAGCACAGAAAACCACAGTTACGCTAATAAACATTCTGCCAATATGAATTTCTCTAACCATAACAATGTTCGAGCTAATACTGGATACCATATGCATCCAAGACTTGGCCCGGGAAGACATGGGGAAATGTGGGCCATGTCACCAAATGACCGACTCATTCCTGGAGCAACTCGAAATACAATTCAGCGACAAAGTAGTGTGTCCTCTACAGCCTCTGTAAATGTTAGTGAGCCAGGTCCCACAAGGCGGGCCCAAATCCCTGAAGGAGATTATTTATCATACAGGGAGTTACATTCAGTGGGAAGAACTCCTATGTTGTCAGGATCACAGAGACCTCTTTCTGCACGAACATATAGCATTGATGGTCCAAATACATCTAGGCCTCAAAGTGCTCGACCCTCAGTTAGTGAAATACCAGAGAGAACTATGTCAGTTAGTGATTTCAATTATTCACGGACTAGTCCTTCAAAAAGACCAAATGCAAGGGTTGGTTCTGAGCATTCTTTATTAGATCCTCCAGGAAAAAGTAAAGTTCCTCATGATTGGCGAGAACAAGTACTACGACACATTGAAGCCAAAAAGTTAGAAAAGGTAATTAAACATGAATTTTCTCATTCTCGTGAATTTACTGATTTAAAATTTTGGCATTCTTTGTTTTTTTTTAAATCAAGGTGAAACAAGATACTCTGGATTATTGAATATATAGGATGTCCTTAAAAATGTATGCATACACTTTGAATAAGTATAATGGTAGTGTTTATTAAAATACATTTCATTTTCAAAATTGAGCTATCAGCTGTTGAAATGTGTATACATTTTTGGGGGACACCCTGTGTACTTATATTCTAGGAGTTTTTCCTTGGTGCTGACAATAGAGTTCCAAGTTCTGATTTGTCAGACTTGGAACAATTGAGATGGTAGTATAAGCTTCTCTCCCACCTCATACCCCCCAGTATTTTTTGATAGGCTTACATTCATTTTATATATTTTTGTACATGTCTTTTAGATTGTGCCACACATACTATGAATAATACATGTATATAGATATGTACCTCTGTTTAGCATTTTCTGACCTCTTGTCATCTATTAATAATGGTTGATTATGTAAATATGTATGCAAAAAATAAGCAGTTTATTGTACAGTTAACAGAAAAACAGATGTACTGTAAATGTAAATATTTCATTTAAGATTTTTTCCCCGGTTATATGACTAACACTGTCACTGACATAGATGGCTTCTGGCATGGCATTTACTCTTCGAATTGCATTTGTGACCTATTTAAACTCACTTGTCTGACTCTACTATAGTGTGTAGATGTTTGTTTTTTGAAAGGAGTTACAATTTTTAAAATATCCTGTAAAACTGATATATTAGTGTCACAGTTCTGTGCTCAGATGTATAAGGCATATTCTTTAGGATTTAGCTTGGTACCTCTCAGTGGATTTTACCCAAGAATTATCTTACCTCTGTTTATTAAATATAAGATACTGGTTTTTTAAAAATATGCAACCTCAATTAGTCATTATTTTTAAAAATTTCTTAAGTCAAATTTTTCAGAAATAAATACCTAAAATATAATTAGTACCTTATATCAATCCACATTGCATCTCTGCCTGTAATTGTTAGCTCTATGCAATGCTGTCCTCTCAACTTTAAATAACAGCCATCTGTAAGGTTAGGTAACTTCATTCTCATCTATTTATTGTGTTTCAGCTATAACTTTATACATATAGTTGAGGTTCTTTGAACGTACATATTTTTGCTGACAAATTTAAGCAGAGGAGTAATATAGCTGTTTTATAAATGAACTTCTGGTGTGGAACTGGGTTTGAGGAGGAGAGGCTACAGAGTTAAGTTGACTGAGTAATGAAGACATCTAGTAGTAGTCCAGAAAATACCTAAGAATGTATCAGTGGAATTGAGGCAAAGAAATGAATTTGACAGGCAGTTCTGAAATAGACTTGATAAGAATTTACTTTTGATTGTAATATTCCTGTAGTCAGTCATTGAATCAAGAAATTAAACTTGAGATTGGTGCCTGGAATAACTGGTTTTGAGGAATGCCAGTAACTTTTACTGAACATAGAGGAGGAATAGCAGATTTGGAGGATGAGATGAGTTTGTTTACTCTACTATACTATACTATACTAATATACTATACTATACTAAATGTTAATATTAGTTGACATCTCTGATGGCTATTCTCCCATTACTTTCATGTTTGACAGAGAGTGCCTGGACTTTAGTAAATGGAAGCAAGTAGCAGCCACTACATTGTTCACTATGCCTCTCTACTTTTTATATTTAGAAATTTGCCATACAGTTGCTTGGAGAGTACATGAAAATAGTGTCTCAATTTTGCTGCCCACTGGTAATTTAGAGATGAGAATTTGAGTGAAACTAGGAAATGCACAGGGAATGTGATGTAGATTCCAAACTGGAAAGTAATGATTGACAATGGTGGAGGTTGATGAAAGATCTCTATTTGCTCCTCTGTAACCCCCTTTTCCTCCCCCAAACATAATTCTGATGTCATGGTGGACATTTGAAAAACTTCTTCAGGGAATTTCACAATGCCTTTCCTACCTTTAGGGATAAGTCCCCAAATCAAAAGTTGCTACTTTGCCCAGCTGTGAGTTTATTAATAATACAGAAATAGATAAGTTATTGACCCTTACTTGGTTTTGAAACGTGGTAGTCACACCTCTCCCACCCCAACAAACTACCTAGAATCCACACATATAAAATAGATTTCAAAAATCTCAAGACTTACTTATAAATAAAATTTAACAACACTGACAATGAATAAAATTGTTTATTTTGATGTTGAATTGTTACTAAATGTCAGCATTTGTTAATATTTATTAAATTTAAAAAAAACTTAGATATGTAAGCACTCAACCAGATATGATAAAAAATTAACACAACATGATAATTTTCATGTTCAGTTACTCTTATGCAACTCTTTGCATGTAATGAACAACAGTGCTCAGGACATTTGCCCAGCACTGGTCTATTCAGTGTTTCCATGTGTTGTGATGGAGTGCAGTTTTATATAAGTGTCTGAGCGCAAGCCTGAATTAAAAACCAGACCTGTTCTGAGCATAAGCTTTCTTATTCAATGAAGTATTTACAAAACGTCATATATGTTCAAAGATGGCATAATAGGCTTTGTTTGAAATCTACATATCCTTAAACAGGGTCAGTCAGTCCACTCAAGTTAACAACATGTTAAACCATGTGTGTATGAAACTGTGTATGATTTCTTTATTTTTACATTCTAATCAGCTGTTTATGGAACCTCTGAATTGCCTCTGCTAAATCCTTATTTATCGTGCAATGGTTTGGAAAAGCACAGGCCTAGCCTATTAAGTTTAGCTTTTTATTTAGTCATTACTTTATAATCCACAAAATAACTAAAAGTGTACCTTGTAATTTTATAGATCCATTTCATTCTGGAATGTCATGTTAATGTTTCTTAATAGTAGACATCAATTTCATAATCCGGAGAAGGTGTATATTCCCTAAGAGTAACATAGAAATGCTGGTAATGTCATTTGGTATTTCTTCATTACTAGCCATGTTCAAAATGTGGTTTCTCTCAGTTTTACCATCAGACTCTCAATATTCAGGGACATGACTGTAAGCATAAACACTAAAGAACAGCAGTTAATGACTCTGGAAGTAAAGAAGCAGGAATAATGAAAATCAGGCAGTGCATTTATTGAGGTACATTTTTCAGGCAGCCCTAGGATTAGTGAGTAGACATTTACATAAACTCAATAGTTGAAGGATTCTATCAATGGTTCTTTGTATTTAAGCAGCAAAAGACACTACTAACTCCTAAAATATAATGGTTTTTAATATCTATTTATTTGGATGGGAGAAAGTTTTTATATGTGCACTTTCTAGTTTTTGTTTTTATTTTGGTAATTATAGAGCAGTGGGAGCCTTTTAAATGTTATATCCTAAAATTCTGTGTTTATATTGAACTTTTGCAATGGCCAAGAGCCTAGTATGTTTTGCCAAATGTAATTTGTGCTATATTATGTATTTAAACTCTGCATTTATTTAATAATAAGATAACTTCTATAAAATAAAGCAGACTTTAGAAATTTATTTTGACTTAGAAATAACTGGTTGTTGGTAAAATTAATCTTAAGAGAGGAAGTAGTTTGTGTCCCATGTATAGCTGTACAGATACATCTAGGTATGACATCAATTCCTATTTTCTGATGTCTGAACTTGAATGGTGGGGTTACATGTAATTTGTGTGTATATTTGTATGTTGTCATGTATCTATATGGTAAATAGTGCCAGTTTCTTTCAGTGGTACGGAAATTCCATGTTGCATGATATTTCTGTGTGGTATTGGGCTTACTTGTAAATGCATCTATACATAACATGTCTTGTGAATTTTGCATGCTACACTAATCTGTTAAATCTATCCCCTCTTTATTCAGAGCATGCTGTCAAGGTCCTTTAATTCCAATTTTACTGCTGTAAGCAGCTTTCACTGTGGCAGCTCTAGGGAGCTGCATGGCAGCCAAGGCAGTCTTGCCTTAAGTGTTGCAGACGGAAGAGGTTCTGGTGGGCACATTTTTCGAGTGAGTACCTGTAGTAGACCAGTACTTTTAGTGCACAGAAGAGAAATAAATCCCACATTTTAATGTTTTGACATTTCTGGAAAATAAAATTTGCTGTGGGGTTAGCTCTCTTGTTACCTCCCAGTTCCACCATGGCTTAGTGCTAAAACGTGCTGCAAAGCTGATTTAGTCTTTATCTCTTAGGTTTCTATGGTCATAACTAAGGATGTAGTCAACTCTTTTTTATGTAAAAATGGGTGAGCAATAGAAATAACTGAGAGGGGTTAAAAATTATTATTTGTAGTGCTTTCTCTCTTAAAACTAGCTTGCTCTCCCTAAACTCAAGATTTTAAGACTGTGCCATATGTAATCCACAGAGGAGTTCTGGGGAACAGTAATTTTCATGTTAGTGATTGAGTATTGGCCAAAAGAAGCACTAAGAACTAAATGGAACTAAGTGTGATCATAAGTAGCTAAATATGATTAAAATTGGGCTGAGAAATTGTAATAAGTACAATGAAAAGACAAAACCCAAATTCTTTATTACCCACGTTTCAGCCATATTCTTTGATGGTGAAAAGGAAAGGTTTATTCTTTTAATAGTGAAAGTTAAGGATAGGGTATAAGAATAGCAGAGAAGGAGAAGGAACAGAACTCTGGCCTGGCTCTGTTTTAAGGTTTTCTCTTCCTAGTAACTTGAGGTAGTAGCAGAGCCTCCAGATAAATTCCTCTGCCCCCTCTCCTTCCATCCTGAAAAGACCTTTCTCCCTTATGACCTTATTTTATCCTCTCCTCAGTTTTATTTCCATGTTGACTCTGCTTACTTTGGGGTGCTTTGCTTTTTCCTGAGCATCCACTCTCCCCACCCTCACCCCCTCTTAATATATTCCTGGTTTGTTCTAGGATAGGAGCTTGGCTCTAACTGTGTCTCCACCCATCTTGCTTCGCCTTCTGTCACCTGACACCACTTGGTTTCTGTGTTATGTTATAGTGGTAATAATCGTTTTGTAACTTATCAGATTGAAACAGGGAGAGAGAAGGGTGATGGCTATTAAGCCCTGCATTTCTGGCACTATTCTAGCTGAAGTCACAAAGTAAAGACAGAGGCCTTTATTAACTCAGGGGTAATCTTATAGTCATCTGGAACAATTGTTCTTTACAAATTCTTATAGTAGTATTTTTTGCTTATTATTCTTAAATTCAGAGCCTTTGAGTCTGTTGTTGCATTTTACTTTTTCAATTATACTTGTTCTTTTAAAGATTAAATAAACATGGTTGATTTTTATGCATTCTCAAAGCACATCTGAAAAATGAAGAAGGAAAATAAAGTTTTCATTGAATAAATACACAAAATTAGACCAAACTACATCCAAAAATGCTAAGCCATGGTTTGAACTAGCAACTAACTGTACATGATAGATCTGTTACAGATACAGTTTCTAAGATTACATTATAAGCCCGTGGGTTTTTATGTATCCTGTGGCATATCATAATGAAGTAGATTCAGATTATTTTCCAACATGATGATGTAATTTGCATATTTATATTGCTAGCCATGCACTGTTTTGAAAGTAACAATTTCTCTAGTTTTCTAAAATATAGCTTAAGTGTATTTAGAATGAAATTAAAATGAGAATTTTAGGTATCTTGCATCCCAGCATATTTACAAGAAATGTTCAAGATAATGAAATTGAGTCTACTTTTAATCTAAAGCAGCTAGTGAGATAAGCTATAATATAAGGGTATCACTTGACATATAAAAATAGGAATTCTGGTTAATCTTAAAAACATTTCCCCAAATCAGTACTTTTGAAAATATGGAGCTGACTGATATTAGTATGATAAAATTAGGGTAAAATAAGTTTTATTTAATGGTATGTTTATTGGTACTGCTCAGCATTTAAAAGAAAATCCTCGGTGATACTATGCTTTTGAAAGAACATCAGGTAATTTTTTTACCAAAAACTTTTTGTGGTTCTCAACAGGAGTATATTTTAGTTGCTCTTAAAATTTGGGGCTCTTAATTGGATTAAGAGTGTTGCTCAAAGTGTTCAAAGCTAGCTATTATTATAAAAAAAAAACTAAAAGCATTATAAAGAAATAACATTGTGTATCTGTATATATGTTTTATATGTTATAAGAACAAACAGCCCTAGCCGGTTTGGCTCAGTGGATAGAGCGTTGGCCTGCTGACTGAAGGGTCCCGGGTTCGATTCCAGTCCAGGACATGTACCTGGGTTCTAGGCTCAATCCCCAGCACTGGTCAGAAAAAAAAAGAACATTTTGCCATTAACTTTGGAAGACGACTAAAAGTGCTAGTTCCCCCCCCCCCCAGTTTTATTGAGTTATAATTGGCATAACATTGTATTAGTCGAAGGTGTATATCTTGATCATTTGATATATGTATGTATATATTGCAAAATGATTACCATGATCAGTTTAGTTAACATCAGTCATAAAGGTACTCAGATTGATGGCAGTTGTGATGTTAATGTTTTTTTTGGTTCTTCATCTTTCTGTAGTGCTATTTTTTTCCTAATCTCTCAAGTGTCATCATCATTTTGGTTGTACATCTTAAAGATCATTACTTGTGTACTCTTTATTTTCCCCTAACCTGAAGCATCCCCAGACATCCTGTCCAGGAGATCCTTGTCAAGATGGTATGTTCATTTCAGGACAGCACAGCTACTCGTCAGCTACACTTAGTCACAAAGATGTTCCTCCAGACAGCTTGAAAGTAGGTGCTCAGGAAATAAAGTGGTATCTGTGAGCTTACTATGTTTGTGGTTTTTGAAATAGAAATATCATAAATCCTTTAACACTGAAAATACTTTTTGGAGAACTTTCCTCCCTTGCTATTAGTAGGGATTTATTTTTAAAATAATTGAGAAATAGAAAATTGTATTCTGCTATTTTTCAATTTATTCCATGATTTTTTTCCTACACCTGTGAATTATTTTGTTGTATTTTTTTTGCATTTCTATAGTATTACCTACTTATTTTATCATTTGAATCAGAGGGATTTGGGCATTCATGAGAAACCTGCTTGAAGAGTTAAACTTGAACCTACCTTAAATTCTTCATTTGAGATTGTTTTACTATTACTAGGAACATATTAAAATACTTTAAATGTAACTAAAAGTAATTAGAAAGGCTTTTGTATGTGGTAGATTAGATGATGGTTTATTCTTATTAATTTTGTAGCTAAAGTGTCACTCATTTAGAGCTTACTTTTCTGTTACCAATGCCAGATAATTCTTTTCTTTTTTTAATACATATGTTTTTTTATTGATTTCAGAGAGGAAGAAAGAGGGAGAGAGAGAGAAACATCCATGATGAGAGAGAATCATGGATCGGCTGCCTCCTGCAAGTCACCCACTGGGAATCGAGCCCACAACCCGGGCATGTGCCCTTGACTGGAATCGAACCTGGGACCTTTCAGTTCGCAGGCCAACGCTCTATCCACGGAGCCAAACCTGCTAGGGCGATAATTATTTTCTCTAGTACGCTCTTCTGTTCTTTCTCTTAACTAATTCCAGATCCTAGTATAACCAGATATAATTATGAAGCATAGTTATATATGATAGAAATTTTTATATTCTTGAGAGTAGAAACCCAGCCACATAACATTTAACTTCATATGTATCTATTTATCACTTTTCGGTTTTTCTTTTAGTTGAGCTCTGTTATCCAGTTTTGTTTTTTCATTTTAAAATCCATTGTATGGCTTATGTTGCTGAGTTTGTTTTATGCTTTTTATTGCTCTGAGCCACCTGTGTATTATACATAGCTTAATATATTATATGAGTACGTTTAACATTGATGTAGAAAGTCAGGCACTAGCAACTATCTAGGTGTCAAGGAGCCTTAAGAATGGGTCAGAAGTAATTATTGTCTGGAGAATTCTCCACAGGAGAAAAGTACTGAATCTGCACTTAGGAAAAAAATGATATAAACATGGAGAAAAGCAAGTGCTGTCTACTAAGTTGTGTTTAAGTAATAAAGTAACAGCACAATTACTTAAGTACTCCTAAGCAGATTAATCACTTCAAATCTACAGTGATCAAGTGGTAAATACCCAATAAAAGATTTTTCAGGGAATACTGATATCTTTGTGCTGATATCATCTGCCATAAAACACTCAACATATGTTTCCAGTCTACAAAATTAACTAGCTTCTCAAATATAACACAGTGAAAAACAGGACTCTTAAAAAGTGAAAGTCATCTTTACCAAAGCAAGGTTTACAAAGAAAAGCGTTTTCAATTTTTCTACTTGTGGATAATTTTAGGGAAGTGGGGTTCAAATATTTCCCTTACAATTTTTCCATGATTTCCTTGTGGATGAGGTCACCTTTTATTAATAATCAACAATGATGTTTTACATGACTGAATAACTTAAACATATTTATTTCCTCTTCCAGTCAGAATCTTTTCACATGCAAATATTTACAATACAAATGTAACCTTATTTGCCAGATAGGTTCTTCACTAACAGAATAAGCTATTAGCCAAATGCTACAAAGGTGATTTTAAATTCAGATTTAATCTCTAAAAATGAAAGACGTTAAAATGAAGATAATTCTTTTAAAACACCAAAAATAATCTCAAATATTTTGTTTAGCATGTCAAAAGTAAAATAGTATGTCAAAGTTTCATTTTTGTAGTTACTATTATATGGAATTAATATTTAGAGAGTTTTAAAATTGCTAACTGATACACACACAATACTGCATAACTGAATTAGCTTGTTACTTCTGGAAAGAAAGTAATAAAGATAGAAAAGATACAGGATTAAGAAAATATTTACCAAAAATTACTTTAGTTTTAAAGAAAAACCATTGGCAAATGCATGTTTTATGTACATGTGAGAAATTAAAGGTAGTATAGGAAAGGATTCTCTTTCAATGGGCTTACTTAAATTTAAAATTTTTGGCATACTGTTTACCTTTTTAACATGTGGTTATGTGAGAATAATAGGTGCATTTATATCATACAGAAAAGCAAATAATTTAAAATGTAGATATGATTTACTTTCATTTAAAATCTTTGAAAAGTCATTCTCTCATCAAGCACTCAGGCAAGTTTAGAATTAAAACAAACTTTTTTTTTTTTAGTGTAAAATTAGAAAAAATAGTATAAGTGGCATGACATTGTGATTTAGAATGTTAACCTCTAGTGCTTTTGAAATGCTCCAAGAAGAAAATCCAACTATTTGTATTAAGACATCATTATTGGTCATTTTAAGACACTTCATGTTTTTCTTAGATGCCTTTGAGTAATGGACAGATGGGCCAGCCTCTCAGGCCTCAGGCAAATTATAGTCAAATACATCACCCCCTTCCTCAGGCATCTGTGGCAAGGCATCCCTCTAGAGAACAACTAATTGATTACTTGATGCTGAAAGTGGCCCACCAGCCTCCATATACACAGCCCCATTGTTCTCCTAGACAAGGTCATGAGCTGGCAAGGCAAGAGGTAAGAATGATCAAGAATATTTGAAATATGAGACTAAACTTTAATGTATTTTATAGGTTATTTAATTATTAGCAATAAATCCATATAGAATTTTAACAGTTTTTTTTAACCATTTTGTGTTTAAAGGTCTTGTTTCCTATTAAGTTTATAAAGTGTTAACTTTGTGGTTTATTTTGACTTTGTGACCCCAACCCCCATTCTCATTAATTGACATAGGATATAGTGTTTTAGGCATGAATTGCTTTCTTTCCTAAGATGGTTATATTCCCCAAACTGGTTGATGAAAGCAAACCTTCTTCAAGAATATAAATAGGCCATTAAACTTATTTTAATATATATTTTTTTATTGTTGACAGTATTACAGATGTCTCCCATTTTCCCCCTAGACCATTAAACTTGAATTGGCATGCTGTGGTTTGCTATTGTTATTTGACACTCATCTTGTGAAACTTCACTTTAGTCTCCAATCTACTTTGAGAATTAAATCTTACAAAGTACTTTTTTAAAAAAAAGTCGCTAGTCATATATTATTAGAAACTTAGAGAACAAATGCTTTATTCATTTTGGATCTATGTAATGCCCAATAGACAGATGCTATGTAATGTAGATGTTTCATAAATAGAAACTAATAATGTACATGTTTCATGATATATGTCTTTAAGACCCATGTCTAAAAAATACAGCAGAGTTACCATTAATTGGTTGTCTGTTCTCATAAAACACCAATAGATTAAGTTATGAGCCTTGCTTTATAATCCTAGCTGTGCTGTTAACTCACTAACTCATTAACATAATATTCCATGTCATAGTTTCACTTCATCCGCCCAAATATTTGTTTTAGATGAATCCCTACATAGTTATGTTTGTTACAACTTAATATACCAATACTTAACTATGGATGTTACTGTGTTGCAACTTACCTTATTTTCATATCTCAGATTCGAGTGAGAGTTGAAAAGGATCCAGAACTTGGATTTAGCATATCAGGAGGTGTTGGTGGAAGAGGAAACCCATTCAGACTTGATGATGATGTGAGTTTTATTTATATATCCTTTGAAAAACCCATAAAGTTTTATTCACTTTTATTACCTCTTATCCTATATAATAAAAGCCTATATGCAAATTGACCGAATGGTAGAACGACTGGTCGCTATGACACACACTGACCACCAGGGTCAGACGCTCAATGCAGGAGCTGCCCACAGGCCCCAGGCCAGCCTAGGCGGGTGCCAGCAGGGGCCCCCCCGATCACCCCGCCAGTCACCCTACAGGGGAGGCAACTGGCGGCAGCAGGTGGAGTGATCAGGGGGGGTGGCGCCAAGGGAGGCAACCAGCAGTGGTGGCAGGGAGCCAGGCCAGCGAGCAGGCGGCGCCAGGCCAGCCAAGGTTGGTGCCAGCAAGGGCCTCCAACCGCCCCACTGGTCACCCTACAGATAGGCCCTGATCACCAGCCAGGCCTAGAGATTCTATCTGTGCACGAATTTTGTGTGTTGAGCCTCTAGTACATATGTAAAAATCTAACATGTATTTCTGTAAATCTAGACAGACGTCACCTTTTTATTTCCTTCGGTATTGTTTAGCTTTTTGTTTTGAAATGTGATCAGTTTAATTGTTTGAGGAATACAAACTTAACCAAATATTTCAAATGTTCCTCATACTGTGAAGTGATTTTTAACTCTGTAATTATTTTTCTGAATATCTATGGAAGTAACTTCATCACTTAAACAGAAATAACTATGCTGAATTATCAGAGGCAAACATAAAAACAATAGAGTTGGGTTGCCCTGCCAGTATGCTCCATGGTTTGAGCACCGGCCTGCTCACCAGAGGGTGACGGGTTTGATCCCCACCCCCGCTCAGGGCACGGGTGGGAGGCAACCAATCGATGTGTCTCTCTCACATGGATGTTTCTCTCTCTCTTTCTCTATCCATCTCTATCACTTTTTCCTCTACCCCTCTCTTCCCCTCCCCTGCCCCCTCCTTTCCAATCTTTCTAAAAAAAAAATCAATGGAAAAAATATACTCCTTGGATGAGGATATAAAATAATAATAATAGGGTTGGTTGTCACAATGTTTTCAGAGAAGACAAGGAGAAATCCTCACAATTCAAATATTTGCATACTGGGAAAGATTGCTTCTTGGTTCTCTGTTATTTGTGCATACTGCTTCCCATTAAATAATTTTTTGTTGTTGTTATTAAAGGGTATATTTGTAACAAGGGTACAGCCTGAAGGACCAGCATCAAAATTATTGCAACCAGGTGATAAAATTATTCAGGTAACTAAGATACATCTTTTCATTATTTTCTTTACTTTTTACTTTGTAACAAATCTGTCTCCTCATCAAGAAATTATTAAATGCCTGACTTGAAAATAAGCATTTTATGAAGTTTATGTTTAAATATTTATGGATAAAAAGTGATATTTCCTATAGGCTACTCTAATGCTTTCATAGTTCAAATAATTTCCACCTTGTACTGTGAAAAATCATACTGGTATTTTTTATACGTTTGATATATTTTAGCATGTTATTTTAGTTCAGAAATGGTAACGTCTCTAAAATAAGGTGATGAAAGAATCTTTGTTTAATTAGGAGAATTACAGTAGTTAATTCATGGAAGCACTTAGAACTGTGTGTCTGGCACACAGTAAGACCTCAGTAAACATTTAGCCTAAATTATAGGAAGTATAGTGTTCTTGATCTGTTACCCCTGCAACTTGGTGACTTCAGTCGCACAGTAGTGCATATACACAACACTGACAGCACTGTGTCTTTGACAAGTATTCCTGACATTGGCTGTAGGAATCATCTGAAAATACAGGTTCCTGGATTCCACCTTCAGAGATTCTATTTTAGTGCTCAAGAGTCTCGATATTGTTTTCAATTGCCAAAATCATTCTTATTTCCTGCAAATAAATTACTATGAAATGTTTTTTTTAAAAATATTTTTCTGTTTTCTTCTAGGCTAATGGCTACAGTTTCATTAATATTGAACATGGACAAGCAGTGTCCTTGCTAAAAACTTTCCAGAACACAGTAGAACTCATCATTGTACGAGAGGTTTCCTCATAAGAACTTTGGACAAAAAGGGGGGAAGACAGCAAAATTTATTGGAAGATATTTGCAGGGGAAATTAATATTTTGACTATTTTTATATATAAAGAAGAACTCAAAAAAGTATTTCAAATTTGTACATTAATGAAATAATGGAACTTGTGGCTAGAGGGAAAGAACCACTGTACAGTATATAGGGAAAACTGTTGAATTCAAACCATATAAAACTTCTTATTAGGTTTTTTAAAAACATAGCAATCAAGGCTACAAAAACAGACATGTTGTTTTTGTATAGATTGTAGGTTTATTTTTGGATTTCATACACAGACTGAACTCTGTGCAAGGCTCTTGTTAGCCTTGATTGTAGCCCAGAGACAGATGGCAGAGCTAGCTGTCTCATAGCTCTTATGCCCTTATTTTTATTCAACTGATTATTAATGTTTTCTGCTGAAACTTTTTTTTTTTAATGTTGGCAAGAGATTTGAAGTGTTGGCTTTTGCTATGTGCATATTGAATCGCAGAATGAGCAGGTAAAGGTGGTGCTGGTGGGTTCACTTTCCAAGGCCTGATTAAGTTAATACCTGTAAAAATCTGAAAGCAAAGAATGAAAAAACAGCTATCTGTCCATGTGTTTTTATTAACAGAATAATGCAATAAAAATGTAATGTCTTTTTAAAGAAATAAAAAAGACGATGATTGCATTTTATGAGCTCTACAGGATCTGTCCTTGTCATAGACATTGACTATATAAATTTCCTACTGGCGATTCGATTTTCCATTTTTTAGTCACAGGAAATTTTTAACTACTGTAGATGTATGTCCATGCTTTTTCTGTGATATGGAAATACCTTGATTTTTTTGGCAAATGATATTTGTGATTTGTAAGTAGTACTCCATTTTAATCTTAATTTATAATTTTTATTTTAAGCAGCAAAGGAAACTAAAATGGCCAGTTTTAAGATAGTGTTGCTGTGACACAATGTAAGAAGATTTAGGAAAGCCTCCTGCTTTTGTTTGGCCTCACATTGCCTTGGTAAAGGAAAAGGAAAGTACGCATGGAGCTAGGAAACCAAAGCAAGTTTGTGAAACTGGCATAGTGATAGAGCATTGCTGTGGAGGGTTGTAGAGCAAAGGGATGGGTCCTTTGGGCCTACCAGTGTGTAAAGGTGTTCAAATAAAGGGCTGTTCCTACAGGTAGCATTAAATGTGAACATGACACTTCAGAGTCTTTAAAGGGTTTCTAAGTGTATCAGTGTAATAGTGTTTTACCACCAACTGCCTTTGTTGTTATTAATGTAAGAAATATTGGGTAGAGGTTTATTAATTTTGTTTATCCAAACAAAATTTTGTTTTTGTTTTGTATGTAATCGAATAAAAATTGAGTAATATGCAATGGTAAGAATGAATGCATGGATACTTGGACCATAAAAATGTGCCATAGAAGACCAATAACTGTTTTTATTCAAGGCTGATCTAGAGCCTTTCCTTAGAGCAATATTCAGTTATTGCAATTCATTTTTAATTACTAAGAAATATAATTTTGGAATTTTTAATCTGTTTGTTCTTGAACCTTGTTTTAATTAAGACTTTTATAGGACTAGCAAAAACAGCAATCAACATTTTTTTTGCAAAAGTTGAGTTAGACTCCAATTCCTTTCTTGCTAGTCAGAGTAAATAGATAGTAATTTCAAAAAGATGTGAACTCAAATATTGCACTTCTTTCAAGGTGTTATCAATTGGTTATTGTACTGTGTATAGTTTTAATAATATTGATTGAAACCCTTTAACAACTCTTTGTAAATTTTAACTCATTTTTGTTGATTTTCAGTACTATTTACATAGGAATTGATTTTTATGGATATAGTAGAAGAAAAGTGCTGTATTTTGATAAAATTCATTTATTGTATGTGTTGTAATCTCTAAAAAAAGAATGACAAACAGCTTCTTTAAGATAAGCCTTGGTGTTCCCTTTATTCATAGTTGATTTTAAAATATTTTGGCATTGTAGTTTTACAATGTAATTTCAATACATGTAATTTTACATTGTATTTCACATCATTGCTATTGATTTCAATTTTTCAGTCATATTCTGCTTTTAATAGGAATACATAAAATAGATATAATTATTACATTTTTCAACTACTTTACCTTGAATTAGATACACAAACAATAATTTTAGAAAAGGAAGTAAGCCACACAGAATAATTGATTTTTCAATGATCTAAACTTGATTGTCTGCTTTTATATTGAAATACTACAAGTGCAACAGGTATTATTGTATGCACTAGTATTTTTTCTACTCTAGTTAATTTAAAACATCTTCTAATGTTCTTGTAACACAAAGTTGAATAAGGAAATTTTGTTACCAAGAGGAGTAACATGATAGATGATACAATGTTGAAAACTAATAGCAAAAAGTTTTGCACTTAAATTAATAGCTAAAGTTTTCTTCTAAAATATTGGAAAATTGAAATGAAATAACAAGGACTCTTCATTAGAAATTTTGGTAATGATAAAGTTTCAAAATTTAAATAAAAGAGTAATAATTCAAATCTTTTGAGAATATAGAAAGGACATTTTTAGTTTATATGAAGTTGAGTGATTTGCAGTCAAGGCCTACACCCATAACAGACTTTATTTTAATAAGTATCATGTAGCAAACCTTCAAAACTTTCTTAAGTTTATTAACAGTGTTTAAAATTGACTATCCTAAAATTTTAAACCATTAAAAATTATGTTAAAGGTAATTTACTCAGTACAGAATTGTATCCATAAAACTAAAGTTTTTTTCTTACTCATTAAAGAATCATTAGTTTACTAAAGGCAATGAAATTCTAAAATTCCCCACGTATTTATTTTATAATTTTTTTCTGACCTCTTTGGACTTAAATGTTTATATACTTTTTAAAAATTTAAACACAAACATTGCTATAAATAGAACTAAACTTTTAAGCATTAATTTGCTGTTAAAAAAAAATCCAATAGCAGCTATGTAATATTTTTATTAATCAACATTTATAAAAAGTTCCAAATTTTTGTATATATCTAGATTGTTTTAAGTAACCACAGTGACTAGGTAATAAACTAATGCTATTTAAAGTTGTGTGATTTTATGAAATTCAGGGTAAGAAGAGTTGTTACAAAGAGAAAGATTTACAATTATTTTCTTTGACCACTGAGAAAATCTATTTCTGAGTATGGAGGAAGTATTGTATTTTACTTTAAAGGAAACCAGTGGAGTATGAAATATTTTTCTGTTAGTTTGAAATTGGTGATCAATCTATTTAGGATATTTTTTTCCCATTCTTTTGAAATTCTTATAGCTTATCATTTTGTTTTAAGGTATATAGATGACTTATAAAAGAGACATTGAAATCAAAATTAAAATAATTTCATGTTTCATCAAAAGCATAAATACACACAGTTGATGTACAAAGAGAAAAAGATCACTTTTCTTTTAAAAAGTAATATAGATTATATAGGCAGCCAGTTCAAACCGTTAGGTATTTCCCTTGGCTACACTAATAAAAGAGAAATAAGCAAATTGACTATACCTCCATGATGCCCATCAGCCCATCAGGAGTGGATATGCAAATTAACCCAAAAAGATGGCAGGTTAATTTGCATATGCTGGAGTGGCGGGGCAGGACACCTGCTATAAGGGGGAGGGCAGGGGATGGAGGGAGCTACAGGAGTGGTGCTCCGGCCGGGAGCGAAGACTTGCAGGCTCCCAGGCGGCTGGGAGCAAAGCCAGGGGGAGGAAGGCCAATTCTGCACAAATCTTCGTGCAATGGCCCGCTAGTTACTAGTAAGAGGTTCAGGAAAGGTTGGCAGGTTTCTTTACCTCTGTAAAACATGAAGCCCTGTGGATAGTAAGCATGGTTACTCAGTTTTGGAAAACTCAAGAGAATGCTAACTATGCATTCTCTTTGTGAAGTTACAAAATAAAGTTTATGGTCTCCAAAAATGTACAGTCCCAATAATATCCAAGCATCTGAGAAACTCTAAACTGAGAGCTTAGGGGAAACACCTCAGTAGAATCTCCTTGGGGTTTTTGTTTTTGTTTTGTTTTAATATTTATTGTTGAAAGTATTATATATGTCCCCTGCTTGCCACCCCCCCATTGACTTCTAGCCCACCTTCACCCTTCACCCTCGCCCTCACCCCAGGCCTTCACCACCCTATTGTCTGTGTCCGTATGCATACAAGTTCATTGGTTGATCTCTTCCCACCCACCTCCCCTGCCTTTGCCCTCAGTGTTGGTGAGGATGTGGAGGAAAGAGAATCCTTGGGTTTTATGTTAGAGAACTATAAAGTTGTTCCTGAACCTTTGCATAGCATTGTTAGGAAAGAGGCTGGTAAAAATGATCCTGCTACTATAATTACCTTTTCAAATAAACACCTAGGGAAAGTTTTGATCTCCCATTGGATTTCATGTGGTCCATCTAAGCTGCTCATTTGGCCCTCAATTTAATTTCAGGATCAAGTATGAGAAGCTCATGAATGAACATGAAAGGAAGAAATCCAAGCTATAAAATTATGCTCCCCTCCACAGCCCCAACTCCCCTGAATTCAATAAAGCTAATGAAAATTATTAAGTCTAGAAATAATTTTTCATGACCTGATCTTCCTTTAAATCTAATCAAAACAATTTTGTTCCTCCAAAGCCAGGCTTTAGAAGCATCATATTATTAATTTTTTTGAGAGGGAAAGGTAGAGAAACATTGATACAAGAGAGAAACATGGATCAGTTGCCTCCTGCACATTCCCCAACTGGGGATCGAACCTGCAACCTAGGTATATACTCTCGCCAGGGAATTGACCCACAACCTTTCGATGCACAGGTGGACAATGCCCCAACCTGATGAGCCACCAGCCAGGGCTAGAAGGATCTTTTTTTAAATGAGCTTTTCCCAATTAATTTCCTTGTTCAAAAACAAACTAAAGAAAAATACGCCAGCTCTAGCTGGTTTTGCTCAGTGGGTAGAGTATCAACCCACGGACTGGAGAGTCCTAGGTTCGATTCTGGTCAAGGCAATGTACCTCA
Source organism: Corynorhinus townsendii (assembly GCA_026230045.1). Lineage (NCBI taxonomy): Eukaryota > Metazoa > Chordata > Mammalia > Chiroptera > Vespertilionidae > Corynorhinus > Corynorhinus townsendii. Next base: position 8,216,134 of record JAPDVU010000012.1, read on the forward strand.
GTCGCAGGCTTGATCCCTGGCCTTGTGTGGGAAGACAGCCAATCGATGCATCTCTCTCACATAGATGTCTCTGTCAGTCCCCCTCCCTCCCATTCTCTCAAAAATCAATGGAAAAGTATCATCAGGTGAGGATTAACAACAAAAATAGAAACTAAACAATGTTATGTATTTTTTACCACAGTTTTTTTTTTTTTTAAAGTCAGGTCCAAAGGCAGAACCTTGTATTTATTACCATTGAATTTCACATTGTAAGCTGGGGTTTACCATTTGTTCCCGTTAGGATCTTTCTGAATTGTTCTGCTAGCTAATGAAGTTGCTGTTGCTTCTAATTCCTGCACTCCACAAATAGGAGGTCATAGGAAAAGTGCATCAGGTTTTTTCTTCATAATCCCTCTTGCATTCCAGTGTGGCATTCAGAGGTTCTCCATTTTAATGAGAGCCTCACCCTAGAGGTGCTCTCATTGTCTGTCCTGGAGATCTGATTTGAATGGCAGGCACCAGTGAGATTTCCTCACGTTTCAGAGGACACCCCAGTTTGGCATCACCCACATATTCACCTCTACAAAGAAGGTCAACTGTCTCCAGCTGCTCCTGCTTTATTCACTCTGAGCAGGACACAAGCTACCCAACTGCCCCCTCCCCAGATGTCTTGAATTGCAGATCTATTTAGCTAATACTGCTTGGGAAGTAAGGAAGTTTTCATTTCTTAATTTGTGAAGCAGGTATAGTATTAGTACCTAGTAAATAATTATTGGGTGACAGTTACCAACAAGTTATCAAAAAACAATTCCCTTTTCATTAATGTGTTTTTATAGCTAGTATCAGAGGAAAAGATGATAAAATGGAGGCTCCACAGGATCAAAGGGATATGTTTAGAGAGGAGACTGACACCAGGCCTTCTCTAAACGAGAGACTTGAAGCAAGAGAGCTGCTCTTCTGTTGAACTTGAAGAAGCTCCTTATTGTGAACTACCAATGGAAATGGGCAGCTTCTAGTAGCTGAGGGCCTTAGCTCTACAACTGCAAGCAACTGGATTCTGCTAACAACCTGAATGACTTTGGAAGAGGACCCCAAGCTCCAGGTAAGCGCACAGCCCAGCTGCATTGACAGCAGCCTGAAGGACCCTGAGCAGAAACCCCAGCTAAGCATGGATGGACTCCTGACCATGAGAAACTGTGAGATAATGCCCTACCTGGTTTGGCTCAGTGGATTGGCCTGGGGACTGAAAGGTCTTGGGTTCGATTCCAGTCAAGGGCACATGCCCGGGTTGCAGACTTGATAACCCAGTAGGGAGTGTGCAGGAGACAGCCGATCAATGATTCTCCCTTCCTCTCTGAAATCAATAAAAATATATTTTTTTAAAAAAGAAAATATGTGAGGTAATATGGGTTGTTTGAAACTGCTAAGTTTCTAGTCACAGCAATAGAAAACTAAAACAATTAGGCATAGTTGAGTTTCTACTTCCATTCCCCATGGCCGCTCTAACTCAGAGCTAGAGTGGACCCTGTCTGAGAGCCCAAAACCCCAGCCTTGGTTTTGTGTCTAGAACCCCATTTTGAAAGTCCCTTCCCCAGGCCCCACTCCACTCGCTTCGTTCAGACCCCATTGGCTAATGCCCTACTGGGACTTGTTAGATTTGGTGATAAGGAGAGCACTCCATTCCCTTCTGTCAGACCTGAGAGCATCTAGAATACCTGGGAAAGCTGTGTAACAACAAGACTATTGGTGTCATGCAAAGGATTGTATTCTGAGGACAATAGTGATGCAAGTGGTTGGACTTGAACTTTATAAAGAGCATCTAGAATACCTGGGAAAGCTGGGTAACAATGAGACTATTGGTGTCATGCAAAGGATTGTATTCTGAGGACAATAGTGAATGATGCAAGTGATTGGACTTGAACTTTATAAAGATCACTCATGTAAAATGGATGTGGTAGCAGTAGCTGGGGTAAAAACACACACACACAGAGTTACTGACATATTTGGAAGGTATTGTAAAATCCAGAATAGAGATAATATTGGCAGAAGCCACGATACTGGAAATGCCAGATTAATAAGATACAGTAGGGTGAGGAGGCAGTTAGGGTGGAGGAATTAAGAGTGACTTCTAGGTTGTGGCTGGATTTGAAGTATAGGTGGTGATGCTGCTAGTTGAGTTCAGGAATAGTAAATATCTTATACTTGCTTAATTTGGAGCATTTAAAAATCCCACCTGGTGCTCAGGAGAAACTGGTGAGAGAGAAAGATCCGAGGGCCTTCAGTCTATTATTGTTATGATGATAACTGGATGCCAGGAGCTAGTCTTCATGCCTTTTCTGAACTCTAAACTTTCCTATTCTTTGATATTTAAAATTTACACCACATAATTTAGTAACAACTATTGATTCTCATATTGTTATGTGTATTACTTAGTCTTATTTCCAAAACCATTGGGAACTCCATGATGGAAGAACCTTTTAAATCCACTCCAGTGTTCTGGTTATGCAGTAGGTACTCAATATAGTGGAAAGGACCACTTGTTCCCCTGGAACTTTACATCTCATCCACATAAGGAGAGAAAGCAGGCCAAGAGGTCAGACATGTATGGGAAGTTGTGCAGGGTCTGTTAGGCCATTGTAAAGGTGATTTTGGTTTTTACTCTGCGGGAGAGAGTATAAAATGAAAGTGTGAGAAGCCCCTTGCTGACTTGCAGCATAACCAGCTTCGAAAACAAAAGATTTGTCATGTACATATTAAAAGTACTCAACATTTGAGTTCAATAAATATTTGTGGATGATTAATAACTTCTGCATGTGCTGTTCAGATGGTGACATAGTATCATATAAATAGTAACATTTCACATTAGCAATATTCCCTGGCATGAACATGCATTCATTGAAAAACCAACAGCCAGCTGTCAAAAATGAATCCTAAATTATAGCCTCATATGGGGCTGCTTGGCCCCATATGAGGCTATAATGAACCTACTCTTGACGTTTAGAAAAAATAGTTATCTTCTGACTGGCACTTCTTTACTTGATTGAGGTGTTACCAGCACCGTATGCTAGAGCATTAGCCAACTCCTGCTGCCATCAGACTTGCGTACTCTTTGCCAAAATTCCCATCTGTTCTCCATCCTCAGTTTCTTCCCAACTCAAAGCATGTTTGTTATCTTTAGGAACAAAAACAAAAACATCACTACTCTAATTGTATTCGTAGTTTAAAACTGAATCAGACTTAACTGGTTAAGTTTTTCAAGTATTATTTATTGATACATTAGGCAACTGTATAGATGTCAGGGTACAGAAAATCAGCTTTTTTACCTCAATGTTTTTGAAAGCCTTCTCGCTACTATGTTAAGAAAGTGCTCTATAGCTGTATATAATCTTCCCTTTTTAATATATCTTTATTGATTTCAGAGAGGAAGAGAGAGGGGGAGAGAGAGAAACATCAATGATGAGAATCATTGATCAGCTGCCTCTTTCATGTCCCCTACTGGGGATCGAGCCCACAACCCAGGCATGTGCCCTTGACCAGAATCAAACCTGGGATCCTTCAATCCACAGGCAGATGGTCTACACTGAGACAAACCTGTTAGGGATATAATCTTCCCTTTTTAAATATCATTATTTGTGATACAGCTTTAGAGATACTACTAATAAACTAAGAATTTCATTATTGAGCATTCATTATATTATAAAATATATTGACAAAAGCCAGCCTGCATTGAAACATTTAAAAAGAGGGAAGGAATCCAATAGATTAGTACATTAGGAAAAATCAAATGTACATTTATTTGTACTTAAGTAATTCCTGGGCATCTTTTATTTTGATTAGTAACAAAAATTTTCATAACACTAAAAATCCAGAAAATAATCTGGATATTATTTAATTACAGATAATTTCTAAAAGCTGGTATTATCTAGTTTGATCTAAACTCATAACTTTAAAAGAAGAAACAAAATATTGGCTGTCATCAGACAAAATTGGTATTCCTGCCCAGCCAGTGTGGCTCAGTGGTTGAGCATCGACCCATGCACCAAGAGGTCCTCGGTTACAATTGCAGTCAGGGCACACACCACTTTTGACAGTATGGTTGGGCTTTGAGGGCATTGTGCTAAGTGATATAAATCAGACAGAAAGACAAATACTATATGATATCACTTATATCTGGAATCCAAAAAAAGCCAAACAGAAACAAAGTAGAATGTTGGTTACCAGGGGTTGAAGGGGTGGGGGAAATGGGGACATGTTGGTGAAAGGGTACAGACTTCCAGTTATAAGCCAAATAAGTTGTGGGATCTAATGTACAACATGTTGATTACAGTCAATAATACTGTATTATATACTTGAAAATTGCCAAGATTTTTTTTAATGCTAAGTTCAAATGCATTCTTGATAATACAAAACATAATCCTTGAAAATCAAAATACTTATAAAAAAGAATATAATAACTTAAGTATTAAATATCTGTATAAAGTAATTACTACAAAGTTTGATGAAAACACAGTGTGGTTATTTTAAAAATACCAAAAAATTCACATGTAAAAACAATAAATTTTAAATGATTTCACCACAGAAAAAAAATGACAATGATGTGATATGATGGGGTGTTAACTAACACTTTAGTGTTAATCATTTTGCAATATATTTATGTTCAAATCAACACCTTGTATTTTCTTAAATTTACTCAATATTTTCTATCGAACATAAACAACTATCTCAATAAAGGTGGGAAAAATGAAATCAGGCATCTACACTAATAAAAGAGAAGCATGCAAATTGACCATACCTCTGCTATGCCCACAAGCCACGCCCACAAGCCAATCAGGAGCGAGTATGCAAATTAACCCAACCAAGATGGCTGCAGCCACAGAGCAAGCAGGAGGCTTGGGTTTCCCCAGTGACAGGAAAGCCAAACTTCCTGGCCGGCCCTGGCCTCTGCTCAAGGCTACAAAGTTTCAATTGTAGAAGATAAATAAATCCCAGATACCAGGGCCTCCACTTGGGTCACCAGGGGGCATGGCTGCCCTGCAAACCACCACAGGCCCCTCGCCCAGGCCACCCCACGCCCCAATGGAATCCCTACCCTGACCCGGGACACCCGTCAGGGCAAACCAGCCAGCCCCTACCCATGCACCAGGCCTCTATCCTATCTAATAAAAGAATAATATTCAAATTGACCATCACCCCAACACACAAGATGGTTGCCCCCATGTGGACGCAAGATGGCTGCCACAAGATGGCCAGCAGGGGAGGGCAGTTGGGAGGGACCAGGCCTGCAAGGGAGGGCAGTTGGAGGCGATCAAGCCTGCAGGGGAGGGCAGTTAGGGGTGAACAGGTCGACAGAGGAGGGAAGTTGGGGGCGACTGAGCCTGCAGGGGAGGGCAGTTGGGGGGACCAGGCCTGCAGGGGAAAGCAGTTGGGGGACACTAGGCCTGCAGGGGTGCAGTTAGGCATCAGTCAGGCTGGCAGAGGAGTGGTTAGGGGGTGATCAGGCTGGCAGGCAGAAGTGGTTAGGGGCAATCAGGAAGGCAGGTAGGCGAGCAGTTGGGAGCCAGTAGTCCTGGATTGTGAGAGGGATGTCTGACTGCCCATTTAGGCCCAATCCTACTGGGAACGGGCCTAAACGGGTGGTCAGACATCCCTTGAGGGGTCCTAAGTTGGAGAGGGTGGAGGCTGGGCTGAGGAACACATCCCCTGTGCACGAATTTCGTGCACCGGGTCTCTAGTCCTATATAATAAAAGGCTAATATGCAAATCAACTGAATGGCAGAATGACTGGTCGCTATGACGCACACTGACCACCAGGGGGAAGGTGCTCAATGCAGGAACTGCTCCCTGGTGGTCAGTGCACTCCCACAGGGGGAGTGCTGCTCAGGCAAAAGCTGGGCTCATGGCTGGCAAGTGCAGCAAGTGGGCCTAAGCCGTCAGTTGGACATCCCCTGAGGGCTCCCAGACTGAAAGGGCACAGGCCGGACTGAGGAAACCCACCCCCAGTGCATGAATTTTGTGTACCAGGCCTCTAGTTGTATATAATTAAAAACCAAATACAATATTTAAGATAGTTCTTTTGAAAAGGACTGGAATATTTCCATAAATATGCCTTTGAATTTACTAGGCAAGAAAGGCAGTTATTTTCCATACTAAATGGTTTTCTCTTGATTTCTCTAATATTCTTTATATTTTCGTTTATCTGTAAGTTAATATAGTCATTTTAGAATTCAATTGATCATCTTGAATGTTTACACAAACACCCTCTGTGACACATAAGGTGACCTTTGGTTTATTATGATCCAACTGTAAGCCTGAGGGCTCTACCACATGTCATCAGAAAGTTGTTTTTTGTTAGATTTACATTAGATCCTCTCTGAACAGATTGTAGTAAAGATGTTCCTGAGGCAGTTTCTAAACAAAAAGAAAAAGTAATTTAGTTTGTTTTATTGTGCTTCCTTAGATTCTAGAACACAGTTAAATACTAGACATTTTAAGAAGTTTCAGGAGGGACACCTGTGTGTGAAACCAGAATGTGGCCCTTTTCCATCTCTGACACAGTGGTCAGCATGTGTTCTGGAGAGCCGTAACCTTCACAAGTATCTAGAGTAAATGGAGTCTATTTTCAAGTCAATTTAATAATCTAATAATGAGATGACAGTGACTCCTACTTCCTGGTGTGTCTTTTGGTAAAATATTTTTCTGAGCTTTCCTTACTTTTGTTCACTTTGGTAGGTGATTTTTCAAATATAATAAATTTATCCTTAGCAAAATATTTTAAAATAAATTTAGTAAACTAATAAAATAAAAAAGAGTCACCTTATTCTTTTTTAAATTTATTTTGCCAACACCAAACATGGTATCTATCTTCTATGAAAGGATGAATTAGTAACTGTTAAATTGAGTTGTGTCTTCAGGAAAGAACTTTCACCCTTGCTGGTTTGGCTCAGTGATTAGAGTGTCGTGGTTGAAGGAGCTGGGGAATTATTGGAGCTGATTCACAACACTATTGAGACAGTCTATGAATGTTTGCTACTGAAGTTCCCAGAGCTGCTCTGTCACTTCCCTTTCTAAGATTGCTTCAGGCAATTCTTTCTGCAATTCCATTAAATACCTTTGTTGTCTTCCTACATATTTTCTGTTTTATTTAGATTATCCAAAGTTTGTTCTAAATATGCCATAGTCACACCCCTTCTCAAGATTTGATTGCATAATTATTTCTTCCACTCCATGAAATAAACTTTCCATCTTTGTCTACACTTTCTTTTTAAGCCAGCTAGAATAACTTTTTGTAATTAAAAAAAAAGAAGTTATGCCAATGATGGGGCTCCAGAGCTAGCCCACTGGAAATATGAACTAATTGAGAGTTCTGAATACAAAAAAGGACAGGGCAGTGTGATTTAGCACAGGAAAAGACAGAGAGTTTCTGCTTCATTTCTGGATGTCCTATTTTGAAACACACTACTTACTACACCCATATCCACACTCAGGTGCACTCCAAATGCATAGTTCACACTCCTCTGATTCTTTTTAGTATAACCTATTAACTCCCCTTCTAGGGCTCTCTTGCTGTCTTCAGAATATATCAGCACTCCTTTAAAGAGGGGGCCACTTACAGATTCTTCCTTATCTGAAATTACTTCTAAATTAGATTCTACTGTCAAAATTTACTTTAAAATTTCATAGAGTAGATTCTTTGCAGATCTCACTTGTTTGAAAAGCAAAACAAAAAGTAAACAGACACCAAAACCTTTTCTGGTAAATACAGTCCACACTCATCTGCATACCTTCACACCACAAGCATTCCCTGTCTGTCTGTACTCCCTGGAACTGCTCTCTCCAGTCACCTCTTGGTTCAACACCCATAAAATTTTAATGTCTCTCTCTTAATTTACTTACTGGCGTTGAATTGTAATGTAAATATCTGTGGTTTCCTATGGTCTTAGACTCTACAGCAGTGGTTCTCAACCTGTGGGTTGCAATTCACAGGTTGAGAACCGCTAGCAGGGTCACCTAAGACCATCAGAAAACACAGATATTTACATTAGGATTCATAACAGTAGCAAAATTACAGTTAAGAAGTAGCAACGAAAATAATTTTATGGTTGGGGGTCACCACAACATGAGGAACTGTATTAAAGGGTTGTGGCATTAGGAAGGTTGAGAACCACTGCCCTAGAGCAGTGGTCGGCAAACTGCGGCTCTGTTGACTAATGAGTTTGCCAACCACTGCCCTAGAGCATCAGCCTGCGGACTGAAGGGTCCCAGGTTCAATTCCGATCAAGGGCATGTACCTTGGTTGTGGGCACATCCGCAGTAGGAGGTGTGCAGGAGGCAGCTGATCAATGTTTCTCACCCATCGATGTTTCTAACTCTCTATCCCTCTCCCTTCCTCTCTGTAAAAAATCAATTAAAAAAATGCTCAACAGTATGCGAAAAAAACATAGTAACTAAGAAAAAAAGAACAGTGTGAGATAAAGAATGACATAACACAAATAAAGTACACATTGAAAGGAATACAGAGCAGATTAGGGGAAGCTGAGGATCGAATCAGTAAATTAGAAGACCGAGTTGAAAATATCACTCAGAGAACCCAAAAGAAAAAAAACAAACAATTAAAAAACAGAAGGAAAGCTTAAGGGAGCTGTGGGGAAATGTGAAACATAACAATATTAGAATAGTAGGTGTGCCAGAAGAGTCAAAAAAGGAGAAAGAAATAGAGAAGGTGTTTGAAGAGATAATGGCAGAAAACTTCCCTAACCTGGTAAAGGAAAAAATCACACAAGTTCAGGAGGCACAGAGAACCCCAAACACAAAGAACCCAAACAGACCCACACCCAGACACATCATAATTAAAATGCCAAAAATTAAAGACAGAGAGAATCTTGAAGGCAGCAAGAGAAAATTGTTACCTACAAAGAAGTTTCCATAAGGCTGACACCTGACTTCTCATCAGAAACTCTACAGGCCAGGAGGGAATGGCATGAAGTACTGAAGGCAAAGGCAAGCAAGGATCTGAATCCAAGATTACTATATCTAGCAAGGCTATTATTCCAAATAGACAGTCAAATAAAGAGCTTCCCAGACCAAAAAAAAAAAAGGGGCTAAAGGAGTTCATCACAACCAAGCCAGCATTACAAGAAATGCTAAAGGGATTGCTGAGAAGAAGAAACAGAGAGAGAAACCTAGCCATATGGAATTAAAATGGCTATAAATAAGTAGCTCTTAATAATAACCCTAAGTGTAAATGCATTAAATGCTTCAATAAAAAGGTGTAGGGTAGCTGAATGGATACAAAAACATGATTCCACTATATGCTATCTACAAGAGACCCACCTCAAAATAAAAGACACACACAGGGTGAAAGTGAAGGGATGGAAAAAAATTTTCCATGCAAATGGAAAAGAAAACAAATCTGGAGTAGCAATACTCATATCTGACAAAATACACTTTAAAAAAATCATGCTAAGCGAAATAAGCCAGTTGGAGAAAGTTAATATTATAACTCATTTGTGGAATATAATGAACAACATACACTGATGAACAAAAATAGAGCCAGGGGGGAAAATATTCTAGAATATAATGGAAGTAATCCTGTTATTTGCAGATTTTTAATATCTCCTACAACTTTTGTAATACCATACTACTAGAGGCCTGGTGCACAAAATTCGTGCACTGGGATGGGGGAGGGAGCCTTCCCCCTCTCACAGTCCAGGAGCCCTCAGGGGATGTCCTACTGACAGCTTAGGCCCGCCCCCCATGGGAAGCGGGCCTAAGTTGCAGTCTGGCCTCCCTCTGCGGGACGTGACCAGGCTGATCAGTGGAAGGTGCCACCCCCATCACCCTGCTGGTGCTGCCACTGCTGGCCACCGCAGCTGCCAAGGTGTTTTCATCAATACGGACTCCAGTCCCTTCACCATGAAAAAATGACAACTTTCTTTAGGCATTCTCAAGATGTGTCTTTCATAGGATATGACATTTCTTTTTTTTTTTTCTTTTTATCCTCACCTGAAGATATGTTTCCATTGATTTTTAGAGAGAGGGAAAGACAGAGAGAAACATCAATGTGAGAGGGACAGTTTGATTTGTTGCCTCCTGCATGAGCCCTGACCTGGGCCCTGGCCAGGGAGGAGCCTGCAACCTAGTTACATGACCTTGATCAGAATCAAACCCAGACCCTGCAGTCCACAGGCTGATGCTTTATCCACTGAGCCAAACCGGCTAGGGCAGGATATGGCATTTCTTAGCCCCTCCAGCAACAGACCTTCGTTTTTTTCCTCCAGGAGTGAGGTGGAAAAACCCTAGATCACCTTCTTGGATTCTTATTACCCAAGTTACCAAGAACACTGTGAGTGGTGGTGTACAGTGAGCTTAGCCAATGAGCAGTTGGAAAAGGTGTTTCCTCTGTAGCTCACGCGCAGAGGCCCTGGTGTTGTGTCCCCTGGAGTGGGGGTGTGCTCTGAGCTGCGCTGCAGATGCTTGGAGCATGCCCCCACCCTTGGTGTTGTGGCTTCACTCTGGCCTGTCCCCAGCCCCAGCCTCCCTGCAGCCGCTGGGGCTGGGGTGGCATGCAGTCCCCTCCCAACTATCTGCAGGCACAGCTTCTCCTGAGCTGGTTGTGATGCAGCCTCCTCCTGAGCCAGTTGTGACTCCTTAAGACATCCCAGCTAATTTGCATATTACCTCTTTATAGATGTTAGTATAGTTTTGGTAATATTATTATACTTAAAATTCTGTTATTCTTGAAATATTAATGTTTATTGCATATAATATTACATGTAAGACCAGAGGCCTGGTGCACGAAATTCGTGCACTGGGGTGTGTATGTGTCCCTCAGCCCAGCCTGCACCCTCTCCAATCTGGGACCCCTCGAGGGATGTCCGACTGCCCGTTTAGGCCCGATCCTCGGAGGATCGGGCCTAAACGGGCAGTCGGACATCCCTCTCACAATCCAGGACTGCTGGCTCCCAACTGCTCGTCTGCCTGCCTTCCTGATTGCCCCTAACCGCTTCTGCTTGCCAGCCTGATCACCCCCTAACCACTCCCTGCCAGCTTGATTGATGCCCTGCCAGCCTGTTTGCCCCTAAGTACCCTCCCCTACAGGCCTGGTCACCCCTAACTGCCCTCCCCTGCAGGCCTGGTACCCCCCAACTACCCTTCCCTGCAGGCCTGGGTCTCCCCCAACTGCCCTTCCCTGCAGTCCCAGTCACCCCCAACTCTCCTCCTCTGCCGGGCTGGTCACCCCTAACTGCCCTCCCCTGCAGGCTTGATCGGCCCCAACTGCCCTCCCTTGCAGGCCTGGTCCCTCCCAAATGCCCTCCCCTGCTGGCCATCTTGTGTTAGCCATCTTGTGTCCACATGGGGGCAGCCATCTTTGACCACATGGGGGCAGCCATCTTGTGTGTTGGAGTGATGGTCAATTTGCATATTACTCTTTTATTAGATAGGATCATTTCTCTTGAATAATTGGTGATTATTGCATGTAACATTAACATATTTAAAATTGTTTTTCTTGAGATATTATTTATTGCATGTAACATTATTATATTTAACATGATTTTTCTTGAAATATTAAGTTTTATTGCATGTAACATTATTATATTTAAAAACGTTTTTCTTGAAATAAAAAAAACCTGAAAAAATAAAATAAAAATGCAAAAAAAGAACCAAACCCCAAATTTTTTCCTCCCCTTACTTTTGTGACTATCCTCCCTCCATGTTTGGTTTTACTTGTCTTTGACTATTTGTTTCTTTACTATTACCCACTGCACTTCTGCTTATGTGTGTCTGGAATAGCTGTATCTACCCTCAAGCTTAAATCACTGTATCTTAGTGCTAGACAGTTTCCTGACATTTCTTTTCCAGAATGTGTCCATAATGGATCTCAGTAGTTTCTGCTCCTTCCTCACAAAGCTGCTCTTCATATTTTTGGGCCTAAATTATAGCACAGTCCTTCAGGGCCAGAAACATAAATTCCTTCTTCTGCTTTATCATCAATGGTAGATTACTAAATTTACTAAGTACTGCTTTTAGAACCAGTGGTTCTCAAAGTGGGGTTCTCAGATCACCACTGGCAGCAGCAGTATGTGGGTACTTGTTAGAAATTAAAATTCTCAGGCCCCACTCCAGACCTAATACGAAACCCTAGGGATGGAGACAGCAATCTGTGTTAATATGCCATCTAGGTGATTTTGATTCACCTTAAAGTCTGAGGGCCTGTATTCTAAACTAGAAGTTTTTAATCCTAGGAATCCATTTAGGAGGACCAAAAAGCACTTGTAATTGTGTCTACAACTGAATGTATATCTATGTATACTTCTCTGAGTGGATAGCTTTTACTCCCTTTATTTTCAAATGATCAAGGAATCCATATTTAGGACTGTCCCTTGCTTTCCATTACCACCACCACCTAACCTGTGATCCAGTCCCTTTGCTCCTGATTTGCACCCTTTTCAATATATCTCCATGCTGCAGAGACAATAATTCTAACACATGATTCTGATCATGGTTACTCTGCTGCTCCAGGGACTTCAATGGCTCCCAACAGCTTATGATTAAGTGATCTATTAGTATGACAAACACTACCTTTTATCAAGGCTTATTATTCTGTATGCCTTTCTAGTCAGTCTCAGCCTTTGGTCTAGCAATAGTAAGTCTGAATATTCTGGAACTCATTTAGGCTCTCAGACCTCTCTGTCTTTGTATATTCTGCATGCTTATTCTGGAAGGCCCCTCACTGCTACTCCCCTCCTTCTTGCCTGGCTAATTCCTATTTATTCAAGATTCAGTGCAATATCTCTCCTGGGAAGTTTTCCATTAAGACTAACTTTAAGTGGCCTTCTTAGGTACTCCCATGACCTGTGCTTATCCCTCTGGTAGTAGTTCTCAAACATCTTTATACTGTTGAAAAGTATTGAAGACCTTAAGAGATTTATGGGTTGCAGAGATCTTCCCAATGTTCACATATCTGTAACAATGAAAGCATAATATGCTAATTAGACCAGACAGCCCAACGACCTTCCGGATGTCATCCCAGATGAAGCTGTGGTGGCGGGGATCAAGGCAGAGGCAGACAAGCGGTTAGGGGTGATGAGGCAAGCAGGCAGAGTGGGTAAGGGCAATCAGGCAGGCAGGCAGGCGATTGGTTAGAGGCAATCAAGCAGATGAGTGGTTAGGAGCCAGCCGTCCTGGATTGTGAGAGGGTGCAGGCTGGGCTGAGGGACCCCCCCCCCCCCTTCTGTACACGAATTTTGTGCATCGGGGCTCTAGTTTCCTTATAATGTCAAAAGTACACTTGTTGCCCTAACCGGTTTGCCTCAGTAGATAGAGTGTCGGCCTGCGGACTAAAGGGTTCCAGGTTCGATTCCAGTCAAGGGCATGTACCTTGGTTGCAGGCACATCCCCAGTAGGGGGTGTGCAGGAGGCAGCTGATCGATGTTTCTCTCTCGTTGATGTTTCCAACTCTCTAGCCCTCTTCCTTCCTCTCTGTAAAAAATCAATAAAATATATTTTAAAAAGTACACTTGTTAACATTAGTGGTATTTACAGCAGAAAAGTCTTTAAATACTGGAAAACTCTCAAGCTCAAGGTGGTGGATGTAAGTTTAACAAAATTTGGATTTTTGTGTGAAAACTCAAACTTACAAATGCTTATTCTGGAGACAACTGTTTTCCTTGGGCATGCAGCAGAAGTACTTACCATTCCTTTACACATATTAAAATGACATGTCTGCTAGGGTGAAGACTTAATAAAATTAGTAATTTTTACTTCTTTGTCATTCATTGTCATTCTTAAGTTAATTAGCTTATTATTTTTTAAAAATATATTTCTAAGGATTTCAGAGATGAAGGGAGAGGAAGAGAGAGATAGAAACATCAATGATGAGGGAATCAATTGGCTGCCTCCTGCACGTTGGACCGAGCCTGCAACCCAGGCATGTACCCTGGACCGGAATTGAACCTTGGACCCTTCCGTCTGCAAGGCAACACTATATCCACTGAACCAAACCTGCTAGGGCATTAGTTAGCTTATTTTAAAAATCTTACATTTTGTATGCTATGAGAGCAGGTGAAGAATACAAAATTCTGCTATTAGTCCAGTTTGGTGCCACTGCCTTTATTCCTGCGAGAGTGCCAGCAGTTAAATCAATTTTACCCCGTCAGTGCAAATGTTAACGAAGTGAAAAAGGTAAACAAAGTCTTAATAAAAGGTTTGACCTTGTGGACCCACTGAAAGTTGCCTTTAGGACTCTCAGAGTTCGGGGGATGGCATTTTCACATGCTATTGTTTCACATACTGCCGTAACTTTCTCTCATTAGGTTGCAAGTTTTCTATGGGCCGTCTGTAACTGTTTTCTGTGTGTCCCTAAATGTCTGGTGTATAAAACAATAAATATTAATACCTGAGGAATGAGCGCATAAATGACATTATAAACAACGACCGCACAGCCTTGATCTTACTACCTGTCCTTAACTTACACGTTTTGTAAAACTTTCCAAGTGTTTTTTTCACAATTATGAGGCCGGCCAATTTTTTTAAATAGTTGGGGCGGGGGAGCTGCCTATATATTAAAATGACGCATTTATAGTTTGGTCAAGTATTTATCTGTGATATCAGAGTCATTTCTCTCCCGCAACAGCAGGCCGTTCCCTAGTCCTCCCTATCTAGAGTCCGGAAAGAGCCGAGTTTCCTACGTTTATAGGAGCACAAAAATTTGGCCCAGTTGCATCCGGGTAAAAAAAGGCCATACACCTCTTAGGGAAGAGGAGCAAGAACCACTGCCCCAGTAAGCCCCAGGCCGTAGCCTCGCGAGATCTGCCGCGTTGCCAGAGCGACGCTTCCGGCGGCGCGCGCAGCCCCGTGAGCAGGCGAGTTGGGAAGTGAGCGGCTAGACCTGCCCGCCGCCGCCGGGAACTCGCCAGCGGGAGCGCGCTCGCGGCCGCGCGTGCTCAGCTTTCCCGGCTCCGTCGCTGACGCGTCGCAGACGTTGGGGAACTGAAGGGAGCAGCCGTGGGAGCGGGATGAACAGCGGCGGCGGCTTCGGTTTGGGCTTAGGCTTCGGCCTCACCCCTACGACGGTGATTCAGGTGACGAACCTGTCATCGGCGGTGACCAGCGAGCAGATGCGGACGCTTTTTTCCTTCCTAGGAGAAATCGAGGAGCTGCGGCTCTACCCCCCGGAGTAAGTGCTCGAGCTCGGCGGGGGGAGGGGCGCGGGCGCCATGGGGACCTGGGGACTGGCGCGGGGGAGGGCGGACGGGGGCGCGCGGTGCCCGTCACGTGACCGCCCGGCCTTACCTGAGTGCCCACGTTTGATTAGGGCCGCGGCGCGGTCCCACCTTTTTTGGTAGCCGGGCTTTGGGGGCTTAATCTCTGCACCGAGCTCTTACAAAGGCTGCCTTTTTTCGTGCCTCCAGGACTAATGCTCGCCGCCGAATCCTGCAATTCGGGGTCTCTCCCTCCCCTTTTTTCCAGAACTTAAGATGGCCGCAGGTGGGCCCCGAACTGCGCTCCGGGCGGACGCCCGGTGCGCGATGCGAAAATCGCGGGGACTGCGCCTGAGAACTGTCCCGTTCTTCGGGCCTAATGCCAGGCCGTTATTGCTGACGGGGAAGCCTGGAATTGCATGGAATCAGGCTATGTTTGTTCTCAGGGCGGTGTTCACAAATTTAGCATCTTCTTGGTCAGCTTAACCGAGCCCATCCATGTGGTTAAACATCAGGTCTAGTCACCCTTTTGGCAGCAGATTAATTTTTCCTCCTGGAAGGTCACGCTGTCCTAACCCTTCCAGAAAAAGTATTAGTTGGTGCGGGATTATCTCTGCTGCATATTCTTAAAAGTCCAGACATGCCAGGTCGCGGACACTTCCTAAGTAGTGTGTTTTGAAGTAAGATTTCCCTTTTACAATACTCTCTACTCAGAATTTGTAAGGGGTTGATGAGTGGTTCAAATTCTTACACGCATGAAGTTTTTTTTTTTTTAATGATAATCTTAAAATCCTCAATATTTTGTTTATTCTGTCGAAATCCTGTGAAAGAAGGGAGAGGAGTTGTCCAGTATTTTTTTTTTTAATTTGTATTTGACTTTTTGCTTTATTTCAGTGAGGCATGTAAATCTTTCTTTAGGTTTTCTATTTGTATATCGCATTGCTACTTCCTAGGTATTGATTAAAGTTGGCTCAAAAAGCCCTCTACTTTTTGAAGTAATTTATGCATACAAGAAAGTTGAAAGAACACTCAGGTTTCCTTCACCTGCCTTCATTGCTTGCCACAGCTGGTTTCTGTCTCCCCCTTCTCATCTCCACCTCTCCTCTCCCACTTCCCCATCCTTTTGGAAGTCTGTGCAGTAGTTGTAGACACCATAGCCATTCATCTCTCAACATTTAAGTATGTAACTCTTAAGAAAAGTACAGTCTCCTACAATACCACACTATTTACATGTCCAGGGAATTTAACATTGATAAGTAATACGTTTATAGTTAAATTCTCCCAAATATTTTAATAATGTTTTTTCTTTTTTTTGATCTAGATTGTAATCAGACTCCACCCATTGCATTTGGTTATCTCTTTTAATCTAGAACAGCCCTCTGTCACCTTTTTAAAAGTCATGACATTGATACTATGTCTTGTAGTTTGTTTTGTAGAATGATGCATAATCTGGGTTTATATAGATTGCTTCTACATGAATACATTCAGGTAATATTTTACCAAGCATACTTCATAAGTGTACGTACACGTACATCTTTGTTGACTAGCTGTGGCATATATAACTTTGAACATCTTATTTAACTTTCGAAAATGCTTTCTGCTATCCATTTAAGCACTGGAAACTTCTGAATAATTGAGATGTGCTTGGAGGAGTGCTGTATCCTGCAAGAATTGGAATCATGCAGTAAAGATATTTTGTATATAAATCTTTGTAAACTAACCTTGCTTGTAAGGTTGTGGTAATAAGGTATCTTGTGGGTAGAACTACATCACAGAATAGCCTTCATTGGCAACATAGTACCACTTACATAGTTGAAATGTGGGCTTGGGTGGCAACATGCTGCCAGTAATTATCTGACACTTGCTAATGAACTGTTTTTTGAAATCAAGTGTTAATTACTTGCCCTTTAAAAGTCAAAGAGAATAAAGAGCTCTTTATTTAAACACTAGAGGCTCAGTGCACGAAATTTGTGCATGGGTAGTGTCCCTAGCTGCTGCCTGCCACTTGCAGGGGCCTCCCTTCCCCAGCTGCCAGCCACCTGCAGGGGCCTTCCTTCATTCCATGCCGCCCACTGGTGGTCAGGGCGTGTCATAGCAAGCGATGGAACTCCCAGTCGGTTGAACTCCTGAAGGGACACCGCATATTAGGCTTTTATTATATATATAGATGGTACATTAATATGAAATGTGTCACAAACTGTAATATGTTTAATGAAACTGTAACAAATATAACACATATGGGGCAGGCAAAATCCTTAACCAGTTTTCCATAAGTACAATCCCTTATTCCTGTTTTTAAAAAATATTGACATACTTTACTAACAGCATGTGTTCTGCTCTGTAATGAAGTCATTATAATATGGTCGATACATTGCAGATGTGTTTGGGCTGAAATGGATAAAAAATGCAATAGTAGTAGTTGTATGGAAGATATACATTTGAGTGTTAATGACAATATGAAATTTTTGCAGCAAGCTTTTTATTGAGGTGTAATGTGCAACAGAAGAGTGCATGGATAAGTCTGTTTATCCCAAGTAAACATTGCTGTGTAACCAGCACCCAGAACAGAATTGTCTACACCCTAGAATTGTGCTTCCCTTCAAAGGGTGATCCTGTCCCTGATTTCTAATAACCATTTCTAACACCAACACTGTTGTTTTTTTGCTTGCTGGTTTTCTTCTCCTCTCTGGTCTTCAAAAGTCCTAATATCGCAAAATCTGTCAACTAATTAAGTTTAGTTAAAAAAATTTAACCAATATAGTCACTTTATGAACATTAAAGAGATATACCACCCTATCAAAACCTCTCTCCATTTCCATGTGTTTTCTTCAAGTGCTTTTTATATGTGTTTATTTTAATATGGTGTGATCAAAGGATTTATACAAATAAGCATTTTTCAGTGCTTATAATATTTTACAGACAAATCTATCCTTAGTGTTTGTGTTATTGAAATTATATCATTGGAGATTTATTGGCTGCATGTTTTGCTTTGGGGGTGTGTGTGTGTGTCTAAGTTAGTGGATTTTAGGGAGAAGCAAGCATGTGAAATGTGTACTTTTGATTGTCAACAATAATTGAAGGGCCTTCTGGCATTTATTGGGTAAGTGTCAGTCATTCATATTAGAAAGTCTTATACGAGGAAGAATTGTGCCATACAGAGGATCACTGGAGCCCTACTAAGGAACCCTGTTATATAATTCATGTGTCAGTATTTTCATACATAAAATAAAACTATGTACTTTGTCCATGTTTTCCTCAAAGGATGTGTATTAATAAAATAAAATATTGGATATATTGTTACCAACTTGCCTTTTAAAAAATTGTGCAGTGTCATCATGTTTAATGAAAGACAAAATAACCAGTTAGGGCCAGGAAATTTAAAATATGCTCAAAAAGTTGGTTTGTGATTTCTGCATAAATCCTCAGAAATTCTGACTTAAAAACAACAACAGTTGTAGAAAGTCTTATATTTTAAAAAACAAAATTCAGTAAATGAGGTCAAAGTATAATCTGCTATATGGATACTGCTCCTTTCTTTAGAGGCATACATTTAGACCAAATGAAAAATGTAACCCCCTTTCAAAAAGTAAAAATTTCATTATAAAATGATAATCCTATTAAATTAAAAACATCTATTTAATAGCTTATACATATTAGAGAGAAAGCTTTACTTCTTTATTTAATTTTATTTTTTCCATCACCATTTATTCCCTCTTCCACCTAGAGAGAAAACTTTAAATATAAGATTTGAAAACATCCTGATATATAAATAAATACACATTTGTTTACTGAGATACTAATTATCTGTATTTACGCTTCTACTGTATCATAATTTAGCCTATCACAGAGGTCGGCAAAGTCATTAGTCAACAGAGTCAAATATCAACGGTACAACGATTGAAATTTCTTTGGAGAGCCAAATATTTTAAACTTAAACTTCTAACGCCACTTCTTCAAAATAGACTCGCCCAGGCATGATATTTTGTGGAAGAGCCACACTCAAGGGGCCAAAAAGCCGCATGTGGCTCGCGAGCCCCAGTTTGCCGACCACTCGCCTATCATATTAAAAATAAAAGTGTTACTACCTCTTCTGAAAAGCTCAAATGTTTACATTTGTATAAGTAACTATAAATTATCTTTACTTTCTGTTTTAAGGAAGGTAATTGGAGATAAAATGTGAAGAAAATGCTTAAAACAATGGTGTAGCCATATCTACTACCCATGCTCCTATGATAATGCTGTTCAGAATAGACCAGAATTTTTTCATTTGTTCCTGGACTTAATCTTGGCGGCATGTTTTAACATGTAGTTGCTTTACTGACCAGACTCACATTTTCTAGCGATATGGGTTTTTGAAGTGATACGGTTTTCAAACAGGGTATTTGGAAATACATTTTAGTTTTCACCAGTGATTATTTAGGTTTTCATTCTTTCCCAAAAAGATCTGTCAATTTGGAAAATGTAGTTTCAGTGGTGGTTTGTCAGATTCTAAATTTCAGTCCTAAAAGAGAGTGTACTGGTACTTGTTGCAGTTGCTAGGACTTTAGTAGCTGATTGTAATCAGATTTTTTTTTTTTTTTTTTTGGTTGCAAAAGATAGAAACAGTGCTATGCAACCTACTTCAAGAAGAGACATTGAAAAAAATGGAGGTTTCATTAAATTGAATAAAGACGAGTATAGCCAGGCCTCATGAGACCTGGGACTGGGAATCAAAAAGGTTTCAGCATCTAAGCCTTATTAAGGTATAAAGCCTCTTAAAGCTTTGTGAGCTCAGTTTGTTTCTGTGTATTTGCTCAATTTCTTTACGGACCTATTCTCTCCTCATCTGGCATCTGATTCAAGCCCTTACTCAAAGTGACGTTACAGGCAAAAGAAAGAGAATCTGATTGTTGCCACTTAATTTGGTCAAGCCACCCAAATTATTGGTTGCTAGCTAGCCAGTGAAATGTGGCTAATCAATTGTGGCTTAAAGTTTACATCTGTTGAGGGTTTCACATGCTGAAAGTACGTAGAATGTTTTGGTAGCATATATAGGATGGGGTACCTAATCACTTTGATATCTTAAAATGGCTTTCCAGGAAACTTGAGCCTTGAAGAAAAGTGGAATTGCCATTCAAAAAGGGAGTTACAGAAGACATCATAAACAAATGGCACATTATGTACAAAGATGGCCTAGATGTTCTGGATGTGTTTTGGGAACCACAAGTATTTTTATGCCTGGATTTTTGGGCGCATTTAGATGATAAGCAAGGACAGAGGGTGTCTTTGAAGAAATTTAAGCAATGGAGTGACATGATGACATTAGGGTTTGGAATGATCAGTGACAGCTTTTGTGGAAGACCATTAATTAGGAGTTAAGATGTAGGCAGTATGATTGGTTAGAAGTCATTGTAGTAATACAGATTAGAAAGGATGAAGCCTGAATTAATGCAACACTGGATTTAATGAACAATTGTATGAAGAAAGAGGGAAAGGTCAAGGAGGAAAACAACCTCCAAATCTCAGGAGTTTGATTCAAAAAAGATTATTTCTGCCCTGGACAGTTTGGCTCAGTGGATAGAGCATTGGCCTGTGGACTGAAGGGTCCCGGGTTCGATTCTGGCCAAGGGCACATGCCTGGGTTGCGGGCTCGATCCCCAGTGGGGGGCGTGCAGGAGACAGCCGATCGGTGATTCTCTCTCATCATTGATGTTTCTATCTCTATCCCTCTTCCTTCCTCTCTGAAATCAATAAAAAAAATGTTTAAAAAAAGATTATTTCTTATAGTAAATTGGTATGGTGGGGAACTCATTGTGGTCACTCCTTCTGGGATGAAGCTGATGTATCAGCCACTCATCTCTTGAATGTTGCTGGTCACTGGCAGAGGAAAAGAGCTGAGCAATGGCCCTTAAAACTACTGAATAGTGACATGGCAGTTCTGCTTGAATTTAATTGGTCAAAGCAATTTGCATGGCTACATTTAACTTCAAAGAACAAAGCAATGGAATGTTACCATGTAGCCAGAAGCAGATTTGGAAATATTTGGTGAATAGTACTAATTGTGTTCACATTAGTGACTCCCAGATTTCTGACTTGGGTAATGTGGTATCTTTAACTGAGATATGAAGTACAGGACAATGGATAGGACTGGTGAGGAAGGAGAAGAATGAGTTTTAAGACTGAATAATGGTAGGCCCAGTGACTATCAAGGTGTAATATTTCAGAAGGCTCTTGGATCTGGGTGTCTAGGGCTAGGAGATACCTAAGTTGGAGACTTGGTAATGTAAAGGAATTAATTGTGGATGTGTGTATTTAACCTCAGTGACATGAAGTGGTTGACTTAGCTGTTGAGTTGGGGGATGGGGGAGGGTGAGTTGGAGTGGGCTGGCCTGAAACCTGAATTGGATGGCATTAGGCAGGAGTGAATTGAGTTGAGTTAGGTTGGGTGAGAAAGAGGTAGCTCTATTTTTATATCTGCAACTTTAATTAGCCTAGATATGTTAATAATATGAATAGTTTCAGGTTCTAAATGCAAATACATTTTATCACATTTTATATTATTTTAAAAAATATTTTTAATTGATTTGAGAAGAAGAGAGGGAAAGAGATGGAAACATCAGTGATGAGAGAGAATCACTGATTGGCTGCTTCCTGGATGCTCCACACTGGAGATCGAGCCCGCAACCCCCGCCATGTGCCCCGACGGGGAAATCTTAACTGTGACCTCCTGGTTCATAGGTCCATGCTCAACCTCTGAGCCACACCAGCTGGGCTATCACAGTTTTTGATCAACAGCATAAATATGTATATTTAACCAGTATCAAGATGGATTTGTTGCTATATGTGAAAGATTTTTTAAATTAAAAAAAATGATGAGTATTTACTGTTTAAATAGTATATTAAGATTGTTTTAAAATTCTTGATTAATTGAATGGTAAAGGTCGCTTGAAATTTGGAAATTAGATGATTAGACTTTTAAGCTCTATCTTTGCCATTTATTTAAATTTAGGACTATGGTAAATGTCCTTGACCTGTTTTATAACTAAACTAAGGCCCATTGCACTAAAATTCATGCAAGAGTAAGCCTTCCTTCCCCCGGCTGTTGACACCAGCTTCCCTCTGGCACCTGGTACCCGGGCTTCCCTCCTCTGGCTGCTGGCAGGCACCTGGGACCTGGGTTGGCTTCCCTCCGGCCCCAGCTTTGTCAGGAAGGACGTTTGGAATGACGTCTGGAAGACATCCGGTCTAATTAGTATATTACCCTTTTATTATTATAGATTGCTGTTATTGCGCAAGGCATATCTGATATTTTCAAATAATCTCTTCTTTTTTAGTATGAAAAACGTTTAAAGTATTGTACATTTATGTTATATACTAGGTATACCAGGTGTACCGGTTAATAATGCAGGTTTTGTAATCAAAGAAAACACGATAATTTCAAGAGAATCATCAGAAGTGCTTTATTCAAAGTAATGTGCATTGCTAGCTACATATTTCCCCCATCTTTCAGGTAATTTGTGGATACCGTCCCAATAGAACTTTTCTTGTTTTGAGGCAAACCATTCAGAGACCCAGTTTTCCACTTCTTCGTACATTTTGAAGTACTCAGAAAGTGTGTGTGCTATCAATCGGAACAAGTGGTAATCTGAAGGAGCAAGGTCTGGTGAATATGGCGGGTGGGTTAATACTTCCCAGGCAAGATCTTTTAACGTGTCTTTAACTGGTTTTGAAGTGTGTGATGGTGCGTCATCATGAAACAAAATTACTTTGCTGTGTCTTCTGGCACATTCTGGTTGTTTCATGATCAAAGTGTGGTTTAAATTGATTATTTGTTGTCAGTAGTGATCAGTATTAACGGTTTCACCTGGTTTTAGAATCTCATATTACACCACACCTTCCTTATCCCACCGAATGCAGAGCATTGTCTTCTTTCTGAAGCGATTTGGCCTTGCAGTCGATGTTGATGGTTGACCTGCATCAACCCATGATTTTGTTCGTTTGGGATTCTCAAATCCACTTTTCATCGCCAGTCACAATTTGATGCAAAAAAGACTTACTTTCGTGCCACTGAAGCAACATTTTACTGATGACTTTTCAGTTTCCCATTTGTCTTTTGTTCAGTTGATGTGGCACCCTTTTTCCTTCCTTTAAATTCTTTCCCGTTGCTTGTAAACGATCGGAAATTATTTGCTGAGCAATGTTTAATCATTCAGCAAATTTTTGAGTTTGACACCCATCTTCATCCAGTAATGCTTGTAATTGTTGGTCTTCAAACTTTTTTGGTTGACCTGGACGTTCTTTGTCTTTCACATTGAAATCATCACTTTTAAAGCGTTTAAACCAGCGTTCACAGGTATCTTGAGACTAGAGGTCAGGTGCACAAAATTTATGCACTGGGGGGGGGGGGAGGTTGTGTCCCTCAGCCCAACCTGCACCCTTTCCAATCTGGGACCCCTTGAGGGATGTCTGACCACCGGTTTAGGCCCAATCCTGGTGTTGAACATCCCTCTCACAATCCAGGACTGCTGGTTCCCAGCTGCTCGCCTGCCTCTGCCTGATTGCCCCTAACCACTTCTGCCTGCCAGCCTGATCACCCCTTAACCACTCCCCTGCCAGCCTGATCGACACCTAACTGCTCCCCGGCTGGCCCAATTGCCCCTAACTGCCCTCCCCTGCCAGTCTGGTCGCCCCTAACTGTCCTCCCCTGCAGGCCTAGTCACCCCCAACTGCCCTCCCCTGCAGGCCCGGCCCCCCCCAACTGCCCTCCCTTTCTGGCCTGATCTCCCCCAACTGCCCTCCTCTGCCGCCCTGGTCACCTCCAACTGCCCTCCTCTGCTGGCTTGGTCACCCCTAACTGGCCATAACTACCTTGTGGCGGCCATCTTGTGTCCACACGGGGGCGGCCATCTTGTGTCTTAGAGTGACAGTCAATTTGCATATTACTTTTTATTAGATAGGATGGAGCATGTTCACCATAAGCTTCCTGTAGTATACGATAACTTTCAGCAGCACTTTTCTTCAAAATAAAGTAATGAATTAAAGCTTCCCACAAATGCTCTTTTTTTTGGCACGAAATTTGACATTTTTAAGCGTAAATATATAAAGTTATCACCTTCAGCAAATTTGACATATGAAGTTTTGAAGCTTGCTGTCAATAAAACAAAATAGCATACACATCCAATCGCATATACAGGTTGTCCTGGGGTTACGTCAGACTCAACGTACATCGTTTCATGGTTACGTCACCATCTATCTATACTAATAATAGAGGAATATGCAAATTGTTTGGGACGCCATTACACTAACAGTAATGACCGAACAGCAGGCTGCATGGGGCGACCAGGCCGGTGGGGGGCGGGGGGGCAGTTAGAGGCGACCAGGCCGGCAGAAGGGGACAGTTGGGGCGACCAGTCCAGCACGGGTTGGCAGTTGGAGGCGACCGGGCCGGCGGCGGGGGGGGGGGGGGGGGGGGCAATTAGGGGCAACCAGGCCGGCAGGGGGGCAGTTGGGGCTGATCAGGCAGGCAGGCAGGCAGGTGAGCAGTTAGGAGCCAGTGGTCCCAGATTGGAGAGGGTTCAGGCTGGGCTGAGAGGACCCCCCGCCCGCCATGCATGAATTTTGTGCACTGGGCCTCTAGTTTATAAGAAAAAAAAGTTCTGTCATTTCGACATATGTGCATATGTGCTTTATGTTTTTTATTATTTATTTACTACAAGTGAAGGTCAGGAATTGTTATCTTTCTTTTAAATTTTTTTTATTGTTTCACTTCATTACTGCTGTACATGTGCTCCATGTGGGTGACGTAGGTGCTTATGTAGGTGGGTTCTGACTTACAGCGAAAATCGCATTACATCGCGCTGCCGTAGGAGCAGATCTCCGACGTAACCCGAGGACCTACTGTATATCAACATATGTGTAACTCCATCTATTGACAAAAATCCACATTATTAACCAGTTCACCTGGTTTATATTTTGTTTGGGTAATTTTTTCCTTGTTAAAGATAATAATTAAGCACTTTAATTATGGCAGGTTGACAAAATGATCATCCACGAGTATAGTGTATTTTGCAATCTAACAAGATAGATTCATATTATGGAAAAATTGCTTTAATCTGTGCCATTTCCTTTTTATTATAGGCTTGCCTAGATTGAGCTAAATCTTAGTAGAACTTGTAAGAGTCTTTGCTCTTTTGCATATAATATGTAACATTTTGTTTGTGAAATCTTTTGTCTGGAAAATCACAATGCCTAGCCTGAAGTAGTCTATTATATACAAAAGACCTTAATTCCATGTTATCTCATTGTTTCTAAGATTGTTAATGAAGTTTTTAGAAATTTAAATGTGCCAGGGAAGGCTTAGAAGTGGTTACAAAATTTTAAGTCTTGTGGATTGGCGCTTTTATAAAGGTATTTTGCTCAGATTAATAATTTAAATGTAAAGTTTTTAAATTTAACGTTTTTAGAAGTAAGGCTAAAGGCTTGCTTAGTTATCACTAGTCTTTGCAGACAGATCATCATTAAAAGAGTAAGTTTTGCTATTTCATGTCTTAATGATCTTTAGCAATAAAATTTTGTAAGTCTTGATTCTGTAAAGATCTCAGAAAATTTTTTAGTGAAAACGACAGAACCAGCCAAATGTTTGTCTAATTGTTTTTTTTTTATCTTGCAGCAACGCACCTCTTGCTTTTTCTTCCAAAGTATGTTATGTTAAGTTTCGTGACCGATCAAGTGTTGGCGTGGCCCAGCATCTAACTAACACGGTTTTTATTGACAGAGCTCTGATAGTTGTTCCTTGTGCAGAAGGTTGGTACTCTACATGTTTTTTTTTCTATTTTTATCTCTGTTCTGTCTGTTAATTACCTTTGACTTTCTTAGAAATTGGCAAGTAGTACTCTGGCATGTGTGTATGTGTGTGAGAATGAAATTTGGAGAAGGAAAGCATTTTTACTAGTAAAATATATTAAAATGGTTCATTTGTTACTTAATGTAAGTTAAAAAAATAGTTAAACATTAAAAAATTTTATAAGTTATTTGGCTTCTCCGGTTTACATTGGCTTTCTGTAGTGAATTTGCAAGCTATAAAGAAAGCTTCCAGAAATAAAAAAATAAAATAAAAAAGGTTGTTTGGGGAAATTATTTTAAATGTATAAATGAGTAAGCACTTGCCTCTGTGTATACAATATTAGTGATATTACAAAAATAAAAAATGTGCACATTTTGCTAAATTTGGGTTAAGTGATATTTATGGTTATAAGAAAATATTCGTAATTGAAGCTTTAAAGTATTCTCCTAAGGTTGCTATGCAACTGGAATTCACTTTTTTTTTTTTCCTGGCATTTTTTTGTGGGGGAAGGAGTAATTGAAGAAAAATCATGAAAAGTAAATTTCCTTCATCAAAGAAAAAGTTGAAGATGTGAACAAGGCTGAGGCCTTATAGTTACTTGTTAAATTTTATGACTTAACCTGCTTTAAGAGCTAATTATCACTAATATTTATTTTTTAGTAACTTCTATTTACAGAGCCACTCATATAATAAGCTGTGCCAAATTTGACAGTTCTGGTGTGTGATTAACTTTTACCTAGAGCACTGACTATGGCATGTGTACATGGATTTTAGAATTGGGTTATTTAAATGTCTTTAAAATGTATTTTTACTGGTGGATGGTGGTAATTTGCAACTTAATTTTACCTGAAACAATTTAATGTACTTTCATATGTAATATTTTAAAACCTCTTCTAAAAACCAGGCCAACATTAAAAGAATGTGTACTAAACAATTTGCCATACTTTTAAGGTTTTATGCTTATTTCAGAATGCTATTCTGAGATGTCAAAAACAGTAATCAGATACTGTGAGTATCATTCTTTTATTTTTGAAGTCCCAGAATAGAACATTCTGGATTTTTTTTTTTCAGATAAATTTGAAAGTATTTTTCCTATACCTTGGGGTTAGAGTGGAGTGGGGAAGAATAAAAATGGATTAAAGTTTATTATTTGCTAACTCTGTCCTTATCTACTGTAAGGAGATAGTGAGCCTAGAATTGGAGAGCGAGGTGAGGAAAGAGCTGGTAATGGTTTAGTTCTGCAAACCAATTTCACAGAAGTAAATTTCATGGGGGGAAAATTAGGTAGAAGGTTTATTAAATGGGAATATTAATTATATCATAAAAATGAGTCACCAGCAGCACCAGGTATTATATTTTGTTGGCTCATTACTGAATTAGAAGGAAGAATTTTATCAGTTGTTGCTTTGTTGGAACCTTACTGTAGTCCCATAGAACCTTTTACTATAGTATTTGAGAAACCCTGGCTCTTAATTTGTCATAAATGTTCAAAGTTATGGGCAGGTAGAGATTTCTTATTTTTGTTTGTTTTACTTGATAGAGATGAAAAAATGCATTTTTAGTATCATTTTGAGACAAAGTTTCACCTTTTGAACATGAAAATTTAAATATTTTCATTGCAATTTAGTTATGTGTTTTAGAACAGTGGTCGCCAACCGGTGGTCTGTGGACCACTGGTGGTCTGCAGGGTCTGAAAGGGTGGCGACCGCTGGTTTAGAATACTTACCTATAAAATAATTGGTGTTAGAAAAACATTCAGACACACATTTTTCATTAAATAAAATACATCTGAGATAAATTTATAGAACCTAAAGAATGTCATAGTGAGCCTTTAAAGATCTGACTATGCACTTCAAGCAAAGTAATAAAGTATATATTGTACCAAAAAAAGATAGCAAAGTGAGTTTGAAATAAATCAAAGAAGGGAGTTCTAGTGGAGTAAGTTCTATAAGAGAGATGTATTGTGGTACTGTAAACAGTGTTCTATTCATTTCATTATTGCATTCTTTCCTTGATGTTATAGAAACAGTATTATGAAAGAAATGAGAATACCATAGAAAAAAATTTTAGTTTCTTTCAATTTGCTGGGTTTAAAAAAAATAAAATAGACATTGTGAGGAGATTCTAAGCTGTATATGTAATGTTTGATGTGTAATAGTTTGATACATATTAAGCATTAGCTATTGTCAATGAAACATGCCATTTCAAAATAAATATACTTTCATTATGCTTGACCTCTTTTTGTTGTTGTGTGCATCTCAGATTTATTTTTATAAATGTTAACACTTAGAAAAAAAAGATAAGGTCAGACATAACAAGATTGTCAGCCTAATCATCAGTCATAACTTTATGTCCACATTTTCTGGTAGATGGATTTTGACTATTAATTTGGTTTTGTATGTTTTCTCTATGTGATATTTGTGCATTATTAGATGACTAGACTGGCCAAGGCAGACCTGTTACACTTGCCTGACACTTGCCTGAGTTAGGCATTGTTTGCCATGCCACTAAACCTGCCGTCAAGTGAAACCTTCATTGGGGAAATGAGATCGGAGTCTGAACCGCAGAAGATGGACGCCCTGTCTCTGTTTTTTATTGTTTTACTTTAATTTCATTTCTTTTTCTTTATTTTGTCCCTTTTTTGTTTTTGTTTTGTTAAATCTCTTTCACTTTAACTTGTGAGCTGGTTCTCCAGTTCTTTGTAAATGGTATTCCATTAAGGATTCATAACATTGCATTGCAAAATATATGGGGAGATGATCAGCAGAGCTCAACCTTAAGATAAAATAAATGTTCACAGCAAATTAGGATACAGTGAGTATTAGGACGCTCAGTGGGAATGTTAATTGGTGTTTATAGATTGATCAGGTACATTTGTTCTTGAAACACTGATAAAATTATTAGAATCATTTTCTGACCTCAGTGCAACATTTTTGCAGTTTTTCTCCCAAATGTATATTTCTTATAAAAATCAACTGATTGCATCCTCCCCGCTAGAATTTTAGCCATCCAGAATCATGGAAAATAAGTTAATTTCTTATAACAGTCTGGGATAGAGGACACAAAGAGACTTTCACTTTAATGATAATTATTCATTATAGAAAATAACATTTCCTTATAAAGACCTAGTTGCCTGTGAGGGGAATGGATATTTGAGACGCTATTAAATACTTACATGTGTGTGTTTCTCTGTTTGCTTGAATTTTTTGTTGAGAAATATTCAGAGTTTACTAGTTTCTAAATGGATTCTGAGATTTAGGGCTACTAATTTAATACAGTGAGAAACATTGTTCTCTCAGTTGTCATTGAGTATAATTTGGGAAAAATGCTAAATGCTTATTTGTTTTATACTTTTATATGCTAATAGTATTTAGAGGGTAAGTTTGATAGAATTCTTTCTTGGAAATTAACTAATGGAACTTTCTTTAAGTATCTTTAATAATAATTAGGATAAGAAAAAATTAGTGTGCTTACAGTTAGACTTTATAGTAGTTTTTTACTACTATGAAAGGCAGTGTCAATCTACTGATGCTTTTTTCTTTTTGAAGCCCACAGTGAAAGGCTTTATCATATTAAGTATTCAACATTTGGCCTGTGTTGAATATTCTTACTGTTTTGTAATCTTTTTACAACTTTTGTATGGAAAATTTGGCTTATTTAATTGACAGTATATTAAATTGGGATTTTAGATTGGAACATTAGGGTAGCAGAGCACAGAAGTTTATATCCTAAGACTTCAGTGGATTTATCAATATGTGTTTAGGTTTTACAAACATTTAAAAAATAATTCCTATTTATAACAAAACATGCCTAATAGCAATATAAATAGTATAGTGTATTTGTGGGTATACAGAAATATCTGTTAATACTAGTATCTATTAAATATAAAATATTGTTTGATAGTTTCAGTAAGGCCTACCTTACATTTATCTCTATGCATGTTAAAAAATTTATGCTTATGCAGAATTTACACAAATAATAAAATAGCTTTGTTTTTGAAATTAATAGATTAAAGTAATATAGACTTAAATGTTTCAAAGATTAGAAAAAAGTAGGCATTAAAGCTAATGTAAATTTTTTTGTTTTTGTAAATAATTGTAACCATTTTTAAAAGCAAGTTTTAAAATCCATCTTGAATTCCATTTAGAGATATGTTTAAATAATATTGTTTAGAGGTTTATCTCTGCATTTCTGGTTGCTTTAAATAAGAGTTATTACCACTAAAACCTAGCATAGTGCTTTTGAAAAATTTACTCCATGTGCTATTTTCAGTTTAGCATGATTTATAAACTTTTAAATTACTTTTGAATTCATAATGGAAATGTGTAGCTAACTAATTATGAGTAGTTCTTCCAAAATAGCTACACATAGTCAACTTTTTTTGTTGTTAATCCTCAACTGAGGATATGTTTTTCATTGATTTTTAGAGAGAGTGGAAGGAAGGGGGAGATACAGAGAGAGAGAAAAATATCTATTGGTTGCCTCCTGCAACCACCGGGGATCAAGCCCGCAACCTAGCATGTGCTCTTGACCAGAATTGAACCTGGGATCCTTCAGTCCTCAGGCAGATGCTCTATCCACTGAGCAAAACTGGCTAGGGCGCTGTAGTTAACTTTTTTAGGAGTAAATTTGGGGGGAGGGGGGCGTGCAGGGTACTGTAAGAGAAAGAGAGAGGACCAGGAAAAATGCATGGAAGTTGAAGTCCTTATTAAAATTAATTGATTAGAGTTCAGTAATTAAATATCACAAATTGATGGACTTAAGTCAGAGTAAATTTTTAGTTTTTAGTCAGGAATTTTTTTCTTAGCATCTAAGATTATTTCAGTGTTATTATTAGAAGATGTTTATAAGCAACACATTTAGGGATCAGCTACTCCTCTTCAGATAAGTATACATAAATTGGTTCTAAAAGTCAATGATTTAAAAAGTTTTCTGAGGTCAGGGGTCTTATTTTGTTAGTTATTCTAAAAAGTTTTGGCAATTTCCCAAGGCATATTCTTTAGACCTGGGTTCTTTTGAACATTCCTGACGTTGTTGGGAGGTGACTTATTAACTGAATGGGTGTAAGCTTCTTTTTAAATTGAAGCTGATTTCATGCAGTAGGTGTTTGTTTTTTTCTGTCTACTTGAAATTAAATGGAATTTATTGGAAGGGTTATCAAAATTGTTTGCATCACAAGTAGGTAGTTTAAATAACAGGATAGGGGCACTCAGTAAGGAACAAATTTCAATTCGCACATATTTGTTTTTTCTTTTTCTTTTTTTTGACTAATTTGGTTATTTGCCATTTCTGGGGATTAAACTTTAAAAAATGTTCTTCTTTTCTGTATCTGATGTTCTGTGTGCTATTAGTGATGCAGCCAACACGAACGGTTGTCATGTGTAACACAACTTTCGATCACCGCGAAAACACCGTCCTGGGAAAGCGTCCATGCTTGATATCGTTTGGTTCATGAACATTAAGTTTCCAGTACAGGTGACCCATAGCTCAAAGTGTTAAATAATTGTCTACATTATTCAATTTTTAAAATAATATTCCATTAATGAGATTGTTAGTCTTTGAAATTTTGCTCACTTTTATTTTTCCTAGTAGAGCAGGATAAAAGGAAAGACTTAAGTTGTAATTTATTTCTTTATACGGATCTGATAGATAGATTCATTTATTATTAATATTTTTTAAGTACAAGGGTAATTGTAAAATCATAGTGTAAAGTTTGTGTGGTGTTTCTGCTTTCTGTAATGTTTGAAACTTGCCCTGCAGGTAAAATCCCAGAGGAATCAAAAGCCCTCTCTTTATTGGTTCCTGCTCCAACCATGACAAGTCTGATGCCTGGTGCAGGCTTGCTTCCCATACCGACTCCAAATCCCTTGACTACAGTAAGTATTATATACTTTCTTCTAAAAGGGATGAATGTTCAACTGTTTAATCAGTTGAATAAAGGGCTTAGAAAATTTTTATCTTGAATCTTTTTTATTTTAATAGAGAGATCCGAAATATTTACTTAGTTTTCCCCCCTCAGTTGTCACTTACCAGTACTTAAACTATCTTTTGGAATTCTGAAGTAATTGAAGAGTCATTTAAATTTAGAACTAAAATTGATTATTCATTAGCAAATCAGTTATTGAAATTCAGCATTTTAGACAGCATGGTGAATTGAAGAATCTAGGTAACTATATTTCCCAATTCATGAGTACCACATTTATTTTAAAAATATGAACTGATTTACAACCTGATAATGGGAAAAAATATCTCAAAGAAGGATTTATCTGAGAAAATGTAACAAGGTAAAAACATGACAAAATATTTTTTTATGAATTCTGTAGAATTAATAGTAGTTTAATGTCTCCTTTGTGATTTCTGAGTGGGGTTAAAAAAAGATATTGCTGTTACTGTACTTTGGTTTTTATGTAAAAGGTTCAGGTCATAATTACTTTAAAAGAGTGGTCGTGGGTTCGATTCCAGTCAGGGGCTCGTGCCAGGTTTTGGGCCCCGTCTCTGGTGGGGGGCATGCAGAGGGCAGCAGATCAATGGTTCCCTCTCATCATTGATATTTCTCTCCTTCCTTCCTCTGAAAGCAATTAAAAAAATACATTTTTAAAAAAGGGTCATTTTTCTTCGAAAACAAATCTAAGACAAAATACCACCTTAAATTGAAAGTTTTATCTAGCTTTGTGGAACTGAATTTTTAGGGAGTGAACTCATGTTTTATGATTATAATTAATGTATCCAAGTTATAAAAGTGGGTTCTGAAACTTTGAAGTGCAAAATTTTAGGTCTTTTAATTTTACATGACATTGTTCTGATGGAGATCTGCATTGTGATTTATAGGGGGAAATGCTTTTTAAATTCAACAGTTGATCATTTGTATTGAGCTTTCTAGAAATTTGATTTTGGGTACATTTTGGTATATTTTAATTCCTTGACTCTCCCTGCCACCCTCAAATATTTTCTTGCTATTTTGAAAACCCTTTGGGTTTATTTATCAACAATATAAAGTTTTTATTGTTTAATTTGTTGCCATTAGGGAGAATAGTTTCTTCTTAATTCATCTGTAGAGAGTCTGTTGTTATATAACTTAGTTTATGAAGAATAATTTTAGTTAGAAAATAGAAGAAAGGTGGCCCATTGTGTTTTACTCCTGGTTACCTCTCTGACCTTTTTTCCTGGCTCACTCTACTTCACCTTTGCCATTTCTTGGACATGTCAAGTACATTTCTGCCTTAGGGATTTTGTACTTACTTATCCTCTGCCTAGAACTTTATTTTTCAGATATTAGAAAGATTTACTTTTAAACTTTTTCTTAACAGTGAAACTGTTCATTAGGTTTCTGTTTAAAAGGGAGGCCAAAGTTTCTGTATAAGAAGGCAAAATATGTTACATCTGGAGATCAGATCATTTTTAACTCATCAAAGACCAAAGGGCAACTAAATATTTAGTTCCTTAGCCCAGGGCTAGAAAGTAGATTAATCTAAAGAAGGGCAATTTTAGTATTACAGAGCAGCCACACCCAATAGAACTTTATCCCATGATGGAAATGCCTGTCTGTATCTGTACTATTGAGTGTGGTAGCCACCAGCAGCTGAGCTATTAGGCCCTTGAAATGTGGCTAGTGTGACTGAGGCACTGGATTTTAATTAAAAATCAAAATCAAACTTCATATTCAACAATATAGAAAATATTTAATTAAGATATTTTCTACAATTTTATGATAACTTGAAATGGTGACGGTGAGCAACAAATCTAAGATCTGGTAGTAGCAAGATACCACAGATTATAATAAATACTATGAAAGAAAAAAACCAGTGATGTGTGGTAGAGAGCAAATGAAGCTTCATATAATAAGGTCAGGGAAACCGTCTTAGAGTGAATAATTAAACTGATACTCAAAGTCATCTGGCAGAAAGAAGCAGGGAGAAGAGCTTTCAGGGCAGGAGGAGTACTATGTGAAAAGCCCAAGGTAGGCCCGGGCTGGGTGGCTCAGTTGAGTGGTGCATCATCCCATACACCAAAAGGTTGCGGGTGTTTGATTTCGGGTCAGGGCACATAAGTTGTGGGTTTAATCCCTATTTGGGCCAAGTATAGGAGGAGCCAATCGATGTTTCTTATATGGATGTTTCTCTCCCATTCTCTAAAAATCAGTGAACAAACATAACCTCTGGTGAGGATTTTTTAAAGACCTTAAGATTTGAAAAACTTGTGTGTTCAAGGTACAGAATTGCAATTAGTGTGATTGAGGCATAGTGAGTGAAGGGAGGGATAGATAGGGCTTTTTAGGTCATGGAAAGGAATTTACCAGTAAATTTTATTCAAAGGTAATGAGAAACCATGGGTGAGTTTTAGATAGGGGTAAGACATGATTTGACATGTTTTTAAAAGATCACAAACTGGCTGTTCTGATAAGCATAAGTGATACTTTTTTCATCAACTTGTATTTCACCTTTAGGAAGTGTTATTAACAGTTGTTAAATCTTAGTAATTTTGCAATAATATATCCGTATGTAGTCAGTGCTCAAAATTTTCTTAAATTGTATAAGTGGAAATGGAAGTGGTAGTGTTTTTGTCCTTGAAAGGGTTTTTTGTTAATTCTGCAAAACTTTTCCATTTTCAAATTCTGAGATTTCCATCTTTTCTAGTTTAAGTACACATTAAAAATATGTTCTTTAATGCTTGAACTAAAAACTGAGTTTACTAGTGTTATGAAAGATCACTCAAAGGTTTTTGTCCTTTTCCTGCAATCTATACTAATTAATAAAAGGGTAATATGTTAATTAGACCAGGAGACCTTCTGGGAGACCTTCTGGACATCCTTCCAGACAAAGCCA
This sequence comes from Corynorhinus townsendii, assembly GCA_026230045.1. Classification (NCBI taxonomy): domain Eukaryota; kingdom Metazoa; phylum Chordata; class Mammalia; order Chiroptera; family Vespertilionidae; genus Corynorhinus; species Corynorhinus townsendii. The sequence continues at coordinate 8,250,957 of JAPDVU010000012.1, forward strand.
TGGTGGTGGGGTTGAAGCAGAGGTGGTTAGGGGCGATCAGGCCAGGATGGGAGGGCAGTTGGGGGGCGAGCAGGCCAGCGGGGGGCGGGGGGGCGGTGTTGAGGGCAGTCAGGCCAGCGGGCATTGGGCCTAAACTGGCAGTCGGTCATCCCCCGAAGGGTCCCAGATTGGAGAGAGTGCAGGCCAGGCTGAGGGCCCCCCCCCCCCCCCCCCGCACGAATTTTGTGCACTGGGCCACTAGTATTATAAATTTATAAATAAGGGTTTAATATTTTAGGGTTTTTTTCCCTTAGGTAAACTTTGCCCCTGTTTTAATTTTAGTCTGTGAATGCTGGTACCCTGCTTTGACCATGTGTTAGCTGAGTAGCTTTGGGAATATTAATTTCTCTCAGTCTTATCTGTGATAATAGTAATAATAACTGTCTCTTAGGGTTGATATGAGGATTAATAACCCAGGAAAAGTTAAGTACTATGATATTGTACACATAATCAGTGTTGGTGAATGCCCAAGATCCAATCAGTTCTCATTGTTTGTGAATTCACCCACTAGCTAAAATTTATTTGAAGGCTCAAAATCAATACTTATGGCGCTTTTGTATTCATTCATTGACACACACAGAATCATGATACATTTGAATTTTTTGATATGTACATTCCCAGATGGAGTCAAACAGAGGAGTGCTCTTTTTTAGATTTAATGCTGTTCAGGTGTACCTCTTGTTTTGTTTTGTTTTGTTAATCCTCATCTGAGGCTATTTTCCCATTGGTTTTCAGAGACAATGGAAGGGAGGGGGAGAGACAGAGTGAGAGAAAGATCTGTGTGAAAGAGACACATCGATTGGTTCCCTCCCCCCCCCCCCACCCCCACACACACACACACACGGGCGCCCTGACCAGACTGGGGATCGAGCCTGCAACTGAGGTACATGCCCTTGCCTGGAATTGAACTCTTGACCCTTCAGTCCTCGAGCTGATGCTCTATCCACTGAGCCAAACTGGCTAGGGCCAGGTGTACCTCATTTTATTGGACTGTGCTTTATGTCCTTAACATGTGTTGTGTTGTTTTTTTGTTTTTATAAATTGAAAGCAATACCCTGCACCAACCAAAAAGATTACAACTCGCTCTGTTGTGGTGGTCTGTAATTGAAATAGCAATATCTCCAGGGTATGCCTATAAATAAGAGTCCTTTTTGTGGTCTGTTTAGTGCCATGTTTTTCACATTTTGTACTTTTTGTTAATGACTTCACCATTTAAATGAGCTCCCAAATGTAGTGCTAAAGTGCTGTCTAGTGTTCCTAAGGGCTGGAAGGCTGTGTGATGTGGCTTACAGAGAAAATGTGTGTTAGGGTTCATTCAGGAATGAGTTGATAGTGCTTCTGACTGTGAGTTCAGTGTTAATAAATCAACAATAAATGTTAAATAAGGTGTCTTTAAACAGAAACATAACATAAAACAAGGTTATGTGTTGGTTGATGAAAATATTATGACCAGAGGCTTGTTAGGAACCTAGCCTTCTGATTATCCCTAGGAGCAGTGATTCACTATTCAACAGTTCACTGTTTGTGGCAACTTGATAGGACATAACTACTGCAGATAATGAGAATTCAGTAGGACATAACTACTGCAAATAATGAGAATTGAGTGTTTTAGTGTTAAGGTTAAGAGTAGATAAAATATCCACATAGTCAAGAAATACGTTGCATTTCAAATTAAATTAAAAACTACTGTGACCTCCCTCTTAATAATTCAGACATATCCCTGGCTTAAAGTTAGGAGCCCCTAGTTTCTTCCCATTCTTGTTGAGTTGATCAATTCTTTTTAAGATCAGAGAATGGTAATTTTTGATACTAACCAAAAATGTGCTTTTTTTTTTTCTTCCTCTTCTTAATAGCTGGGTGTTTCCCTTAGCAGTTTGGGAGCTATACCAGCAGCAGCACTAGACCCCAATATTGCAACACTTGGAGAGATACCACAGCCACCACTTATGGGAAATGTGGATCCTTCCAAAATTGATGAAATCAGGAGAACAGTCTATGTTGGCAATTTGAATTCCCAGGTAACGAAGACACTGATTCCCCCTTCTTAAAAATCATATACATTGATAAAGTAATATTTGTGATTTTTAAAAAAGAATATACTTTATTAAAATTTTACTTTGTTTCCTCAGACAACGACAGCTGACCAGCTACTTGAATTTTTTAAACAAGTTGGAGAAGTGAAGTTTGTACGGATGGCAGGTGATGAGACTCAGCCAACTCGGTTTGCTTTTGTGGAATTTGCAGACCAAAATTCTGTACCAAGGGCCCTTGCTTTTAATGGAGTTATGTTTGGAGACAGGCCATTGAAGTAAGAAACCCTAAACAGAGAAATTTTAATGATTTTGAAAAACTTTCAAGTATTTTTGATGTAATTAAGGCTTTTCTTTTTCCTTTTGTAATTGGCAATTTGTGGAAAGGAAGACTTTGTGTTAAGTATACTAAATGAATACCTGAGATACTTACCATTTTAGCCTTTATGGTTGTATTTGAAGACATCTTATTTTCTATTTTATAAGGTCTAGTTTAATGTTAATGTTGGTTATATACCCTATGTAATGATCATAGGTATTTTTCCATAAGCTTTAACAAGTCAGGTGGGCTTTGCATTATGACGGGACTAATGGACAGTTTAACATATGGGTTGAACTTATTTATTTATTTATTTATTTAATACAGTAATAAGAATTTTGGTAAATCCAAAATCCCAGGAAGAAAATAATATTAAGTACTCAAATTATCTGAATCATACATTTTGAGTTTTAAGGTTGGCTTCTATCTTTGTTTGCAAAACGAGAAATTGATGTAGCCTATCAGATACTCTATTTTATGCAGATTATTGAGGTAATTACCTTAGTTATACAGTTTGATAAGGATTCTGCTTTAAAGGATAAATAACTGTTCCTAGTGAAAGCTTGTCTTCTATTGTGGAAGGGGTGAGACTGAAGAAATTATTCTGTGTGCATCAGAGAAACCAGTGTTGCCTGGTAGATAAAGAGTTTTATTAAATGCTTCCCACATTCAAAGCTGTGTTTGACTCAGCTGTGGTCCAGGGGTGATTAAAATAGTGTACAGAATATACAGCTTCCCTTGCTCTTCCCAGGGTGCAGAAGTTACCAACAAATTCTTATAATCTAAGAATAGAAGTGATTGATTTTAATATTGGTGTCAACATTTTAATATAATTCTAAGCTGTGCAGGGGAAGCAGTTGTCCTGGTCTTTAAAGTTGTTAAAAGAAGTCAGCTAACATTCAGGGTTTTTTTCTCCTCTTGCTTTTGGCTTTGTTAGCAAGAGATGATGGCAGGTGGAAATGAGATTCATTATGGTTTTGAGATTGGTTGTGGTTATTCTGTATTTAGCTATATTACTCTTTAATGTGCTTTCGAGGCGTTCCGATTCATAAATAATGTTTCATGTAAACACTTAATTGTTTCATGTTTTGTAAAAGGTGGTGTGTATTTGTGATATGCAAATGTTTTTAATTTAGAATAAATCACTCCAACAATGCAATAGTAAAACCCCCTGAGATGACACCTCAGGCTGCAGCTAAGGAGTTAGAAGAAGTAATGAAGCGAGTACGAGAGGCTCAGTCATTTATCTCAGCTGCTATTGAACCAGGTAAGGTCATAGTGTTGTTACATAGGTCATAGTTTAAGATCATAGAATTTTAGAACTGCAAGGAATTTTAGAAATTAATCTTATTCAGTTCCTTCATTTTACAAACAAGAAGACTGAAACTCAAGAAAGAGTAAGTGACTTACTAATGTCAAAGGTCAAAGAAGTACTTAGCACATTCTTTTCCCATGATACTGAATTGAGGCACATTAGCCTGAGTTAATCAGTGTTATACTTTAAGAGCAAAATTAGTGCTCAAAACTGACTTGCTTAAAGCAACGTATAATTGTTATTGTGAGACCAAAAACAAGAATAAATATATTTAAAATGTGATGATTAAGCAGACTCACTTTTCATCATAGTTCTAATTGTAAATATAAACAAGAGATTCTGTGAGTTAGGGAAAATACACTGGTTTAGCAAGGTGAAAGAACACTTAACCTCTTCAAACTTTTGTGTTGCTAACTAAAATTTAAAAATCCAATTTAAAACTGTCTAGATGGTTTACATTTGAGCAAGTTTTCTAAAGTAGCACTCAGAATTTAAGCCTCAATTCTAGCAAAATAAATGGAGAAGGATTTAAAATCACTGTTATAGGAATTACAGACATGTTATAATCGTACATTATGGCAGCAACAAAATATTACGAACAGCTGTTTATAATCATCTGGTTTATATGTACTGCTGCAGGGTGGCTGCACTCAACGAGTTTATGCAATGACTTTCTTGGATGTTTCTGAAGGATAATTGCACAGGAGGAGGATGTACAGAGAGTAGGCCCCTTGCACTATATGTGGTACATTCCACTTGTGCCTGATTATTAACTGGGATCTTTAATTGTTCTGAGCTTACACTGCAAAGTGGTTTTTTCCTCCCAGAGTCTGGAAAGAGCAATGAAAGAAAAGGCGGTCGATCTCGTTCCCACACTCGTTCCAAATCCAGGTCTAGCTCAAAATCCCATTCTAGAAGGAAAAGATCACAATCAAAACACAGGTGAGAGTTTCTGCTATCACTTTAAATTTTTTTGGTTTTGTATTAAAAATAGTTAAGATTTCTGAGTGTTTGTCCAAATATCAGAATTTGGAAATTTCATAGAGTTCACCAGAAAGTATGGTTACCATGAAATATTGCTTTAATTATAATTAACTGTAGTTAAAAATGCAATTTTTAATATGTCATTGTTATTTCAATGAATTTTTAGTTTTAGAAGTTGATTTTCTCTCTTAAGATGCAATGTTTCTGATTTTTCTAAGAGTAAACTAGTGTTTATACAGACTGGCAGAAACTTTGCATATTGAGAAAAGGGAACCATGTGTATGGGGATGCTGATGGCTGATTGCTGAAGTTACTGCCCCCTCCCCCTTCCCAGTCCACTCAAGTGTTGGAAGTACCATCCCAGATCTTGCTTTCAAGTCCTTACCTCTCTTTAGTACTTCAGGACCTGAAACAGGAGTAACTTGCAGCTTTAGTTCCAACTATTGTGTTGTGCTTAAGCTCTGTTTCTGTTTTGTTTTATTTTTGAGCATATCTCTTTTGTTTTTCTTTTTAAATCTGTTGTGTTTGACTCAAAGGGGATCTCATTGTCTTCTTTAAGATGTGGAGGGACTGTTACTGAAATGTGGAAATGTATATAGTGGATTCTAACTGCATGCTGGATTGCACACATATACCTAGGCCTAAAGAGAAGAGGTAGAGAAAAGTGTGTGCATGTTTATGTGTATGTGATGTGAGGGTATTAGAAACGTAGGGGAGAGTTTGAGGGAAGGGAACCAGTATGTTGAACCTCACCGGCAAGCTCAGTTTAGTCTGCTTTTCTTTGTTGTTCAAAGAGATTGAAACAGTGAGATAGGAAAATATTATTTCTATGACTCTGATAGGGTATACTTCTTGCTATTTACTGGTTTATACTTCTCTGTTATTCTTAGTTTGCAAAATCTCTTTTGGGATGTGGTTTTACTGTATTCTCCCACCCATGGCCTTACAAGAAGGCAAGTTCAGATACAAGTGAAGGAAGTTGTTTCATGTAAAAGGAATGACCAGTGCAGCAGAAGCCAGAACTGGAGAAGGAAAAGGGGTATAGAAGCAGTGGTGCTAGATTGTCGACATTAGCGTAGGTTGACCGGATGTGGTGAACATAAAGGAGGTCAAGGAAATACAGAATTGAATTGAAGAGTTCATTTTGTGTTGATTACAAGAGCCAGGCTCCAAATCTAATACCTTAGTGGTTTTCTAGGCTAGAATAAAACCAAACTTAATGATTGACATCATTGTTTCCTTTATAATCTCTGGGAAGCTTTATCTGTTGGGGCAAATATTTTAACTGTCCACTTTAAGGTTTTTGCTCTCATCATTTTAAGTATATTTGGATATTTTTCCTTTGTGCAAGGGTTAATGGGGAGGAGGATTGTTCAGTCTAAACTGAAATTTGTTAATTATGTTTCTCATTCATGGAACTGCTTTCATGTAGGTCTAACTATGTAGCATTATAAATTACTTATTCTTGGCATGCATACAATTGACCCTTGAACAACATGGGTTTGAACTGCATGGGTCCGCCTATATGTGCATTCTTTTCAGTAAATATATAGCTCTCCATATCTGTGGGTTTAGGGGTTATGTATTCAATCAACCACATATCGAAGACAGTACATATTTTCGATCTGCAGTTAGGAATCCACAAAAGTGAGAGGCCTACCATATGCATTGTTACATGCCATCCTATATAATAAAACCCTAATATGCAAATTAACCAGTGGAACAACTGGCAGAATGACTGGTCGCTGTGATGCACACTGACCACCAGGGAGCAGACACTCAATGCAGGAGCTGCCCCTGTTGGTCAGTGCACTTCCACTGGGGGAGTGCTGTTCAGCCAGAAGCCATGCTCATAGCTGGTGAGTGCAGCGGCGATGGCAGGAATCTCTCCTGCCTCCGTGGCAGTACTAAGGAGCAGCGAGCAGGCGAGCAGTAAGGACGAGGGGTCCTGGACTGAGGGTACAGGCGGGGCTGAGCTACCCCCCTGCACGAATGTTGTGCACTGGGCCTCTAGTTTTGTATAAGGGACTTGAACATTTGTAGAATTTGGTATCTGTGGTGGGAGGGGTTAGTTCTGGAATCAATCTTTTGTGGATTCTGAGGGATGGCTGAAGTTTTGGGGGAGTCAGAAGATTTTCGACTGTCCGATGGGTCAGAACTTCAACCCCCGCATTGTTCAAGGGTCAACTGTATATATAAGTACACACATACACATATCTATACACACACACACACACACACACACACACGTATATACTAGAGGCCCAATGCATGGAATTCATGCAAGGGGCTCAGCCCTTGCAGCCCTGCTCCCCTCCCCATTGGTCGTTCCAGAAGGTTGTTCCACCATCCAGTCTAATTAGCATATTAGCGCTTTATTAAATAGGAATAGTGGCCCGCTGCACGAAATTTGTGCACGGGGGCAGGGGGAGGGTGTCCCTCAGCCTGGCCTGCACCCTCTCCAATCTGGGACCCCTCAGGGGATAACCAGCAGTCGGACATCCCTCTCACAATCCAGAACTGCTGGCTCCTAACCGCTTGCCTGCCTGCCTGAATGCCCCTAACTTCTTCTGCCTGCCAGCCTGATTGTCCCTAACTGCTCCCCTGCTGGTTTGATTGCCCCTAACCACCCCTGCCTTGGCCCCGTGTCTGGGACCCAGGATTCCTTCCTCCAGCTGACCACAGGCACCCAGGATCTGGGCTTCCCTCCCTCTGGTCAGCCATAGGCGCCAGGCCGGCTGCAGCCACAGGGGATGGTGGGCAGGTGGCTTTGCCTGGGCTGCAGCTGCAAGTGCTGGCATCCAGGACTGTGGGATGGGTGACTTCTCTGTCTTCCAGGCCACAGCCAGCCGCAGGTACTGGTGCCCAGGACTGCGGGGTGGGCGGCTTCTCCATCTACCAGGCTGTAGCCAGCCGCAGGTGCTGGCACCTGGACCACAGGTGGACGGCTTCTCCGTCTTCCCTGGGGTGCAGTGTGGGCGACTTTTCCAGCTGGCTGTGGCCTGGGATCACGGGGCAGGCAGCTTCTTCGTGCCCCCGGGCCACACCCAACCTCAGGCGCTGGGGCCTGGTTTCTCTGTCTCCTCCAGGACGTGGGGCAGGTGTACGTGAGGCTTCTGCTGCTGTCTGCGGCCTGGGATCACAGGGCACGAGGCTTCTTTGTCTCCCGGGCTGCAGCCAGCCTCAGGTGCTGGCACCCTACTTTTCCGACCCCCACAGGCCCAGAGCAGCGGAGGAGTCAGCTGCCGCCATGTTTTCAGGTTAATTTGCATACTCACTCTGATTGGCTGGTAGCATAGTGGAGTGACGGTAATTTCCATGTTTCTCTTTTATTAGTGTAGATATGAATACACACTTTTATACACGTTTTTGGTAAGTATATACTGTTTTTATACATGGTTTATAGAAACAAATGGCTTTTACTAAGTTCTTAAATATGTAAGAGGATGATTTGTGTTTAAAGGAAAAAAAAAAAACTACCCTTACTCAGAAAACTTAAGGATTTTGACATGGAAATAACTTCCCCCACCCTAGTAGGGGAGAGGGAAGGCAGACATTCCTTGGTTTTCCCTCCCCTGCTGGATACCCTTAACGCTAGCGCTGATCTGCTAGACTTAGCAGGAGTGTGGGTTGTAGGAGCCCTTTCTCTTGAAGTTCCCTTTCTACGTTCTCACTGTCCTCAGGTGCTTCTAAAGCCCCCACCCTTCTTATTCCTTCCCCTTAGGAGGAGGAAGGGGTTTTTTGTCACTGTGATCTTGGTTAGGACTGGGATGATTTGTTCCCACTTTTTGTTTCCAAATTTTCATGTGTTCTCATCAGGACAGTGTTAGGAAAGATGGGTAGCATTCTAATTATTATGTTTTAAAGTTAAGTAACTTTTACAGACCAGCATAGGACTGTAAGACATTTTAATAACATTTTATGGCAAATAACTGACTTACAAATGATTTTTGCAACATGATGGTAAGTTGCCCTTTATTAACTTTAACTTATAAATGCAATTTTGCACATTACTCTAAAATGAGAACTGCTAACAGTAATTTAAATCTTATCTTTGGTTGGTTTAGATTTACTCTTTTTTTTTTCTTTCCTCTTGTTCACTACTTTTATTTTTTTTTTTTAAATCTTATTGTTCAGATCATTACAATTGTTCCTCTTTTTTCTCCCCATAGCTCCCCTCCACCCAGTTCCCACCCCATTCTCTGCCCTTACCCCTCCCCCCCTCGCACTGTCCTCATCCACAGGTGTATGATTTTTGTCCAGTCTCTTCCAGCACCCCCCACATCCCTTACCCCCAAGAATTGTCAGTCCACTCCCTGTCTATGCCCCTGATTCTATTATATTCACCAGTTTATTCTGTTCATCAGATTTTTTATTCACTTGATATTTAGATTCACTTGTTGATATGTATGTATTGTTCATAATTTTTATCTTTACCTTATTCTTCATCTTTCTCTTCTTGAAGAATACCTTTCAGCATTTCATATAATACTAGTTTGGCACTGATGAACTCCTTTAGCTTTTTCTTGTCTGTGAAACTCTTTATCTGACCTTCAATTCTGAATGATAGCTTTGCTGGGTAGAGTAATCTTGGTTGTATGTTCTTGCTATTCATCACTTTGAATATTTCTTGCCACTCCCATCTGGCCTGCATAGTTTCTGTTGAGAAATCAGCTGACAGATGTATAGGTACTCCCTTGTAGGTAACTAACTGTTTTTCTCTTGCTGCTTTTAATATCTTCTCGTTGTCTTTTGCTCTTCGCATTTTAATTATGATGTGCCTTGGTGTTGTCCTCTTTAGATTCCTCTTGTTTGGGGTTCTGTGCGCTTCCTGGACTTGTAAGTCTATTTCTTTGACCAGGTGGGAGAAGTTTTCAGTCATTATTTCTTCAAATAGGTTTTCAGTATCTTGCTCTCTTATTCTGGCACCCTCATAATTCAGATGTTGGTACGCTTGAAGTTGTCCCAGAAGCTCCTTACACTGTCTTCATACTTTTGGATTCCTTTTTCTTTTTGCTTTTCTGGTTGGGTGTTTTTTACTTCTTTGTATTTCAAATCTTTGACTTGATTCTTGCGATCCTCTAGTCTGCTGTTGGATCTCTCTACATTTTTTATTTCAGTCAGTGTATACTTAATTTCTAGTTGGTCCTTTTTCATTTCCTCGAGGGTCTCGCTAAATTTATCGGCCTTTTCTAGAAAATTCTTGAAAAAACCTTATAACCGTGGTTTTGAACTCTATATCCAGTCATTTGCTTTCCTCCATTTCTTTCATTTGTGACCTGTTTCTTTGTCTCCACATTTTGGCTGCTTCCCAGAGTTGATAGAGTGGCTTTGTGTGCTAGGTGTCCTATAGGGCCCAGTGGCTCAGCCTCCCCAGTTACCTGAGGTGGACACTCTTGGTGCACCCCTTTGTGGGCTGTGTGCACAGTCTTGTTGTAGTTAAGCCTTGACTGTTGTTGGTATCACTGGGAGGAATTGACCTCCAGGCCAATTGGCTGTGAGGATCAGCTGTGTCTACCCTGGGAGAACTTCTGTGCTGTAGACACCCTTATTTATGAGACGAGACTTGCAAAAGCCTCTGTGTTCAGCTTGGATGGGGAGGAGTCTCAGGGCGGAACAGACAGCAATGGCTTCCAGTCATCCCTTCCCTAAGAGGCCCCTGGGTCTCAGTGTCCCTCGGTAATTGCTGCAAGCACCTCTGAGAGAAAGCCACCCTCGAGTTTCGCCCACTGCCAGACAGTCCAGTTTCTCCGAATAAGTCTGGGTCCCCAGAGTCTCATCTGGAACTGGAGTTCAGAGCCCTCCCGGTTGAGAAAGCCAGCCGCATACTCAGTTGCCAATCCTCTCTGCGCGTGTGCGCGCCTCAGCACCTCTGCCTTCCACAGTTCCTCTGAGTCTCAGTGTGCTCTTCTCTTTCCTGACAGTCCAGTTTCTCCCCAGATGAGTCTGGGTCCCCAGAGTCTCACCCAGAACTGGAGTTCAGAGCCACTGGGAGCTTTTGTCTCCCTCCTGGTTGAGAAAGCCAGCCGCGTACTCTGTTGCCAGCCCTCTCCGTGTGTGCGCCTTGATTCCTCTGCCTTCTGCAGCAACTCTGAGAAAAGTGTGCTTTTCTCTTTCCTTCTAGTTGTAGAATTTCCACTCAGCCAGCCTTCCTGTGTTTCTTGATGATGTCCATTTTGTCTTTTAGTTGTAGTTTTAAAATTGTTGTGCGAGGCAGCAGTTTAGGTGTTTACCTATGCCGCCATCATGGTTTCTCCTTCGGATTAGATTTACTCTTGATTTGAAGCTTTTAGCATTCCTAGTTAGAAACTTAGCATACCTAGTTAAAAACTTGTAGGTGACTAGAGGGTGATGTGGAGACATGGAAATATTTAATATCAAAATTAAAATACAATATTTATTCTTGGGCAGTAACTTTCAAACTCTGAGGAGACCTATAGGGTAAGGTAGGAAGCCAAGTAACTTTTATCAGGGTTCTGGGTAAATATTTAAAAGGGGTTTCTTTGCTTAATTAAGGTGGAAAGCACTCTTTGATTAAAACATTATTTATATTTTTAGTAAAGTTAAGAACAGAAATCTTAAGACTTTTTATTAAGTACATAGAAGCAAAGGCTCTTTATTACATTATCATATGTGGATGTCTGTAAATGGACTAAAAATGTTCTCAGTTTTGCATTTTTGCCTTAATACCTATTACTTGATTCTTGTATCTCTTAGGTTATTATTGATAAAAATTTCAACAAACTCTGACTTATTATCGTCTTATATTAAAAACATGGTATGAATATAAATGTATAATTTTTTAAAGACATAGATGAGTGGTTCAGTTGAAAATTAGCTGTTAGAAAAAAATTTTGACTGAAAAATGTGTTTAAAAATGATTTCATTAATCGAGGGTTGTCTGGTTTCATAGTATACCACAGGCATTTAACTATATGTGTTTATTTTATAGGTATTTGTTTTAATTCACGAAAACATGACTCTCAAAATGAGTTTTAATTATATAAAGCATACTTATGGAAGCTCATTTGACCTCTTGGGATAAATAAAGATAGAATTTAAAGTTTTCATTTGTATTGTTGATGGTGATGAGAGTGAGAGTTAGGAATTTTAAGCATTTACTTTGTGCCAGAGACTGCTAGACAGTTAATTTTCCATACATCATCTGATTTAATCCTCATGACAGCCCTAGTAGATGTAGGGATAATTCTTACTCCATTTACAAATGAAGAAGCTCAGATTAGAGAGGTTGACTTGTCAGAGTTCTCACAGCTAGTGTGTGGCAGAGCTGAGTGTTAGGGTCAGATTGTCTGACTCCAAAGCCAGTGAATCATCAGTTTATTATTAAGGTTGTGTGCATTCAGTATTGTTATATTTTTATAGTTCCTATGATATTTCATTATGAAAAAAGACTATAGGCCCGGTGCACGGATGTGCACCAGTGGGATCCCTTGGCTTGGCTTGTGGGGATTGTGCCGAAACTGGCAATCTGACATCCCCTGAGGGGTCCCGGAGTGTGAGAGGGCACTCTGCAAAGTTGCTGTCGCTCAGCAGCTCCTATGTTGAGCGTCTGCCCCCTGGTGGTCAGTGTGTGTCATAGCTACCATCCAGTCAGCCGGTCGCTTAGGCCTTTATATATATAGACTAGAGGCCCAGTGCACAAAATTCGTGCATGGGAGGTTGTGTGTCCCTCAGCCCAGTCTGCACCCTCTCCAATCTGGGATCCCTCTCACAATCCAAGACTGTTGGTTCCCAACCGCTTGCCTGCCTGCCTTCCTTATTGCCCTTAACCGCTTCTGCCTGCCAGGCTGATCACCCCCTAACCACTCCCCTTCCAGCCTGATGGATGCCTAACTGCTCCCCTGCCGGCCTGATATCCCCTAACTGCCCTCCCCTTCTGGCCTGGTCACCCCTAACTGTCCTCCCCTGCCAGCCTGGTTGCCCCTAACTGTCCTGCCCTGCAGGCCTGGTTTCCCCCAACTGCCCTCCCCTGCTGGCCCAGTAACCCCCAACTGCCCTCTCCTGCCCCCAACTGCTCTCCCCTGCAGGCCTGGTCCCCCCCAACTGTCCTCCTCTGCCAGCCCGATCACCCCTAACTGCCCTCCCTGCAGGCCTGATCGCCCCCAACTGCCCTCCCTTGCAGGCCTGGTCCCTCCCAACTGCCCTCCCCTGCTGGCCTGATTGCCCACAACTGCCCTCCCCTGTCAGCCATCTTGTGGCAGCCATCTTTGACCACATAGGGTGGCCATCTTGTGTGTTGGAGTGATGGTCAATTTGCATATTACTCTTTTATTAGATAGGATATTACATAAGCAGTTATTTCAGTGGGGAGAGGAGCCTAGACAGTTACACAATTGGAAAAACTATTTAATTTTTTTACTTCTAGAATTCCAGTAATAAGGTTTATTTTAATGGCTATCTTTATCTGTGTATATATAAAAGGCTAATATGCTAAGTGTATGTCCAACCGTTTCAGTTGAAAATAAGATGCACACTGACCATCATGGGGCAGACGCTCAACACAGGAGCTGCCATGACACACTGGCCACTTCCAAAGAAATGGTACCGTGGACCTGGTACCAACAAAGCAACACTTTGCTTCCCCCAAGTGGGAAACAGGCCCCACCACCTTCCCAGAGTGACACCCCACCAAATTGCAGCCAAGGCTACCGAGACCCCTTGGTGCAAAATGCGGCCTACAGCTCAGCCCAGCCCAGCTTAGAAACAGTCACTGTGCCTGCTGAGTAATGATGTCACATAGCAATGCCCAGTTTCCTCTCCCTAGTGACTAGCCTCCTTGGAGTTTCTTCAGCCAAGGAACATGACTTGCTTTATAGCCAGGTGCAAATGTTTTACACTTTAACCAAATGTCTGTGAAGTGTTTTCAAATGTCTCATCTCATTTGATCCTCACAGAAGTCCTCAAGTAGGTAGTTAGGAGACTTGATAGAATCCCATTTTCATTTTTTTAAGTTTTTCTTTTTTTTTTTTAAATAAATCTTTATTGTTCAGATTACAGGTGTTCCTCTTTTTGTTTTCCCCCTATAGCTCCCCTCCACCCGATTCCCCACCCCACCCTACCCCATGCCCTTACCCCCCGCCACTGTCTTCATCCATAGGAGTAAGATTTTTGTCCAATCTCTTCCCGCACCACTCACACCCGCTTCCCCCTGAGAATTGTCAGTCCACTCCCTTTCTATGTGCCTGATTCTATTATATTCACCAGTCCATTCTGTTCTTCAGATTTTTTATTTACTTGATTTTTAGATTCACTTGTTGGTAGGTATGTATTTGATGTCATTTTGTTGTTCATAATTTTTATCTTTACCTTTTTCTTCTTCTTCCTCTTCTTAAAGAATACCCTTCAGCATTTCATGTAATCCTGGTTTGGTGGCGATGAACTCCTTTAGCTTTTTCTTGTCTGTGAAGCTCTTTATCTGACCTTTAACTCTGAATGATAGCTTTGCTGGGTAGAGTAATCTTGGTTGTAGGTTCTTGCTGTTCATCACTTTGAATATTTCTTGCCACTCCCTTCTGGCCTGCATAGTTTCTGCTGAGAAATCAGCTGACAGTCGTATGGGTACTCCCTTGTAGGTAACTAACCGTGTTTCTCTTGCTGCTTTCAAGATTCTCTCTTTGTCTTTTGCCCTTGGCATTTTAATTATGATGTGTCTTGGTGTGGTCCTCTTTGGATTCCTCTTGTATGGGGTTCTGTGCGCGTCCTGGACTTATAAGTCTATTTCTTTCACCAGGTAGGGAAAGTTTTCGGTCATTGTTTCTTCTAATAGGTTTTCAGTATTTTGCCCTCTCTCTTCTTCTGGCACCCCAAAAATTCGGATGTTGGTATGCTTGAAGTTGTCCCAGAGGCTCCTCACACTATCTTCATATTTTTGGATTCTTTTTTCTTTTTGTTTTTCTGGTTGGGTGTTTTTTGTTTCCTCATATTTCAGATCTTTGGTTTGATTCTTGGGGTACGTTGATCTACAGTTGAGTTTCTGTATATTCTTTATTTTAGACAGTGTATGCTTCATTTCTGACTGGTCCTTTTCCATTTTCTTGGCATTCTCATTAAGGTCCTTGAAGGTCTCACTAAGCTCCTCAGAAGTGTCATCAAGTTTCTCGGCAGTTTTTAGAAGATTCTTGAGTAACCTTATAAATGTGGTTCTGAACTCTATGTCATCCAGTAGTTAGCTTTCCTCCGTTTCTTTCATTCGTGACATGTTTTTTGTTTCTGCATTTTGGCTGCTTCCCTGTGTTGATGGAGTGGCTTTGTGTGGTAGGTGACCTATAGGGGGCAGTAGCTCAGCCTCCCCAATCACCTGATGTGGATGCTCTTGGTACACCCCTTTGTGGTCTGAGTGCAAAGTCTTGGTGTAGTTAAGCCTTAATTGCTGTTGGTACGCTGGGAGGAATTGACCTCCAGGCCAATCGGCTGTGAGGACTCGCTGTGTCTATAATGGAAGAACTGCTGTGCTGGAGACATGCTTATGGTGCAGGACTTGTTTCAGTGGGGCTTTGGTGCTCGCTGAGTCTGCCTCTTGAATGTGTCACTTATGGATGTGAGGAGTTGAAATCTGGTTTATCACACTGACCACTAGGTATACTGGCTTCTGGATCTCCAATGGGGTGCAGGTCAGCTATTGTCTGAGTCCACCCAGCAGGAGCTACAGCGAGAGCTACAGTTTTCTCCTCTTTGCTTGGGGTTTGGAGGTTTTGGAGCTGTCTGATCCGGGCTGCAAGTTTGTTAGGTTAAGCTGCGATAGGGCAGGCCTTTCTTATGCTAAAGCCTCTGCTTGGAGTTTGGGTGGGTTTGTAGGTTGTGTGGGGCGGGGTCTCAGGGCGTCACTAGGCCAGGGCGTGGCAAACAGCGATGGCTGCTAGTTAGCCGGCTCTGTGTCTCCGAATGCGTCCCGTGCCCCAGCGCAGTAAACAATTATTCTTGCGCGCAGCTCTGCAAGCAAGCCCCCCTCACTTTCCGACCCGGTGGCAGACAGTCCAGCTTCTCCCCGTAGGAGTTTGGGTCCCCCGCGTCTCCCCAGAAACTGTATTTCAGAGTAATCGGGGGCTTGTCTCCCTTTGGGTTGAATAAAGCAACGCCTGCCGCCAGCCCGGATCACTCGCCTCTGTACCTCAGCTTTTCAGCACTTGTGCTCGTCTCAATGCTCTTTTCTCTTTCCTTCTAGTTGTAGAACTTCCACTCAGCCAGCTTTCCCATGGTTCTGGGTGATAGACGTTTTGTCTTTTAGTTGTAGATTTGAAATTGTTGTGTGAGGCAGCAGTTTCAGTGTTTACCTACGCCACCATTTTGGATTCTCCCCCATTTTCTTTTCATTAGCCAGAAAACAGAGATTTAGAAAGTTTACAAATTTGACCTGACTGAAAAGAAGAAATGGTAGAATTTGAAAATGACTTCAGGTTTTCTCACTTCTCAGAATATAATAAAACACTGTTGCAGTTAAATATTTTACTGTTTATTCTCCCTGTGTGATCAACAATAATAATCTGCTTTGTGTTGATATTTACTGCTGTGTTGATGACAATTACAAGTTGGGGTGCCTCACTGGGCTGAAAAAAGCTTAGCTAAATCAAGAAGCAGGTCTAATTAAACAAGTTTATTCTAGCTACACTAATAAAAGAGAAAGATGCAAATTGACCATAACTTCACGATGCCCACCAGCCAATTAGGAGTGAGCATGCAAATTAACACAACAAAGATGGTGGGTTGATTTGCATACACAGGCGCTGAGCGACATTCTGCACCGCCCCAGCAGCTCCGGGCCTCTGGGCAGCATGGCAAGTCAGAAAGGAGGCTCCCGCCGGAGCGAAGGCGGTGCCGGCAGCCAAGGGAAGGAAGGCCCATTCTTACACGAATCTTCTTGCACGACGGGCCTCTAGTATATACTATATAAAAAGCTAAGTTGACTCGCACATGCACAATACATATTCGCTGGTGCCAATCACTAGTATAATTATAAAATCAGGGCCTTACAAATCCAATGTTTGGTTATGTCTAGCTTTAACTAATGATGTTTATTTTTCTGTCACACTATACTGTCACTAGTACTATGCTGCGTATATCTTCTTAGTATGTATTATGACAAACAGCACACAGCTATTTATAGAAATTATTGAACTATGTAACCACTACTCAAGATTACAACTTGTTAAGATAAGATGTAGTTCCAGGCAGTCATTACATGCAAGTCAAGAGTTAAAGACAATTTATGATGTGGAAACTTGAATCACAGGAGAAGTTGTCTATACTAAGCCACATAATAATTGGCAAAAGAGATTCGCATGAGAAGAAGACATAATGCACAGAGCTAGCATTATTTTGTCTCCTGTTTTCACAGAGGTATATTCTGTTTTGTGAGACATTCTGGAGGGGGGAAAAACGGAAAATAAATTAGCAAAAGAAAGCCACACCTGAGAAATACTAACTTAAATCTGACACAGAAAATAACTTACTCTTTCTCTGTTTTTTTCTTGGTTTTCTGGATAATGACCAATCTGATAAAGTTTCCATAAATAAAGTATTTTAGATAATCTAACTGAAGCACTACATAGTGGAGAATTTTAAAATATTGATACATATTTTGGGATAGTTTTTAAAATCCTCTTATTTGAAAGACATCATTAAAAATTGAAATTCTAAGAAAAAGGTTTGACATTCTAACAATTTGTTTTTCTTTAGGAGTAGATCCCATAATAGATCACGTTCAAGACAAAAAGATAGACGTAGATCTAAGAGCCCACATAAAAAACGCTCTAAGTCCAGGGAAAGACGAAAGTCAAGGAGTCGTTCACATTCACGGTGAGTTTTGGGGGTGGGGGAAGAAAAGACTTTGTTTGTTAAAAATCTGTTGTGAGGGAAAGTAAACTTTTTTTCTGATTGTTTTAGTGATGATTAATATTGGTTGCCAATGATTTGGATCCGATTGCCATTATGACTCATGAGGTTTCTGTACTTAATTCCACCTGGTATTTGTTTTTATTTTATTAGTTAATCATTTATTTTAATCCTCATCTGAGGTAATTTTTTTCATCAATATCTAGAAAGAGTAGAAGGGAGATAGGCAAGGGAAAAGAGAGAGAGAGAAAAAAACATCGGTGTGAGAGAGACACGTTGGCCACCTCCCGTACACACCACAACTGGTCCAAAGATTAAACTTGCAACCCAGGTAAGTGCTCTTGACTGGGAATCGAACCTGCAACCCTTTGGTGCATGGGCTCTAATGATTTAGTAACACTGGTCAAAGTGATAATTTGTTTTATTTAGTAGCTGCAGTTACAACTGAGTTATATAGAAACTTGTTATGTCTTATAGCTATTATAAGTTGTTTTGTGTTGATAATTATTGAAGAAAGAGAGGAAGGTCCTTTTGGGGAGTAGAATTGTTTCAGTTGTGAATTTACTTATTTTTGTTTTTAAAGGGACAAGAGAAAAGACACCCGAGAAAAGATCAAGGAAAAGGAAAGAGTGAAAGAAAAAGATAAAGAAAAGGAAAGGGAAAAAGAGAGAGACAGGGAAAAGGAACGTGAAAAAGAAAAGGAACGTGGTAAAAACAAAGATAAAGAACGGGAAAAGGACCGGGATAAGGATAAAGACAAGGAAAAGGACAAAGAGAGAGAGCGGGAAAAAGAGCATGAAAAGGAGCGAGACAAAGAGAAGGAAAAGGAACAGGATAAAGAAAAGGAACGAGAAAAGGACAGATCCAAAGAGATAGATGAGAAAAGAAAGAAGGATAAAAAATCCAGAACACCACCCAGAAGTTACAATGCATCAAGAAGATCTCGTAGTTCCAGCAGGTTTGATATGCTTAAAATTTTTACCAAGGTGTTTACTGATGACAAATGAAAATAAGAATTTTAACTGAGGGGACAAGATTTTCTTCACAAGTGGAATCAGTACAGTAATATCAAAACATTTTCCTTTTTAGACTAAGCATTTCTCTAAGGGCTTGCCACAGGATTGAATCTGAGGAGGAAGGATGGATGGTATTGGGCAAAATTATTTGAAAAGTTTTACTTCTCTTTTGTGATCCACTATTTTAACATGGTGGTAGCACTAGCAGATGGTGCTGCTGCTGGTGTTTTTGGAGAGTGGGATGGCAGGGGCAAGTTTTTTTGTTTTGTTAATTAATAAAAATATAGGTTTCAAGTGTACAATTTTATAATATACTAGAACCCCAGTGCACCAATTTTTGCACCAGTGGGGTCCCTCAGCCTGGCCTGCTGGATTAGGCTGAAACTGGCGATCTGACATCCCCTAAAGGGTCCTGGATCTTGAGAGGGCACAGGGCAGGCCAAAGAACCCCACTGGTGCACAATTGGGGCTGGGGAGGGACTTGGGAGGTTGGCCAGTTGGGGAGGGCCCCAGGGCGTGTCCCGCCCCTCTTGCTCAGTCCCAATTAGCCAGAGCCCAGCAGCAAGCTAACCTACTGGTCAGAGCGTCTGCCCCTGGTGGTCAGTGCACATCATATCAAACAGTTGAGCGGCCTTAGCAGATCATTATCATATCATGCTTTTATTGGTTGAACGGACGACTGGACACTTAGCATATTAGGCTTTTATATAGGATCACCTGGGTATTGCATTGTGTGTTCACCACCCAAGGTCAAATCTCCTTTCACCACCATATATATAACACCCTCTACCTTTGTACCACCCAGTCCCCTTTCCCTCTGGTAACCACCATACTGTTGTGTGTCTGAGTTTTTGTTTGTTCATTTTTTGCTTTCAGTTTTGTATCCCATATATGAGTGAAATCATAGGTTCTTGACTTTTTCTGTCTGACTTATTTCACTTATCATGATATTCCCAAGGTCCATCCATATTGTCGCAAATGGCAGTATTGCATTTTATGGCCGAGTAGTATTCCATTGTATATTTGTACCACATCTTCTTTGTCCAGTCATCTAGCAAAGGACAGTTGGACATCACATCACACCTATTAGGTTGGGTATTATCAACAAGACAAGTAATAACAAGTGTTAGGTTGTGGAGAAAAGGAACCCTCATTCACTGCTGGTGGGAATGTAAACTGAAAGTTTCTCAAAAAAATGAAGCACAGATCCAGCAACTCTTCTGGATTTCTACCACCAAAATTTAAAAACATTTATTCCCAAAGATATATGTTCCCCTATGTTCATTGCAGCATTATTCACAGTAGCCTAGATATGAAAAAGTGGAAAGGCCTTTTAAAAATTTAAATATAGAAGAATTGACCTCTTAGACTTCCATATTTCTTTGGAGTAAGTTTTATGTGGTAAGTTTTATGTGAAAAGATTTCTGAAGTTGCAATGTTAGTGCTTTTTCATCTAAGTTAGTTTTTACTGCACTATTTTGTTGATTGCATGAACGTTTACATTTTTTGTTTTGTCAGTTTTAAGGTTTTGCTTTTTTCTTAGGACTGTTCCCTTAATCTATTAATAGGTACTCTGCCACCAGGTGGAGTAGGTTGCCATAGTAACAGCAGCAAAATGAAGACCTTCATTGATTCAAGATTATGTAAACCTACATTCCATTATTCCGGATGATACCATGGCTATAAATAAATAGAAGTTCTTAATTTGTGTTAAGCTATTTATTAAAATAAATGTTTTTAGCAAGCTTTAAAGTATTTTAAGCATAATTTTTCATAGAAAATAATTTCATAAACAGGAATGTCTGTTTCTTTTTAAATTCGTTTAAAAATATATTTTTATTGATTTCAGAGAGGGAGAGAGAGAAACATCAATGATGAGCGAGAAGCATCGATCAGCCATCTTTTGCATGCCCCTACTAGCAATCAAGCATGCAACTGGGCATGTGTGCTGACTGGGAACCAAATGGTGACCTCCTGGTTTTATTCTTAATGCTAGTCTTTGTTTAGACAGTACAAGATAATTCAAGCATTTGAGTGCTTTTACTATATGCCATATTTTATGTCTCAGCAATTTTTCATGGCTAACCTTATTTAATCTTCAAAATAAGTCTATGAGAAGATTATTATTTTTTAAAAATATATTTTACTGATTTTTTACAGAGAGGAAGGGAGAGGGATAGAGAGTTAGAAACATCGATGAGAGAGAAACATCGATCAGCTGCCTCCTGCACACCCCCTACTGGGTATGTGCCTGCAACCAAGGTACATGCCCTTGACTGGAATCGAACCTGGGACCCTTGAGTCTGCAGGCTGACACTATCCACTGAGCCAAACCAGTTAGGGCTATGAGAAGATTATTATAGTTGTAAAACATGAGGAAATTGAAGGTTAGAGGAAATTTTCCATCTACTTTGTACTTTAATATCAGAAGTACAGTAGCCCTTTCTCTTTTTAGAAGTTAAGTTTACTTGAGAATTCTCTAACTAGTTCTTGGCTACTTGCTTTAAGAAAACTTGATTCAGAAGCATAGAGTTGAAAGCAACACTTTATGTTAAAATGGGCTTAAAATAAGCTGGTAATATTTTAGCACATTGAACCAAAACTGAATTAATTTAACCTCATTTACTGTGGGTATTGCAACTGTGGGTTGAGCCCTGCAACTGCATGTTTATGACACAGTGATTTTAATGATTCTGTGTCACATATTCTTTTGTGTTTATGTAATTGTTCAGATACCGCTCTTCACAACACCAAATAATGTTTTTGATGCCATTTTGTTGAATTTGCTTTTTCTGATGACTGTGAATGAAATGTTTAATTTTTTCTTGGCCCATTTTAAAGTCGCTTGATATTTAAGAAAGTTCAGATGTTCACATTCAGTTCTAAATATATTCCTAAATAAACTCTGGGTCTGGAAAATAAATGCTGTTTAGAATGTTTCATACTTTCAGAGGAGCTTGGTGAAGAGATAAAATTTCTCAATTTTTAGCATTTTTCTGCTTTTCAATTGCTCTGTTTAGTAAATAGGGGCAACATTTCAACTGCTCAGAAAAATAGTCTACGTAATATTTTTATTTCCAATATTCTCCTTTTTAAAAGAAAATTTTGATACATAAAAACTTATTTTTTAAATCCTCACCCAAGGATAAGTTTTTATTGCTTTGAGAGAGGGAAAGAGAAACATCTATTGGTTGCCTCTCCTACACCGCGCTCCCCCACCCCCCAACCGGGAATTGGACCTACAACCTACATACGTGCCCCCAACGGGAATTGGACCTACAACCTTTTTGGTGCAGGGACAATGCTCCAGCCATCTGAGCCATCCGGCAGGGACAATGTTTAAAAACCTTTTAATGTTTAAAAGTTACTATCAATAGATCAAGAAAGGGAAGGAGAAAATATTTATTGAGTACCTATTATGTGCCAAGCTCTATGCTTGGTACTTTACTGGTATTCTGAATCCTCGTAGCAACACTGTAAAGCTTGAGTTATTTCCATTTTCCAGTTGTAAAAACGGGTTCAGGTTAAAAGCAACATGGACTCCAGTTGTGTGGCTGGGAAGGTGTGGAACTAAAATTTAAATCTAATTCTAAGCAACTGCAGTTCTTCCTACTAGAGCTCCCCACTTCTTTTTCAACTATTTGGTATTCTAGATTGCTGTCTATTCAGTCTTAGCTCTTACCATCAATTGGTAGTTATTAGATATCCACCTGTACATAGTACTTCCTGAACAAACAAGAGTCATACTGATCAAGAGGGAGCCCGTTTTGTGTATACTTAAAGTCTGGAATACACAGATGTTCTCAAGCTATGGAAAAAGTGCTTTGGGTTCTTGTGCTGAGCTGTTAACGAATAGCATTGATTTAATGGAATATTGTTACCTAATTTCTTCAGTCAGAAGTATAATTTTGGGGTATCCTGGAAATAAAGTTGTGTAATGGAGAGAGCTTCAGGTAGAGTTGGAATTGATTTATTTGTGTTCTCAAAATTTTTAAGCTCTTTTAGTTTTAATATCTATTATATATACCACATCTAAAACATTATTTAAGTTTTTATTTTATAAATGAAAACAGAATGCTTCATTAGCCTAGAATTAATTTACTGAGGTGTTAAGAACAATTTGATTCTAGAAGGTTGATTCTTTCAGCTATATGGCCAATTGCCACTAATTATCAGAACTCCTTGTGAGTTAGTTGGATACATTAGTCATTTAATAACTATGTCTCATACCTCATCCTTGAATTATGGACATCTTGAAATTTATTGTTTCTAAGTTGACCTTACTAATAAAGTAATTTAGAGTATTCATATTTGCTAATATGTTAAGCAAAATAATTTTGAATAACAAACACAATCTTAGTAATTATTTTTTACTTTGTCATATTTAAATCCATGGTTTAAGTATTTTACTTATCTCTAAGCAACTCTGCACTCAATTTAAATGAACAGAACAACAGTAATGAAATGGTAGGAGATGGGAGGGCAAAGAATAAGATGAGTTAATGTAAATACTTTTTTAGAGATACTCTGAATACTTAAGTCTGGAAAGTTCACATTTTGCAAGCCAACTTATTTTTCTTGAAAAAGGCATGTTAGTGACCTTATTACAAAATAATCCACAGTGGGGCAGCAAGGAGCTAGATGCATGACAAAGGATCTGCTAAGCAAAACATGTTTTAGGTGCTAAGGAAGAACGTATCTAACTTGAGAGAATCTGAAACATCCATTAATATTTTTTTTCAACTCAAGAAATTATTGTTCAAATAAATAAGATGAGTTGGAGGTCTTACACCCTTTCTAATATGAAATGTTAGGAGATCTTTTTATTAATCTGTAAGATTTATGGTTCATAATTTGACCTGCACTAAAATTGGATAATAGACATGCTTATAAAGAGCATGTGCTTAAATTGGCTTCCAAAGAATACTGGTCATTTGAGAGCTTTAAGGACTCTTCTGCTTTTGTGTGTTTGAATTGCCCTTTATTTACTAGAGGCCTGGTGCACGAAATTCGTGCACGGGGGAGGGGCGGTCCTTCATCCTGGTCTGTGCCCTCTCGCGGTCTGGGATCCCTCAGGGGATGTCCAACTGATGGCTTAGGCCTGCTCCCTTAGCTCTGCTGCAGAGGCAGGAGAGGCTCCCACCACCACGGCTGCACTCACCAGCTGCAAGCCCGACTTCTGGCTGAGCGGTGCTCCCCCTGTGGGAGTGTGCTGACGACCAGGGGACAGCTCCTGCATTGAGCGTTTGCCCCCTGGTGGTCAGTGCACATCATAGGGACCGGTCGTTCGAAGTTCGGTCGATTTGCATATTAGCCTTTTTATTATATAGGATTTAAAAAATCTTCATTGTTGAAAGTATTACATATGTCCCTTTCTTCTCCCCCCCCCCCCCCCCCCGCCATTAATCCTCTCCAGCTTGCCCCACTCCAGGCCTTCACCACCCTATTGTCTGTGTCCATGGGTTATGCATATATGCATACAAGTTCTTGGTTGATTATCTCCCACCCACCCAACCTTCCTGGCCTTCTCTCTGAGATTCTACACTGTCCCATGCTTCCATGTCTCTGGATCCACTACATTCATCAGTTAATTTTGTTAATTAGATTCCACATATGAGGAAATCATGTGTTACTTGTCTTTCTCTGACTGGCTTATTTCACTTAGCATGATACTCTAGATCCTTCCATGCTGTTTCAAAGGGTAAGAGATTCTTCTCTTTTCCTGCTGCATAGTATTCCATGGTATAAATGTACCACACCTTTTTTATCCACTTGTCTACTGATACAAATTGCACTTTATTTAAATTGCTGTTATAAATGGCATATCTTTGACTTTCAGGGAAAGGCGAAGGAGGCGGAGCAGGAGTTCTTCTAGATCCCCAAGAACATCAAAAACCATAAAAAGGAAATCTTCTAGGTCTCCATCCCCTAGGAGGTAGGTTGAAAGTATGTGCCCATATTAAGGAGGAAGCAGAGGGGACAATTTTTTTTTCAGCCTATTTTTAAAACTTTATATTTTTGAATGAGTTATATGTAATATATTTGCATGGTTCAGAAATCAAAACCGTATAAAAAGTTATACAGTGATAGGTCTTAATTTTCACCCATGTGTCCATCCACTCTGTTCCCATAAGTAATGACTATTCATTTTTTGTGTATCCTTTCAGTTTCATATACACATACAAGGTGAGGATATGTAGTTATTTTCATCTTTCTAATAAAAGAGGCAGTACAAAATATACACTGTGGTGCACTTGCTTTTTTCACTTCACAACTAGATGTTTCCATATTTGTCAGAGAGTGCTGCTTTATTCATTTTTACAACTGCATGGACTTCTGTTGTATGATAGTACCTTAGTTTATTTAACCAGCCTGCGGTAGAATGGGCTTTCTTAATTTTTCTGTTCTAAATTATACAATATTGTAATGAATTGCTTTGGACTTAATTCATTTTGTAATGTGTAAATATGTAGGAAAATTTTCCAGAAATGGTAATGTTAGGTCAGAGGATTGTGTTTGTAATTTTGAGAGTTTTCCATATTGCCTTTCATACGGGACAACACCCGGTACTTTAGTTGTGCATGAGAGTGCTTTATTTCCCTACAGCTATAACAGGTTATGTAATGAAGGTAATTGATGAGTAATGGTACCATCATAGTAATAGTAATTTTAGTTGCATTTCTCTTAAGAATAAAAGTGATCATCTCTATATTTGAAGGCCATTTCCTGTGAATTGTCTATATATTTTGCCAGTTTTCCTAATGGAGTCTGTTTTTTAATATTTTCAGAAGCTTTTTCTGTATTGGTGAGACTATTCTTTAGTGATTTGATTTCAAGTATCTTTCCTAGATTAAAAACTTACCCTTCTAAGTTATTGTTTCTAGATTGATCACCCTTACTAATGAGGTAATTTAGAGTATATAATTTTGCTAATATGTTAAGCAGGATAGTTTTTAATAATTATTCAGTAACTTGTTTTTTACTTTGTCATATTTAAAGCCCAGCTTTTAAATACAAATGTTTTTTATTTTTATATAATTTAATTTTTTTCTATTTAACTTCTAGATTTTGTCATAAATTTAGAAAGGTCTTTTCCTATTCCAAGGTTATGATAGAATTCCCTCATTGTTTCTTCTACTTTTATGGTTTTATTTTTACATTTATATCTTTTATCCATTAGGAGTTTATCCAAATGTACCATCCAATTTTATTTTATTTTTCCAAATGCTTCACTGTTGTCCTAATACCATTCATCAAAAACTCAATTTTTCTAATACTAAATGCTTTTATTAGGTACTAAACTTTTCTATTTGGGTTTATTTTTGGGCCTTCTAGGCCAGCGATTTTTATCTTTTTTCACCTCATGGCACACATAAACTAATTACTAAAATTCTGCGCCACACTAAAAAATACATTTTTTGCTGATGAGACAAAAAAAAGTATAGTTTTATTTCAGTCATATAGGATGACTATTGTGTTGTGTTGTCATTTTTTAATTTGACAGTCTAAGGGGAAAAAAGGTTGGTGCTTCTGACTAAATAGTCAGATATTGCATGTTTTAAAAATTCTTGGGGCACACACTTGAAAATCACTGTTCTGTGCTGTTGGATTGGTTTGACTGATGATTTGTGTGTCATGGTTTTAATTATTCAGATTACATAGTATTTCTTAATAGCTACTAAGGCCTATTCTTCCCCACACTCCCCATGGCTCTTTTTTTGAGCTTTCCTGACCATGGTTGCATGTCTGTTTTCCCCTTTGGACATAAAAGAGTCAGTTGTCTAGATTCTAGAAATACAACCTATTGATGATTTGTATTACAGTTATATTACATTTATTAGAGAAAATTTATAAGTAGCTTTATTAATACGTAAGACTTCATAAAGATGAATCTTTATT
The DNA here is from genome assembly GCA_026230045.1 of Corynorhinus townsendii. Classification (NCBI taxonomy): domain Eukaryota; kingdom Metazoa; phylum Chordata; class Mammalia; order Chiroptera; family Vespertilionidae; genus Corynorhinus; species Corynorhinus townsendii. The sequence continues at coordinate 8,277,408 of JAPDVU010000012.1, forward strand.
CAGGCACATAGTATATCTTTCTGCTTATTCAGGCCATCTTTAGTGTTTTTTTAGTGTTTGTTTCATACAGATTTTATGTATTTTCTAAATTCTTACACATATTTTACTTTTATTGCTTTTGTTAATGAGGTCTTTTCTTTCATTACATTATCTAATTGGAGGTTGGGTTTGATTTTTGTTTATTTTTTCATTCCTTTATTGGTAAGTCATAGTTTTTTAGTTGGTTTTCTAGGTTTAGGAAAGAGAACTTGATAAAAAGCTTTGCCAGAGTGTAAGGCAAGGCATGTTCCCAGCAGGAGTATTTTGTTTATTTGCTTGTGGGCTATTGTTTTTAGGTGAGAATATTGTTTTTAGGTGAAACACATAGGATATTACAGAGATAGCCATATTTTTATGGAAAAAAAGCTTTGCTTATAAAAGTCAAGGTTTCTCTCAGGTTTTTTAAAAAATATATTTTATTGATTTTTTTACAGAGAGGAAGGGAGAGGGATAGAGAGTTAGAAACATCGATGAGAGAGAAACATCGATCAGCTGCCTCCTGCACACTCCCCACTGGGGATGTGCCTGCAACCCAGGTACATGCCCTTGACTGGAATCAAACCTGGGACCCCTCAGTCCACAGGCTGATGCTCTATCCACTGAGCCAAACCGGTTCTGGCAATTTCTCTCAGTTTTGAATTCAGATTAGACAAAAAGATAGATTCACAAAGTGTCACTGTCTTCCCTATTCCTTTAACCTTACTCCCCTCCATCCTCTGTAAGAGATTGTTTATTTTATCCTTCCTTTTTGCAAAATTGAGCAAATACATATATTTGATTTTCTCCCTTTTTTCACAAAGGACAGTATATAATATATACACCGAGAGAGAGAGAGAGAGAGAGAGAGAGAGAGAGAGAGAGAGAGAGAGAGAGAGAGAGAATGTGTGTATGGTCAGTGACTGTACCCAGCCCCACCTTCACACAAGTTATTTAAAAAAGAGAGAGAAATAATTCACTTACAATAAAGTTTATCCTTTTATATGTGCAATTAAGTGTTTTTAATATGCTTACAGTGTTCTGTAACCATCACTACTACTCAATTCTAGAACATTCTTTTGGTCATTTTTAAGAAAGCCCATACCCATTAACAATTACTCCACATATATCTACACTAATAAGAGGAAACATACAAATTCATGGTACCTCTGCTACACCCATCAGCCATGCCCACCAGCTAATCAGGAGCGAGTATGCAAATTAACCCAATGAAGATGGCGGCGGCCATGGAGCTGAAGCAAGCAGGTGGCTTGGGTTTCCCCTGGTGATGGAGGAAGCCAAGCTCCCCATCCGCCCTGGCTGGCCCTGGCTGGCCCTGGCCTCCGCTTAAGGCTACAAAGTTTCAATTATAGAAGATAAATAAATCCCAGATACCAGCAAGCCCTGGCCACCACTCAAGGAGGTGCTGAAAAAAAAGAAAAAAAGGAGGGGCTGGGAGCTTGGGTCGCCTGCGGGCGTGGCCAGCCTACAAACAGCCCTCAGCCCCTCACACAGGCTGGCCACGCCCCCCCCAAGCAGGGACCCTCACCCCATGGGGGCGTGGCTGGCCTGCAAACCACCACAGGCCCCTCACCCAGGCCGCCCCACACCCCAAGGGAGCCCCCACCCATGCACCAGGCCTCTTATCTATACTAATAAAAGGGTAATATGCTAATTAGACTGAAACACATAGGATATTACATTTATTAGAGAAAATTTATAAGTTGCTTTATTAATACGTAAGACTTCATAAAGATGAATCTGGATGTTCTTCTGGACAAAGCCATGGTGGCGGTGCTGAGGTAGAGGCAGCTAGAGGCCAAGAGGGGAGGGCAGTTGTGGGTGATCAGGCCAGGATGGGACGGCAGTTGTGAGTGAGTAGGCTGGTGGGGTGCGGAGCCGTTGGGGGTAAGCAGACCAGCAGGGGGGCCAGCTGGGGGCGAGCAGGCCATCAGTGAGTGTCAGTTGGAGGTGATCAGGACAGCAGGTGGGGGGCAGTTTAGAGTGAGTAAGCCAGCAGGGGGGCAGTTGGGGGCAAGCAGGCCAGTGGGGTGGGGAGGTGGGGGCGAGCAGGCCAGTAGGGGCGGGGGGCAGTTGGGAGTGAGCAAGGCCGGCAGGCAGGCAGGTGAGCGGTTAGGAGCCAGCAGTCTCGAGAGGGATGTCCGACTGCCAGTTTAGGTCCTATCCCTATAAACCGGCAGTAGGACATTCTTTGAGGGGTCCCAGATTGGAGAGGGTGCAGGCCGGGCTGAGGGACACCCCCCCCCCCATGCATGAATTTTGTGCACTGGGCCTCTAATATATATATTTGGTTTCATTTTATCCTAATTATAGTAGCTAAATAAACTGTCAAATGTTTCAGAACTAATAAATTGACAATACTAAGTTGTGTTTTATTTATGTGAACACCTGGCTGGTGCACTGAAAGGTGGTTGTTTCAATTCCTGGTCAGGGGCATGCAGGAGGCAGCCAGTCAATGTTCCACTCTTCTTCCTTTCTCTCTCTAAAAATCAGTAAAAACTATTCTTAAAAAAGTTAAAGTTAAATTAAAAAAATGTTAATTGGAGTGTGGGTAGAGTAGGTGGTCATTTATGTAGAGTAGGTCTCATTTATGTTACTTGATCAAACTAGGTCACTGATAAGCTTATTTACAATGCTTTAGTGTTAAGTAAGAACATTTCGTCAACAAAATAGCTGGTCTTTCATTTCTTAGACGTTAACTGACATATTATCAATATTCTTATAGCAGAAATAAGAAAGATAAAAAGAGAGAAAAAGAAAGGGACCATATTAGTGAAAGAAGAGAGAGAGAACGTTCAACCTCTACAAGAAAGAATTCTAATGACAAAGATGGGAAAGAAAAATTGGAGAAGAACAATACTTCACTTAAAGTAAGCAATGGACATTCAGTGTTTCGACTTTTAATTAATAATTGAGATTGTTCTTTATTGCATAGAAGTAGTTTTAGGCTAAAAGGTCCTTGAGGGCAATAGTGTCTTGTATGTTTTTTGTATTCTTTCGTATTTGTTAAATTGACAGTCTTTTTAAAACTAAACTTTGAAGGGATAGATAGATAAGAGCTAATTAAAATTTAAGCAATCACACTCTTTTTTTAGAGAATCATGGAATGGCATATAGTAAGAAAAATTTTAGACTATTTATGGTACATGTAACAAATGTATTTGATATTTATATTCAGATTTCTACTTGATGCCATTTTCCTCAGTATATTTTTTCAACAAATTTGACAGATGTTCTGTCATTATTGGTTTTGTAATATATACTGAAATTAGGTTTTTGAATTAGATAATTAATGGAAAACCAAATTCTACCAAGTAACTTTTTGGGATGAATATTTTAAGAACTTAATGAATTATGTTATATTGGTATAATTTGTATTTGAACATCATGAATTCTGGAGCTTTTATCATACAGTTTTATTTACTCTCATACTGATAGAAGTTTATCATTGTCAATGCATTTCTTGAGCACTTACTATGTGCCAAGCACTATTCCCCATGTTCTCACTTAATTCTTCCTTAAGCTGACGGAAGAAGGTGGCTGTTCTTGAACAGTCTTTGTTTGGAGGAATAGTGACTTGCTTTTCTACATTCCCTTTTGCTTCCTTGGTTTCCAGATTACAAATCTATCCTGATGTCTTTGCGAACTATATTATCCTTTCCACAGGTCTGTCACACTTTTTGAAGTCAGTGAACAACACTTACTGAACACTTTAGAATTTCTGTTGATCTATTTTTTTCGAATTTAATTTCCATAAGTGCAAAAGACATGGATACATGTTTGCATAACCTGTTTATATGAAATGGTAATGGGAGAAAATAACCCAGTTTTATTAATTCACAATACATAAAATTACATATTTTAGCCATGAGCAGATGTAGTAACAGACAACTCTTGAGAAAAATACTAAATGTATCCCTTAATATTCATTGTAGGAGAAGGAGCACAATAAAGAACCAGAATCAGGTGTGGGCAAAGAAGCAGATGACAAAGAAGCACCAAGGACTGAGGAAAACCAAGTACAGCAAAATGGGAATTGTCAGCCAAATGAAGAAAACCTTTCTACCAAAACAGAAGCCGTATAAGACTGACAAGTGCACCTCTAAATGCGCGCTGGAATAAAATCCAAAGCTTTTAATTACTCTTAACAAGATGTTAAATAATGAAGAATCCATTTGAGCATAAAGGGAGAAGCTAACAGCTTTTCTAGTTGTTAGGTGGCTTTGTGGCCATCTTGTTAATGAGTAAGAAAAGAAAGCATGGACATCATGAAGACAACTGATATTACCCAAACTCATCTTCTACAATCTGTGCATTTCCATGGTGGCTGACACACTTGTCCTGTGGTTTGTTAGTGTTTGCCAAGAACCATTATAAATAAATGGGACATCAAAGATCCAAATTTGTACTCTCCACAAAGACTGGAGATAAACATTGGAGGCTCTTTTAAAAGTGTTAGTTACTGAATTTTGTATTGTTTTACTTTTTTTTAAATTTCAATATATACAGATTGATGATGTGCTTGAAATCGGTGCAAATATATACCCACCCTTGTAAGTGCAGAAAATGTAAGAAGTTTTAACACTTAACTCCACAGGATTTATAGTGATTGAGTTAAAGTCTCACTATTGTGTTTCTTTTTCTCACTGTTTAGGACAACAGTTTTTCTTTACAATACTTTTACAGATTCAAATTCCTTAAATAAGTGGATTAAAAACGACTGACAATGCATGCTACTACTGTTCTCTTTCAAAAGGACGAACAACTGTGTTGAATACTAATAATAATGTATTAGTATTCAGTGTTTAGAATCATTGGGTTTTCCCACAAAGTAAGCACTTCTTTTTTAACTTTCTTGACACTTCCAAGCTTATTATGAATAATATTGTACTGTGTATTGTCAGCGGTAGATGGCAAAGGTGTCATTATAAAAAGAAAACTTGGGTTTTCAAAATGGGCTATGGGAGCACAAGCTGAAGCTTTAGTGCCTTCTACAATGTGGTATACTGTTTTCTAGAATTTTATATGTACTAGACATTCTCAGCTCATATGGAATTTAGATGGATATTCCATTCACTCCCATAGAGAAGTGTGCAAGAGATACGTCAAAAGAGCTTCTTTCTTAGTTCACCTAATATGAGAGGGAAGTCCTCTTTTCAAGAATGACTTTAGAGCTTAAAACAACAGTGCAGTTTTGGGACCATCAGTTTTATACTGTGATCATGGAAAATGAAGCATGTTCTTAATTTACTTAAAGCAAATCCTTTAGTTGTCTACATGGGCTGGCCTTAATTATTACCTCTCAATCGTCTTCTCATAAATGATGTGCAGAAATTGAAGTTAAAGGAGAATACATGAGGTTGTTTTATGTTTAAGGATTTGTTTACTTGATTTAAAATATAGGTCATCCATCATTCTTAGGTTCACTTTTTATAGAAAGTATGCAAGCAGTAAAATGACAATATTGCTAATATTTCCCCACCACCCTAAAACATAACTCATAGTTTCAGAACTCTTTTCATTATTGTTACATTTCCAAAAAAGGTATACCTTTTAATTAGCATATTATTGAAAAATCAAGTATAATTATTTTAATACAATCAAATTACTCAGTTGCCTTACCTCACGGGAAGAGTTACTTATAGATTTCAAAGCTGGGTAGCACATCAGTTATTTGGTTTCAACTTGAGTTTTCTTTTAAGGTTAATACTATTGAAACTTAAGTATTGGGTGGGGAATGGAAAGAATTGCCCTTAGTGCAAATAATGAAGCCTGGTTTGATTATGAAGCTGCTTAATTCCTCTTCATGTGTCCAGAATTACTGTGGTATTTTTTTCCCTTTTTGTCACTGTGTACATTAAATTTTTTGAAAATGCTTTACTATGTAAAGTATAGATGGTCATTTTAATCCTTTAACCACATACGGTTGGCTGGTAAACAGCTTATTCTGATACAAGAATGCTTGTATGGTGACTACGGAAAGATCGTGAAGGAGTATGTATGTCTTGCATCAACAGCTGTCTTATTTATGATATGTAAGTAGAATAGAGCAAATGTTTGACTCTGTTATTTTCAGTACAATTTCTTAATAAAGCTAAGTATTTTAGAGGAAAGTATTTGTTATGCATTTCAAAACAGCATCTTAGTTTTATTTAGTTATTTTTTTAGTTTCCATAGAAACTGTTTTGACATGGAGGGTGCATGTTTGGTGTGGTTGTCTATAAAACAATCATTTAAAGTTTGAGTGTTGTCTTGTATTCTGGACTCTACTAAATGTTTGTTATGTTATAATTAGCATATTTAATTTGGGTCCTGCTACTTATTTTTCTTGCCTATATTTATTCAGCTTTAAAATAACGAAAGACTGATTTGTAAAAGTTAGGCATAAGTAGGAATACAAGAGATCTGGAGAAAGTGAAATAAATTTCTTAGACCTCATGTAAGGAAAGCATCCTAGGTCTATAGATACTGGTTGTGTGTGTGTGTGTGTGTGTGTGTGTGTGTGAGAGAGAGAGAGAGAGCGCGCTCACATGCGAAGTGGGGGGTTCTCCTTGTTCACGCATGACGAAATGTTTTCATTTGTTTATTATTTTTTCAAGGAATTGGTTTTTTTCTTTAAGATTATTCTTGTTCATCCCAGGTAGATGTTGTCAGAAAAACTTGAGGTAAGGCCAAGATGACAGCCATTTATACTTGAAAGCTTCTGTAAATACCTTTTTTGGTTTGAGCATATGGAGAGTACATACACTCTTACTCTGTTCTTAAATTGTAATTGCTCTTCATCATTCTGGACAAATTCTGTTGGTCCTCTTGTTCTTTCTGTCCAGCACTGCACACTGAAATGGTAATAATATAAGATGGCTCTTCATAAGGTACAGCCAGTTTCATGTGAGAAAACAAGTATAAATCCTTTATTTCTGCAACCATCTCCTTAGTTATTTTCCATCTAATCTAACTTGTAATTACAAACACTAGCCAGCTTGTGATTTTCTGTTTAGAATTACTTTATCAAGAGGTTAAATGCATGCTATGTTGATCTTTAGAAGTGTCAGAGACTTAAATTTTGGCATACTCAAAAATAACACATTTAGAATTAATATTTTGTCAAGAAAATATCCTGTGATATTAGTCATTTTCATGACCCCATTCATTCCTATATATGTCGCTATTTTTATTTAAAACTTAAAAAAAAACCACCCAAAATTTTCAAGTGAAGATAATGTTCAAATGGTTATATATGTATTCAGCACATATATATAGTAATAGGCTTTTAAAAGTTTAAAAATTTATTAGAAAGATGATTTGATTTAAATCTTTAGTAGCTGGTATATCAATTAGAATGAATCCTTTTGGAGGGATCCATTGAATAACTTAACATTTCAATTAGTCATTTTTTATATTTTAGTATCTGAATTTAACTGGCCCATGAAATAGAGCCATTTCAACAAAGTATGTTTCTTACATGTTTAGTTTTTGTTTAATCTTTGCTACTTAATATACTTAGTACTTTCTTATGTTTGTTTACTAATGTAACATTTATTTAAATTGAATTGTTTATTTTCAGATTTCAAAAGTTAATTCCCTTAAAAGGGCTAAATTGTACTTCTGGAAGCAAGAGTCCAGTATAAATATAATAAAATAATACTTTAAAATATAATGGACTTCCCTACTTAATCTTGGGTTTGTGGGTTAATTTGTTTCTCTTAGTATATTTTTATTGATAATTCTGCCTAAAGACTGATACATTATTTTAAAAATAAAAGCTAAAGCTATTAATGACTTTTGGTCCATATTCTGTTAAGTTGGATTTAATAAATAATAGATTTTTTTTTCCATTTCACTTTCGGGTAATTTTATGGTTGCTGGCAATTAACTTATAATTATTAGTTTATATCTAATATAGTATTTCTTAATATATTATTTTTAAAAGCAGGTTTGTAGCCTATTGCCTGATGGTTAAAGTTACTTGTATCCAGCTAACATTTTAATTTTGAAAATTGCCACCTTTTGGGAAGCTTCACATATTTTACAGTAAATATTTTCCCAGGACTGGAATGAATAGTTCCCTCCATTCTTGATTAACGTTTATTTGCTAGATAGATTTTTTCTTAACTACAGGGCATCCCCCAAAAATGTATACACAACTTAACAGCTGATAGCTCAATTAATGTTTGTTTCTTTTCAGATTTAACCCATTGGAATTAATAATTATTCAGAGTGTGTACACATTTGGGAGGTGGGATACCCTGTATATCAAGTTCAAATTCATGAAAATCACACTGAAAGACTTACAGTTGAGATTTAGTTCTACCAACTTAAGGTTACGGGTAGGCAGAAACATGTTGGGGAACAATCTACCGAATTCCCTGATTTCCACAGGAAATTCACATTTTGGTATACTGTGTAATTGTACAGGTAGTTCAGTTTAATGGTTAAGTAGTACTCTCAATCTTAATTGGGTTAATACATTGGGGTAATATGTTCTTTACATAATGCTATGAATTATCAAGGGAAGAGTTTAAAATGTAAGCAGGAAGATGCTGCACAGGTAGTGTGTGTTTATGTGAGTAGGACTACTAAATGGTACTAGAAAAGATTTATCAAATGATGCTGCTATTGTGTTGCTATATTTTTAATAAAATGGAAATCTTAAAACTTTGCCAGTCTTGAGTAGTAATTTCACTTACTTCAGAGACATTTATTTGTATATTTACACCTTAAACTTTACTGTCTTTATAGTAAATCCATCTTTGGATCCTAAGAAAGGAGGAAGGCCCTGACCGGTTTGGCTCAGTGGATAGAGCGTCGGCCTGAGGACTGAAAGGTCCCAGGTTCGATTCTGGTCAAGGGCATGTACCTTGGTTGCGGGCACATCCCCAGTAGGAGGTGTGCAGGAGGCAGCTGATCGATATTTCTCTCTCATCGATGTTTCTAACTTTATCCTCCCTTCCTCTCTCTCTGAAAATCCATAAAGTATATTAAAAAAAGAAAGGAGGAAGGACAAGATTTGGCAGGACTCTAGAGGCTTCAGTCTGATCAGACTCTTCCCAAGTGCCAGTAACAACCAACCGTGGAGGTAGTGTTTACAAGGACTGATTTCTTGCAAGATCATAAGAATTCATTTTCTTAAGAGATTCAGGGAATTCCCTCAGCCAGTAGCTTGAACCCAGTGGGTCTGGTCTGCTTATGGCCTGGAGTCCAGGTGGCTCAGGAGCAGATTGAGGTGGGGACCATCCACCCTAGAAGTTGCCCACCTGCAAAGGAGAGGTCTTACTTTACAGTACCACCGGAGCTGGATCTTGCCTGCCTTTATCTTTGTTGTTCTTCAAGCTCCTACTAATTGCATGGTGTGGGAGCAAGCAAATTTCAGAAACCTGAGCTGAGGTTGAACTGATATGCACCCTAATCAGAATAAATGATTATAGAACAAATCACAAAACTAACCATTTAAGCCAAATAATTTAAACAAACTAGCAAGTTAGACTGTTGTCAGTCAGGTTTGGAGTATGGTGATATAAGACCAAGTAGAATTTTGAAATCATACAGCCAGTGTGTTTGGTCTGAGAGCTCCCTAGATTGTGCATGAAGGCTCTTCACTCATTTTTAAGAACAGTGATAATACACTAATAAAGTGATAGCAATAATGCAAAATATATTCTTTAACTGTGTTCTCTGAAGCAAGAAAGGAATCTGGCAACCTCCCAAAGGAACTATTAAATCAGTGAGGTGGGAACAGGGCTATCACAACCTCTGGTTCCGTTGTGTGAGATAGGAAAAGGTGCTGCCTCTGGGTGTGCAATCTCATGGGTGCGCAGCTTGACAAATGGAGCTCAGTTTGGAGTTCAGGCTCCCTTGTCTCCTGGTCTGGGCATCTTTGTGCAAGGAACAGATTTTGCAGCTGTCCGTGGGCACCAGTGGCAGGAAGCTGCTTCAACAAGCCGCCTTCCTCCAGCCCCAGACTGTCTGGCCTGTTTGGCAGGTAGAGGGATTGAACGATCAGTGAGACATTTATTAGCTTAAAAAAGGATGAAAGCCCAACTCTGAAATTCTGTGCCAATAAAAATATGCAAAGGAATAAGAATAAAATGTACACAGAGAATGGTAGTTTAAGAGTTTGAAAGGATTTTGAAAATGAACTAGTTTTTCCCTTCCTGCTCTTTAACAGACTTGGAACCCCAAAGCTAAAAGAGGAAGCAAGTAGTAGCCCCACATCTCACCCCACGTGTAAGTAGCAGGGTCTGTTCAGGGCCTGAATGCTGTGGTGCTAGGCTGTGTTCCTCCCATGCATGACCTAGGACTTGACTATCAGCAATTTCCTTAGAATATTTGATTGCTATTTTTATAAATTAAAAATTGGATGGATTTTTTTTCCTCTAAAAGGCCACTTAATATTACAACCCATCTCAAAAATACAGATAAAAAAGATAACTTCTCTGATTCAATTATTACAGGACTTCCAAGCATCATCATTATTATTTTAAATAAATCTTTATTGTTCAGATTATTACAATTGTTCCTCTTTTCCCCCCCCCCATAGCTTCCCTTCACCCAGTTCCCACCCCACTCCTTGCCCTTACCCCCCCCTCCACACACACACTGTCCTCATCGATAGGTGATTTTTGTCCAATCTCTTCCCACACCCCCTGCACCTCCTTCCCCCCGAGAATTGTCAGTCCACTCCCTTTCTATGCCCCTGATTCTATTCACCAGTTTATTGTTCATCAGATTTTTTATTCACTTGATTTTTAGATTCACTTGTTGATATGTATTTGTTGTCACTTTGTTGCTCATCATTTTAGAATACCCTTCAGCATTTCATATAATACTGGTTTGGCATTGATGAACTCCTTTAGCTTTTTCTTGTCTGTGAAGCTCTTTATCTGACCTTCAATTCTGAATGATAGCTTTGCTGGGTAGAGTAATCTTGGCTGTAGGTTCTTGCTATTCATCACTTTGAATATTTCTTGCCACTCCCTTCTGGCCCGCATAGTTTCTGTTGAGAAATCAGCTGACAGATGTATAGGTACTCCCTTGTAGGTAACTAACTGTTTTTCTCTTGCTGCTTTTAATATCCTCTCTTTGTCTTTTGCTCTTGGCATTTTAATTATGATGTGTCTTGGTGTGGTCCTCTTTAGATTCCTTTTGTTTGGGGTTCTGTGTGCTTCCTGGACTTGTAAGTCTATTTCTTTTACCAGGTGGTGGAAGTTTTCTGTCATTATTTCTCCAAATAGGTTTTCAGTATCTTGCTCTCTTCTTCTGGCAGCCCCATAATTCAGATGTTGGTATGCTTGAAGTTGTCCCAGAGGCTCCTTACACTATCTTCATATTTTTGGATTCTTTTTTCGTTTTGTTTTTCCAGTTGGGTGTTTTTGCTTCTTCATATTTCAAATCTTTAACTCGATTCTTGGGATCCTCTAGTCTGCTGTTGAATCTCTGCATATTATTCTTTATTTCAGTCAGTGTATACTTAGTTTCTGATTGGTCCTTTTTCATATCCTTGAGGTTCTCACTAAATTTCTCGGAGGTTTCTAGAAGATTCTTGAGTAACCTTATAACCATGGTTTTGAACTCTATATCCAGTATTTTGGTTCCTCCATTTCTTTCATTTGTGACTTCTTTCTTTGTCTCCGCATTTTGGCTGCTTCCCTGTGTTTGTTTCTATGTACTGGGTAGCTGCTAAGTCTCCTTGAGTTGATAGAGTGGCCTTGTGTGGTTGGTGTCCTATAGGGCCCAGTGGCTTAGCCTCCCCAGTCACCTGAGGTGGACACTCTTGGTGCACCTCTTTGTGGGCTGTGTGCACAGTCTTGTTGTAGTTAACCCTTGATTGCTGTTGGTATCACTGGGAGGAATTGACCTCCAGGCCAAGTGGCTGTCATGACCAGCTGTGTCTACACTGGAAGATCTGTTGCACAGGAGACACCCTTATGGGGCAGGACTTGCTTCAGTGGGGCTTTGGTGCTCACTGAGTCTGCCCCCTGAGTGTGTCTCTTATGGATCTGAAGAGTTGTAATCTGGTATGGTCTTACCCTTACCACTGGGTACACTGGCTCTTGGCTCTCCAAGGAGGTGCAGGGTTAGCCACTGTCTGGGGCTGCCCAACAGGAGCTACACAGACATCTGCAGATTCCTCCTGTTTGTATGGGGTTTGGAAGTGCCCAGAGGAGGCCCAGCTGTGAAGCAAGGCCGCTGCTGCTGCCACGTCTTGGGCCTTCTTTTGGAAGCTCTGGGGCTCTCTGACCCAGCTGGAGTTTGACAGGTTTTAGGCCAAAGGACAGGCCATTCATATGCAAAAGCTGATGCCCACAGCTTGGGTGGGGTTATAAATTGGGTGGGGCGGGGTCTCTGGGAATCAGCAGGGTGGAGCAAACAGCAGTGGCTGCCAGTCAGCCCTGAACCAGAGAAGTCCCCGATTCTTCGTGTCCTGCGACCCGTGCAGGAACAATGATAGCTGTGAGCGCCTCTAAGAGAAAGCCACCCTTGCGTTTCTGTCCCAATGCCAGACAGTCCAGTTTCTCCCCGTATGTGCCTGGGTCCCCGAGTCTTGCCCGGAACTGTAGTTCAGAGCAAGCGGGAGCTTGTATCTCCCTCCTGGTTAAAAGAGCAGCACATCCAGATGCCAGCACTTTCCGTGCCTCCGCACCTCTTATGGGTCTCAAATGTGCTTTCTTCACCTCTCTAGTTGTGGAACTTCCACTCAGCCAGCTTTCCTGCCATTCTGGGTGGTGGTTGTTCTGCCATTTTGTTGTTTTGATGTGGTTGTGAGAGGCAGCAAGTATAGGTGATTACCTGTGCAGCCATCTTGGTTCTCCAAGCATTATTTATAGTATTTAGAAAAAATACAATTTTCATGTCCATGGAATTGTGGCTTCTGGCAGTAATAATTCTATTACACTTGATGAGCCAACTGAGATATCTAGATTAATACAATTTGTATTTAAAGATGTCCTAAAAGGCTAAGGTAACTTCATTATCAGTACATGACTTTTAAAAGTGTAAGAGTTGAGAATCCAAGATGGCGGCGTAGGTAAACACCTAAACTGCTGCCTCGCGCAACAATTTCAAAAATTCAACTAAAAGACAAAACGTCTATCACCCAGAACCACAGGAAAGCTGGCTGAGTGGAAGTTCTACAACTAGAAGGAAAGAGAAAAGAGCATCGAGACGTGCACGAGCACTGAAAAGCTGAGGTACGGAGGCGCGTGATCCGGGCTGGCGGCGGGCGTTGCTTTTTTCAACCCAAAGGGAGACAAGCCCCCAACTACTCTGAAATCCAGTTTCTGGGGAGACGCGGGGGACCCAAACTCCTACGGGGAGAAGATGGACTCTCTGCCAGTGAGGGGGGCTTACTTGCAGAGCTGCGCGCAGGAATAATTGTTTACGGCACTGGGGCACAGGACTCCAGGACGCCCTTGGGAACACAGAGCCAGCTAACTAGCAGCCATTGCTGTTTGCCACGCCCTAGCCTAGTGACACCCTGAGACCCCGCCCTGCACAACCTACAAACCCACCCAAGCTCCAAGCAGCAGCATTAGCAGAAGAAAGCCCCGCCCTATCGCAGCTTAACCTAGCAAACTTGCAGCCTGGGTCAGACAGCTCCAAAACCTCCAAACCCCAAGCAAAGAGGAGAAAACTGTAGCTTTCACTGTAGCTCCTGCTGGATGGCCTCAGACAGTAGCTGACCTGCACCCCATTGGATATCCAGAAGCCAGTGTACCTAGCGGTCAGAGTGAGACACCAGATTTCAACTCCTCACATCCATAAGTGACACATTCAAAGGCAGACTCAGTGAGCACCAAAGCCCCACTGAAACAAGTCCTGCCCCTAAGTGTGTCTTCAGTGCAGCAGTTCTTCCATTATAGACACAGTGAGTGCTCACAGCTAATTGGCCTTGAGGTCAATTCCTCCCAGTATACCAACAGCAATTAAGGCTTTAACTGCACCAAGTCTTTGCACTCAGCCCACAAAGGGGTGTACCAAGAGTGTCCACATCAGGTGATTGGGGAGGCTGAGCTACTGCCCCCTATAGGTCACCTACCACACAAAGCTACTCCATCAACACAGGGAAGCAGCCAAAATGAGGAGACAAAGAAACATGTCACGAATGAAAGAAATGGAGGAAAGCAAACTACTGGATGACATAGAGTTCAGAACCACATTTATAAGGTTACTCAAGAATCTTCTTAAAACCGCTGAGAAACTTGATGAGACCTTCAAGGAGCTTAATGAGAATGCCAAAAAAATGGAAAAGGATCAGTCAGAAATGAAGCATACACTGTCTGAAATAAAGAATATACAGAAACTCAACTGTAGATCAACGTACCCCAAGAATCAAACCAAAGATCTGAAATATGTGGAAACAAAAAACATCCAACCAGAAAAACAAAAAGAAAAAAGAATCCAAAAATATGAAGATAGTGTAAGGAGCCTCTGGGACAACTTTAAGCGAACCAACATCCGAATTTTTGGGGTGCCAGAAGAAGGGAGAGAGCAAAATATTGAAAACCTATTAGAAGAAATAATGACAGAAAACTTTCCCTGCCTGGTGAAAGAAATAGATGTACAAGTCCAGGAAGCGCACAGAACCCCATACAAGAGGAATCCAAAGAGGACCACACCAAGACACATCATAATTAAAATGCCAAGGGCAAAAGACAAAGAGAGAATCTTGAAAGCAGCAAGAGAAAAACGGTTAGTTACCTACAAGAGAGTACCCATACGACTATCAGCTGATTTCTCAACAGAAACTATGCAGGCCAGAAGGGAGTGGCAAGAAATATTCAAAGTGATGAACAGCAAGAACCTACAACCAAGATTACTCTACCCAGCAAAGCTATCATTCAGAGTTGAAGGTCAGATAAAGAGCTTCACAGACAAGAAAAAGCTAAAGGAGTTCATCACCACCAAACCAGGATTACATGAAATGCTGAAGTGTATTCTTTAAGGAGAGGAAGAAGAAGAAAAAGTTAAAGATAAAAATTATGAACAACAAAATGACATCAAATACATACCTACCAACAAGTGAATCTAAAAATCAAGTGAATAAAAAATCTGAAGAACAGAATGGACTGGTGAATATAATAGAATCAGGTACATAGAAAGGGAGTGAACTGACGATTCTCAGGGGAAGCAGGTGTGAGTGGTGCGGGAAGACCTTGGACAAAAATCTTACTCCTATGGATGAAGACAGTGGCGGGGGTAAGGGCATGGGGTGGGGTGGGGAATCAGGTGGAGGGGAGCTATGGGGGAAAAAATAGAGGAACACCTGTAATAATCTGAACAATAAAGATTTATTTAAAAAAAAAAAAGTGTAATAGTTATGCCCTAACCAGTTTGGCTGAGTGGATAGAGTGTCGGCCTGCGGACTCAAGGGTCCCAGGTTCGATTCCAATCAAGGGCATGCACCTTGGTTGCGGGCACATCACCAGTAGGGGGTGTGCAGGAGGCAGCTGATTGATGTTTCTCTGTCAATGAAGTTTCTAACCCTCTCTCCCTCTCCCTTCCTCTCTGTAAAAAAAATCAATAAAATATATTAAAAAAATAAAAGTGTAATAGTTATTAAACAGTAAGACATCTAACCACTCTAATATGATTTTCTGTTTTCCCAGGTCAGGTGGCAAAAGTTTAATGAGCAATTAATTATTTGATGAATCAAATATGTATTATTTTTTGCTCCAAGGGTTTGGGTAGCATTGATTCAGATGAAATACTAGAGTTTTTCTTAAGTATTTTACCTTTAAGGAATAAAACCTGCCATAGGAATTATCTCCAGGTTCTCCAAATCCTATATTATACCTAACTTCACTCCCTTGCTAATTAGTATTCATAAAATCCACAAATCTTAGAGCTAAATTTTATTTTAGAAATCATTTAGTACCTCATTTTACTCAAGTGTCAGACAATAGGGTTGCCATAACAAAGTACGCTAAACTGGGTACTTAAACAACAGAAATTCATTCTCAAGGACATCAGTCATTGGATTAAGGGCTCTTCTTAGTCCAGTATGACCTCATTTTTTATTTTATTTTTTTATAGTCAGGTCTTTATTTAAAGATCTGATCAGCCAACTTAACTTTTTTCATCAACACAGGGAGCAGAAACCTTTATAGGCTTCATAGGCTTTTGGTTAGGTGCTGCCTTTGTGGGAGCCTTAGTAGCAGCCATTGCTGTCTTTTTAGACACTTGCTTAGCCTTTTTTGCTTCCTTGGCAGCCCTGATAGCTTGTTCTTGATGAGACTTCGTAACTTCAAGTTTCTGATTCTTCTTGGCCATTATATCATCCAGAGATGCACTGGTCATGACCCTCTGGAATTTGACCACAAGGCAGGGTCTTTTCTTTTGAATTTCTTCCAACTGTCCCTTTTTGTGTATTCTTCTTTAGAGGACAGTCCAGTTTTATCTGCAAACATCAGTGATGAGAGAGAATCATTAATCGGCCGCCTCCCGCGCCCTCCCTCCCCCAACACCAACGGGGATCGAGCCTGCAGTCCAGGCATGTGCTGCAGACCAGAATCGAACCCGGGACCCTTCAGTCCACAGGCTGACGCTCTATTCACTTGAGCCTAACCAGCTAGGGCCACAGACCATTCTTGTCCCTGCAAAGCTTATCGTCTCATGGAAAAACATGATAAGTCGACCAATAGGTTTCGTTAGGAAAAATGAATATGTTTACAAAATGGTTTACATAGTGTGGTTAGAGGAGGCCTCAGAGGATATGGCATTTAATCTGGGTCTTAGAGGATGACAATGGGACAGATAAGGAGAAGAATCTTCCAGATGGAGGCTACAGCAGAAACAAAGCTTCCAAGGTGGGAAAGAACTCAACACTTTCCTGGGACTGAAGGAACAAAGAGGGGAAACGATAGGAGATGAGATCAAAGATGTAGGCAGGAGCCATACCTGATGGGCAGTGAGTGGCTGCCAAACATTTTTACAGCAACCCTGCAGCTAAGAAACAGGTACATATGTGCACAGATATGCAACCGGATGGTAAAGAGCAGATAGAAGCAGTTAGATTTTCAGTCGTATTTTGGAGGGAGCACCTTAGGATCCTAATGCACAGTGTGTGGGAGGGTGAAAGAATTCAGGATGATGCTCAGCATTTTGCACAGTTGGGTCAAGGGCAGTGAAATGGGGAAGCTTAGGGGAAGAAAGATTTTGTTGGAGGGGCGGGGGCTGTAAACAGTTCAGTGTTTGACATGTTCAATTTTAAGTGGATATGCCACCTAGTGAATATGTTTCTGAAGCTCAGAGACAAGGTCTGTCTGATGATATAAATGTAGGTATTGGTGACTATATAAATATAGGGTGTCCCAAAAAATGTGTACACCCACTTTGAATAAGTATAAAGGCAGGGTTTATTATAATACATTTCATTTAAAAATATTTTTATTGATTTCAGAGAGGAAGGGAGAGGGAGAGAGGGATAGAAACATCAATGATGAGAGAGAATGATTGGTCGGCCGCCTCCTGCACACGCCCCACTGGGGATTGAGCCTGCAACCTGGGCATGTCCCCTGACGGAGAATCGAACTGTGATCTCCTGGTTCATAGGTCGACACTCATCCACTGAGCCATGCCGGCTGGGCAAAATACATTTTATTTTCAAAATTGAGCTTTCGGTTGTTAAAGTGTGAACATATTTTTGGGGGACAGCCAGTAGATAAATGTAAAGCCATGGAAATGGGTGAGGTTAGAAGAAAGGGAGTAGAGGGAAGAAAATGGGGTAAGCCTCAAGAAACTGAAAACAAACCACAAAGCACATTAGTTACCATTATTGTGTGCATAGCATAGTGCAGAGCAAGGTGTGGTTGGTGAAGACTTGGAATCCCAAAGCCCAGCGTGTGAATTCTAGCCCTGATGTGTCCTAGTCCTGGGACTACAGTAAGTCATTTAACCTCTCTGAGCTTCTGTTTCTCCCTCTGTAAAATGGGAACAATACCCACTGCTTCCCAGGGCCCCAGTAAGTGTTGTTTCCTATCTCTTTCCTCCCGGGCATGTGGTTCTGGGCTGCTGCAATGAGGAAGAGAAGAGAGGACCAAAAAAAAAATATATATATATATATATATATATATATATATATATATATATATATTTAGTGCTTTGCTTAAAGCCATCCAAACAGAAATCGTATTGCATAGGTATTTAATTTAATACCTAATTCCTGTTGAGGGAATGTATGTTCCTTTATCCCTCGGTTGGTGTGAATTGGGAGAGCCCAATCTGTTGCCTTCTGAGTCAGTCTCATTTTTTGTGTGCAGTATGCTTACCGGGATTCTGTTTAAGGATATTTATTTCTCATTCTAAAAAGCTTCTAAATGCCATTCAGTATCTTCATCTGGGGCCGAATTGAGGAAACAGCCATCCAAAGCAATTTTGACTATTTCTGGACTTTAGCTTTAATCACTTCAGGTACCTGATGGGAGCCATGCGGTTTTGCATATTTAAAAGCCACTGGAACAATAGATCACTGTTACTGTTCTGTTTGGCAGGTCACGGTTGAGTTCACACTGGCGAGTAAGCTCACAGGGTAACCGCATCCTGGCTCACCCGCTGAATCAGAAGGGGATGGAAGGAGGTGGGAATCTGCTGATTCGTAAGCAGATTAGAATTTGAGAGCATTTCAGTGTGCTGAAAAGCAAGTTGTTATCCATATTAGATCACTAAAATACTTTATTCCATCACCCATTATCACTAAGTGAAGCTGACAGAGCATGCTCCTCGTGAAGTACGTCTTAGGAATTGCCTCTGCTCTTTCACCTCTAAAAGTCTTTCAGCCATGAGCAGCTAACATTTTTTGAGCCATGAGAAATTGGGCACAAATTAAATCTCAAGGAATAGCAAAATATGGAAATAACATAGGAATAAATCACATTTTCAACCTAAAAATCCAGCTTATTTAAAAAAATATATATGTTTGTTGATTTCTGAGAGGAAGGGAGAGAGAAACATCAATGATGAGAGAGAATAATTGATTGGCTGCCCTCTATATGCCTCCCCCACTGGGGGTTGAGCCTGCAACCTAGGCATGTTCCCTGTCCAGGAATCAAACCGTGACTTTCTGGTTCATAGGTCGATACTCAACCACTGAGCCATGCTGGCTGGGCAAACCAGCTTTTTTTTTTTTTTTAAACCAGCTCATTCTTTAGTCTTTTTCATAAGATATTTTTTGAAAAGTGAGTTACCCATTAAAGTTCTGTTTCGTAAAAGCGGAAGAAGATGTGTGTGTGTGTGTGTGTGTGTGTGTGTGTGTGTGTGTGTGTTTCACTAGGTTTTCTAGAGCAGCGGTCACCAACCAGTGGTCCACGAGGTCTGAAAGGTTGGCGCCCGCGGTTTAGAGGACAGGCAATCCTGCCTCCCTTTGAGAGGCACACATGGTCCCTGCCGGCTCCTTGCCACTCTCGGGGAATTGGCCTCAGCAGCCACAGTGTGGCCTGCACAGCCGCAGGGGTGCCGTTCACAGAGCAGCCATCATGGATGGACATTTTCTGGCAGACGTCAGCGAAGTGTTGGAGGGTCATTTTCCCATCACACGAATGCTCTGTAGGGTCAGCAGTGGAGCTGCCCCACAGGCCTCTAACATGTGAGTCTCAGAAGCGATTTTCCTTCAAGGATAACCTTGGTCTCAGTGAAAGCAGGAACTCATAAACTTCTATAAGGGGTTTGGCATGTTCTGGGTGTGTGTGGGGGTGGGACTTGGCTCAAATCCCTGATCTCTGTACCCGTACCTTCCTTGTGACTTCTTGGAATTTTTGACCTTCTTCTCAAGGTCTCCCCAAATCGGCTTCTCTGTCCAAGTGAGCCGCTCAGGTGGCCCCATGCTAGCCAGTTCCTTATCCTTGTACCCGTCCCCGTTTTGTTTAAGGAAGTCCAGTCACTTAGATTTTGTAAGTCCAGAAATGTCATGGAAAGTCTCAGGAATGGTTACACTGTCACTGTAGCCATTTGGCACCACACTGGTTTCCTCACTTCTCTTGAATCCACCTGTCTCCTGACCTTTGACCCTCTGCTGTGGTTTCTAGACCAAGACTTGCCCCCACAAGTTCACTTGTATCAGGCCTATGTTGGCTAGTCTACCTTGAAATTCTGGTGAATAAAAATGTTTAAAAAATAAATGTATTTTAAATCGTGTTTTAATTCATTTTGAATAGGTATTACATTCATATGGTTTCCCTCCTCAGTGACAATGTAATTCATTTCTTATGTATCCTTCCAGAGGTATTTTGTCTACAAGCAAATTAATTCATATTCATCTTCTCCCCTTTTTATATATATATAATCAGTAGCTTACCATACACGGGGCTCTGAACTTAGCCTTTTTCACTTAATTTTACAGTGAGGATTTTCTTCACCTCACTTCTGTCATGGAAGAAAGGGGAAGGAGAAGACCTCACCAGGGAAAGCATCCACGCTGTGGGCGGACACCAGGGGTCGCTGGCGAGCACACGTGCCTCAGGGCAGGGAGGGGAGGTGCAGGGACTCAGACCCAAGAGGGCTGGGTTGGTTTCTCCAAAGATTCGGGAGAGGAGAAGGTGGGACTCGGCTGGGATCTCAGAACCGGGAGACATGCCTTTTGAGGCCTTCCTGCCATGGCCAGGTGACAGAGGCCAGCGGGAACGAAGACCTCCGATCTTCCCAAGGCGCAGGCCAGCTCTTCCCTTCAGGAGGTTCAGGCTCATGCACTCTCACGTAAGCTCTGGTTTTGGACACTTTAAATATTTTAGGGTTTCAAATCCTCCATTTCCAGGCTTGGAAACAGAAAGGGGTGAAGACACGAAGTATTTCTGGGACAAGTGGCTAGTGTAAACACGGGCACCAGGAGCTGCTTCTGGAATTTTCCACTTTTCTCCTGAGGGTCAGTAACCCAAAGAATCTCCAAAAAATCAGTTTCTCAGGCCCAGGATTGCTGGGCAGCTAGTTCCACCCACAACTTCTTCAAAGGATGGTAAACCTCTGAGGTCAGAACCACGGAGATGGTTATTGCGGATGTGTGTGTGTGTGTGTGTGTGTGTGTGTATGCGTGCTTTGCAGAAGGGCTTTTCTGAGGTAAAGCGAAGTTCATGAGCCGAGACGGAGCTGAGCTGTCCAAATTGGTTTCAGCTGACAGCCTTTGTTAGTGGCGGCTGTACTCCTGCTATATGTCTTGTTATTTTTTTCATTTTCTCTCTGAATCCATTTCTTGAGCTTGGGGCCTCAAAAATAACAAGCTCTTAAATGACTGAGTATGCTCTCAGGCGCCATGGAGCCCAGCATTCCCCTTCTGTTCTGAGCAGTACTCTGGGTCCTCGTTTTCCAAGTCCCATAGAACAGTGGCGGGGAGCCACGGCAGGAGGGAAAGGAAGGGCAAGAAAGGGGAGGTGAAAGAGTGGGTCAGAGACACAGAAAATGCTCCCCAAAGGCGGCAACCTTCTAGAGCATTCTTTTTTTTTTAATTTTATTTTTTTATTGTTTTAAGTATTACAAATAGTAGTACATATGTCTCCTTTTTTTCCCCCCATTGATCTCCCCCCGACCTCCCCTACCCCCCAGTACATGCCTTACCCTGCCCACCCTCCCCCCCGCCCCAGTGTCTTATATCCATTGGTTGTGCTTACATGCATGCGTACAAGTCCTTCGGTTGGTCTCTTACAGCCCTCCTCGCCCAACCTCCCCTGTCTTCCCAATGTAGTTTGACAGTCTGTCCAATGCTTCTTTGCCTCCTTATCTTTTTCCCACCATTTCTTTCCTTTAAAAAATTTTGCCTTTGCAGACTAGAAATAAACATATAATAACAAAACAAGATAAAACAAAAAAATGTTTGAGTCCCAATTTCAATGTCCAACAGTTCTGAGTCCCCGTTTCAATATCTAACAGTTCCTTATGTGTACATGTCAGCAATGATATCTGGATGGTGGGCACATGGTGGCAATGCAGGTCCGACCCTCTCTGGTTTGGTCCTAGGCAACCTGCAGCGGTGCACAGCTGCTGACTGTTCTAGAGCATTCTTTAGCAATCTCAAGATTGCACTTCAGTTTGGATTGCTGAGCAAATGCCTTTTGGAAATGGACGCCTCTTAGGCTCTGGCTCACAGCCTCCTGAACCATGGCAGGGCACCTATAGGAAGCAGTGGGCATGCCCTCAGATGTGGCCTCGCACCTCTGCCTCTAGACAGAACCAGAGTCGGAGTGAAGCGCAGCCCACGTGAACGGAAATAGCACAGACACTGGGAGAACCGCAAGTCCAAGGTCACAGTGATCGTGGGGCCTTGGGGGCATGTGGGGATGGGTCCCTAGGGATGACGTGGGGCTGTGAAATACATGGATGGCAGTGGGAAACTGACTGACATCTGGGCTGGGCCTGCCAGGCTGCTGGCCTGCCCTTTGAGACCGGAACAAGAGGGGTGACCTGCAGCGAACCAGGCAGATAACAGAGCCACCTGGGCGGTGCTGAGGAGGGTGCAGGTGCTGAGGGAGGCAGGAATGTTAGAATGCTCTCTTTGCTCGAGAGAACCAGAGATACTTCCTTAAGGATAAGGCAAGGAGGGCTGGGTGTTTTTGAGAGGCTCAGGGTGGCTGTTGTTGGCAGTAGACATGCTGCTACCGAACTGGCCTCCCTGGTACCAATGGGATGGTCACCTTCCATAATGGCAGACACAGTGGATGGAACGAACCTAACTGGTGGGGGAAAGTCAACACTGGTTTATAATGGTGAAGACCCTATAGCTTAAGACTTGACCTCAAGAAGGCTCTCCTCCTCCCGTAGCCTCTCCTCCAGCCCAGAGCACCAATCAGCAGCCCCGATTGCACTCCCACTCCCACTAAGTCCTGCTCGGTGGGAACACACCTCCCCTGTGAGAAACCCTCTCCACCCTCACGCCACTGCCTGGGTTCAGGCCCCAGCCGTGCTTGTTCAGGTTATGCTAGGAGCCTCTTGACTTCCTCCCTCTCTCTAAACTTGTCACACGGGTCTTTCTCAGCTCAAGGCTGCTCAAGCCACTTCTCTGCATATACTTTCAGTGGCTTTCCACTGCCCTCAGAGCAAAGCCGCCATCCTCCCCGCCCGCCCCCCCTCCCCGCCCCCTCCGCCTGCTGGGGTGTGCATGCCAGCGGGTGACTGAGCTGGCCATGCCTGCCCTCCTCCGTCTCTGCGCTCCTGCTATCCAGACCTGCCAGGCTTCTGCTGGCCCGTCCATTCATCCCGATTCTCAGCCCCAATGCCTCTTCCATTTGGTCTTGTTATTCTGGTCAACACTTGCTCCCCTTTCAAGTCTCAGCACTAGAAACATCTCCGTGACACTTTCCTGAGGCTCCCAGAGAGAACCACTTCCCTCTTGTGCCCCCATTGTACCCAAGTCATCTCCCTATCATAGTAAATATGTTGTGTCCCAAGGTACCAGCTCCAGGTGCAAAACCTCACAGTTCCTTTCCTGGTTCATAGCCGTGCCTTTTCACTGTGCCCTACAAGGTGGCAGGGGCCAGGGAGCACCCTGAAACCTCTTTTATAGAAACACTGATGCCATTCACGAAGGCTCCACCCCTAGGACTTAAGCACCTCCCAAAGGCCCACCTCCTAATACCACCATCTCTGGGGGTCAGATTTTAACATGACTTTTGGGGGGATCCATTCAGACCATAGCAAGTATTATAATCAAGTGGTGAGATCCTGTTCCTTTCCCTGTGCACGCAGCCCAGTCCCAAACATTCCAAGGTAGCAAGCACTTTTGGCTTCAGAGAGAGCTGTGGCCTTTAAGGAGTGGGCATGCTGTACTCTGAGGGGGCTGCCCACACAGCCCCAGGACAAGGCAAGCATCGCACCATTTATCATAGAAATTGATTTTTCTCCAGCATGTATTACTAAGATATATCCATCTTACTTTGAACTTGGAATGTGCTGCAGCACAAAAATCACAACAAGCATTCAGCAGCAAGGTCAGCCAAAGGTATTGATGCTCAGAGACGTAAGTTGTTTCATTCTGATCTCAGCGAGAATCGCGAATGGCTCTGCAGTTTGCACAAAACTCCCTCCAGCCATTTCAGCCCTGTCTTGCGTGTCTTAAGAGCCAGAGTCAAGACCTACCAGCTCACAAGCCTTTTATTGGCCATTAGTCAGATTACTACACTTGTTGGAGGCCCTTAGAAATGTGGGTTGTAGTAGCGCTCATTCCCACTTGCACACTCACTCGTACAGACCTGTTTTTGAGCCCGTGTTCACACATGGGTCTTCCCTCTGAGCTGAGCTTCCCAAGGGGCTGTGTCTTACGAGCATTCACTGCTTTCCTCACCCCTAGCATAGGTTGCAGCTCACAGCTCATGGTCAGGGCACACTCACTGGTGAGCGAATGAAGATTCGAAAAGCAGAGTTTGTAATTTATGTGCTATCGAGATTTAATAATCCCATAAAAATTCCAATAAGATTGGGTTTCTCAGACATCTGCATAGTGGCTTTTCCATTTCTTTCCTATTTTCTTTCATGTCCAGCCCTTGTATTGGACAGTCTCCATTACATAAGCCTGCTCAGTCTGGCTTTGGACCCAGTCACAGCCCTTGATAAACATAGCTGTGGTTGGATAGAAGAAAATATGTTTCTTTTAACTGTTATGTAAAATCTAGAATTTAGTATCTTTGAGGCTGTCTAGGGTGCTAAGGAGGTTGATCATGTTGCCTATTGGGGACATCAGACTTGTCTGGATTATAAACGAGGGTAGCGGGACATCCTGATTACGATCCTTCCTTTGTTATTCGGGTGTTGTGTCTGGAGGTGGGTGGGATCACCAGGGGGTTATTGGAAGTTACTGTGACTTTGGCCTGTAAAAAGTTGTGTGCCGCCCAGCCGGTGTGGCTCAGTGGTTGAGCATTGACCTATGAACCAGGAGGTCAGGGTTCAATTCTGGTCAAGGGCACATGACCGGGTTGTGGGCTCAATCCCCAGTGGGGGGCATGCAGGAGGCAGCTCTCATCATTGATGTTTCTATCTCTCTCTTCCTCTCCCTTCTTCTCTGAAATCGATAAAAAATTGGGTTAGAAATTAGCTGGGGCATTGCTTGGTTCACATGGTGTGGGACACAATGAGGTCAAAATAACCTCCCAACATCCTACTTACCAAATGGCTCCTGATTTTTCTTTATATTATCCTCCGACTTAGCATGGCTATCAGCAGAAGAGGTTCTCGTGGCTGAAAGCAAATCTGTGCCCTTTCACAGCAGGCTTTATCAGTCTAGAGAAGGTACAGCATTTGATGTTCACCTGGAAAAGTAGTTTCCTATCGTTTAATCTTATGTTCCTTTGATTATTGAGAGCAATATTTGCAGACAACAGTGCTCCACTTTGCTATATTGAATAATTCAAGTTTATTATTAACCAGCTTGATAGAAACCAGACACTCAAACATTACACTGGTTAAAATCATATGAATTTTAAGACTCTTATAGGGCAAACTGTGGAACATTTGAAAAATTCTTGAGCAAAGTGTGTGTAAATGGAATGATAAATTTCCCCAACTGTTATGGAAATGCAGTGATTTGTATTAATAATCTGCCTGAATGCAGAATCCTGAATGAGCTCTGTGTTTTTATTTATATCCTTCCTTGTATATTGGCAGCTTGTCCCGAATAGCCATTGGGCAGCCTTAAGCCTAGGGAACATGGATCTCATTTTTATCCACAACAAAATCCTAGATGTGTTGACAATGAGAGATTAGATGGAAAAAATTAGAGTTGAAAAGGAGAGGGAAGATGGAAGAGAGCTCTAAAGAAGACATTTCAGCCAGGTACCTCTGGGTCCCTTCAAACTTGCTGTGGCTTCTCTTGACGTTTTGGCAGCACTCTCACTAAAACAGCATTACTATGGCCTCTGCTCTTCTGTGTGCTGCTGATTTAAAGGACCAGGAGGACCAGGAAAGCTGAGCAGAGTGCTTAGTCAGAGGAGGGGAGCCGGGTAGCAAGGGATCTGGGTAACCAAGAGGCTGCCTAAAGCCAAAAGCACTGGTTTCACTAGAAATGAAGGCCTGCTATTTGCAGTATGTTCTCCGGAACCCTGTGCTGTTGCTGCCACACCCCACGGAGGAGGCCAGGGCTCTCAGAACAGCCAATTCTGCATGCTCTTACCTAGATCACAGCCCGCACCAGCCAGTTCCTCTCCAGGGGCTCTGAGGTGAGTTTAAATGAGGAATCTTCCTGAGAGGCATTTGCATTTTAATTGGGAACACTTTAAAAGAAATAGAATTCTTACTATTATTTTGTAAATATTGTTTTGTAAGTATAACATACATGCAGAAAAGTGTCCAAGTTTCAAGTATACGCCTTGAATTTTGACCAGACAATGTCAAACCTAGATCAAGACTAACAGCACCTTGTGCCACATCTGGATCACCCTGTCGTCAAAGGTAATGACTTTTCTGATTTCTATAACCACAGGTTAGTTTTCTGTGTATTCAATGGCTTTGTAAGGTATATACTTTTTAAAAAAATCTGGTTTTGTTTGCTCAACATTATGTCTGTTAGAGTTACCAATGTTGTTGCTAGTAGCAGTGTTTATTCTTTTCCATTGCTGTCCAGTATTCCATTTAAAACCCCCTCTCAATTTACCCATTCTATTATTGATGAACATTTGGATGAGTATTCTTAAACATGTTCTTTCGTCTACATATGAGCATTTCTTTTGGGTATATACCTAGGAGTGGAATTGCTGGGTCATAGAATGTGCATATTTTGCTGGCAGCAACCCCTCTGGGTAGTTTTAACACAAACAGGGCCCCAGGCCTCAGATATGGACAAGTTCCAAAGTAGTTCCACCAATTTACATTCCCACCAGCAGCATGAGTACCAGTAACTGCATGCCTCACCAAAATGTGGTATTGTCAAATTTTTAATATTTGTTTGTTTTAATTTAGCCATTCTGATGGGTGGGTGATGGCTTTAATTTGCATTTCCAGGTGACTGAGCATCTTTTCATAGATTATTGGCCATTTGTGTATGATCTTCTGTGTAGTGCCTATTCAATTGAGAATAGATGTCTTTGGATGTCTATTTATCCACATATCACAAATGTATATTATAGATTGATACACATAATTTTTAAAAGCATAACTGGGAAAATGTAGGGCATAATTTTGTTTTCTTTCCAATGATGGGAGTGACTGCCTCCCATTTATCAAAACAATATATGAGCCACCTGGACATCCTTACCGTAGCCCTAAAAACGCCATACTGTGGTACATGTCATGCATGGATTATCTGTACACAAAGGCAATATACCCCTCCAGTGTTTTCAGAAACATTTGAATATTTCTCCCATCATTGTGTTTTCCTGGGTAGTGGAGTGTCTTTAATTTTAATGAGGTGACTCTTGATGGCAGGTCTGGGTGGGGTGGGAGGGCAAACAGCACTACTATCCCCTGAGTCTAACTGGACTGTAGGAACAAAGTGTCTATGTGAGGAGGTTGGTTGGCTAATCAGATGGTGTTGAAGATCTAGATGCAGCCAGTTTGCCCACCATAAGGCAATGCATCTGAGTTTGGCCTGTGGCCTCACATAACCTTGTCATGTGGACTCTGGGATGAAAGTGACGCTGGATTCAATGCTTGTTTTGTCTCTGAAATGCCTAGAGGGCCCTCCATTGGCTGGGTGGTATTCTGCTTGGGCAGTAGCTTTGCAGACCGCACATTCCTGGGAGTACTTGTCAGAGGTGGAGGTCTGGTGGAGTGGTGTCTCCAGCCTGGTGCTGTTGGGGGCTCCATCCGGAATGGGGTCCAGCCCTCTGCCTGTCCACCGGGTCAGCAGGGTGTAAGTTGGCAGCGCTGTTGAGAAGACAGCCTGACATGGATGCAGAAATGTGCTAAGCTGAGAGTTTCCCACTACATGTCACTGGGAGGCTGTGGCCGAGGCCTCTCCTGTGGACGGGACCTCCTTCCTCTTACCCCCTGTTCCCCAGGCCAGTGAGAAGACACTGTCCTGCCTTAGCAGTGTGGGGCCGGGACCCTGAGGGGAGCCCAAGGGGGGGCTCTGTGCCCAGTGGAAACATCTCATGTGCTGGGCTCAGAGCTTCAGGCGTCCGGAGGAGGGCTCCGCAGCTGCCACGTGCGGGCATACCCCGGGCTCTTGTCAGCAGGTGCAGTAGGTGTGGGGAAGTCCATGATTCTAGGATTTCTAACAATTCCCAAGTGAGGCTAATGCTGCTGGGTCTGGGACTACAGGCTGAGCAGTGAGGGGCTAGAGCAGAGGGTCTCAATGTATGGGCCACCCCACAGCAGCAGCACCCCCGGGGGGGGGCTTTCTCAAAATGCACACTCTTGGGCTGAACCCCGGGTGTATTGCCACAGGAATGGTGGAGGTGACCTCCTCGCCCCTGGCAATCTGTGTTCTAACAAGCCCTCCAGGTGATTCTGATGTTTGAGAACCATGGGCTTAGGGCATAGGCCCACTTTTTAATCTGATGCCACCAATGTGCCAGTATGTTTTCTCTGGAATAACAGAGGAGAAACTTTGAGAATATTAACGTGTCTGTGTAACGGCCAACTGTGAACGGAAAGTTCCTTGAGCGGATCACAGATAACCCCTCCGGACACCAGCCGCCCACACCTGCCGCTCCCATTTGGCTAACAGCTGTGACGAGGAGGCAGAAAGACTTGTATTTTATTCCAAAAGAAGTTCATGTTCACTTCTTAAACCTTACACGGCACTGAATGTTATACCCGAAGAAGTGAAGGTTCCTCTGCTCTGACTCCCCCCATTTCCTGCGGGAAGTAACCACTGCTTTCAATTTGACATGGAACATCAGACCTTTTCTTTTAAAATTGATTTTTTAGAGGGAGCGGGAGAGGAAGAGGGAGACAGAAACATCAAAGATGAGAATTATCTATAGACTGCCTCCTGCATGCCCCCTACTGGGGATCTAGCCCACAACCTGGGCATGTGCCCTGAGCAGGAATCGAACCTGGGACCTCTTGGTTCCTGGGTAGACACTCAACCGCTGAGCCACACCAGTGGGCTGCACCATAGTTTTGTCTTTGCACAAGTAAAGGATTTTACACAGATACACTATAGAGAGTCCATTTTTAACTACAACAATTACCATGCCCTGCATATTGTTCGCCAATTTGTCCATCGCATCTCACCATTTTCCACGGGGATGTGGAAGTTTCTGAAAACCTCAGGGCCACAGGGGAGCCAGCTCTGTGATCACCCATGTTGGTGTGGAGGTGCCCTGCCGGGGCTCTGCCCCACGGTGAGCTCCCAGTGGGGAGCAGGGCACGCAGGCTCCTTGCTTTGGCTGGGCCACACTCCATCTGATACACCAGCTCCCTCTGATGTTGCCCCGGAGAGGGATAGTTAGCATACCGTGTCTCATCGCCTGCTTCTGCCTCTGTCCTTCTTTCTATACCCCGCTTGTTGGGAAGGACAAACCTGTCTCCTTCCTGTTAATAGGAATGAGTCTGGGGTCATCCAGAGTGCATTCTACCCTATGGAAGGAGCCTGGTGATCTGCATTGGTTCCCAGTAAAGGAAGCGCATCAGGTCCAGCTGGCAGCAACCCCTCTGGGCAGTTTTACACAAACAGGTGGAGTGCATTTTGTTGGATAGATGAGAGGAGGAGGCTCTAGGCTGAGCTTCCAGAGTGACTCCCGGAACAACTCTGCAGAATTAGCTCATTGAGGATGCTGGGGCTGCTGGGAAGTCAGGAAACCTGTCCCAAGCACAGGGCCCCCAGCCTCAGCCAGCATCCAAGCCAGCGCAGTGTGTGCCCTGTGTTCTGCCAGTGGAAAAGCCACTGTACCAGGGATCTGCAAACCTCCTGTGGTGTCTGCTGGGTGGAAGCCAGGTAACGGGGAGCCTGAGATATAAGGGGATCAGGAAAATGCCATCTTGTTTTCCAGCCTCTTCTGTGTACCTGGGGTGGGTGGGGGTGGGGAGTGGGGTGGGGTTGTGGAATAGAGATGTGAGACACGATGTACACACAGAACAACCAAGGACTAGATAGAACGAATATAAAACTATGCTGTTTAATATTCCCCCAGTACAGTGGTAATTCCACAGCCTTAGCATTTAAATTCTCCACAGTGGTTCTCAACCTTTCTAATGCCGCAACCTTTAATACAGTTCCTCATGTGGTGGTGACCCCCAACCATAAAATTATTTTTGTGGCTACTTCACAACTGTAATTTTGCTACTGTTATGAATCGTAATGTAAATGTCTGTGTTTTCCGATGGTCTTAGGCTCTACAGCAGCGGTCTCAACCTGTGGGTCGCGACCCACAGGTTGAGAACCACCAGCAGGGTCGCCTAAGACCATCAGAAAATACAGACATTTACATTACGATTCATAACAGTAGCAAAATTACAGTTGTGAAGTAGCCACAAAAATAATTTTATGGTTGGGGGTCACCACCACATGAGGAACTGTATTAAAGGTTGCGGCATTAGAAAGGTTGAGAACCACTGTGAGCGCTCTGGGGTTCAGAAGTTTCCCAGGCATTATGGAAAGTGATGATCCTTTATTTGTCCTCCACAAAATGCTCAGTGCCACATCTCCAGGCCAGATCAAGATACTAAGGGGACCTCAGAATAAAAAGAGTTGCCCAGACCTTGGGGGCTGTATGGTCTAGTGG
The DNA here is from genome assembly GCA_026230045.1 of Corynorhinus townsendii. Taxonomy (NCBI): domain Eukaryota; kingdom Metazoa; phylum Chordata; class Mammalia; order Chiroptera; family Vespertilionidae; genus Corynorhinus; species Corynorhinus townsendii. The sequence continues at coordinate 8,308,019 of JAPDVU010000012.1, forward strand.
GGACTCGTAGGAGCTACCTAATGAGAACAATCACTGTTAAGCAACGACGCTGTACTGTTTTGTGGTTGCTGTACCCACATCATCTCATTCTTGCCTCATAATAGCCTGACAAGTGAGGGTTATTTATCCTTTTGACAGATGAGCCACCCGAATTTCAAAGGGGTCACAGCTCGCACATGGCAAGGCTGGGATTCGAACCCAGAACTGGTTCCAGTCAAAGTTAATGCTTTTTTCACCTTATCGCACTGATTCCCGTAACTGCCCCAGCATTGGAACACAAGCACACATTCAGGCTAATTGCATTTTTACAGATTGAAACCAGGGATTAGAAATTGTGGTCTCTGGGTCAAATCGAGTCTGTTGCCTGGCGTTTTGTAAGCACAGTGTTATTGGAGAGAGCCATGCCTGTTTGTTTACGTGTTGTCTACAGAGGCTAGTGCCACCGCAGCAGCACCTAAAAAGCAGGAAATATTTACTCTCAGGCTTTGTACCTAGTGTGCCCTGATTTAAACAATTTCAAGCAGATTCCTTTTCATTCCTTGTCTTTCAAATAAGAGCACAACAAACCAAGTGTCTGAGGATTTCATATCCGGTGGTGCCTCTTTGGGAGCTCTCCCAGGCATACTCAAGTACATGAAGAGGAAAGTCCTCAGGGAAGAGCACATGGTCTTAAGGAAATGTGTGCTCAAGTCCTGGTCCTGCCACTTACTAGTTCTATGGACTTTGAGAAATGGCTTAATCTCTTGGTTCTTATTTATTCATGCATTAATTCAAAACCATTTATTGAGTACCTACTGTGTGCCAGTTATTATTCTACACATTGGGGACAAAGTAGTGAATTAAACACAAAAATCCCTGGTGCAGTTGTCATTCCACCAGGTGGAGGCAGACACTAAAAAAAGAACGAAAAACGTATAACACGAAGATGACAATCAGTGTCAGGAAGGAAAATAGAACAAGAAAGAGGGGCAGGAAATTTCAGGGCAGGGAGAGAGGGTGTAGACAGGCTGCAATTTTAAGTTGGGTGGTCAGAGAAGCCCTCAATGAGAAGGTTTGCTATTTGAGTAAAGACCAGAAGGAGAAGGAGTAAAATCTCTAAGAAAGAAGAGTCAGGTGAGGTGAGAAGAAGAGCAGGGCCTGAGGCAGACGTGTGTGGAGCATGTGGAAGGAATAGCAAGGAGGCCAGAGGGGCTGGAGAAGAATGAACAAAGGCCTCCTCACTGTTGGAGAGGAGGCCTGCATGATGCCGGGGGACCCTCCCATCTAAGGTCTTATGAGTTACTGTAAAGATGTTGGCTTTCACTTTTAATGTGATGGAAAGCCAGTGCAGAGCTTTTGAGGAGAGAAGGACATGACCTGATTTATGTTTTAAATCAGGGGATGGGGGACATCTGGCCTGTGGGCCGTATAAGACCTGTGAAATCATTTGGTCTGGCCCTGCCAAGACGTTAAGGGTGTTAATGAAATGTTTGACTAAATATAGCAGACTAATTTTTAAGTTGATAATTTTGTATGGCCCTATAACCAAATGGCCCTTGGCAGAAAAAAGGTTCCCCACCCCTGCTTTAAATGATCCACTTGGGGTACTTAGTTGGAAAGAGACTGGAGGTGAGGAGGCTACTGCAGTGATGCAGGTCAGAGATAACAGGGTTTTAGATCAGGGCGGCGGGGGTGAGTTGGTGAGATGTGGTTTGACTCTGGAAATATTTTGAAGGTGAATCCAACAGGATTTCTTGACAGACTAGATGTGGGGCATGAGAGAAATCAAAGTTTATGCTCTACACACCTAGAAGGATGGGGTTGCCCGTAGCTGAGATGGAGAGACAGCAGGTGGGGCAGGTGTGCAGGAAAGAGTGGGGTTTGGTTTTGGATGTGCTGAGTTTGAGATGGCTGTCAGTCACGTGGGGAAGTAACGAGGCAATTGGATAGATGAATGAAGTTACTTGGGATCATGTTATGGAGGGGATGCTGTCCAGAGTATGACCCTAGGAGTGAGTGGCTGAGGCAGAGTGGGGGGTAAGATGGTAAGCCCCTGAAAAGACAGATTATTGGCAAGATCATCCATGTGGATATTTAAATCACCAAGGACTTCCATAAGAGTACTATTGGAGAGAGTGGCAGTGAGCCAAGAGCAAAACTCTTAGAGGAATGAGGGGCATAATGACGGGAATGGGGGCGGTAGATGACCGAACAGGTGGGGGAATGGCGTAATGACCTAAGGCACAAAGCCCAGAGGTGCAAGGTCAGGAAGAAGAAAGATCTAGAAATGGCAGCAAGCAGCAGCGGACAGCAGCCCCACCTGCAGTCCAGGGCGTAAGGGTGTGAGGGAGAACATGGCCACCAGCCTGCAAGGGCTGTCAGCGAGGCCGTGCCCTCAGGATTCAGAGTGAGAGGTGAGGGCTATGGTCCTGGAGGAGGCCGTGCTTGCAGGGATTTGGCTGAGGCTGGTGGTGTGATCTGGCAGGTGCAATGGAGATTTCAGGAGTTGCGAGGGGGGGGGGGTTGGTAGGAAATGGGGGATCAGAAAAGGGAATGGACAGATGCTTCGGAGCTCTTGTGGTGATGTTGTGGGAGGGATAAAGTACCTAGTGGTCACCAGGCCAAGGGTGGTATCCAGGTGCGAGTAATGGGAGGAAGAGGGCCAGGGGGTCTGGCCAAGGCATGCTGAGTTCTGGCTCCTACCAAGGACGGTGCTGAAGTTGAAGGGAGAAAGGTCTTCTTTGGGGTGTAGAGCTCTCTCTCAGTGCCTGGAGACAGGGGGCTCCCTCTGCTCTCCTGCTCTCAGAGGCATGGAGGCTACAGCAAGGAACAGAAGGGACTCATCTAGCCTGGGGACAGGGAGCCTGCTGAGATGTCCTTCCTGGGTTTGGAGGGCGGCCTGGAAGTCAGCAGTTCGTGGCAGTTCACAGCTCCTCTTCCGTCTTAGCAACTTGAATTGCAAAAACTTTGCAACCAACGTGCAGTCCTTCTTGCTGTCTGTTCCAATTTTGGATGCTGAATGGCAGACCTGACAGAATCAGGTGGCACACACGTGTTTCCTGGGAGCCACCTTTCTGGATTGTGGGGCAAAGATGGGGCAGTTTGGGGAGATAAGAAAGTGATTGTGGGTTGGACAGACCTTGCTGAAGTGTCTAATTCACTGAACTTAAGATTCTCATCCATTGCCTGGCTGGGGTGGCTCAGTGGTTAAGCATCAACCTATGAACCAGGAGGCCATGGTTTGATTCCCGGTCAGGGCACAAGCCCGGGTTGCGGGCTCAATCCCCAGTGTGCGGTGTGCAGGAGGCAGCTGGTCAGTGATTCTCATCATTGATGTTTCTGTCTCTCTCTCCCTCTCCCTTGCTATTTCTGAAATCAATAAAAAAACACACCCACATATTTAAACCTTAAAAACAAGATTCCCATCCATAAAATGAAGAGCAATAATAATATTTGCCTCATTCAGTTGAAGTGTAGATTAAATGAGACCACATATAGGCAAACATTTAGCATAGTGCCTGGCATCCAGTTGGCACTTCATACACATTAGCATTGTTTTTAGGTTCGTGGCATGGAGTAACTTATCAAGCTGAAGCTCCTCTGTGTGTGAGTCACTCAGCTAGTGAGCAAGCGGGGAGAGGCACAGGTCCTGGACCGGCTGGGAGCACGGGGGTCTGCCAGGCACCCACCAGGACTCCCAGCAATGTGCACTGACATTTCAGTGTGGCTTTGTTGTTCTTTACTGGGTCTGAAAGGGCATTGCATTTCTATTTGTATTGTATTGGGGAATGCTATCCTATAAAGACTTGCTTAAAATGGGGACCCCTGATGGTCTGGGGACTCATGCTCAGCTAATGCCAAGGGTCTCCGTTGGCCTTTTGGTGCTGTCTGCTATGATAGCCTCTTCATCTCCCTGACCTTCTCCACTGACCTCGACTAGCTTGCTTTTGTCTGGTTACCCACTCTGTTTCTATTAGGACAGATCTTGAATGCGAGCAGCCATGCATTGACTTCTTGGATAAGAGTTTTAGTTCTTTTATTTAGAATTTATTGGCTTATGTATCTGTCTGAGCACTTGTGGATAAATGCGGGCATGATGCAAAGGTGTGCCCTCTATTGCATGCTTTAAAGAGATCATAACTGTACTATTGATAAGAAAATGTGGTGTGTGCTGGAATAATTCTGGTTTGCACTGAGAAATCCTGAGGATGCTGTGTACATTACTGAGTCTGTAATGTATTATTGAAGAGGCGACTATTGTAATTCAGATCACACTAAATTGCAGCGACTGCAAGGTCGCCAAGACCCCTCCCACAATCTCCTCCGCACTGTTCAGGTAGCAGAGAGTGCTAAACCGTGGGTGGCAAAGGCTGATTTTCCTGATTTCTTGCTTTATTGCTGTGAAACTTGCTGTAAAGCATGGGCACAATTTGGGGGAAATAAACCACTATGGAGCTGAGGAGCAAAAGCCCCAAGGCAGTTTTGACATGAGTCATAAATAACGCACAGTTTTAACTTGGGAAATATATGACTTTAGAAATTCTTTGGGTATGTTACTGATTATATTATTTGATCAGTTTCTTCCAATTTTTCCTATCAGATGTTGAAAAGAGTAGATAAGTGACTGTAGACAGGTGTTTTAAAATAGATTATTAAAAAAATATTGGAATTTTTATGCCTACGCTCTAGTGACAGACCAGGTTTCTGAAGCCAGGTGACATTTCCTTATTACAGTATTATGAATCACAAACGATGAGCCTATCATTAAAACTCTTATCAGGATCTGTGTTCAATTACTATTGCTCTTGAAAGGGGCCTGGAATATACTGGTTGGTCCTCTTTAGAATATCATGGCGTTTTGTCACTTTATTCACTCCTAAAGGATTTCATGGCAAGATACATACCTTATTACTGTAAGTGAATTTTAAAGATACATTGTGAAATATTGCATGGTTACTATGAAATGAAGTATATTGATTCAATTCACCCGATTCTTAGAACAGGAAAATTTAAGAAGTTATCGTAAGTTATCAACTTGAATTGCAAAGAACCATATTTTCATTGTGAAGAGCAGTCCATTAGGGTAAACATGATAGAAGCATTGAATTTTGTGTAGGGGAAAGATTGCATCGTCACAGACCATAAAATGTAGAGTCTCCATTTAACTCGACACTGAAAAATAAAGAGCGAGCCTGCTTTGTTCCCTGCCCTCTTGCCCTGTGTTGGATCCCGTTTCTCAGACATGCTGGGTCATGGCCATTCAGACAGCTCCTGGGCCCCAGTGGGGTGACTTACTAAGCAGCTTTCTCACAAGCTGTTGAAAGAGAACAGACAGTGTTTATAAATGTATCTCTGGCGCAGGATCCAACCAGAATTGGGATGCCCATTCATGGGTGGGCCAGGCCAGTTTTCCTATGGGCTTATCAAAGCTGGTGCCAGTGTGAAGCCTAACGCTACAGTAATCCCAGGGGTTCAGCCACCATTTGGCTCCACACAGAGATCCATCTACCCCTAAGAAGACAGCATGAATTCCAAGTCTAATTCCGAGTTCCTGTCATTTATGTGAGAAAACAGCTGCCATTTATGTGAGACTTGACATTCCTTCTTCAAAACCAGGCTATTATAATCCCCATGGATTAGTTAGGATGTACACTGAGAGTTTTAAACAATTGTGTTAATTTCCTCCATTTGGACTCTCACCTCCATGCCTTTGCACAGGCTCCTCCCTCTGCCTTGATCACCCCTCTCTCTAGTATTTCTCCTGGTTCATTTCTTCTTCTTTTTTAAAATATAAATCTTTATTGTTCAGATTATTACAATTGTTCTTCTCCCCCCCCATAGTGCCCCTCCACTCGGTTCCCACCCCACCCTCTGCCCTTACCCCCATCCCATGTCTTCATCCATAGATGTACGATTTTTGTCCAGTCTCTTCCTGCACCCCCCACGCCCCTTTCCCCTTGAGAATTGTCAATCCACTCCCTTTCTATGCCCCTGATTCTATTATATTCACCAGTTTATTCTGTTCATCAGATTTTTTATTCACTTGATTTTTAGATTCACTTGTTGATAGATATGTATTTGTTCATAATTTTTATCTTTACCTTTTTCTTCTTCCTCCTCTTTTTTTTAAAAAATAAATCTTTATTCAGATTATTACAATTGTTTCTCCTTTTTCCCCCCATAGCTCCCCTCCACCCGGTTCCAACCCCACCTTCTGCCCTTACCTCCCCCCCAACTGTCCTCATCCATAGGTGTATGATTTTTGTCCAGTCTCTTCCTGCACCCCCATACCCCTTTCCCCCTGAGAATTATCAGTCCACTCCCTTTCTATGCCCCTGATTCTATCATATTCACCAGTTTATTCTGTTCCTCAGGTTTTTAATTCACTTGAATTTTAGGTTCACTTGTTGATAGATATGTATTTGTTGTTCATAATTTTTATCTTTACTTTTTTCTTCTTCCTCTTCTTAAAGAATACCTTTCAGCATTTCATATAATACTGGTTTGGTGGTGATGAACTCCTTTAGCTTTTTCTTATCTGTGAAGCTCTTTATCTGCCCTTCAATTCTGAATGATAGCTTTGCTGGGTAGAGTAATCTTGGTTGTAGGTTCTTGCTATTCATCACTTTGAATATTTCTTGCCACTCCTGTCTGGCCTGCATAGTTTCTGTTGAGAAATCAGCTGACAATCGTATGGGTGCTCCCTTGTAGGTAATTAACTGTTTTTCTCTTGCTGCTTTTAATATTCTCTCTTTGTCTTTTGCTCTTGGCATTTTAATTATGATGTGTCTTGGTATGGTCCTCTTTGGATTCCTTTTGTTTGGGGTTCTGTGCACTTCCTGGACTTGTAAGTCTATTTCTTTCACCAGGTGGGGGAAGTTTTCTGTCATTATTTCTTCAAATAGGTTTTCAGTATCTTGCTCTCTCTCTTCTTCTGGCACCCCCATAATTTGGATGTTGGTAAGCTTGAAGTTGTCCCAGAGGCTCTTTACATTATCTTCAATTTTTTTGTCTTTTTGCTTTTTCAGTTGAGTGTTTTTTGCTTCTTTGTATTTCACTTCTTTGAGTTGACTCTTGCATTCCTCTAGTCTGCTGTTGGGTCTCTGTATAATATTTTTTATTTCAGTCAGTGTATGTTTAATTTCTAGTTGGTCCTTTTTCATATCTTCGAGGGTCTCCTTATATTTATTGGCCTTTTCTAGGATATTCTTGAAAAGCCTTATAACCGTGGTTTTGAATTCTATATCCAGTCGTTTGTTTTCCTCCATTTCTTTCGTTTGTGATCTGTTCCTTTGTCGCTGCATTTTCACTGCTTCCCTGAGTTGGTAGGGTAGCTTTGTATGCTGGGTGCCCTATATGGCCCAGTGGGTCGGTCTCCCCAGTTAACCTGGGGTGGACACTCTTGGTGCACCCTTTTGTGGACTGTGTGTACAGCCTTGTTGTAGTTAAGTCTTGATTGTTGTTGGTATCACTGGGAGGAATTGACCTCCAGCCAATTGGCTGTGAGAATCAGCTGTGTCTATGCTGGGAGAAGTTTGGTGCTGGAGACAGCCTTATAGGATTAGACTTGCCAAATTGCAAAAGCCTCTGTGCTCAGCTTGGATGGGGTGGAGTCTCAGGGTGGAGCAGACAGCCTTGGTTTCCCATCAGCCCTGCCCTTGAGCGCGCGCCTCCAGATCTCTGCCTTCACTGGCTCCAGAGCCTCCGCCCAACAGTCCAGATTCCCCCCACAAGAGTGTGGGTCCCCAGGGGCTCGCCTGGAACTGGGGTTCAGTGCAGTCAGAACTGGGGCTCAGATTACAATTCCTCAGATCCATAAGGGACACACTCAGAGGGCAGACTCAGTGAGCACCAAAGCCTCACTGAAGCAAGTCTTGTCTCATAAGGGTGTCTCCAGCACAGAAGTTCTCCCAGCATAGACACAGTGGATCCTCACAGCCAATTGGCCTAGTGAAAAAGGACCAACTAGAAATTAAGCATACACTGACTGAAATAAAAAATAATATACAGAGATCCAATAGCAGACAAGAGGATCGCAAGAATCAAGTCAAAGATTTGAAATATGAAGAAGCAAAAAACACCCAACTGGAAAAGCAAAAAGAAAAAAAGAATCCAAAAATATGAAGATAGTGTAAGGAGCCTCTGGGATAACTTCAAGTGTACCAACATTAGAATTATGGGGGTACCTCTGCAGTTTACTTCCGCAGCTCCTCTGAGTCTCAGTGTGCTTTTCTCTTTCCTTCTAGTTGTAGAATTTCTACTCAGCCAGCCTTCCTGTGGTTCTGAATGATGTCCGTTTTGTCTTTTAGTTGTAGTTTTGAAATTGTGCGATGCAGCAGTTTAGGTGTTTACCTATGCCACCATCTTGGTTTCTCCTCTCCTGGTTCATTTCTGCTTGTCTTTAAGACTCAGCACAGAGGTAGCATCTCCCAGGAGCCTCACTTAGATGCTCTTCTAGACCCCATGCTTCTGCGAGTGCAGCCTTTCCCGCTCTCCACTGGAACTTTGGCTTGTAGAACTGCCTCTGCCAACTAGGTTATAGATGACCTTTTAAGTACTTTAAAAATTGTTTCTTTTTTTCCATTTAAATCCTTAATTCATATTGATTTTGTTTTGGTGTGAGGCAGGGCTCTAACTTTATTGACCTAACATTTACAGAAGAATCCTTCCCTGAACCTTTTCCTTAGCGATGCTGAGAAGATCAATCACTAAATTTTTATTGAGGGATTACTATGTACCACCTGCAGTGGTTGATGCTGGGGAAGAGAAATGAATAAGATACTGCTTCTGACCTCAAGAACCTTGCATTCTGTTGTAAAAGACCTAAATACTACCAATCATTAGTCAGATAATATGAAATAGCCATTTTTGTAGGTCAAGAACGGTCAAATATTGACAATTTCATACGGTTTAATCCAATCCAATCCAAAGTAAACACAATGTGTTAACTTGTATTTCTCTGAAAATGGAGCCCAAGACAAGCATACGCACAGAGGTACTTTATTTGGGAATGATTCCAGGGAGCAGTAGTAAGGAGGTACTGGGGGAGTAAAGCAGGGAGGGAGAGAAAAACAATATGGGAGGATAGTTTGGAGTTGGCCACTGCTCAAGCCATTGGTGCTTGGTTTGCTGGAACTTCTGGGAGCTTTATGACAAAAGGGGAAATTTTATCCATGAGTGGCCCCAAAGGTGTTTCTTCCAGTTGGCCCAAGTATATGTCCACTGGGTGCCTGTGGCTGTTCCAATCTTAGATTCAGAGAAAGGCTGGGCCAGCAAGTGAAAGACAAGTCATGTAGGCTGAAGAGAGGGGCTGCCAGATCACACCTGCATGAAGCTGGTTGACGTGAGCTGGGACTAGTTGCATCAGTGGCTGGAGTAAGACAGGGTGCGGAGAGGATGTCTTGGATGCAAACATCGTTAGGTTTAAGGAGGAATGATTAATTCCGTGGAAGCTTGGCTGGGAAGGAATAGGGGTAGTAACTAGGGAAACAGAAGGAGGGAGGATTGAGTTGAGTCTTCAAGGACTCATTGGTCCCCTCTAGGTGGAAGGTTGCTGGGAGTGGGTCTTCCAGGTAGAGAGAGCAGCCTAGGCACAACAGGCAGGAGAGAACATAGCACATTTGGGAAACTTGAAGTAGATTGGTATGTGGGAGGTGGGTTGTGGCTGGAGAGAGAAAGACAGAAGGTATCTCTAGAACATTGTTATATACAAAACTAAGTTTGTCGTTCAGCACTACCCTAGATGTCCACATGTAGGAGAAAGGGTTGGATCACAAACTATGGCCATCATCTTCCTATGATACTATCTCACTCACATTAGTGTCCTGTTAGAAACCTTTAGGGACTCACCAATGTTTTATAATAAGTTTTCAATTCTTTGCCTGGAATTCAAGACTCAATGCTTACACCCATGCCCTAAATAAACACACTGTTCAGCCAACCTGTTTTGTATGGGTCTTAGAATATTTCATTACAATAATTAGTATCAACATTGGTTGTGTGATATGCACTGTTCTAGGCACTTAATACTATATTCTTTCTAGTTTTCATAAGAACACAGCATGACTGGCTATATTATCATTCTTACATATATGAAAATTTAGGCTCAGTAATATTATGTAGCTCTCCTAACTTTGCACAGCTAGTAAAGAGCAGAACTAGGATTTGAACCTGTTTAGCCTACATTACTCCCCCACCACACCATACTATCCCTGTCAATATGAGCATTTCAGCTTCTGCTGGGTTTGCACATGCTGCTGTTCCTCCAGTGGTATGGTGGTGAATGTTTAACAACTGGCTTTCTCTATGTAGCTCTGACATGAATGTTGGTTAATATTTTTATTTACTTTAATCAACATGTCAGAATTTCACTGTTTATTGATGACATGAGGGACTTCTTTGCTGAATCAACAATAATTTTCAAGTGCTGGGAGAAGATGTCTTCAATTGTTTGGTGTCATTCACAATGTAATAACTACCAACATGATATAATTCAATGTTCAATCTGTATCATTAATAGTTTTCCTATTTTTTCCTTAAGTTTAAACAACCAACTAAACAACAAATCCACCCCTGACTCCTAGCACTTGAAGATTTATGTTGTGTAAGTGCTCCTAGCATGCGTTAGGAAGAGATGCACAGCAGCACACGATATTATGTAGTATTTTCATCATACAGATGCAATAGATGTAAATGACCTCAAGGGCATAGACAACAGTGATATGCAGTAAAATAGTAGGAAGTGATCAGTCCTGAGTATTTACTTATATAATAGTATACAATATAATATTAAATATTATATGAATAAGTTAATTTATGAATAAAATATAAGTCACTTAATTATAAGCTTTTATAATTTAACTAGAGGCCCAGTGCATGAAATTTGCTCACTGGGGGGGGGGGGGGGATGTCCACCCAGCCTGCACCCTCTCGTAGTCTGGGAGCCCTCGGGGGATGTCTGACTGATGGCATGGGGGGTGGGGAGCAAGCCTAAACCATCAGTCGGACATCCTTAGCACTGCCGCAGAGGTGCGAGAGGCTCCCGCCACTGCCACAGCCATGAACCCAGCTTCTGGCAGAGCGGCACTCTCCCTGTGGGAGTGCACTGACCACCAGGGGGCAGCTCCTACATTGAGTGTCTGCCCCCTGGTGGTCAGTGCATATCATAGCAACCGGTTGTTCTGCTATTGGGCTGAAACTGGCTCTCCGACATCCCCCAAGGGGTCCTGGATTGCGAGAGGGCGCAGGCCAAACTGAGGGACCCCACCAGTGCACAATTGGGGCTGGGGCGGGATGTGGGAGGCTGGCCAGCTGGGGAGGGACTATGGGAGGGCACCAGGGCATGTCCGGCTCATCTCGCTCAGTCCTGATCAGCTGGACCCCAGCAGCAAGCTAACTTACCAGTCAGAGCATCTGCTCCCTGGTGGTCAGTGCACATCATAGCGACTGGTCGACCGGTTAACTGTCTGCCCCCTGGTGGTCAGTGCACATAATAGTGAGTGGTTGAGCAGCCTTAGCATAACGTTAGCATATTACGCTTTGATTGGTTGAACGGCTGATGGACACTTAGCATGTTAGGCTTTTATTATATAGGATTTTTACTAATGGTTGCATTTATTTTTTACTTTTTAAAAATATTTTTGTTAGTCCTCACCCAAAGATATTTTTCCATTAATATTTAGGGAGAGTAGAAGAGAGAGGGAAAGACAGAGAAAAACACATAAATTGGTTGTCTCCCGTACAAACCCCAACCAGGTCCACAGGCTGATCCTATATCCACTGAGCCAAGCTGGCTAGGGCATTTAACAACTGGCTGGCAATATTTCTGAAAAATGTAACTACCAGCTCCCACAAGATAGTGTGAGCTGGCTCCCGCACACACCTCTGCTTTTCCCCTCTCCTCTGACCCAAATTCAACCCAATCTTTGAGGTCCAGCCAAAATTCAACTTGCTACAAAACTTTCCATGTATACCACCAGGCCTTCTTTCCCAAAAAACTGATACCAGTCCTTAACACCTGTTATAATATTGTTCAGTTCTGTCTTTTGTTTTTGGTTAATCTCTTTCACCAACAATATCATCAATTCTGTAAGGGTAGGGAACTTGCTTAGCAGCCTTTGCATTTTCTGACAATACTTAGCATCATCCTTACACCTGAGGTACTTGACCTTCTGCTGTTGATTTAGCTGCTTTTTGGATAAATTACCCATATGCAGTTGTACAAGCTCCATTTGTTCCCATCTCATAAAGATGAGCACAAAAATACAAATCAGGTTCCAGGCTAATGGGAGTTCATTGTGTTTGCATAGCTCATACTCCACTGACTTTGGGAGTTGCAAACCCACTCAGCGTGACCTTGGCCTGCCCTGCTCACATCTCCAGACTCAATTTCTTTGAAAAGATCGTCCTTTGGCCCTCAGAGACCTGCCAGTCCACATCCGAGCATCATTACTGCATGGCATTACTTGCCTCCCCTGAGTCACCTCTTCCTTTTCGTATGCGGGAGTTGTGTCTACCTGTTGAATTTTACATGAAAACCCAATGGACAGAAGCTCTGTGCTGAATTCTATATTTTGTTCCTTGCTGAGCTTCCATGAATATAAAACACCAGCACGAAGGGGAGAGTCAGCAGGTAGAGATCAACACTATCCATATTTAATGGGAAGGGAGTCTGAGTTCATAGATGGGAAAACCATGTTAGAAGGTCAAGTTCAATAACTTGCCCATCTTGCTGAGTGAGCTTCCAGCAAAAAATAAATAAATATGGCTAATCTTCATGGGTTGTGTTTTAAAGTAGTACCATCATTTTAATTCCTAAGGGTGAAAAAACAAACAAGTAAGGGATTTAATAGCAATGGATAATGAGGAAATTTCCCTTACCTACAAAAGCAGGGACAGGGACCCACATCCTTCACAAGAATCTGAACTCTCCTTCAAATTAATGCTTTGGGTTTCTTTGGATATATTCCCAAAAGAGGAATTGCTGGGTCATAAGGCAGTTCCATTTTTTTTTTTTTTGAGGTAAATCCATACTGCTTTCCACAGTGGCTGCACCAGTCTGCATTCCCATCAACAGTGCACGAGGGTTCGCTTTTCTCCACATCCTCGCCAGCACTTGTTGTTTGTTGATTCATTGATAGTAGACTTTCTGACAGGTGTGAGGTGATATCTCATTGTGATTTTAATTTGCATTTCTCTGATGGTTAGTGATGTTGAGCATCTTTTCATATGTCTATTGGCCGTCTGTATGTTCTCTTTGGAGAAGAGTCTATTCTTGCAGCATTACTTACAATAGCCAAGATTTGGAAGCAGCCCAAGTGCCCATCAGTAGATGAATGGATAACAAAAGCTGTGGTACCTTTGCTACTCAGCCGTAAAAAATAAGAAAATCTTACTTTCTGGGATAGCGAGGATGAACCTGGAGAGTATTATGCTAAATGAAATAAACCAGAGGATTTCACTTATATGTGGGATCTAATGAACAAAATAAACAAAATAGAAACAGACTCATAGATACAGAGAACAGACTGCTAGCTGTCAGGGGAGTTAGGTAAAAAAGGTGAAGGGATTAAGCAAAAACAAAACAAAACTCATAGACACAGATAACAGTGTGGTGCTTACCAGATGGAAAGGGGCTTGGGGGGCGGTAGGAGAGGATAAGGGGAATATGGTGATGGAAGGAGATTTGACTTAGGGGGTTGGACACACAATACAGCATACAGATGATGTATTATAGAATTGTACACCTGAATCCTATATGATTTTATTAACCAAGGTCAACCAATAAATTTAATTTAAAATATCTGAGCTCCCTGTGACTGGGCTGATGCAGATCCCCACCATTCTTTCTTGGTAAGAGGAAGACACTGAAATACACACAGTGCCTACCCTCTGCCAGAAAGTCAAGGGTTACAAGGGAGAGAGGCCCGAAGCCAGAGGCCCAGTGGTCTCTTTACCCATCACTGGGTGTGTGGCCCTCTCTGTGAAACCCATAGTTGTGCTTAGCAAGGCTCCCCCAGTGATAGCATGGCCCAGCACAGTTTCTTCCCAGTGGTTTCTGACATCTTTCTGAGGAAACCACTCCAGCGGCAACATGATCAGATCAGTACACCAGCCTCAGTACAGCACCTGCGGCTCTCGGTAGCTATTGTTTGCAGAATCCTTGCTGGGGTTCCTGGGATCTCTCCTGTGTCTCCAGGCTTCTCCAATAGGGGCCAGATCTCTGGAGCTGGGCAGCCATCACCACTCTCTCAGTATCTGATACACAAATAAGAACACTGGTAGAACAACTATATCAACAAATAAAACATGGAGTCCCACCATCACCCGCTGTTTCTAGTCACACACACTTCCTTTGCATTGGACTTAGAAGCACCAGTGAGTATCTTGCCAGAAAAGATCTAGCAAGTTCCCAACTTGCACTCAGTGTGGCTATGGGTTGCATTCTTGTTCTCACGGCTGCTTGCTCTTTAAAATAGTGGTTCATGTACTCATTCATTCATTCAACCACCGCCCAATATTTATTGAGCACCTACTATATGCCAGGCTTCATGGCATGGAGGATAGGTTCTTGCAGTCCGACAATGACGACAACAACAACAGAAAATACTTACGGAATGCTTAGTGTGTGCCATGAGGTAAATAGTACTATTCTTCCCCACTTTACAGGTGAGAAAACCAAGCACAGAGAGGTTTAGTTCCCACGTTCACACAGCTAGACCAGCGAACAGACAATTGCGGCTTCATTAGTGGCAGGTGATGCAGAGAAGCCCCAAGTGCGGGGCGTACACTCAAGGGTCAGGTGTGGTTAAATTTCCAGAGGTCTTGAAATTTAAAAAACAAAATATTATTGCTTTCAAGTGAAACTAACAAGAAGACAGTAACAAGAAAATGAAGAAACGTTCATTTGAAATAGAAAATATGCTCAGTGTTAGGGTTAGCGTGCCCTTTACATGAGACATCAGTGCTTCTGGCAGAACGCACCTGTGTCTGGAGAAATGGTCTTTGCAGTAATGGATTAGGAAGGGTGGAAAGACTGGTGATTGCTAAAGAACTCTCAGGGAACCTTCTCAAGGTAGAAGTGACCAGACCCATGGAGCCCGTATCCTCACATGTTGAAGCAGGCCCTGCAGACACAGCAGGGCGAGACCAGAGGCAGCTGAGCTGCTCGACCGGTGCTAACATGGAATCATACCTCCCACCATTGCGCTAACTCTGGCAGTCGAATGTGAAGCGGTGCCAGGTCTTTTTACACTGATTTTTAGAACTGAGAGGGGGCATTTGAGTCTGAGTCAACAGTTTGAGACACTTGGAAACACACACATTGGCTATAGCCATATGATCCCAAATCCCTCATCAGCTCTATCAATTCAGAGGAAAACATGAACACAATGTAATACCCTCCCACCCCCCCAGGTTTCATGAGATCAAAAGAAGTCCTTTCCCCATTTTGTTTGTTCATTTATTTTGTTTTTTAGGTTCCACATATAAATGAAATCATATCTTATTTGTCTTTCCCTCTCTGACTGGTTGTCAGATGGGAGGGGGTTTGGGGGACTGGGTGAAAAAGGTGAAGGGATGAAGAAGTACAAATTGGTAGTTACAGAATAGCCACTGTGATGTAAAGTACAGCATAGGGAATACAGTCAATAATATTGCAATAACGATGTATGGTACCAGACTTATTGGGGGATCGCTTCTTTTTTTTTTTTTTTTAATAAATCTTTATTGTTCAGATTATTACAGGTGTTCCTCTTTTATTTTTCCCCATAGCTCCCCTCCACCTGATTCCCCACCCCACCCCATGCCCTTACCCACCCCCACTGTCTTCATCCATAGGAGTAAGATTTTTGTCCAATCTCTTCCCGCACCCCTCACACCTGCTTCCCCTGAGAATCGTCAGTCCACTCCCTTTCTATGTCCCTGATTCTATTATATTCACCAGTCCATTCTGTTCTTCAGATTTTTCATTCACTTGATTTTTAGATTCACTTGTTGGTAGGTATGTGTTTGATGTCATTTTGTTGTTCATAATTTTTGTCTTTATCTTTTTCTTCTTCTTCCTCTTCTTAAAGGATACCCTTCAGCATTTCGTGTAATCCTGGTTTGGTGGTGATGAACTCCTTTAGCTTTCTCTTGTCTGTGAAGCTCTTTATCTGACCTTCAACTCTGAATGATAGCTTTGCTGGGTAGAGTAATCTTGGTTGTAGGTTCTTGCTGTTCATCACTTTGAATATTTCTTGCCACTCTCTTCTGGCCTGCATAGTTTCTGTTGAGAAATCAGCTGACAGTCGTATGGGTACTCCCTTGTAGGTAATTAACTGTTTTTCTCTTGCTGCTTTTAATATTCTCTCTTTGTCTTTTGCCCTTGGCATTTTAATTATGATGTGTCTTGGTGTGGTCCTCTTTGGATTTCTCTTGTATGGGGTTCTGTGCACTTCCTGAACTTGTAAGTCTATTTCTTTCACCAGGCAGGGAAAGTTTTCTGTCATTATTTCTTCTAATAGGTTTTCAATATTTTGCTCTCTCCCTTCTTCTGGCACCCCAAAAATTCGGATGTTGGTTCGCTTGAAGTTGTCCCAGAGGCTCCTTACACTATCTTCATATTTTTGGATTCTTTTTTCTTTTTGTTTTTCTGGTTGGATGTTTTTTGTTTCCACATATTTCAGATCTTTGGTTTGATTCTTGGGGTACGTTGATCTACAGTTGAGTTTCTGTATATTTATTTTAGACAGTGTATGCTTCATTTCTGACTGGTCCTTTTCCATTTTTTTGGCATTCTCATTAAGGTCCTTGAAGGTCTCACTAAGCTCCTCAGAAGTGTCATCAAGTTTCTCAGTGGTTTTTAGAAGATTCTTGAGTAACCTTATACATGTGGTTCTGAACTCTATGTCATCCAGTAGATTGCTTTCCTCCGTTTCTTTCATTCATGACATGTTTCTTTGTTTCTGCATTTTGGCTGCTTCCCTGTGTTGATGGAGTGGCTTTGTGTGGTAGGTGACCTATAGGGGGCAGTAGCTCAGCCTTATCTCCTGATGTGGACGCTCTTGGTACACCCCTTTGTGGGCTGAGTGCAAAGTCTTGGTGCAATTAAGCCTTAATTGCTGTTGTTACGCTGGGAGGAATTGACCTCCAGGCCAATTAGCTGTGAGCACTCCCTGTGTCTATAATGGAAGAACTGCTGCACTGAAGACACGCTTATGGGGCAGGACTTGTTTCAGTGAGGCTTTGGTGCTCACTGAGTCTGCCTCTTGAATGTGTCACTTATGGATGTGAGGAGTTGAAAACTGGTGTCTCACACTGACCACTAGGTACACTGGCTTCTGGATCTCCAATGGGGTGCAGGTCAGCTACTGTCTGAGGCCACTCAGCAGGAGCTACAGTGAGAGCTGCAGTTTTCTCCTCTTTGCTTGGGGTTTGGAGGTTTTGGAGCTGTCTGACCCAGGCTGCAAGTTTGCTAGGTTAAGCTGTGATAGGGCAGGCCTTTCTTATGCTAATTGAGCTGCTTGGAGCTTGGGTGGGTTTGTAGGGCAGGGCCTCAGGGTGTCACTAGGTTAGGGCGTGGCAAACAGCAATGGGTGCTAGTTAGCCAGCTCTGAGTCTCCAATGGCATCCGCGAGTCCCGTGCCCCAGTGCCGTAAACAATTATTCCTGCGCGCAGCTCTACAAGCAAGCCACCCTCTCTGGCAGACAGTCCAGCTTCTCCCCGTAGGAGTTTGGGTCCCCCACGTCTCCCCAGAGACTGGATTTCAGAGTAATCGGGGGCTTGTCTCCGTTGGGGTTGAAAAAAGCAATGCACCCAGTCGCCCGCAGCCAGCCCAGATCACGCGCCTCCGTACCTCAGCTTTTCAGCGCTCGTGCACGTCTCAATGCTCTTTTCTCTTTCCTTCTAGTTGTAGAACTTCCACTCAGCCAGCTTTCCCGTGGTTCTGGGTGATAGACATTTTGTCTTTTAGTTGCAGTTTAAATTGTTGTAGGAGGCAGCAGTTTAGGTGTTTACCTACGCCGCCATCTTGGATTCTCTCGGGGGATCGCTTCTTAAGTTATATGAACATCTAACCACGATGCCATACACCTGACACTAATATACTAGTAATGTCCAATGTCAGCTGTAATTGACAGAAAAAAGAAAGGAGTCCTCAGACAGCTGTACTCAGACCTTGGTCTTGTCCTGGAGAGTCAGCTTGTGGTTGGGGTTCTGTCTTTTTGTTGATGTTCTGCTGTGGTGATCAGCTGAGAACACTGGCTCTCAGGAGAGCTGAATCCTCTGGTGGTGTTTTCCACACCAATTTGGGGCATGACCAAAGTTCTGCTGTTAGCAAGAGCAGAAGATGGTGCCAAAAGGAAGCAGCTGACCGAGCTGTTGGCAATGGTTCTACACTTACCTCTAGACCAGTGGTCGGCAAACTCATTAGTTAATAGAGCCAAATATCAACAGTACAACGATTGACATTTCTTTTGAGAGCCGAAAACCGACTTCTGCGCATGGGCCACGAAGTTTCAAGCGCACTGTATGTGTGTGCCCGCACGTGGTATTTTGTGGAAGAGCTACACTCAAGGGGTCAAAGAGCCGCATGTGGCTCACGATCCGCAGTTTGCCGACCACTGCTCTAGAAGAAAAGGCTTAGGCTCCAGTGTGGTTTTGCAGACCTGACTTCTTCCCAACCTTGAAGACACAGTCACAGTTAACTCTTTAAGTAACAAAGGGCATTTCATGAAAATATTTGACACTAAGAAATTGGGGGACTGTGCTTTGCCAATGATTTTTTGCCATCATTTATTTATTTTTTTAATCCTCACCTGAGGATAAGTTGTTTGATTGAGAGAGAGAGAGAGAGAAACACCAATTGGCTGCGTCCCACATGCACCCCCACTGGGGATTAAACCCACAACCTAGGCATGTGCGCCGACAGGGAATCAAACCTGCAACAACTGAGCACACTGGCCAGGGCTGTGGGCTGTTACTTTTAAGGCCACCGTCAGGCTGAGGAACAGGTAATGGGACTAAGGTGAATTAACACACCACAGAGCTCGGTGTTCTTGTGAGGATTCGCCGCTTTCTCCTGATGGAGCTCCCTGTGTTTGTGGTAAGCTTTTGTTTTGCCCCGGAGTTCCAAAAAAGTCCCCTCTGACCCTTTTGCCAGTGTTTCAGTTGCTTTTATGGAGGATGGACTCTTGCAGGTTCGTGCTCTGCTGTTGTTACTGACACAATCTAGTCTACTTTTCCCACATGATTGTTGGGCCTCTAGTCTTGTATTCTTAGAAGTTCTTTATATATGAAAGATATTAACACTTTGTATTCTTAGTTACAAACAGTTTTGTCCAGTTCATCATTTGCTATTTTACTTCGTTCATGGTGTTTTGACCTATTCAAAATTTTTTGATTATTATGTTGTCAGATTTATTTATTTACTTTTTTGTTTTTATAAATCTTTATTGTTCAGATTATTACAATTGTTTCTCCCCCCTCCCAACAGATCTCCTCCACCTGGTTCCCACCCCACCCTCTGCCCTTACCTCCCCCGCACTGTCCTCATCCATAGGTGTACGATTTTTGTCCAGTCTCTTCCTGTACCCCCCATACTCCTTTCCCCCTGAGAATTGTCAGCACACTCCCATTCTATGCCCCTGATTCTATTATATTCACCAGTTTATTTGTTCCTCAGATTTTTAATTCACTTGATTTTTAGATTCACTTGTTGATAGATATGTATTTGTTGTTCATAATTTTTATCTTTACTTTTTTTTTCTTCTTCTTCTTAAAGAACACCTTTCAGCATTTCATATAATACTGATTTGGTGGTGATGAATTCCTTTAGCTTTTTCTTATCTGTGAAGCTCTTTATCTGCCCTTCAATTCTGAATGATAGCTTTGCTGGGTAGAGTAATCTTGGTTGTAGGTTCTTGCTATTCATCACTTTGAATATTTCTTGCCACTCCTGTCTGGCCTGCATAGTTTCTGTTGAGAAATCAGCTGACAATCATATGGGTACTCCCTTGTAGGTAATTAACTGTTTTTCTCTTGCTGCTTTTAATATTCTCTCTTTGTCTTTTGCCCTTGGCATTTTAATTATGATGTGCCTTGGTGTGGTCCTCTTTGGATTCCTTTTGTTTGGGGTTCTGTGTGCTTCCTGGACTTGTAAGTCTATTTCTTTCACCAGGTAGGGGAAGTTTTCTGTCATTATTTCTTCAAATAGGTTTTTAGTATCTTGCTCTCTCTCTTCCTCTGGCACCCCCATAATTCTGATGTTGATATGCTTGAAGTTGTCCCAGAGGCTTCTTACACTATCTTCAAATTTTTGGATTCTTTTTGCTTTCCCGGTTGAGTGTTTTTTGCTTCTTTGTATTTCAAATCTTTGACTTGATTCTTGCGTTCCTCTAGTCTGCTGTTGGGTCTCTGTATAATATTTTTTATTTCAGTCGGTGTATGTTTAATTTCTAGTTGGTCCTTTATCATATCCTCAAGGGTCTCGTTAAATTTATTGGCCTTTTCTAGGAAATTCTTGAAAAACCTATAACTGTGGTTTTGAACTCTATATCCAGTTGTTTGTTTTCCTCCATTTCTTTCATTTGTGATCTGTTTCTTTGTCTCTGAATTTTCGCTGCTTCCCTGAGTTGGTAGGGTGGCTTTGTATGCTGGGTGCCCTATATGGCCCAGTGGGTCGGCCTCCCAGTTACCTGAGGTGGACACTCTTGGTGCACCCCTTTGTGGACTGTGTGTACAGCCTTGTTGTAGTTAAGTCTTAATTGTTGTTGGTGTCGCTGGGAGGAATTGACCTCCAGGCCAATTGGCTGTGAGGACCCGCTGTGTCTATAATGGAAGCACTGCTGTGCTGGAAACATGCTTATGGGGCAGCACTTGTTTCAGTGGGGCTTTGGTGCTCACTGAGTCTGCCTCTTGAATGTCTCAATTATGGATGTGAGTAGTTGAAATCTGGTGTCATCTCACATTGACCACTAGATACACTAGCTTCTGGATCTCTAATGGGGTACAGGTCAGCTACTGTCTGAGGCCACCCAGCAGGAGCTACAGCAAGAACTACAGTTTTCTCCTCTTTGCTTGGGGTTTGGAGGTTTTGGAGCTGTCTGACCAGAACTGTTTGTTAGGTTAAGCTGCGATAGGGCAGGCTACTTATATGCAAAAGCCGTTGTGTGGGTTTGAAGATTGTGCAGGGTGGGGTCTCAGGGAGTCACTAGGCTAGGGAGTGGCAAACAACAATGGCTGCCAGTTTCCAAGTCCCTGCGTCCCATGCCCCAGTGCAGTAAACAATGATTGCTGGGCACACCTCTGTAAGAAAGTCACCTTCCCTTTCCGACCCGATGGCAGACAGTCCAGCTTCTCCCCATAGGAGTTTGGGTCCCCAGTGTCTCCCCAGAAACTGGAGCTCAAAGTAATCGGGAGCTTGTCTCCCTTCGGGTTGAAAAAAGCAGTGCTCTCAGTCGCCCGCTGCCAGCCCGATTCGTGCGCCTCCGTACCTCAGCTTTTCAGCGTTTGTGCATGTCTCAATGCTCTTTTCTCGTTCCTTATAGTTGTAGAACTTCCACTCAGCCAGCTTTCCCGTAGTTCTGGGTGATAGACGTTTTGTCTTTTAGTTGTAATTTTGAAATTGTTATGCGAGGCAGCAGTTTAGGTGTTTACCTATGCTGCCATCTTGGTTTCTCTCTGTTGTCAGATTTATTAATCTTTTCTCTTACGTTGGATTTTCAGCCATAGTAAGAAAAGTTTCTCCTCTCTCTAATTCTGGAACAATTTATCTATGTTTCCTTATAGTATTTGTATAGCTTTATGTCTTAAACTTCTAGTCCATTTGAAATGAATTCAAGTTTATCTTTTTCCTGTAGCTAGCCAGCTATACTCTCAGCACTGATTATTCTTTTTTCACTGGGTTGTGACACCTCCTCTGGTGTGTCCTAAATGCCCACATGCAGTTAGGTCTACTTCTTCTGGTTCGTTGGTTTCTCTAGTCGTGTGCCAGTACCATACTGTTCTTAACTACACAGGCTTTATTTTAGATAAGCTAGTCTCATGGACTCCCCACACTGTTTTTTTTTAATTTTTTTATTTTTAGGTCCATTCCCCCACCCCCTTGGTCATTCTTGCTTGTTTGTTCTTCTAAATAAATTTTATAGTAAACTTGCTTTGTGCCAAAAAAAGTTCAGATGGTATTTTATATTGAGGTTGTGTTAAATTTATATATTACCTTCATGAGAACTGATATGCCAAAACATAGTCTGTCTTTGTATTTCTTGAAGTCTACATTGGGGACGTAAAGGAATGCTTTCAGTTTTTCTCATGTAGGTTTTGGACAGTTCTTATTAAGTTTGTACCTAGGTATTTTATTTTATATTTTGACATCATAAATGGGCATTCCCTCTTGTTCTAACTGGGTTTTGTTTGTATAAATAACACCTAATAACTTTTGTACATACATTTTATAATCTGTTATTTTACTATTATTTATAGTACCCCCACCCCCCCTCCCATGGGTGCCTTTGGGTGTTCTAGGTATAAAATAACATTAGCTGCTGGAATATTATTCTTGGTGGCTTTGGCATGGACTGTGAAAACCCCATGATAATGAAGTCTGGACATTAGTATTCAGCAAGAAGATCCACAAACCAAGTTATTCTCGCATACGCTTCAGCTTTTTTCTTTTATGATGTTACTTTGATTTTAGGCCAAAATCAGCCTCTGAAAGAGAATTCAGAAAGTGACAGTGTCAAGACCCTTTGTGTCTACAAATACACATATGCACACACTCACAGATGGAATCTGTTTGGCTTTTTTTCTGTTTTTTTTTTTTTTTTTAATTTGAGAAAGAATAGTATGTACAAGGCTGAATATATTCGAAAATGACATCAGACACCTCACCTATTGTTCTCCAAAGCTGAGATAATAATTTCTTAAATTTTGCCAATACTGTTCACTCTTAAATGTCATTTTGTGCCTCTCCTTGCTTCTTGGCCTCACAGTAATTCTGCAGCATTCGGGGGTCGGGGCGGTGGGGGTGGGCAGCTGGGGGGATGGGAGAGGTGGAAGGCGGCCATCCCATTCTAACTTCCCAGGAAACAGCGGAACCCAGGCCAGTCAGCTGGCTGAAAGGGCAGGGATTGGAACTGAGGTTTTCTAAGTCTTCATGTCTGTTCTTTCCGGCACACTCAAGTATCTTTCAACCCTTTTGTTACTATTAAAGCCCATTTCTTCCTTGTCCTCAGAGGAGTGGGAACAGCTGCTCAGCACCCCTATTATCATATCCCTTCATCTGTATGAATCCTGCAATGTGTTCCCTTCCAGCTCCCCTCCGGCGGGTTCAGTTGCCCTGATTCTGTGCCTCCGAGTTGATCCCCCACCTCTTTTGTCGGTTTTAACAAAGAGGTTGTGGCTCTTGGGTCCCGGCTCCACAGAGCTCCTGCTCATTATTCCGCGACCTGCACGCCTCCTTCCGGGGAGAGTTCAGGGAAGCCTGTGGGTTTCTGATATGACTGTCTGGCGGGCTGGCGCGCACACAGCTTTCCCGAAGGCTCGTGATGAAAGCCTCGGCCCCGCAGCAGTCTCATTCCCGGCAGATGCCAGGCGGCCGCACCTCTCCTCATTCCAAAACCCACACCTGGGAGCGGGACCATGCAAAGGGCCAACTTCCACAGCAAGCCCCAGGTTGGTAGGAAGAGAGAGGCTGTCATGAGAATATTTAGAAACTGGCACCCCTGGCCGAACAGTCCAGGTGAACGGTTCATTTCGTCCTTTCAGCTTGTTATTCATGTGCAGACATGATCCTGACCGAGAATTCATTATCGCACCTGAGCCAGCTTGGAAATTAGAGGAGTAACCATTAAATATAAGCGGTGAGAAGGAGAATCAACCCGGAGAGGTAACAGCTAGGCATGTTCTGTGTGAAAGCGTGGGGCATGTCAAGCATGCTTCCGTGGTTTTAAAGAAATGAGAGCAGGTGCCGCTTCTCAATTAGCATCCTTGCTTTCTTCCTGCCCCTTCTCTCTGCACCCATAGGCAGGTGCCAGAGTTGGGTGATGGGAGGGAGGTTCATCCATCCACCACGTTCTTGGTTTTCCTTTTTCTGGGATGATACCTGGCTGAGGTCACTGTCCTTAGAGAACATTGTTCCAAGACTCAGAGAAATGGGTTCATGTCCTTGTTTATGAGCAAAGTCCCTCTGCAGCTGAGCACCCAACCTTCTTAGGGTCCCGGGTTATTCTGTCACTAAGCCCTTTAGGGAAATGTAAGAACCCGGGCTTCTGAAAAGCAGACTCCATTCAAGCTTAGTGTCATTTCAGGGCAAGAAGGGAAAGTGGGAGGGGTTTGAGGAAGCCCTTTTGTACGGTCTTCATCTTGGAATGAAGAACGGAATTTATTATTTGTTTGCAAAGGATTTGGATAATGAGTGGGGAGAACTTTCTAGAAGAGAGAAATGTGGTGAATAAAGGCTAAACAAATAAAGGCTAATTATGAGACTAAGTGAGCAACAGGAGTCTACCTACCCTAGTCCGAGGCATTCTGATCTGGGTTAAATAGGGCCTGGTTAGAGAGGTTATTGTATAACGAAGCGGGTGAGACCTCTGTTCCTTCTTCAGCAGGGAGGGGACATTGTAAAGGGGTGTTTTAGAGCAAGAGCCCGATGATGGTGTGTGTGGAGCATGGTCTGAGGGGCAGCACTGAGGACAATGGGAAATAATGACACTGACATCTATCATAAAGGGAATTTGCTCTGACCTTTGACAAAAAAGAAGCTGTGGTATAGTGGCTAAAACACTGACCTGAGAATTAAGAGGCCTAAGTTTGAATGCTTATTCTGCCTTTAACTTGCTTGGTAACCTCAAGAAGTACTTCTCTGAGTTTCTTAAGTTGGAGCTGCAAACCAGATCTGGCCCATGCATCGTTTGCACCTGCACATATGGCTAATGCATGTTTTTGTTTTTCACAGTCCCCACCACTCCCTGCTGCCTCAGACATAACATGCTTCACACTTTTATATCACCAGCCTGGCCTCTTAGGTGTAGAGTCTCTGACATACACCTTGTTAAAATCAGTATATTTATGTTTGCCTCATTTGCTGTGACCCACTTTAGATCTTAAGTTCTTTGAATTAGGAAACTAACTTGTTTTCTTCCAGTAGAATGTTAAAGGCAAGTTAGTCGTTAATAATTACTAGTTGACTATATTCAGGTATGCAGACATAGACCCATTTCCCTCCCGTTCCTTCTTCCCTATTTTCTAGGAAAACCTACGGCAGTTAGAATGCATGTTTGGGGAATTACCACCAGGTTAGGGTTTTCTTAAACTTCTACTTTCTCTCATTCAATTTGGACCTTTCATATATTTAGAGCCACAGATGCACAAGTACCTGTGTTTGGAAAGAAATTGGATCTGGCCCCTGTACTTAATTTATAACAGTGCCCTGGGGATTGTGAGGAAGAGAGATGTGATGTAAAAGTAGTGCGAGAAAGAATCCTAGAGCTTCTCAGCTCAACACTTGTATTTTGCAGAGGGAGCCACTGAGCCCCAGATGGGGGAGGAGACTTGCTGAGAGCGCCCTCATCTCCAGGCCTGGAGCCCAGCACTCCACTGGGGAGGCCTGGCTTCTCCAGCGCAGTGTTCACTGGATGTTTGTAAGAGGCTTGGGCCTTGTCTCAAGACATTCATTAAAGTTAATAAAATCTTTTAGATTGACTGCCCAGACCGAGTTGCTAAATTTGCTTTTCAAAGACGAGGGTAGCGATGTGACGTTATAGAGCTGAAGATCTGTAGACTAGGTTTATTTTCCCAAAAGATTTGAGAGTCAAGTCACAGAAACCAGATGATTAAAAAATGTAAAGTTTAATTCAATTATCATAGAATTCCAAGTGTTTAATCACATTTTGAGATAATTGTTTAGTTATGGTAAATGCTTTTTGCTTCCATTTTCCTTTCTTTATTTTATTTAATTATTTTATTGTTCTCAAGGGGGTATAACTTTAAAATGAGTTAAAATGTTATATTGCATTATCCTTTATTACATGAAATTTAATTATATTGCATTTAATTTACTTAAGCGTTCATCCAAAGACTGAATTTTTAAGTGGTTTTTTGAGTTACTAGAAATAGAATTTCTCCCTTCCATATTTCTCTTTTCCTTTCCTTTCCATTTTTTTTTTGCACCTCTTCTTTTTTCTTTCTAAAGTGGATTCTTTTTTTTTTGGGGGGTAATATTTTTATTTATTTCAGGGAGGAAGGGAGAGGGAAAGAGAGATAGAAACATCAGTGATAAGAGGTAATCATTGATTGGCGGGCTCCTGCATGCCCCCTGCTGGGGCTGGAGCCCACAACCCACATATGTGCTCTTGACTGGAATTGAACCCAGAACCCTTCAGTCCTCAGGCTGATGCTCTATCCACTGAGCAAAACTGGCTAGGGCCTAAAGTGACTTCTTCAGCATTATTTCCTGCTCATAGGTTTAGAAAGTTGTAACTTGTTGGAGCTGGCCGAGGCTGCAGAGACCCGCTTGTCTAGGAGCTCCTGGCCTGTGGTTCACTTGTACATGTGGCATTATAAGGGGGGGCTTGAAATTGTGCAAAATTCTGTGTCCATGTATATTTCTCTGGCTTGGGGTCTGTAGGCTTCATCAGATCCTCAGAGAGTCCTTGACTCCCAGAGGTTAGATAAGTGTCACTCATGAGAAAAACAATACCCAAGATGTCAAAATAATTCATCCAGGATCATATGACTGAGCAGTGGCAGACTCAGGAGTCGAAACTAGGTCTTTGGCTGCTTGGACAAGGCTTTTTTTCTGCTTCACTAAGGAAGGAGGCTTAGTTTCCATTTTAATGGAGTTGTTTATATACGGTTGTTAAGTCTTCTTAAATCTGTATTCCATGGATGGCTAAGGAAATAGAAATAAATTGCTAATAAAATATGATGAATTAAAACATGTTAACCACCCCAAACCAAAATGCCCTCTAAATTCCAAGTGCTCTAATTGCTTTCATATAAATTTCACACACTCTGAATATGTCTGATAGATGTACCTGAAGACCGAACAGAAGAGGGAGGGAAAGAGATAGGTCGCATGTGTCAGGGGTGTGCAGTGGGGGTAAGCTAGGGAAAGAAGAGTGATAACTTCCAGATTAGCCAGTCATTTTTCCTCCCTAAATCGGATGGATGATGGGGGCACCTCCCTTGGGACCACCCAGGATTTCTTGAAATCATCAGAGTATCTGCTCTGCCCTCACTTTCTCTCTCATTCAAGGAAGCACATTAGAAGGGAGAATTGCAACAACCCTGACATCCTTCTGTAAAGCCCTAAGAATGCTGGACTCACTGTAAGAGGCACCATGCCAGGGAGCACCTCAGAAAGCCTACAGGCACCAACTCCCCATCTGAATAAAGCCAGAAGACTTGTCCCCACAGTACTCACATTGCCTCCCGCCGACTCTGCACTGACTCCCCACCCTGTCAGGTGCTGGAGTAGTCCTGTGGGCTGCACAACCTAGGCAGGGTCTCTCATGCCCGCCGCCCGTTTCAGGTTAGGGGTTTTGTCAGGGACTAGAGATGTCTAGCTTTATTGTTCACATTAATGTAAATTATCTTTTCAGACACAAATATCAACTCCCTCTCAATATTCTGATTGCGGCAGCTCATTGATTGTGAACAACCGTGGTTGGATTTTAAATTCCTCTCTGAGCCAAGGTGCTGACTT
This sequence comes from Corynorhinus townsendii, assembly GCA_026230045.1. NCBI lineage: Eukaryota > Metazoa > Chordata > Mammalia > Chiroptera > Vespertilionidae > Corynorhinus > Corynorhinus townsendii. Next base: position 8,335,684 of record JAPDVU010000012.1, read on the forward strand.
CAGTATGTACACAGGGAGAGGCTTATTATTTATTTTTTCAATGGTGACAAAGATGATGGTTTAATCTTTCTCATGCTCTACTATAATAGAGATGAATCATGCCCAGGCAGTTTAATCATACCTGTCAGAATGGAGGCTGTAATCCTTTGGATTCTGTTTTATTAGCAGCTTTTAAAGATCTGCAGCAACTCCGATTACTCAGTTGGCCAAACAGCTTGACATCTCTTTCAAAAGAATTAAGTAAAATAAAGGAAAGAAGACCAAGTGAGCTGAGTTTGTGACAGAGGCCGCTTGCAGCCCTGGGCCGGGCCATGTTGCTGCCTGAGGCTGGAGAGGGAGCCAAGAACCCAGAGAAGAGCTGCAGAGGCAACAGGAGACGCTGTTTCCCAGCCCGGGCCACCCACTGACCATACCCTCCTCCCCAGTGAAGGGCTTGCCAGACCGTAGATGGGTTCCCAGGAGGACATTAAGGTTGGGCTGGTTCTGGGTTTTTCCTGCTCCTACACCCCCACTTCCTCTCCTGAGCCCAGGTGGACCTCAGGGTGACTAGGACCCCCATGGTGATGTCTTGGGTGGGGTTTGGCTTTGATGGGTTCCTAAGATGCCTTTCCCGCAGCAATCAGAAGAGCAGGTGACACCGCTCACTCCTCCACTGGATTTACCATTGTTCTGGGGGCTTTGGAGGGCAGACAGTGATTTTTGGCAAGAAGAAGACCTCAGCAGCTAGCAGGGGCATCTCTTTCAATTGTCTGGGTTTTACCAACATTTCCTCAGCCTCTGGCTATGGTGGCAACCATATGGCATCATATTCTGGAGCACACAGTGTTTAGTGGCAGCCTCCTATCCTCAGAGGGGGATTGAGGAAGAGTTTTTAACACACCAAGACCATTATCTGGCCCTTGGGGAAGACCATCTGCCAGCATCCATTACCGAGGCGGAGGGAGGGAGCAGGATGGTACAGGCAGGCAGGCTTAAGCAGTTGTGTTTTTTGGCCTGTGGACTTAGGGTCTGAGGTTAAAAGTTAGGTAGAAAATAATAATAAAGAGTTGGGTATCACCTTGTAAATCTCCTAACATATGGATTGCCTCTGTGATATATGAGTAAATCTAGGTACCTGATGGCAGAAACTTGTTTGATTGACTTCCAGAGATTTTTTGGCAGTAGTGTCTTTGATTGATTTCTAGAGATTTTTTGCACCATTGACATCAAAATTAGATGGAAGGGATTCTTAAACAGCCTGGCAGCAATGGTGTGTGTGTGTGTGTGTGTGTGTGTGTGTGTGTGTGTGTGAAGAGCCTAGCATCTTTTGGTTTATCTCTTCCTGAAATATACACAGAGATCCAGTACAATATGACCCATTCATAACACCACCCAAAACTAGACAACCTATTGACAGAATCTGGGAGGGGCTGGTGATAACTGTAAGGCAAGTAGGGCAAGACTAGAAAAAACTACTCAAGCTTTAGATAGTTTCCAAAGCAGATGCCTCAAAAAGAAGATGAGGTATTGCATATCTCACCACCATTTGTCCTCTCCGTATGAGAACTTAGGTCCTATGCAACTTGAAAGTGATCAGTTACACTCTTTGGGTTCCCCTCTTTGAGGATAGAAGAGTACATTCTTTTTTTCCCCAAGAGCCTGCCTCCCTTACCTACTTTCTATATCTCGGCAGAGACTAAAAAATCTCAAAATCACCCATGAAGTTTGTATGTGTATGCGCATAGGCACACCACAGCACCCTCTATTCTGGGAGATGCAATGTCTGTGAATAAAGCAGCAACAGGCAGTCCTTGCACCCGTGCACACTGGGAGTTTCGTTCTCTCATCCTCCACTGGTTCAAATCTGAGAGAACAAGGAAGAGAAGGTATGAAGTAGATACCTTTGCAGCAAATCAAAGATCAATTGGTAAGAACCACACCAAAGGGAGAATTAGCGGGGACAGTGGCATATCACACTGTCTGTTGACCAACTGAGTCGAGACAAAAGCTTCTCAGGGAACAGGAAACAGTACCACGGGGCACATGAAAATTTGTGCAGAGCAAAGGAAAGGATATAGTAACTGGGCAACTCAGACGAAAAGCATACCTTTAAAAATCATGTCCCACGGAATACAGACTGGGGCAGCTGCTGTGGAAAGCAGTATGGGGTTACCTCAACAAATTAAAACTAGAACTGCCTCCTGACTCAGCAATTCCACTCCTGGGAATTTATATGAAGGAACCTGAAACAGTAATTCGAAAGAATATATGCACCCCTATGTTCATTGCAGTGTTGTTTACAATAGCCAAGATCTGGAAACAGTCCAAGTGCCCATCAGTCAATGAGTGGATAAAAACGCTGTGGTACATTTACACAATAGAATACTACTTGGCAATAAAAAGGAAGGAAATATTACCCTTGGTGACAGCATGGATGGACCTGGAAAGCATTATGCTAAGTGAAATAAGCCAGTCACAGAAAGACAAGTCCTATATGATTTCACTCATTTGTGAAATAGAGTAAACAGAATGAACGAATAAGCAAAATACAGACAGACTCTTAGATAGAGAGTAGGCTGTTGGGGGTGAGTGGGGGGATAGATGCAGAGGGGATTGAGCAAAAAAGAAAAGAAAAAGAAAAAAGAAGAGAAAAAACTCATGTTCATGGACAACAGTGATTGCCAGGGGGAGGGTGTGGGAGGCGGTGGATGATGGTATAGGTGGGATAAATGGTGATGGAAGACTTGACTTGGGGTGGTGAACACATGATACAGTGTATAGATGTGTGTTGTACAATTGTGCACCTGAAGCCTGTATAATTTTGTAACTGGTGTCACACCAATAAATTCAATAAAAAGGGAAAATAAAAAAATAAAAATCCACTCCCCATAAAAATAAAAATCATCTCCCACAGAGCCCAGAAGAAAATTTCACAAGCCTTACAGTAGTTGAAGAAGACTTGACCTCTGTGAATCCGAAGAGAAAGCCAGAAGCAAAATGAGCTGTAATGAAAAGACAGTCAGATAAGATAAAAAAGGAAGTCAGAGGAATCAAGAGAGGATTGCTTACAGCTAGAATGCAATTGCAGAATTAACAATGATATTGAAGGCAGCAAGAGCAGAATTGAGGTGAAAAGAAGCTGAAGGCAAATGTCACATAATCTTTAAAGCAAGTATATAATATGAAATTAATAGTAATCTGGATTTTGAAGTTCAGATTGTATTAATAAAAAAACTGGTAATGGGTAAAAGAGATGAGGGAATGTGCTTAATTTTCTATCTTAAATAGGGGCAAGTGGAAAAGTAAAACATTTACTTAGTTATGACAGAGAAATATAGGCTAAAGAATTACTTACAGTGCTCTCTCTCTCTCTCACTCCCCCCCACAACCTCTCAGAGCATGCCTGCTTTTTTGAGTGTATCTTCTTTTTGAGTGTACTTTTCTAAACTCCAAGGGCCCTTCTTTGGCCCCTATAACTCGCTTCCTGAGCCTAGTTCTTCTACGGCTCACTTTTACTACCTCTGTAACTTTCTAAATACAATTTCTCTTACAATTTGAAAAAAAAAAGAGAATTATTTACAGAGGCATTAAGTTAGTGATGTAAAAAACAAATTTCTAGAACCCTGAAAAAAAATAAATTAAAACCAACTAAACAAATATAAAACCAAAAAAGGGAAGAGTCTAGATAGTAAAAGTCATAAAACTAAATTAGCACCAAGAAAGCATAGAATACTGTGATACAAATAAGAACAACCAGATCAGTTATAATAACAAATATAAGTGGGATGAAATATCGCTAATAAAAGAAGTAGAGTCTCATATTGAGTCAGAAAACAGAATCCAATCTTATGCTGTTGTAAAACAATAGACCTAAAACAAAATGAAACAAATGTTTCACTGTAAAAGGATGGGTGTAGATATATCAAGATATTGGGGGGGGGGGGGGGTAAAGCAGGGGATAATGCAAATGTGATAAGGCAGAATTTAGGAACAAATTAAGATTATGGGATACTTTATGTTAATAAAAGAAATTGTCAAAGATATATAATTGTCACGAACTCTTATGAAACAAATAGTATTGCTTCAAAAATATATAAAGCAAATAATGTTAATGGAGTCTGAACAACATCAATAATAAGGGCTGCTCTGATATGTAAACTTCTTTTCCAGCATCCATGGAAATAGTATTAAAATGACCAAAAATAGATCTTTCAAAAAGTAAAATAAGTATTACAAAAACTAAAAATTAATAAAACAGAAACTCAACCAATAATAGGATTTATAAACACTTTGCTGCACAACTTTCAAGTCCAAGTGGAAAGAAATACTGCAAGTAAAGGTGGAGTAAATAAGCATTGTTCCAAAGCCTCGTTTATTCTTGGTCAGGATGTTCCACCTTAGAAAACTGTGGGGTGATTGTTTTCTGAACATCAGTAAGAAAATCCTAGAACAACCACAGTCTTAGAATGGTTTAAATAAGATTTCTTATGTGCAAGGACATTCTGAGGTTTCTAAATAGATCTAAGTTTACTAGGATGCAGTTTTGCCCTTTTCTCTAATTAAAAAAATTACTTCTCTCAATGCAAAACAAATAAAAAACAAAAGAACAAAAATAAGATTCACTTTCCAAGCAAAAAAAGAGAAGAAAACAAAAAAACCCAAGCAAGCAAATCCCAGTCCTCGGAAAAGCACTGAAACACAGCCCAGCAGCACCGGGCCCTCCCTATCCAACCTCCAGCACACCCCTGTGACCTGGCATGGCGTGAGAGCTCTTTTGTGTGCACACCCCTCCCGAGTGTCCGGTTTGAGTGGTCTCACCAATCCCAGCAGTTTTACTTGTTTGCACCACTTGCCTCGCCCTATACATCTGAATTTGGAATCCTGAATCAGCTCTAAAAGTTTAAGAAGAGATTCTGAGCGGCTTTTGGGTTAAAAGCATTACCCAGGAGTTGGCCCTCACAGAATCTGCTGGCGGCCCGCGGGGGCAGCCTCCCAGAGTGTTCAGGAAGTTCAGCTGACACCTGCCCTGGAAAGGCTGCCGGCCCTGGGCTCTGCCAAAACCCTACGGGTAGCACTTCAGTCTGGATTGAGAGGTGAGTTAACTACATCTTCCTGGAGCAAAAACAGAAGCGGAAAAATTAAGCAATGCTTGATAACAGTTGTAGATTTATTAGAAGGTTTTAATAAGATTTCCTATAGGCAGTGGTATTCTGAAGTTTCTAAATATACCTTTTAGGTACATTTAGTTCCTAGCTATATTTGTGTTCATTCATCTATACTCATCTCCTTTTAGAAAGGATTTGAGGCAATTACTAACACTGTGGCATACCAATGGGTCTACCTCAGAGAAAAGCAAAAGAGAAGTTTAAGATCAATATGAAAACTGACTAAAAGCCAGTCTGCTTTTTAAAAAACTTATCTGTGTTGTTTGTTGAAAGTATTACAGATGTCCCCTTTTTCCTCCCATTGACCCCTCCACAGTACATCTGCTCTTCCGCCAGCTTGCTCTTTATGAGCACCTGCACCAGTAATATAAACAATATCGGCGACAAGATTCTCCTCCTTGCCATGATGGGCCGCTCTGCCATTATTTTAAATACAAACTATATTTGAGTCTATTTAAAGTAGGTGTTTTTTTATTTATTTTAACATTGCTTGAAAATTGTATATAATTTTATATAAATTGGAATATAGTGTCAATGCTGTATGTGTCATAAAAATTTAATTTTAGTAAAAATGTGTGATATGCCTATAAAAAATGGGATCGAATTGTCACAGGACTCTGCCCGTGATTTGCTTAGATAAATGGCCTGGGCAAGCTGTCTTTCTCTGCAGATTATTGATCAGACATTGCCATTAGCCTAGTCCAATTTGCTCAGGTGAACACAGAGGAATTAGAAAAAGTAAAATTCCTGGCATGTGCTCAAGCCCACATTTAAAAAAATGACGGGAAGCACCGCCCTAATTTATGTTTTTAGAAAAACTGTCATGTGCTTCTAGTGACTAGCAGAGCGGACCTTGTGCCACATTTAGACCTATAGTAAAATATTTGTTGGATGAATTTTTCCTAAAATGGTGTATGTCTGTAATTTACCACCTGTATGCTTGTAGTCCTCTTTAAATTAGACCTCAAAGCAAGTCCACGCATCTTGTCAAGAGTTCTTCATCAGAGCGGGACTTTTATCTTCCCTTGAGACTAGCAGATGTCACCTTCCCTTTAATACTCTTTGGTGTCTTGTGATTTCCAGAAGGCAGAAGGCACGCTCCAGGAAGGCAGGCTAATGCAGCCATGTGACATGGAAGTCCGAGTAACCTGCCTGTGTGACTTTCTTAGGAAGGTGTTAAACTCTTCCCTAGTTTTTGGAAAAATTAGGATAAGGTAGACATTTTAATGAAATGCAGCGCATTCTGCACACCATTCTCTTCCTGTTGAGCCACCAGCCCCAGTGATACCTTATTTCTGAAGACAGTTGAGTCTATTACTTGATTTCCAGTACAAAATGACCCTCACCTTCTAAGTGGAGTGTCTGCCTCTTCCTGTGGGCAGTGGTGTGTACCAGATCGGACCATGAGGAAGGGAATTTGTGCCGCAAAAAGAGTGAAGGTTTTAGGACCCGCCTGAGACCACACCAGCTGAAGTGTGGAAGAGAGGCTTAGTCCTTTGCTGTCCATTCTGTGCCCTCTTGTGAGCTGGTCAGTCACCATCAGGAGATGAAAGGGACCAAGAGTAAGCAGAAAGCAGATTGGAGCACTCAGGGGTCTTCTCTGTGGCATAACTCAAGCTAGGGAGAGTGAAGGTGTTTGCTTTGCGCAGACTCAGAGTGTGAGGACAACGGTGGCCCAGGCTCAGCACCGCGGCCCCCGAGGAAACAGGGAGGGTGTGGGAATGCGGGTGCTCCTCCGTGTGCTGCGGTGGAATTACCTCACTTGCCACAGGTGAGGGGTTTGACCTCTGAGCTCAGTTGTTAATGCATAACCTGTACAGAGTGTTCAAAAAGGCTTTGGAAATCTTCAATCAGAATGCTTCGAGGAGCATGATGCATCTGGGAAAAGGGAGATGAAGCCTATTCTACAGGCTTTCCTGGTTCCTTCATTTTGAGGGGAAAAAAGGCATAAAAAGCAGCCATTTTATAGCTTGTGGAGGTTTAACTTTGACAAGTTTTGGAAGGACCACAAAGGATTGGCATTGGGGTATAGAAATGGCTAATTCTCAGTAGGAGAAACAGGTCTAAAGGTTTTTAAACACCTTTTTAGGGGGCAAGTATGAATGTGACTTGGTATATCTAGTATATTCGTGAGGGTATATTCAAATCCTCATACAGTTTCTTTGGTCACCCCTCCTCTCCTAGTGCTCATGTCAGAGCCCTTGGAAATTGGTTCCCCAGTGTCATCTCACAGCCAAGTGCTCAGGCAAATGGTGCAACAAGAGTTATGCTAAAACCTTTTAACAATTGGCAGTGCAGACACTCACCAGTCAAATACAGATGCCACTGGCACAGCTGTACCCATCCGTGTGTGCTGCCTGAGGGTCAGCCCTGGGGAGAAAGAGGCATGAGCTAACCTTGGAACTTCAGAATGTCTTCATTAGCTCTCCCCCCCCCGCCCCAGAAAACATGTGTATGAGTACACACACAAACATGCACACGCACACGCGCACACACACACACACACACACACACACACACACACATTCTAGCAGGAGAGATGTGAGATTTCTCAGAACCAGATTAAGGGTCAGGCATGCCAAGGCAAGAATCTATAAAAGGCACTAAAAGATCACTGAAATAAAAGGAAAATATTAAACCAGTTAATCAGGACTCCTTGCATAACTGAAGTATAAATCAATTCCTTGTTGAAATAAACAGTATGTTGGTGGAGGTATAAGGCACTGATCTGCTGTATGTCTACTGAGTACTTCTGTCTGGGGTGAGATTCATGGTACAGATGCAGATTGCACCACCAACTCTGAGACCTGCCAGCTGATTGCCGCCTGAAGACTAGGTCAAGTTCAACAGAGAAATTAGAAGTAAGTCATGGTGTATTTCTCTGTACCAGACAGTGGCCACAGAGGTCAGAGATTTCCAACAGGTTGTTACCAGTGCACTGAGCTGTCACAAATGGGTACACATGTGCTGCCAGATATCAGTCCTCTCAGGCCTGACGGGGCAGGAGCTCCTCAGCAGCCTCATCTGGGGCTCCTTGGAGGCAGCCTGAATGGAGCAGGACCTCTCGACTGCTCTGTGGTCCCCTCGGGGGGCAAACATGATGAGTGTGCATGGTTCTAGGCTGATGTGCTGGGTGAGGTCAGGGTACTCGACCACCCAGAGACCCGCTGTACTCCTGCTGCCTGTGTGGACAGGGCTGCTGGGGAATTTGTGTCTTGGGGCCCAAGGAGTGCGTGGTTGAAGTGGGGCAGGTGCAGGGGTTGGATAGCAGTCCTTGGAGGTCTAGCTCCAGGGCCTGGCTCAGCTTTGAGCTAAGTGTCTGTATTAGTTTTCTTTTGCTGTTGTAACTCGTGCCACAGCTCAGTGGCTTGAAGTAACACAGATTTTTTATCTTAAAGTTCTAGAGGTCAGAATTCTGCATTGGGCTTTACTAAACCAAAATCAAGGTGTTGGCAGGGTGTGTTCCTCCTGGAGGCTCTTGGGGAGGATTCGATCCCTAAGCGTCCCAGCATCTAGAGCCACTTGCATTCCTTGGCTCCTGACCCCTTCCTCCGTCTTCAAACCAACACCACAGCATCTTCAAATCTCTGACTCTGCCCTCAGCTTTTGTTGCCACACCTTCTCCAACTCTGATGTTGTCACTTTGATGTATATGTGTATATATGTATTATATGCGTATGTGTGTGTATGTATGTATGTATACACACACATAAATAGATATTTAGAAGATTCTTAAATTTCAAAGTCCAAACTCTGGCCCCTCTCTGGCTTACCTGAGGACTGACAGACTGGGACATATGTAGGCCTGCCTCCTTTGAGGGCCCCCGAATGAATGAGTTATCTCACTCAAGTGCCATTTTTTACCTCACACCTTTGTCTACATCAAAGGTTATTGTGAAGGTTACAGGAGATAAGATGCACAAAAGCATTTGTCACAACTTCAGATGCTATAGGATCACTCAATAAATGTTAATTCCTTTCTCCTTCAAACTCTTTGTTAAGAAAATGATTTATGCCTCTAAGTTAGACCTCCTGGTTTGTTTGTTTCTTTAATGTGAAAAGATCCATTTTATAAATAGGTGAACTGAAATTACTGATATTTTAATAGTTAAGACAGAAAGAGGAGAGCAGGGCTCCCCACAGAACCTTCACAATTTGTATGAACGACTGTGATGCCCAGCCAGCGGGAGTGAGCTCAGTGCAGCAGCGCAGCGGTGTGCCCCGCCTTGATCTCTTTCTTCTCTCTTAAATGTGCACAAGCAGTCAGTTCCAAACACATCATTTTCCAATAGGAAGGTCAGCAAACAGCAATTGCTGAAAAGCAAAAGCTACTGAGTGAGCTCCGCCTTCAGCTTTTCTCAGGTGAAAGACAGGGGGCTGTTGGGGCAGATAGCCTGGCACAAACACCAAGGACACGGGCCTCCTGGGAGACCCAACGGTACCAGTTCTCCCAGCAATCCCATGGGGATTCAGACTGAAGTCATCATCACCTGGGACAAACATTTAGTGCGCCCCCTCTGCATTTGGTTTCCAAGTATAATAAATGAGGTGGCAGAAGGTTTCAGGTTAAAAGGCCTGAAATCCATTTAACGCCTGGATGGACAATAGGATCAGGTGACAGATGAATCATGCGGAAGCCAAGGCAAGGAATGGTCTCTTGCTGAAGTGACTGTCAGCACTGAGGCGCCAGTCTCCCGATCATCTTTTACGCTGCAGAGTCCTGGCAGTTTGGGGGACACTGTGGGTACCCATGGAGTAAGGGCTTGTTGACTTGTGGTGTTGTGGAGTTTGGAATGACACAAACTATTCTCTACTTTAGAAATGTGCGAAACAAGTTATAAATGTTGATAGTGTAGAAGGATGTCTGAGTTTGCACGTAGGGCAGGCATTTAGAGGATTAAGGACAAATGTGTGTGAGCAGCCCTGTTAGGTGTGGTAGCCACTCCTCACCTGTGGACAGGGGCGTCCGTCCTGGCCCTGGTGGCTTTGTGTTCTCTGAGTGTGTCCATGCCGAGGAGCCCAGGAGATTGAAGAGGGTCAGTTTGGGTATAAATGAGCAGAAACAAAGAGGCCTGGGCTTTGGCATAAGTTTGCCAAAGGACTGGTACCTGGTGTCAGAATTTCTAGATTCTTGCTTCCTGGGAGGGTGTGGGGCGGGGGGGCGGGGGGGGGGAGGATGCGCAATGGGAAAGGGGAGAGGGAGGTAAAGAATCAAGAGTGATGCACCTGTCAATAAACTCTAGTAATTAAGCCAGAGAAGAGAGCCCAGGGCAGGGAACAGTGACAGAAACTTGAACCTGAACTCAGCCTGATATACTCTGTCCATATAACTACCAGGAGATGAGTCATTAGACAAGCTTCATCAAAATGTGACTGGATCTGTCAGATGACTTTCTTGTGTAGTGAACTTGAGCAGCCACTGGTTGCTCTACCAATTTATACCTTCATCTATACTCTATTTCAAAGTCAGAAGGGACGAATGATTATGAATATAGTTCACTGTTGAAGAATCAAGCAGGGCATGAGTGATAATGTGGTATTTTTCAAATGCACATGTGTGTGTGTATCTATCTATCTATCTATCTATCTATCTATCTATCTATCTATATTATTCTGAGTATAAGTTTTAGGTGAGATGATTTTTATTATGGGTAAGAACAACAGCACATAGACCTCAAGAGGACTTAAGCAGGAAAGATGTTTTTGGGGCCACATGACTGGATGCCCAGCGCTGGCTTAATCTGAGGGCTCTGGCCTCATTTTTCTGAGACCTTCTTGGCTTCGCTGGCCTCTGTGAGTGGCTTTCTTCTCGGGCTTGTAGCATCTGGCCGTGTCTAGAGAAAGAGAGCAAGGGTTGCTTCTGAAAGTTCAGGATGCTCCCGGAAAATCTTTCTCATGTCTCCTAATAGGTCCCAATTGAGCCCTTCTGGAGCCACTCACTGGGAAGGGATTGGATGACATTACTTTTGGAACTTTCTGGAGCTGGGAATGAGACCAGCTTTCCAACAGGGGCTGCATGGAGGAAGGGTGTTTCCCTGAAAGAAGTTGGGGTTCTATTAGGGAGGAAGAAGAGATGGGAAGAGATACTTGAATAACGAAGACTGTGGGACCGCAGAATGTTCAGTCTTTTCCTGCTCTGACTCTGAAAAACCTCTCCATGCTGTTGATTTAATGAATGCCTTATAATTTTTATTCAGTCAATAAACACTTATTGAACCGTTAAATCTGAGCTTGGTACCATGCCAAATGCTGGAGATACCAAGAATAATAAAAACATTGTCCTGTCCCTTGAGGATTTTGCAGTCTGGTGGAGGAGGCATATGGGTGAACAAGACTATTATGAGAAATATAGGAGAAAGTTGTTGACTAGAGATAAGGAGACGGGTTATGAAAACTCAGAGTAATGAGCAACTTAATCTATGTAGAAGGCATTTGCGGAGGAGCACAGAAGTCTGGGAAGATGGGGGAGGGCATCCCAATCCGAGGGGACAGCCTGCACAATGGCACCGAGGCATGGAAGGGGGTGGGGTGTTCCAAAAAGTATGACTGCTTGTGCGGGCATGAAACATGGTGAGCATGAGGGTGATGACAAGGATGACGCCCAGGATCCAGGTTGTGCAGAGACTTGGACCTGATCCTGTACATCAGGGGGACTCAGGAAGTCAAGTAGGTAGGAGAGTTGTGGAATAAAACTAGAAAGACTGTCCTAGTAACGAGAGCCTGAACTAAGGCAAGGGCCAAAGCACTGGAGCAGAGGGGAAAACTCAGAGGGAGATTCAGAAGGAAGAATCAATGGGTTCAGGTGATTGCCTGGCCATGGAGGGAGTGAGAGGAGAGAGGGGGAGGTTGGGAGGGAGGTGAGAGGGAAGGCGAGGCTAAAGCTAAAATGAGCCCAGAACCTCTGCTTTTGTCCAGGTGATGGTGTCAGTGATTAGGAGGGAGCCCGGGGGAGGGATGGTGGGTGGGGGAGCGGGGAGAGGAGCAGCAGGTCTAGGGAAAGAGGACAAGTTCTGTTAGGATATGTTGAGGAGGAAATGCCTGCAGCACATCCAAGTGGCAATTCCAAGAGCAGCCAGAAACATGAGCCTGAAGATAAAGAGAGGGCTCTGGCTGAGACAGATGGTCAGGGGAAGCCTTTCTGAGGAATAAACATTTAAACAGATGCTTGAATGAAATCAAGGAGCAAACCATGCAAATATTTTACACAAGGAGCTGGCCAGCTTTTCCTAAGAGGACGGTGGTCACTGTCAGGTAAAGGCATACCTCCTCTCTCCTCCCACGGGCCTGTGGGTAGCAGTCTGTCATCTGTGAACTCCAGTGTGGCTGCTGGCCCTGATGTTGAGTGCTCTGGAGACTGCAGGACCTCCCAGCCTTCAGCTGTGCTGCTGCCATGGCCTCCTCCTCCTCCTCCTCCTCCTCCGTTCCCCTCCCCCAGCCCCCATTTCAGCACCAGGTCTTCCCTAGGGCTTGCCTGTCCACAGTGAGCTCCACTTGCAGATACTGCTCTTGAACACCAGGGGGTTCTCCCGAGAACATGCATCAGCCTGAAGGACGTCTAGGACAAGGTATCCTCTGAGGGTGGCTCCTTGTAGGATGGTGATGCCAGGGATTGAAGCATCGCACAGCTAATTCTAGCTAAAATTATACTTTTGATTTGGGCTCAAAAGTCACCTCATCCAAAGTGAATGACTTAGATGAGAAAATATCATAAAAGTCTCATTTCTCCACTCATCTTGGTCTTGAATGACATATTTGTTGAGTGAGGGAATAAATGAATGAGTAAAGGAGTACGTATGCAAAATTCAAGGAGAATTTTCACAAAGGGGTGAGAATGCAAAATAAAGCAATTGCTGTTCTCCTACACTTGAGGCAAGTCCATCTGAGTGTTGTTCTCCATCTACTGGAAACAACCCTTGGTCCTGTCACTGCTCATTTATTCAGGGGCCTTCACTGGCGTCTTATTCAGAAAGAGTGTCTCAGAAACTGGAGCTTGTGGCGTTTGAACACTTGGAGTGTTTATAGACACATTGGCAAGGCACCTCCCTCTCAAGGAATATGCTGAACCATAAGATGGAGTTTATTCTTAGCCAGATTAGGAAGACATAATATAAAAAACAGTAAACCCAATGGGTGCAATGGAGAATGGCTGATATTTTTGGATAAAAAGCATCTGTAAAAAGTCTTATTTTAAAAGCCTATATTTTAAAGGGGATCATGCTGTTCATTCCTTGAACAAGGCTATCATTTGTTCATTCCTTGAACAAGGTTATCACTGTCTCTTTAACATACTGTCTGCTAAGGCAGGCCTGTACCTGGGAATGTCTGGGATTAAATGCCATGTTCCTGCTGCTACAATTACTCATTGCGTCTTAAGAAAGCAGGCTTATATTAGGAACCAATTTAAATAAAAATAAAAAATACAAGAAGTTGATGATGGGCTATTCTTTTCTATTACTGCTGTTAGCATATTCTGCCATTGGATGTGATTTCTATAGTTCTGGCCCATGGGGGATGGGCAAGTGAAGAAGAGAAGTGCAAAAAACAAAACAAAACAAAACAACCAACCAAACGAACAAAAAACCCCACTATACTCTGACCAATAGGCCAGTTTGGTGAATTTATTTTTCTGCCCTTCTACAAAGACACCCAGGAAGGCTTTCATTTCTGATACCACTAGATGTCACTAAATATCAAGCTTCTTAGAACAACCAAATTGGAGGATTTTACCACCACTGTTCCTCTCATTCTAGTAATATTTCAAACCCTGTATTTGTACTGTATACATTTTCCACATCATTATTTTTCTCTGGATCTTTTACATTTAATGTGACATTTATTCCTGGGGACACAGCTTCCTCCCACTTAAGCCAGCTTATTCTTCTGATGGTGAAAACTCCTCTAAGTGGCAAGTGAATCTGCATTTCATTTGCTATTAAAGTTATTATGGTTAATGCACATGATTCCGTTTTGAACATTGGTGGAATACTTGTTCTCTGACATGTTTTGGCTGATCAAAAGCAATGTGAAAAACGGGAAACTGGATCGCCTGGCTTGTAATTTGGGTTCCTCGGGAAGGGTGATGCTCTCACAGAGATTACTGTAGCCATCTGTGGCCTTCACAGGGCCACCAGGTCAACCATCTGGGGAGAGTGGAAGCCCACTCCGGTATAAAGACTTGCATAAAGAAAGTCTTTGCTAAAAACAAAACCCCATGCTTTGGTGCCCCTTAGTTCCTTTATCTTTCTCTAGGTGTCCTTGTCATGTTTTCTGTGACAGTCTCAGGGGACCACGGCCAGAAGAATTTTCTGTGCCTTGGGACTGTCTGTGCACTTCAGTAATTCAGACGGTAGGAAGGAGAACTCGTGTCCCAGAGGGACCCTTCGATCATGCATTTGATGCAGATGGCTTTCTTTGTATGGAGAATGGAATTCAGAGGTGCATGGATCACACAGCCTAATGATAAAACTTGGGAGTTTAAACAGACTTTACAAATTACAGAGCGATTCACATCTGTCACTGCACTTCAGTGTCACAACAACCTATGAAGGATAATAGGATGGGTGTTTCTGTGTCCGTCTCACAGAAGAGGAAGTGGAGGCTCGGAGAGGTTGAGTGGCTTGCCCAAGGTCGGCCAGATGTAAGGGGGGGAGGGGTTGTAACACTCGCTTGCCTCTCTAGGAGGCAGGGCTCTGACAACCCCCTCCCCTGACACCAAGCTGCTCCCTGCAGTGAATTGTCAGGAGAAATACATGGGCTTCTAGCAAGGCCACTTCCACAAAGTCAGTAAAGAATCCCAGGCCTGCTGCTGGAGAACTCAGGGTAGGCGGGAAGGAGTCCCTGGTTTGTCTGCTGCCAGCTGCCCACCTTCCCAAGGCACCTCCCAAGGCTCACCATCCTCTGGATGATCGCTGATGGGCACTGCTTGCTGAAACTGCTGTTTAAGAGATGTGGACAAGATGGAGAGTGCAGAGGAAGCCTGTAAAAATACCTCCACAATGGCAGGTTCAAGATAGGGAACTAATCACTAGAATAATCTGTAAATCTGTTGAGTGGGATTCTTTTTCTGATGAATAGAGACTTTGAAAAATACTGCTTAATCAATGACGACAACTGAGCTAATTTTCAATGGCAACTGATACTGGACTGAGAATGGAGCTGAAATTTCTTACTTATTAGCCATCTTATGTTAGAACTGAAGACCTGCCTGGTGTTATTTCATAGAGAGGTCCTACCTGCAAAACCCACGTTTGTGAATTTCACAACAGCTTGCTTTCAGGGTACATTCTGAAATACCGGTATTTGCGCCAGATGCCTGATTATTTCTTAGCTTGGGCATGAGTGACATTTGAGAAATAGGCAATAATGTTTGCCTTCACTTTCCAGGGCTGGTTTGCAAGACTAGCCCTTTAGTTCTCATTAGAGCTGGTGGTTCTCGACCTTGGCTGCACAAAAATTGCTTGGTGAACTTTTAAAAATTGCTGATACCTGGGCTTCCCCTCCAGCTGTTCAGATGTAATTGGTTTTGGGTGGAGCCTGGGTACTGGTATTTTAAGTAAGCACCCCACATGATTCTAATGTGCTGCTAGGGTTGAGAACAACACCCATGTCAGAGCATTCAAACTGGAGGACTTTTATAGAACGCCCTTCTCATGGTTATGGGTCACCCGGAATTCTAATTAGCATAGCTTTCCATTCTGTGCGTTTTTTTTTTTTTTTTTTTGCATGTGTTAGAGACAAAAGTTTTTTTTATTTTTAAATATATTTTTATTGATTTGAGAGAGGAAGGGAGAAGGAGAGAGAGAGATAGAAACATCAGTGGTGACAGAGAATCATTGATTGGCTGTCTCCTGCATGCCTCCTACTGGGGATTGGGCCCCTAATCTGGGCATGTGCTCTGACCAGAATTGAACTGTGACCTCCTGGTTCATAGGTTGATGCTCAACCACTGAGCACACTGGCTGGGCCAGAGACAAAGGTTTTATTCAAATAGCTGAGTGCAAATGTCCCCTAATAATAATTATTTTATTTAAAAGCTTAGTCACATTTTAGAGCTAAATTAAAATCCCTGCTCTGCTGTTGTCACTCTCCTGGTTCTGGCTTTTCTGACAGTAAACATATTCTGGGTGCCTTCCTCCTACACCTAGATATAATTTGTCATACAGTTTAATCCAATGGTTCTCAAAGGTTCCTTTCCTTTCCTTTCCTTTCCTTTCCTTTCCTTTCCTTTCCTTTCCTTTCCTTTCCTTTCCTTTCCTTTCCTTTCCTTTCCTTTCCTTTCCTTTCCTTTCCTTTCCTTTCCTTTCCTTTCCTTTCCTTTCCTTTCCTTTCCTTTCCTTTCCTTTCCTTTCCTTTCCTTTCCTTTCCTTTCCTTTCCTTTCCTTTTTTTACCATTCATATGGGAACCATGTGGGGTGCTTGCTACCATGCAGGGTTCTGGGCCCTATTCCAGACCTACTGGACGGAGCCTCTGGTGGAAACCCAGGACTGCATTGTGGCCATTGCTCCAGTTGTGGTGGGCGTCAGCACAAGAGCTCACCTGGTTTTCATTAGCACTAACCCGGTTTGTCCTGAGGGCTTTAGTACATCTTAGTACATACAGTGTTTTTGGTTTGTTTGTTTTGCAACTGCAAGCTTCTCGCCTTTGCAGCCTTTGTCACTTCTCCATCAGACCATCAACTGTTTTCTGGACAGGCTGTTTGCTAATGATTCAATCCCTCCAGCATTCCTGACAAACTAAAAAGTCCCTTGTATCTTTCCTCAATTCTGTCACAAAGCAGAAAGAGAAAGAAAAATGAAGTAGCAGCATGATGTCACTACTCTGCTTGAAAAACCCCATGATTGTCTATTTCCAATTAGCAGTTTCTCTGCCAGCTGGCCTCTGAGTCTCTCCAAGCTTGCCGTGGTATCAGGTATCCAGCGGCTTAGTGTTTGCTGATTTATTGGCATCAAATAGTCCCTTAATAACTCTCTCTCACAGGATCGAACACCTCTTCTTTTTGGCATAATTTTCTCTCAAGAGTTAGGAGTTGCAAAGCCAAGCTCTACCCATGATGCTGAAAACGGGTTGTTAGGGAGCACAGTGTCGTTGTAAAGTAGCTATGGGATGATTTCTCCATGCAGATGAAATCTTTCAGATCCCTGCTCTGCTTTTGTCACTCTCCTGGTTCTGGCTTTTCTGTCAATAAACAGATACTGGGTGCCTTCCTCCTACTTCTACTATCATACTTTTCTAAAAATCAAGATGCCTTGGATCCATTTCCCAATTACACTGAAGAATTAACATGATGAGTTCTGAGTTAAAAGGGCCAACTGAACATTGAACACACACCAAGAGACTCTATTCCCACTACAAACATGTAGAAATGCCATAAAATAATAAATTATTCAAAGTTAAATTAAAAGAAACCAAGCAGAAATTTTAAAAATGAGAGAGTCATTGCGACAAAAAGCTATGAGATGGGTTATAGAATAGGTTAGACACAGATAAAAAAAGAATTGGTCAATTGAAAGATAGAAATGACAACTTTCCATATGTAGTAAAGAGAGATCAAGAGTCAGAAATATGATAGAAATTAGAAGACATAGAGGATATGATGAGAAACGCTAACGTAGATCTACTAGGAACTCCACAAGTAAAGAATAGAGATAATAAAAGAAACCAAAGATTCAAAGAAGCAATAGCTAAATGTTTTTTAAATAAGAAGACATAATGTTCCAGAAACAAAAAGTCAGAATGCCAAGAAGGATTTAAAAGAAATGTGTCTTGCCCTGACTGGTTTGGCTCAGTGAGCATCGGCCTGCAGATTTAAAGGTCCCAGGTTCGATTCCGGTCAAGGGCATGTACCTTGGTTGCGGGCACATCCCCAGTAGGAGGTGTGCAGGAGGCAGCTGATCGATGTTTCTCTCTCATGGATGTTTCTAACTCTATCCCTCTTTCTTCCTCTCTGTAAAAAATCAATAAAATATATATAAAAAATAAAAGAAATGTGTCTTTCAGTGGATTCCATTGTGATAGCATTGCAGAATATAAAATCTACCAGAATTACCTCCATGGCAGAGACCATCAGGCTGACAGGAGACTTCCCAAAAGTAGATGCGAGGTGACAGGGCTGTTACTCTGGAACATTCTGAACCTAGAATTTCACATCCAGCTCTAAGAACGAACCTAAGCCTATTCAATCACTGCCCTATTCTTATGGTAAATTTTGGTGGCCTTCAGTGATTAGTGGTGAGTAAGGTCCCTTCTGTACAATATTACCACTGGGTCAGATGTTACAGTGAAAGCAAGTCTCAGACCAAATTCTGTCTCATGCACAAACATTTTTGGTAAGAAGGCACAAATAGTTCTTATCAAGTCAAGGAATTTCTAGTTCTGCATCCTTTAGACATTTCTACCAATGGCTTGCATAAAATATTCCCTTAGAGGCAGATATAACAATATTTTAGAAGCAGGATCAGCTGATCTTCTTGTTGGATCATATGACAGGGTCTTCATTTAATTGGTGGAATACAGGTCAAAAGGAAGCCCAGTGCTCCATAGGGAGGTAAGCTGATGGGCTGACCCAGTTCTGCACCTTATTCATGCAGGAGCAAAGGAGGTGTCTATACAATATTTCTAACAATCCTGCAGTTTGACCACCAATTATGTATAGAAAACCATTTCTATAGAATTATGCTAATTAACATGCTCTCTATGTGGTTTCAGATGGCAGTATTTATAGGGCTTATGGAAGTTGCCTCTGTGGAGTGAGTCTTAAATGGGATTTTTCAAATTCTAATTAACTACTCTTGGAGTGTTTATTATTGATTAGGGTACTTCTAACTTAACCAACCACGACCATATTAAAACAAGTGTATACTTATAGATATATGTCATGCTATCTCTGCTGATATTTTAAAGTAAGTTATAGACTTCATAACACCAGTCAAATGAAATTTTAGGAGTGAGGGCAAAATAAAGACTTAAAAAACATTTTGCTCTTTTTTATTTCTTTTTAAAAAAATATTTTTATTAATTTCAGAGAGGAAGGAAGAAGGAGAGAGAGATAGAAACATCTATGATGAGAGAGAATCATTGATTGGCTGCCTCCTGCACACTCCCCACTGGGGATTGAGCCTGCAACCCAGGCATGTGCCCTTGGCCATAATCGAACCTGGGACCCTTCAGTCTGCAGGTTGATGCTCTATCCAATGAACCAAACCGGCTAGGGCTCTTTTTCATTTTTTAAAAAAATATTTTTATTGATTTCAGAGAGGAATGGGGAGGGAGAGAGAGATAGAAATACCAATGATGAGAGAGAATCATTGATCAGCTGCTTCTTGCATGCCCCACACTGGGGATCAAGCCTATAACCTGTGTCCCAACCGGGAATCAGATCATAACCTCCTGGTTCATAGGATGACACTCAACCACTGAGCCATACTAGCTGGGCACAAAATAAGGACTTTTTTTTTTTTATCATGAAAGCAAAAAGTTTATTCATGTTTGAAACTACATATAACTACCACGAGGAAGACCTTTTCAGTCCAGGGTGTAATCCAGTTAGAAAGGAACAAGAAACATTTTTAATATATTAAAATCACCGCCACAAATTATTTTCATGACTCAATCAGTTTCAGAATTGCATACAATACAAAAAGAGAGAAAGGAGAGGGGGCCCATCACACAGGGTGAAATATACAGTACTGAATACTAAAATCTGAATGCATCACAATTAGTCACCGCTTTTTTTTTTTTTTGGCATGAATTAGTAACAAGATGAAGAACATTCAAAATGTTTGGGACATTTTTAAACATAGAAGAACTTGGAGCTTTTGCCACCCACAGATAGGAAGAGGTAATAAAGGATGTTCGAAAGCAGGAATGCAAATGAACCTGGAAGGAAGGTTTAGGGATGCAAGAGCAAAATAATAATTTATATATGTGTTTAAAAGCAAAATGTAGCTAAAATTCTGGTCATAAACACAACAAAGGCTTGAGACTGGGTTAATTTGGGAGAGAAGTTCATGTAAGCTAAGATTGGGGAGGTGGAATACAAATATCAAATAATTGCATTTAGTTATAAAAGTATAAAGTTAAGTATGTATTTTAGAATCTGAAGGATAACCACTAGGGGAGCGTGCAGGAGGCAGCAAGTCAATGATTCTGTCTCATCATTGATGTTTCATCACTCTCTCCCTTTCTGAAATCAATAAAAATATTTTAAAAAATGTCTAAATTTGCTCTTGTCATTCTCTGCGGTTGCCTTTCTTGATGTTTCTCCTTGCATTGCAGAAATGACTGGGATTCCTCTATGGAAAGCTGTTTGCATCCTTAGAGCCACTCCTCTTGGGTGCTGACCTATGGTGCTGACCTATGCCGGGGATGCGGGCACACGTTCTTTACCTTCACCCCGTGAGGGTAAATGTTCTGCCTTCCTGAGTGTTAAGGTGGCCTTTATTTCTTGTCATCCACTGTCCTAGGGGACTGACCAGGGTTCTCAAAGTGCCTTTCTCCATGCCTCCTTCGCTGCTGGAGTGATACTTTCCTATCACTTCAGCTCTCCCACAAAGAAACGAGATACTGCAGAAAATGAGCTTCAGGTTGAAGCTGTGGCAGATGTAGTTCGGCTGGAAGTTCTGGAAGGCTCCTTTCTAGCTCTGAGATGCAAAGATTCTGGGATTATTGGTGCTAGCCCCTAGAATCGGGTGAATTCCTCGAAGCACATTTGTGTATTAATCGGGCATCTCTAATGAACTCATGCTTCATGTAAAGAAGTCTGGGGTTTGATACTGTGCAGATTGGTGAGGTATTTTCTGATTCCTCTGAGAGGCATGCATTATAGGCAATTGTGTATTCCATCCAAATGCAGCCCGCAGCTGATGCTTCTCCTTGCATTGCAGAAATGACCGGACTCCTCTGATGGAAAGCTGTTTGCTTTGCAGTTAGCAAAAGGAATGAAATTCTTTCTGAACTCTTTCATGATTTATCCAGAATTTAAACATATTCCATTGTTCCTTGAAATCTAAACCCGTATGGCATTTATTGTATGCCACCTTGTTTTATGAGTTATTCTTGGGTGCACAGATTTTGCATCTTCAATTCATGTATGAACTTCTATAGATGGGAAGTATGTCTTCTGTTCTGTATCATCCACAGGGTCTAGCAGAGCATTCTACACAGGTGCTCGGTGGTCATTCATTGACTCATTAGCAAGAGCCAGTATGGAATTTGGTAGAAATGATCAAGGTTGAGCTTATTTTGTAAAGATGATAGAGTTTTCTGTTAGTGGTGTTTTTTTTTAAACCCTCACCTGAGGATATGTGTGTGTGTGTGTTTTAAATTGATTTTTAGAGAGAGAGGAAGGTCTGTAGTGATGTCAGTGTTGCCTGTTCCCATGGGCCTTTGATCAGGAAAGGTGACTGTTCTGTGATACAAAATCTAGGAGCTGGACACGTGCCCCTCCTCACACAGGATGCCTCCAATAGGCATTTGTAGCCACTTTGAAATTCATCCATTACTTCTCCCATTTAATTGTCACAACAACCCCGAGAGTTAATGTTTCTGTTCATTTGAGAGATGAGAAAACTGAAGCCTAGAGAGAGGTCTTGGGACTTGCTCTAGGTCTAATGGAGGTGGTGCTGTCTTACCTAAAATTTGTCGTTGCTGCCCTGGCTGGTTTGGCTCAGTGGATAGAGGGGAGGCCTGTGGACCGAAGGATTCTGGGTTCGATGCCAGTCTAAGGCACATAACTCAGATGCAGCTCCCGGCCCTGGTTGGGGGCATTTGGGAGGGAGCCAACCGATGTGGAATAAAACCCCCTCACACCAAACAAACAAACAAAATCCCTTGTTGCCTTCCCCCAGATTCACAGTTCCTATGTGACAGGTTCCTAGTGTTGGAATTGTCTACAGTAGCAGTTCTATCACTCTCATTCATTTTTCTTTATCACTGGAAGTGTAGACCTCAGTCCATAAATAATGCATAAATTAGTATGTTGAGCTGATCCCCACCCTTTCCCAACAAGCCTTCAGTTCTTCTCGAGATCAATAAAGCTTAAAGAAAAGAAGAAGCCCGCTCAGCTTGCGTGCGGACCGGGGGCGGGGGGGGGGGGGAATGTGCTGCCACAGACCCCCTCCCTGGAGTGGAAGCCGTGCTTGAGGGCCCAGCTTTCTTGTCACTAATGAGCTGGATGTGATCAGACATCCAATATCTAGCAAGGACTGAGCTGGTGCACTGGGATCCACACTGCTGATTTGAGGGAGATGGAAAGAAACATCTTTTTGAGGGCTTGTGTAAGGGGAGAGGCAGAGGGAGGCAGGGGTGTGAGAAAGTGCTTCCTCTGAACTGTGGCTATGCCAGGGGCTGCTGAACCTACCATAGGGGACAGCAGAGATGAAATCACACCGATGAAAGTAAAGGATAAACAACCCGAGAAGAAAACAGCAACAATTCAACATGATCAGAAACCACTACTCATTGGTCCAACTCAACATCTGGAAAAAACTACCCGCTAGGGAAGCCAGAGCTGCTGCCAACCCAGTTGGTGCAAAGTGGGAAAAGGCACCCTTGCTGGGCACACGCAGCTCTAGATCTCAGGCTCCCTCACCCCTCACCCAGCAAGACCCTCCCAGCTGGACACGGGGGCCTATGGATCCACAGGCCATCCTGTCATGTTTCTGGCCTTTCCTTAAGTTTTCTTTTTTTTAAAGGCCCAATAGCTACTTTTTTTTTTTAAGGACTGTGAAGCTGCAGCCTCTGAGATGATACGCAGATAAAAGATACCACGGGAATAAGAGCAGAAAAAGCTTTAATGAGAAGAGCTTCGATCCTGTTCAAAGCTCCTCTGCAGCACACCGAGGGGCCGAGCTGGTGGACGCTGGGTGACATGCCGTGGGTGACACGCCGTGTCAGTGGGCGCATGCTCGGGCTAAGGCCTTGTCTGATGAGCTGGGCAATTGGGGGACTGTTTGAACAGACCAAAGGAAAGTATCAAAAGGCAAATTGGAGTCAGGGAGAGAATGAAGAGCCCATGATCTCCGAGGGAGATTGCAGAGGTAATGACAAAGCAGTTGGGTTTTAAAAGGGAGCTGTTATTCCAAGAAAGGTAATTTTGTTCAACTTTTTTTTTTTTTTTAATGGAAAAAAGGATGAAGAGATCAGCACCAGCTAAACCATCACTGTCAGATAAAAGCTAAATCTTTCATTAGGAACCATTTCTCTGCATGCCCTTTTGACACTGAAGAATATATTTGATGTAAAGATTTGGGACTTTATAAAATAAACAAAACCACGATGTCATGTTTTAAGGGAGAAGAGCAGCCATAAAACATGGGAGAACTTTCAAGATTAATAGTGTATTTTCCCTGTAGGAGCTTTGCTCTTTTTAATAATTTTTAAGATCCATACTTGTGAGTGAGTGCACATTCAGCAAACAGGTTCGGATAATGAGAGGGACTGCCTTGACCCCCTAGCGATTCAGGTACAAACTCTCACCCAGAGTCTTCTAGTATCCACAAAACTTGGTTCCCTGAACAGGCTTCTTGTCCCAGACCACTACTGAGACCCGGCCTTTGCTCTCAGGGGGCCACTGACCTCCCTTTTGCCTCTCCCTCCGCTCCTCCCATCGCCCGGCTCCACCCAGCCACCTGCAGGTTCAGCATGTTCTTCATTCTGGGACCAGTGAGAAGGGATTAAGAGAAACCCTCACCAAAAAGAGTCAATCCGCTGTTAGTCCTGCTGGAACGTGGTGCTTCTACCAGGTTCCTGCCTGCCTTCTGCCATCACACCTCTCCTCGATCCCTCTTCCACCAGTCAGGACTGTGACCTGCCAAGTTTGCCTGTGACTGGCATTGTGTCCCACGTCAGGACTCCTGCCTTCAGAATTCCCTAAGACTGTTCTGAATCCCCATGTTCCCACCCCCTGGCGAGAGCTGTGCCACTTAGCTGGATCCCTGGGCCATGATTCTCTCTTTGCCAGCCTTTACCAGCCCCCAGCCTCTCTGCTGGCTGCTGGGTGTTCTCCTTCTGCCTGAAGCTGTGTTCATTCTATTCTCATGGACACATATGTTCTCCAGGTTACCAAACCACTGGTCTTGCTTATAAAACTCTGCAATGAAGAGTCCATGGAGCTTCATTGTAGAGCTCTGTCATTAATACAATGCAGACATACCCTCTGCTCTGTAGCTTAGACTCCTCATTCTCCACTCAATGTTTTTTCTTCTTCTAAGAGTCTCCATTACTCATAGTGTATGTTTCTTATAATTCCAATGTCTGCATTGGAAGTGTGGCAAGCACTTTCTAAGTGTTTCCCAAGCGACTTTCATAGAAACCTTTGAAAATAATTATGATCTCTCATTGTTTGCTAAGATCGTTCAACTGCATGAGTGTTGAACACACGAGTGTAGACCTATAATGCAAATAAGACAAAGTTAGTAGAAGAGAGAGCTTGTGAGTCCAGGTCTTGAGTTCTAGATCCAAAAACACATGGTTAGTAGTTTAATTAAATAAGGTTCCCTAAATGAAATTAACTCATGGCTACTTAGCAATAGTCATGTGATAAAGTTCTGGCAAATCTTGTTAACTTTTAAGAATGGGAAGGGAGATACTGGCTGGTTAGAGCTCACACGGGAGGAGCTGTGTTGTAAAAATTTTAATTTGGGGGAAGGGGGGATTCTGTCACAGGGTCGTTTGTGCCCTTCACTTTGATGATCTAATTCACCATCAGTTTTTCTATGACCCAAACCAAGACTGAAAGTGGTCAATAATGCAACCATGTGCAACTAACATTTTCTAGATACAAATAATTTGGAACACATTTGAATGACTTACAAATTGTTTTATGCGAAAAACGTCATGTGAGACTTCCCAATGTCTGTGTAGGTGTCATAAGATATCAAGTCAGACTGATATAAGTGAAGGATCTGCACCCTGAATTGTCTGCACAACAAGTCAAGGACTTTGTGTGCACATAATACACCATGCTGATGAAATACCTCACCTGAACAGATGAGTCATGGAAAAGACCTTAAAGCACCTGGCCCCACCTCTCTTCCACCACAGAAACCTCCCATGACAGCCCAGACAGCTGATGTCACAGCCCCTGTTTCAATTCTTCCATTGAAAGGAAACTTACTCACCATGACTTTAAACAACCATAGACTTGAACATTCCATTATAGAACAGCCTTAATTGTCAGAAACTGCTTCCTTGCAAGAAATTAAATATGCCTCCCCTTGGTCATATTTTTTGTTCTCTACATCTAAACTTTCAAGTGCATTCACTTCATTTACACAACTCTAATAGGAGTGAGAGGTTTTCGCATTTATTGCAAGGGGACATGGATTTTTAAAAAATGCCCCAAACCCCTGGCTTAGAGCTGATTTGGAAGGGGTAGGCCCTTCCCTCACTATTTCTGTTCTCCCTTCCTCCTGAGATGGATGTAGCTATTTTTACTCCCCCTGCTCATGGCTTGTAGTTCATTGATGCTGATGAATGGGAGTCTTTTCTTGGCACACCTTGCAGATCAACTTCTGGGACTTCTCACCCTGTGCTCTCTACCCACTATTCGGCCCCTATGCAGACCACTTTCTTTAAGCTATCTTCCAATTCTTGCTGCTCCTGTGCCTTCAAATGACCAGGGCTCTTTGTCCACCCCAAACCATTTCCCTCAGGGAAGTAAGTCATTGCTGTCCCTATTTCCACAGCAGCTGAGTCGGCTCCTCTGTGATACATTCCCTTTTTACTCTCTCCCTGGCCCATCTTCGGTCTGGTTCCTGATCTCCTATATTTGCTCGGTCTGATTCCCTTGCTCCCCCCGTAGCTGCTTACAAGTCTGAGGTTGTCTGCAGCTAATCATGCTGGTTCTGTTTATCTAGGTCTCCTGTGCCCCTGGCAGAAGTGCTTCATATACATTATCTCTAATTCTTTCAGAAACACTGGGTGGTAAGTATTTTTACCCTCATTTAATAGACACGAAGTGCTTTGGCGAAGGCCACATAGTTTATAGACGATAGAGTTGAGATTAGATTGATTCAAAAACCCATGCTCTTCCCATGGTCTTTGAAGGCACAATTGTGACTTGTTAATTTTTGTGTCATCTGCAGGTCTTGTACATAGCAGGCCCACAGTGTAAGCGTATATCTTAATGGCAGGGTTTATCCTGGGAGAAGAGGCAGAGGTGACACTGGAGGGGATGAGGGGCTCGACTCCAGGCAGTGCTCTGCTTCCTGCACGACCCCCGAGCTGTCCACTTCTGAGCAGCCTACAGAAGGAAGGCTGCTGCAGCCAGGGCTTCCTGATTCCTGGGCTCCCTTGATATTAGGGGTCCCCTGACTCAGGCCTGATTTGCATGTCTTCCTGCCTCCCATAGACACTGAGCTCCATTCAGCAAATGCATTGGCCTAGGTCATCTGCCTAAACCTTATCTCTTCTTCCTTGGTCAGGGATCTGGGCTGACCATGTAGAAACTAATCAACTTGCTCTCCTCTCTTTTTCCAAAGACCCAGCCAGAGCAGGTCTGGCTCAGCCAACTCTCTGCTCCTTTCCCTCGGGTTTCACCCTGACCCCTCTCAGCCTTCCAGAGGGTGTCTCCCAGCAGAAGAGAAGCCCCATTGTTGTCTCCAGGAAGGAGAGAGAATAGCAAGTGAGCACACACGCAAGAAGATAGTTTTCCAATGATGTCAATGATTCCACTCCCCACTCTTGTAAGGTGGGAGGGGCCTGGGAGGTGAGCAGGGTTCTAGGAGAGGCCATCGTGTGTGGCCGAGGCCCCATTTTATTTGGAATCAGAGCCCCTTCCTCTGGGAGCCTGCAGGAAATGGGAAGGGCAGGTTTGGTCAACACTGTAGAACTCAGGTAAAATAAAGCCTCATTGCTCACCTGCTTCCCCAAGCGGGACAAACACACACCCTTCACTGTGCTTAACATATGTGCTCTGTGTGGACAGGCATGTGGCCCAAAGCCTCTGCCTTGGAACACTGCTGTCACCTCCCGGGCTCCACAGCCTGGTCACTTCATGAGGCAGGCTCTTTGTGACTTGGATCTCATGTTTGCCTGCCTAGCCATGCTCCCCCGAGTGTCTGAGTCTGCCCTCTCCTTTGGGAGCCCCCGGTTCGCAGTCGCACTCATGTTCCTCTGGACGGGATTAGGTTAGTGCCATTGTGCAGCGTGGGCTCTCATTTAGCCGAGCTCCTCCCCACTGGCTCCTAATGAAGAATAAATTGAGAGGACTCACAGGAATATTCTGCTGATTCTTGCTGTTTGGGGGAAAGGAGGTTGTGTTGGCAAATCTCATTTTGAAACCGTCACTTCTACGGCCAGAATATTCAGCAAGACAGGTTTTTACATAAGTAATGTGGACAACGGATTGGATGGGCCTGCCAGGCCATGGGGGATTACCTCTTTGGAATCACAGTTTCAGCGATGAGATGCCAAGAACACTGCAGCTAACTGGAGTTCCCATTTGGAATATCCGATTCTCTCGAGTCTGTCTGCGTGAGCTGGTTCAGGTTTCATTGCTGTTTTGCTCATCTCTGTTCCCTTATTTAGTAGCAGCAGAGGAAGGAAAAAGGCTGCTTTGCTGGTGTTTATTTGACTATTGAGGCTAATTGTTCATTTGCTGAAAAGAACAAAATCAAAGACCAAGGGTCTCTAAAACATTGCTCTGGGGATGTGTGTGTGTGTGTGTGTGTGTGTGTGCATGTGTGTGTATGTGTGTATGCGCGCACTTATTTCCATATGTGTTAGAGAATGAGATGCTATCACCAAGCTAAAAATAAAGACAAGAACATTTTATAAAGAATATTTCCCCAATTTCTTTTCAGCTGTAATTACACCTTTTATTTACCGCTTGTTGGGAATCAGTTACATATGTCCACACATCATGTGGCATTGTCATGTTTATCTTTCAATATATAAATGTCTTTGAAAGACAAAAGGGATGATCAGATTTCGGGAGCAAGTAGACAGAATGGAGCTGAAATTTGAGATCACAGCTCTGTAAATGTCTGACTGGGAGGAGAGAATTCTATCTACTGGACTTGGTGCTCAGACAATGCCTCCAAACACAGGCAGGCATCCACAGGCCATCAGAAAAGCCATTTCCTGGTATATGTGTCCGTGTAGGGAGGACAAGGGAAAGGTGGGAAAGGATGGCCTGAGACTGTAGTGACGGAGACTGCTGATGAAAATTGTGCATAGCTGAAAGAGCAAATTGCTCTCGTTTTTCAGTGATTGCACTGGATTCTGAAATTAAACCCAGCGGGGAGAGCGTACCTGCCTGAGCTTCCGCAGAGCCGTTGGGTTTGTGGGCTTAGGAGCCGAGAGCATCTATTTTTCAAGCTCTGGAGCGCAGAGCCTGCCCGGCTGTCGCTTCCGGTGACGAATCTCGGATTGGTGCTCTCGTTCTAGCCCTACCTGAGACAGGTTACTTGGTGGGTCGGGGGAGGGAGAAGGGGTGGCGCCTCAGGTGGGAACCACAGCCCCTCTTGCGGGTTTTCAAAGTCTGGGAGGCATCACTCCTATTCCTCAGGCTGTGCTCCAGGGTGATGGACACTGTTCAAAGTGAAGAGCAGCTCTGGGAAAGCCTTAAAGATTTCTGATTTGATTAACAAGGGGTCGGTTCTAAAGTCAGCGTGGAGGGTGAAAATTGCATGTAGTCAAAATTATGCTGGAGAATCCCTGAACCTGCCTGCAAAGTGTGCTTCAAGGTGCACCAGGGGAGGCCGGAGAAGCAGCCTCGTGGCAGGGACCAGCACGCCTCGCCCTCGCTGCTGGGCTTGCTCTGGGGCCTGTGCTCTTCGGTAGACAGGTGGGAAGGCTGGTGGTTCTCCTCCCAGTCTCATCGAGCCAGGTGAGCAGTCGTAAATTTGCTTAAGGTAAATCCAAATAGCGTGCAGTTTCATTGCACCAATGGGTGGCCAGGAGATATGCATTTGCCTACTGTGGAAGAGAGAGGAGGAGAGGGCAGGGGAGCGGAGGCGAGAGGCAGAAAACCTGGGTCCTAATGTCCCCAGCCTGACCTCAGGGACCCTCTATTTCGCTGTGACACATTTACAGGGCCCCTAGCTCATCATAGCAGCTAACACACTGCACTGAAAATGTGCTAGGCACTTTATATGTATTAATCTATTGAATACTCAGAATAACTCCATCAGGTGAAACTTTATCATCCCATTTTATAGATGAGGAAACAAAGTCTCAAGCCCACCCACACTCAGTTTGTCCCTGCAGCAGCTTAAGATGATGGCGGGTGTGGGGCAGAGTTACCGAGAGGAAGTGGAACTTTGAGCTTCTTCCACCGGGTGCGGAGGGGTCGTTGCAATGGGAGGGCCTGCTCTGCTTGAACTGTGGGCTCAGCGACGCAGCCCGAGTGAGCGGCCTTGCTCTCTGGGCTTTGGGCTCTGGCATAGGGTGTTCCTCTGCTTGGGACTCTTTCCTTCTTTCACCTCACGAACTTTTACTCATCCCTCTCTGGCTCCTGAAGCTGGGGCAGGGTCTCTACCCCACACCTCCTCTCCTCCCACAGTCCCTACTCACTCTGTCTCCTCCTAGAGTGATGAGACCATATCCAGAGGCTCTTCAGGATAAGGATCCTGGCTTCTTCCTGTGTCCCCATTGTCCTCAGCACAGGGCTCAGTGTGTGCTGGATGGATGTTGAGTAAGTAAAGAGCTATGGAGCATCACTTCCTATCCAGGCTCCAAAACACAAGCACCTCCCACTTCACCTCAGTAACCTGTTTCTATAAATCAGATGTTCTGTATGAAAATGCTAACCAGAGCCTATTTCCTATTATTTGAGATGGGGAAAATTACATTGTGTTATACATCAATTCCAAATCTTGAATCAATTTCTTAAAACATAACGGAAACATAGCTAAACACCTATATGTAATCAAAAGACTCATATTAGGATGTAAAGTGCTTAAAACATTCCTTCCTAATCCTAGAGCATTAATGTGGTCATTGATAAACAACTGCTCTGTGTGCAGCAAAATCTCCTCTTCCAGTGTCATGCTTTCTCTCCCTGGCTTTACTAGGACTTTCTTTTCCAAGTTTTTCTTCAAAACTTGCTCGAATGTTAGGGAACTTGGATCAACACTAAGCAAAAATCAGGTCAAATTGTCCAAGGCTTATGGGAGGGAATATGTTCAAGGCAAGGACACAACAGGCAGAGAATGGCTTACACATTGTTTTGTTTAAAATCATGCATTGAGTTTGAGGATATAGATATAATTTTTTTCCCTAAAACTCATACATTGCCTGAAAAATATTTGATCTTCTTTCCTTTCTCCTTTCCATTTCCCCTTCCTTCCTGTTTCTTTCAAAGTAACTGATTCTATAAAATGTGGGTATGACTTACGATGGGGTCTAGAATATGCCACTGTAGCATAAAGATTATTTTGAGTTGAAAGCATTTGAAAATCAACAGATGCAGGAAGAAGCTTTCTCTGTGTTCCCCTTGTCTGCCTAAAAGCAGAGCCTTATAGTAGATCCAACTGTCATAAAACCTCCTTTGAGGGAGACTTCCCAAACAAGGGGAAGGGGTGACTCCTCTCACTGAAGATGAGAAGTCCACGCTGGATGCATAAACACTCCTTGTGAAACCAACCTCGTCTTCCATTAGCATCCCCAAGTATTTCTCAGCCATCCCTTCATATTTATTGTCCCTTTAAAACCCAAGCACTTGCTCTTGTTAAGCTGTATATAAGCTCCCAATTCTAACCCTTACTTTGAGCCACTTACTTGGTGAGCTCTGCATGCATTTATGGATAAATTTTGTCTTTTGTTAATTAGACTTGAGTCAATTTAATTTGCAGGTCCCCAAATACTGAACCTAAGAGGGCAGAGGAAAAGTTTTGCCTTCCTGATATAAAGGAATTTTCCATTAGGAAAATGTAAATTGGGGATCATTCTGCAGTGTGTGCCTTTATTTTAATACTTTAAAAAGGTCCACATATGCCTGCGTGAACAGTGAGGCCACCATGGCTCACCTGTCAGTCCTATAGGGGCCTGGGACCAGCACCAACTCTGAGGCCTTGAAGCAGAGTTGAATCCCAGTTGAAAAATGGCTCTTGGTTCCTGGCCATCCCTCCATCTCTCTGATCGATGGAGATGTTCACAATTCTTGCCTCATTACTTTGATTAGGACAATAAAGCCTTTGTTATAAAAGCAAATATCTTACTATAGCAGAGCCACTAGTACTGACTTTCCCTTTCTTTTAAATAGTAATAGAACCCCTAAATTTTAGCTGGGCAAAGAATGAAGACTACATTTCCCAGCCTCCCTTGCAGATAGGGATGGTCATATGACTAATTCTCACCAATAGAGTGTGAATGGAAACGATGAGTGTCATTTCCAGGGCGATGCTCACTTTTGGAAGCCAGAAGGTCAACAGAGATTCCCAACTTTGTCAAATAAGCAGTTTGTCCAGGATGGGCCCTGTGCAAAGTAGCAAGGGCTCAAAGTTGCACAGCTCACTTTCAGCAAAAACAGAAACATGGTTAGTACAGTGCCTGGCATGAAGGAGGTGTTCAACAATTCATACATGTTGAGTGAAAGAAGGGATACCTAAATGGTTGGATTACATAGAGATCTAGATGCTCATGCTGAATGGATAGACAGCTTACAGCTGAAGATGGTCTTAGTTCAGCTTTCAGTGGCCCCACGGTTGGTTACAACTGTTACCCACACCTCTCCATTACCTGTACCAGATCCCTCTAGCTCGTCATGGAGCCCCTCCTTATTTAATGTGTCCATGAATGGTGCCAATCCTACCTCCCTGTAATGTTTTGAGGGCCTATAAAAAAACAGGGTTGAAATCGAGCCATGCTATTTTGTGGAATTTTCCAACCTGTTCTATATCATAGCCAGTTTCTTTCTGTTAAAAATTTATTTCCTGGACTCACGTGTAAATTATCAAATGCAGGCATATGTGGACCTTTTTAAAGTATTAAAATAAAGGCACACACTGCAGACTTTACCCCTAATTTACATTTTCCTAATGGAAAATTCCTTTATATCAGGAAGGCAAAACTTCCTTGCATAGCAAGAGGTAAGTACAGTGTCTTGAGGGTAACAATGTTTTCCTGCACAAGATAGAGAAGACAGGGCTCCGTTTGAATGAAGCTTTTCGGGGCCTGGCTTGAATTTTGCTCTCAATAGGATCAAGCCTTAGGGTGAAGCAACCATCTGCACAAGGGCTCCAGCCATCCATGGAGAGAGATAAGCCTGATGCTAGTTAAAGAAGGCATTCTGAGCAGCTTGCCTATATCCTTAGATCGCTTGCCCTTGGATTTTTATCTTTTTTAGTTGGGAAAAAAACATCACAAGGACATGGGGCCTAACGGCATTGATTATCTTGATAGTTTGTTGATTAAGTCCAGGAGATGCTGGCATCTGCAAATACATCTTATTAGGTGTGATCAGGCAAGTAAATTGTCCCTGCCCTCCGGCATGCTGCAATAATTACTAACAAGGAAAAGTTAATCACAGCACGAGCAAAGCCGCGCTCCCTTTGTCTGCATGCAAACCTCTTTCCCACTGTGGCTTCAAGGGGTTAGCTGTGAGCTGGGGAACAGGCTCTTTGAAAAAGAGCCTTTCCTTCCAGTAAAACTGTTCTACATATTATTATTTTAATTTAATTAGGTTTTAAAAAGGTTAACCATGACATTTTAATAGCTTAAGCTCACATTAATATTCTGAGAACACTGTGTAGCCCAGACATTTGCTATTCAAAATATGTTTTTCCAGAAAAGGAATTGGCTGTTAGGACCATTACTGAAAAAAATAACTTTCATTGGATTAAGACGGGTATTTTGCTACTAAAGGGCAGTTATTGAAATAAAACACATACAAGAGATTGAAAAATGTTAAAGCCTTAGCTTGACAGTGTTTATCTAGGAGGAAGGGAGAGTGGGCAGTGTGTTTATGAAGATGATCCCAAAGGGGGCTAATGTCCTTCAATGTGCTGTGTTTCCTCAACCCAATGTTTTATTTATTTGCTGGAGTGCTGCTATCTTCATTAGGGAGTTTAGAGAGCAAAGCAAGATGATATTACTAGTTTGGCAAACTAATAAACTCTGCTCATGTTTCTTCTTTTGCTATCATGGCTACCTACTTTAGACATAGCCACTCGATATGCTAATGGACCCTGTGGGAGGGAGTAAAATACACTTCCTGTAGGGGGAGGAGCCAGGAGTAACCCATTGCTACAAGTGTGTATGGCTCCATGTGCCCAGCTTTGTGCTAGCTTGGCGGGTACAGAGATGGGAAGCTGTGGCCCAGTCCTCTGGACACCCACAATTAGCAGGGAGCTGGCATTGATTATACAGCTAACTTCTCATTGTAGGTTGTACTAAGAGGTATGCTCTCCCCAGAAGCAGCCCTGGGAACAAGTAATTCTTTTAGCTTGGTGGGACCAGAGATGGCTGCAAAAGGCAGGGAGGAGCTGGGGCTGGAAGAACTACTAGTAGAAAGATTTTGCCAGGAGGAGAGAAATCATGTGGGCAGACTACTGCTGAGACCACTGGCTCACCAAGTGTGGTCTCCTACCAGCAGCATCAACACCACAGGAAACTTGTTGGAAATGCACATCTCCAGGCCTCACCCAGGACCAGCTGAATCAGAAAGAAAGTCTCTGGGGCAGGGTGTGTGTGTGTGTGTGTGAGAGCAGTCGTGTTTAACCAGCTTTCTAGGTGATTCTGAGGCTCCTGAAAGTTAACATGTATACTCATGGACCCTCTGGTCAACTGGGAGAAGTTAGACTTGACCAGAGCTTTGAGTTTGGTAGGGTTGGTGTGGAAACATGGGGTAAGAGGTGGTGAGGTTGGAAAGGTGAATTGGGATCAATTTTGAAGGAAGGGAGGGAGGATATTAATATTGATATTAGCTATCTTTGTGGGTGAGTGTTTATAATCATGACGGCTCTGGAGCCTGGCAACAGGAACCAATTTGAACCAGCTTAAACAAAAGAACATTTATTGAAAAGTTATCATGATATCTCATCGCTACCCAAGGGAGAATTCAATAACCAGGTCTCAGGAAGATTTTTATTTTTCTTCCCCTATTTCATATTATTTCCCTAGGATAGATTCCCAGGTGTAAGATTATTGGTTCAAAGGGTGTGAACAATTTCATGGATTCTGATATGCGTAGCCAAACAACTTCTAAATGGTGTATCCATATAGGAGGCCACCAGCATTGAACATAAACACTGTAACCTTATCGACATTAATTCTATAATTTCTAACCTGATAGGGGGGAATGACACACCATTGTTGGTGTTGGCAATTAAGTGATTGTTAATGAAGTCAAATATTTAAAATACTTTATTTACCGATTTCATATTTTACTTGAAAAGGAGTTTTTGTCCTTATGTTAGCAGGAGAGGCTCTCCTCTTCTCTCCGGGGATTCAAGACCAAAATAATTCTAGAAAAACAGAGAGGAAATCATATTAGCTTTGGCAGCTCCAGAGGCTCTATCGCCGGGCACACCCTCAGTACTGTCCTCACTAGTACTGTCCAAGTCCCAGCACTGCCACTTACTGGCCTGTGATTTGCTCTCCTGTGAGGCCCAGTGTCCTCATCTGGAAATTAGGAACAATCAGTTCTACCTATCTACATGATAGTTTGAAGATCAGAATGAGGTTGGGTACTTGATAACTATAAAGCACCATGAAAATGTAAGATAGTGCTATTGTAACACTGGCTTACCTAAATGATCAGTCTCCATGAGGTCACTCCAGGTCAGGACTTTTGCTGTTGACCTATAAGAACAAACATCCCTGGCCTAGTGCTACTTTTTTTTTTATTTTTCACACAAATGGGACTCAATTCATAGATGCAAATTCATCAAAGACCTGGTGGTGGTTCAGGTATTCTTACTCCCACCAGCGGGTAATGGGCTTCCCAGGTATGTGGAAGGCCCTATATTTCATACTTCTTGGATGCCTAGTTTCACCCTTTCCTCCCCCACCCCCCACCACACTCCCTGCTTCCCTTCCTTCCTTCCATGGGCCAAGGACTAGGAGTAGACAGTGAGCAAGAGCCAACAGAGCCCTGGCTTTGGTGGAGCTCACATTCAGAAAATTACACTGTCCATGTGTTCCCAGGTTTGACATGGGTCTTTAGTAGAGGGAACAGAGCTTTACAGTTTATAAGGTATGTTTATAGCAATGCATGCATTTAACTCTGTCACCTATATCATGAGGAAGGCCGAGGGGCACAATCTTTTGAAGTGAGAGGGATTAGGCATGCATGTAGCAGAACAGGTTGTGGGCCAGGCCTTGTGCGGGGTCCCTGTAGCCTAGTAACGTGCCTTTTCCTAGGTACCACAGTCATTGTCCTTTTCATTGTCACATTTACAATGGGTTAAACTTAGCTCCCCTTTGACGAGGGACTGAAAATGATGAGATTCCCCCACAGAATCCCAAGTCACCTGAAAACTGGGTTGGCTTTTGTGTGAAATGCAATTCCACACATAATTAAGAAAAGAAAACCCGGCAGCCAGAAATGAAACAGGGAAAAGGAAAAAAGAGGTGCTGTCAGGAAAGGTGCCACTGGCCCAGAAAGCTGGGCAGTGAGTCCACTGGGGTCAGAGAGACGGCCAAGCAGAGGGGGCGGTGGCTCAGCTCTGCCTCTAACGGAAAATGACTGCGCCAGTCACTGGAATCACGGGAGCTGGTTCTGAGAGATGAAGGGAGATAAGGGAGCCAAGTAGAAGAACTTGCAGAAAATGGAACAAAACCAAAGATGAGATGGGCTAAAGAAAGAAGCTGGGGCAACCTGGGGAAGAGAGGCAGCCTGGACCCCTTAGCCTCTCCTCACTGCAGAAGGAGAGAAAGGTAAGTGTTAGCCGGCAGTCCACACAGTGGGTCAGGAGGAAGGGTCAGTCTGAGACTCAGGCCGGGGTGGCACTTTGAGTCCCTTTCCCCAGATCCTCTGGCCATCGTGGCCATGCAGTGGACGAGTTACCCGCCTGCCGACCCCCTCCACTGGACTGCAAACCCTCAGAGGGGAGCACTGCTGGTCAGCTTTTACCTCCAGCACACATCAGGGTGCCCTGGCTACATTTCTGTTTGATATGGTAAGGTCTTCAAGCCATTGACATTTTTCTCACAGGAAATTTAAAATGCTATTCCATAGCAAATATTCTCTCCCTCCCATTAGGGAAGGAGCTTGGAATGGGATTTGGGGAATTGTTCTGTAGCATGAATCCACAGGTGAAACAGAGATGTGGGCTATTACCCTCTAATTCAGGCCAAGGTAATTTAAAGATAAATCCAAATCTCTGGGAAATTGCTTCGCTCTCTGTCTTAAAGGATTTGAATGTTGGTCCCTGAACCCAACATCCTGCCTTCCAGTAGGCTGGGAAAGTGGTAGACCTGGAACTCAAAACCAGCCCATTCAACTCCAAATGCCAAGCTTTTCCATTAGGCATCATGGTACTGGTAATGCACAACGCTTCCAGAAACATCATTCTTTATTCAAATATCAGCACTTAAGATCCATTCATCATTCCTACTGGTAAACAAATACCATACAAGGCCAGATCTTACTCCCTTCCTGGTCTCTGACATCCTCAATCCATTCCTTATGCCCTCTCTACCTCTGTCTCTTCTAGGTTCCTTTTATTAATGACTGTCCTTAATTCTTGAATTTACTTGGATATGCTTGCACCTTTGCACCATGATAGAAGAAGCACAAAACTTCCTTTGATCACTTCCATGTCCCCTCTTAGCACTCGACATATCTTGTCATAGTTCTCACTTGTTTGTGCACAGAAAGCTCTATAGAAGCTGGGTCAGCTGGCTTACTCACTGTTGTACCTGGTATCCAGCACAGTGACTCACACATAGTAGGCCCTCTATAGGTAGAGGTCCAATGAATGAAGATAGGTGATATACTTACACACTTCTAATTCACTACTTGTACTTGCTGCCTCGCCCGGGCTCTTGAAAGAATTCTGTTTTGAGGTGAGGAAATTTGGTTTTAATAAGCCAGCATTGTTACCAGGCACATTGTGACCATGTGCTTCAGCTCTAGTAACAGGGTTCTTGCTTCAATCCTGGTTAACAAGCTTCTGCCTCTTTTCTCAGTCCTAGTAAATAGGGCTCAGTCCTCCTCCAGGGAATGAGCCCTGCAGTGAGTCCGGGTCCTCTTGACTGAGTCAATGCCACCCTCACCACATGCCCCTGATGCAGTTCTGCCTCCAGCTGCAACCCATGGACTTCTCCACGCAGCCCGAACACAGAGGCCCTGAAACATGATACCATTCTTTTCTTTTTTATAGAATTATTTATTGTTGAAAGTATTACATATGTCCCTTTCCCCACCCCTATGGACCCCCTCCAGCCCACCCCTGCCCCAGGCCTTCAGCACCCTATTACCTGTATCCAATGATTATGCATACAAGGATTTTGGTTGATTACCTCCCCTTCCCTGCCTTCCCTCTGAGATTCTGCACTCTGTCCCATGCTTTTGTGTGTCTGGATCAACTCTGTTCATCAGTTTATCTTGTTACTTAGATTCCACATATGAGTGCAATTGTGTGATACCTGTCTTTCTCTGACTGACTTATTTCACTTAGCATGATACTCTCCAGATCCCTCCATGCTGTCTCAAAGGATAAGAGATTCTTCTTTTTTACTGCTGCACAGTATTCCATGGTATAAATGTACCACCGCTTTTTTATCCACTCATCTACTGATGGGCTCTTGGGCTGTTTCCAGATCTTAGCTCGTGTACATTGTGCTGCTATGACACAACACCATTCTTATTCCTTCCTTCCATTAGGGACCTCTAGAGAGCCACCCTATCCCACAAGTCTCTGGAGTCTGAGTCCCCTCACTCTTGTCCTTGCAAGTGCCTGTTCTAACATGCGACCACATCCCAGAGGGACCCAGCCAGGTCCGGGATGTCTTTAGAATCACCTCAGGCAAAGCTACTGAGCCTCGGGGTCTTGTATCCCATGAAGGGTGAGGGGTGAGGGGTGAGACAGGAGGCAGGAGAGTAGCAGAGAGGAGAGCCCCAGGAAACTGACAGGAGCCACAGTGTTGCTCCAGGTCCCATACCCTGAAGGAAGAGGAGATTCTATCATATTGGGAGTGAGTGACCCAAGCTTAGGAGGGTGTGTGTATGTGTTAGGGGAGGTATAATCTTATTTCTCTTCTCATCCCCAACACCTGCCATACAGCCTGACATAAACGGCATCAGTCAGTAGGTGTTATGGAATGGCATGAACACATTTCAGCCCAAGCTCTACCCCTAATACCCCGTGGGACATTGAAATAGTCAATATACATCTGGGTCTCCATTTTCCCATCTGTTAGGTGTGAATCATGACTCTCATATTGTTTCAAGGACGAAATAATTTAATGCATTTGGGGATGTGATATTAATAGCCTGCAATATTTTTTCAGCATGTGTTCCTATTAGTAGGAAGTTTCATATATGCATCCAATTACATGTTCTATATATATTTACACAGTATATACATATATATTTTGATAATCCTCACTTGAGGATATTTTACCATGGATTTTTAGGGAGAGTGGAAGAGAGAGGGAAAGACAGAGAGAAACATTGATGTCAGAGAAACACATCGATTGGTTGCCTTCTGTAGGAGCCCCAACCAAGGGACCAAGGCCCGAGTGGGGGAGGAGCCTGCAACCAAGGTATGTGCCCTTGACTGGAATCAAACCTGGATCCTTTGGTCTGCAGGCCGATGCTCTATCCACTGAGCCAAACAGGCTAGGGCTACACAGTATATATTTCTAATGGATGAGGCAAAGATAGATATCCTGTAATCCAATAAATAATCTTGTGCACCTTTGGGGTGTGCTGATCCTACTTGGGAGATTATGACTTTAAAGTCTGATAAACACTTACGGGGGAAAAGATAAGACGTTGAACTGCGTTTACTGGCAATACTTCTGACACCCAGTGCTTTGTGTCTTTTCTAATACCAATTCAGCTCTCTGACACCAGCTGGGAACCCTACAATTCCATTCCATTTCGACACTAGCTGCTTGACATTCGTGTCAGGTCCTAGGACTTAGGCCCATAAGGTCTAAGGGCTTAGGCCCATAAGAGCACTCCCACTTCAGATGCTGGTCACAAGTCCCAGAGGGTTCCCACACCCCCCTCCTTAGGTGGGATAGTTTGCTCGAACAGTCCACAGAGCTCAGGAAACTGCTTTACTGACTCTTTCTGGTTTATTATAAAGGATATAACTCAGAATCAATGATGGGAAGGATACACAGGGCAGGGTGTGAGGGAGGAATGCGGAGCTTCCCGCCTTCTCCGGCTCAGCACCTTCCCAGCTCCTGGAAGCTCTCTAAACCACATTGTTTGGGGTTGTTATGGAGGCTTCATTACACAGGCATGAATCATTAAACCATCGCCTATTGGTAGCTGAACTCAATCTGCATCCCCTTTCCCCTCCCCAGAGGTGGTGGGGGCTGGGAGTTCCAGCCCTCAGATCACATGGTTGGTCCTTGGCAGCCAGCTCCTTCCTGAAGCTAACTAGGGGCTCATCAAAAGCCTCCTCATTAGCATAAACTCAGCTAAGGTGGACAGGGGCTTGCTATGAATAACAAAAGATGCTCCTATTACCTTGACCACTCAGGAAGTTCTAAAGGTGTTAGAAGCTCTGTATCAGGCATGATACAGATCAGGATGAAGACCAAATATATGTTTCTTATTTTATCAGCTGTCTATGAATTGCTGTTCATGTGAGCATTTTAGTGGGCAAGAAGTAATGCGCGTCCCCACTGATATTTGTCTGGTCAATAAAGTACATCATCTCAATAAAAGTACACACCACTCCCCTCCCATCCCATAGGGTCCAATGAAGTTCCTTTCATATTAAATGTTAAAATGCTGATCATAAACATTTGTATTTTTTTCTGAGTTGGCTTTCAAGCAGAAAAGGTTGCTCACCACTAGTTTAATGTCACTAGTAACCACATGTGTTTCTTGGGGATGTAAATTCTTGGTCTTGTTAAAGCAAAATGCTCCCTCGTGTACTATAAACAGATGTTGTGGAGACATTACCCACATCAACAGAGAAAACTTCACTCTTCTTGCTCGTCAAAGAAGTTACCGTGGCAATAAGCTGTAGTTCAACCATTCCTTCATTTAACAAATGCCTACTGAGTGCTAGGCTCCTGGCTAGTCCCTGGAAACAAAAGATTAAACATGAGTGATGTGGTCTTTGTCTTCACGGAGTTTACACGCTAACTGTAAGGCAACAACAAGGAAACAATAACAGGCAGGGTGAATTTATGCAGAAAGGCTCCCAGTGCTGAGACAGAGACCTGGGCGTGGAGGTGGGGGGTGGGGGAGGGGGGAAGGGAAGGCAGGGAACCTCCTGAGAGGCCAGGAAGTTTCTCCAAGTGCCATGTCAGCCTTGCTGAAGGCTGAGAAGACTAGGGAGAGTCTAAGCAGGTCTGGTGTTTGCCTCAATTCCAACAGCTCCACCAGAAAGATAGGATGCCAGCACATGCGCACACAACCAAACCACAGGGTGACAGCAGGCATAGAGAGGACCCTACGCAGGACTCCCAAGGGACATGCCCACCTGTGTTCTCTGACACAGCTGTGTCTCTTTTCCATGTTCAGATGGGAGAAAATTCCTTTCTCCATTCTAAGGCAGGCTGCTGGTATTCTTATTCTATTTAAGTCTGTTTATCATGTAAGAACTAATGTTTACACACCTGTTCATTTCCCCATTATAGACTCAGTGAAAATGATGGAATCTATTGCCAAAAACCGATTTTGACGTGTCCATCCTTTTCCAACCCAGGTCCCTAAGTTTGTATGGGGCCCTGACTGCAGGTGTGAGTAAGTGGTGAACCATTAAAGTTAGTGTCACAGGTGAACTACAGGCGCCAAGCCAGCAGGTGGGCCTCGGCCGCTTAAAGCCACTTGAGCATCTATGGTGCCTCGATGATCCTTCCTTTAATATTGGAAATGCGAAGCCTTGCTTAGAAAGATAGACAACTGAATATAGCTTCAGGACCAGGGTCCCCGGCAGTCCCTCCAGCACAAAGTCCTCTTCTCATAAAGACACTAGTCTTATTGCATAAAGGGCCCACCCACTCCAGTATGACCTCATTTTAACGAATTAATCTGCCATGATTCTATCGCCAAGTAAGGTGCATTCTGAGGTGTTGGGGTTAGAACGTTAGGGGAACACAGTTCCCAAATCCTGTCTCTGAAATAAGACTTAAAGCACCCACTCTCCCCAGCTCCTCTTCTACCCCTTAGTCCAGGCTGCTGTCAGCACTCACTTGAACTACTGCTCTAGCCCATGGAGTTGGATTCACACGTCTCATGTGTAGAAATGTAGCTTTTCAAATGTTCCTTTAGCTCTACTGGATTGCTACCTCCAGTCACCATGGTGACTGATGCAGGAAGCTCAATCTTATCACACCCAGGTCAGCTCAGTGAAATTCAGTGATTTCTCAGTTGACTTGGGTTTCAGCTCAGTCATGTTCGAGTATTTCTGCCTCCCTTCCTGTCCCTGGCAAGTCAAGGCTATCACTGTCGGGGGCACAGCACGGTGCAGTGGCACTGAGGAGGCATCTGGATTCCTGGTCACTCTGGGCTGACATCCGTATTCCCCAGCGAGGTCAGGTCTTGATCGTGGGCTTGTAGTGACGACCCCCCGCTGGTATTTGCTGAAGCAACCTGGGTGCACATCTCAGGACCATGCTGCCATCTATTCTGCACCTTAATACTCAGCAAACTCTTTCCCTGGAATCCGGGGGAATCTGGTTATTTTTCCTGTAGCTGCTGGTATCTCTAGGACCCTGGCAGGCGGTGCCCCCTGGCTCTGGGGCCTAGACACTTTGAAGAGCAGTTGGTCCTCTGTGGTTGATCTGTAGGGATTGCCAGTGTCCCTACAGCACCTGCCTCTTTTATTCCTGGATTTCCTGAAACATATTTGAGAGTTCCATTGTTTTCACAGGACACACTGTTGATTGACGATCATTCCTTTGTCTGTAAGATCTTGAATATCAAGCTTCCTGTTCACTTCTGTATGCTGTGTACTTAGCACAGTGGCTGACAGGTTCTAGGTGCTCAATAAAGTATCTGTTGAATGAATGAGATTCTCCAGCTATCTTCTGCAGAGAATTTGTGGCATCTATTGGAGGATATGCCTTAGGAGTTCCAACGTCATCGGTAAATCATGGGCTTTGGAGGTAGAGCAGACCTTCCTTCAGATGCCAGCCCTGCCATTTGCTGGCTGTGCTGCCTTGGGCAAGTGACTTTTGCTCTATAAGCCGAGCTTTCTCAGGCATAGACGGAAAACCACTTGGTAGGTTGAGATTGGGTGTAAATTAGATAATGCACAGGAAGCACGTAGCATGCCTCCCGCTGCTTAAGTAAGTGCCCTGGAAGCGGCTGCTTTGGTTATTACTGTGCTTTCTGTAGTTTCTGTGTGCCCTCAGAACTTGCAGATAGAATGAGCTCTGAAGGAGGCACCACTGCTGCAGGGCCTCAAGTCCATAGTTGGCTGATCACGGAGTTGGGTTTATCAAACTGACAGACTCTGGGAAGGTGGATGTGAGAGCAGCCAGAGCTGACGCCTCCACCCCAGGATGAGAGAGATGGTCATCCTAGGTTTGATGCCCACGTGTCGGCTGGAAGGATGCATGATTCTGGCAGCTGGTCAGACGTTCAGATAGAGGGCGAAAAATTACTCTGGTTGAACACTAAACCACTCTTTTTCCTTAGAAGGTACCAGGCAATGGATCTGAACTTCATTTTAATTCCCAGAAGCAGCAGAGATAGCTCCGGAGGTTTAGGCTGTGGGGGAGGGAAGAGGTGTGTTTTCCTGGCAGGCGTTCCTTTTGGGATTTAGGGTGTAAGCTGCTCTGTGAACATGGGTCATGTGCTCTAATTATGGTATTAGAATGGCAGGATCTTGCTACCTTCTCTCCTCTCTGTTTTGTTCCTCGTCAGAGTGGGGTGGGGAAGTGGTGACATCATTATGTTCTGTCTCTAGATCAAGTGGGTGCCAACTTGAAGACCTGCTCCTATTTTCCACAATTAGGTCTCACTTCATTGGGGAAATTTTCCAATGTGCCACTCTATTCTGAGCACAGCGCTTTTATTTTTATGGAGGAAACCGAGAGGAGTCTAGCAAGTCTGAAATGGCAGTCAAGTTGGCAAGGAATACTGACCTCCTTGTTTCTAAAATGCACCAGGGGAAAATAAAATCACACACGGGTAGGACCCACACACCAAAAATCAATCTTACTTTCAGAGTGGAATTCAATGGAATGAGCAGTAAAACAGGAGGCTGAGCCCCAGGCGGCTCCTGAGCAATGGTCACCTCGGTTCGCTGTTTGTAAAATTGGGCAACAACGATCCCAATGAAATCAAAGTTAGTTAATTAAACTCCCAATAGCAGTAATTGACAGCATTATTTCAAGCCTGTTGTGCCAGGCGCTGTTGTTCACAGCAACCTTCGGAGGTAGGTTTATTATTCCCATTTTACAGGTAGAGAAAACTGAGGCAAAGGGAAGTTCAAAAAATTGCTCAACTTTGTGCAGCCTGGCATAGGGGGTCCGGAACCCAGACCGAGGTGGTCTGACCCACAACAGCCTGGCCCTCACCGTACTCCCATCTGGCCGCCATCCTAAAGGCCAGCACAGGCCGCTGGTGAGGAGGACGAGGCTGCCCTCCGCGGCAGTGAAATGAAGTGGTTCTGGAAAAGGGCATCTTCTGGGGAAGATTGACTCTGTAAGCGTCCAAATCTAATGTCAGCCACTTGATGAAGTCTTTCCACACACATCTCTCTTTTCCTCTAATCTTAAGCAGAGAGGACAAAAAATGACATAACTGTGATGCTCCAACAAATTCAACCTAACACGCATACGCTGTGCCACAGTTGTCCAAGTGTCTTGCCTGCATGATTGTCCTCAAGTCTCCTACCAAGCAGAGAGACAGGCACTGATATTGACCCCTCCTTTTTATAATAAAACTGGGGCACAGAGAGGTTCAGTGACTGGCCTTGGGTCCAAGAGTTGGGGCCAAGTTTGGATTTGAGCTCAGGCTCTGGTTTCAGGGCCTGTACTGGTCCAGAATGCTGAATTATGACCCAGGGGAAACACTCAGGGTGGCATGACGGCAGGGGTGTCTTTACTGGGTAGTGACCCTTGAGTCTGTGCCAAGCCCTGTGCTCACTCAGTCCTTTCCACCAGCCTGGGGCTTAGTTGCTACAGTAATTCCATTTGGTTGCTTAGGGAACAAAGACTTAGGTCAAGTAACTTGCCCAACATCACTTAGCTAATACGTGGCAAGAGTTGAGGCTCAAATCCATGTCTGTAGCACTGAAACGCATGCTCCTTCAGTTACACAATCCTACCTTTCAATGCGGGCCTTCAAAGGTTGCTGGTGATTGGTACGAGGCTGCCTTCCTGGGGGACTGGGCACGAACTCCTTGGCTGTCGTCCTGTTCCACAGATTCTGCCTCCCCCAGAGTCACAAGTCTAGGCCTCTCTCTCCACGGTTCCCTGGCTGGGTCAGATGAGTGGAGGCCCAGAGTGCTGGCTGGTGTTATATCCATTTCAACACCAGGCCAAGCCTGTCATCTGGGACATGATACCACAGCAGGGAGCAGAGAGATTGATTTGGGGTTGGTACAGACACAAA
Organism: Corynorhinus townsendii; assembly: GCA_026230045.1. Classification (NCBI taxonomy): domain Eukaryota; kingdom Metazoa; phylum Chordata; class Mammalia; order Chiroptera; family Vespertilionidae; genus Corynorhinus; species Corynorhinus townsendii. Next base: position 8,380,475 of record JAPDVU010000012.1, read on the forward strand.
GGACCAGGCCAAAGGGAGTCAGCTGGCTAAAGTCCAAGGTCAAGGCAGGTGAGGACCCACAGGCGCCAATAATCATTGGAGGCAGGAGTGGGGCTTGACATTGCTTATTAGTCCACGTCACAGACATTCTATCTTGCTTCCTTCGTGATGGCAATGCCCCTCTCCCACAGTAAAGTCTGAAAATGCCAGAGGGTCACTTTTTCAGACTCCTTTGCAGCTAAAGGCAACTCTAGAACACAGTCGCAGGTAGTGAGACGTCTGGGGAAGTCCGTTTTCTTTCTTGATGAAAAGAGGAAGAATCGACTACATGGTATCTGCATTCAGCAGTTATTCCTGCTGGGTGTTCAAAGGACAGTGTGATATAAATTCAATATCTGGCATCCTTGGTTTTCTTGGCTTTGTGTATGTTAAAACTGGTATTTTTTGTTGGTACAGTATTCCTATAGTTTCTTACTGTTCAGTTAGACTAATCTTCAGTAGGAACTAATGCTTCTCTTCTAAGTCTATTCTCTTAGCAACTTTCAAATGTACAATATAATTTTGTTCACTCTAGTCCCAGAATGTATTCATCTTCTCACTGGAAGTCTGTCACTTTGACTGCCTTCACCCATTCCCATCTCTTTCCCTCCTGGCAGCCACCAATCTGCTCTCTGAAGAAACACAACTTTAAATTTTATAATATAACTTAATTTCTATTTCCGACCTTCCCTCCCCACAATGCCCACTCACACACTCCTGGCGCTGCTGGAGCACACTGTCTTCCCAAGGCGAGGCCTCATCGGTCCTTGGAGATGGGCCCGCCAGGTGCGGCTTGTGAACGCCATTGTCCTGGTTCTCATGGTGCTTGGATGTGGTGATTCTTGACGCTTCCGTGCTGTGCTCAACACATGGACATCTTGGTGGAGGCCATCCTCTTTCTCTAGAGTCTTGCTGCTTCTCCTTGTTGCTTCCCAGACTTGGCTTCGGTTTGCTCTTAGAACCCACAGGCCCTCACTCCTTTCACTCCCCCCTCCTCTCTCCCTTCCACATTTCAACCCAAACCTGAATAAGAATGTTTTCTAAAATGGAGGCAATTCTCCCTTCCCATTTTGTCCGGAAACCCTATCTATGCTTAACAAATACTCCGTCCCTAAGGGCTTAAGCTTTAAAAACAAAAGCAAGAAATATGCGCAGGCCACTTTTGTTTCCATTTTGCCAGGTTCCTACCAACAATATAAATGCAAGGACTGGGGGATGGAGTATAGGAAAAAAGATACAATGTGAAAAAAAAATCATAGAGTAATATCCCTCAATACTATAGAGCAGCAATCCCTTTGGTTAGAGGTGGCACACTGGTGTTCTGCAAGAACTTTTAAAACATGCAATACCTGACTATTTAGTCAGGGCACTGACCTCTTTTCCCTTAGATTGTCAAAAAAAGAAAAAAGAAAAAAAGAAATGACAACAACCAACACAACAATAGCTGTCCAGTGTGAATGAATCAAAATTATACCTTTTTTTGTTAGGTCGACAAAAATATAAATTTTTTTCGTGTGCTGCAGAATTTTAGGAATTAGTTTAGGTGTGACATGAGAGGCCAAAGGTTGAACATTGCTGCTCTAGATTAGTCTATTGGAGGGAGTAATGTGTTAACATGAAGATCACCCCAAACGGCCTGCCCCTTCTCTTTTAAAGCGTCCCCTCGCAGGTGAACAGGCATGCTCTCTCCTCTGTGTGCTAAGAGAGCTGCCTACCCAGGGAGGCCTGCTGATCTCCAGCTACTCAGTGTGGCCCAGTGGCAGAGCCAAGCCCGTGGGGGCGAGTGTGTGGCAAATTAGGACGCTCATTTGGCTGCAGGTCCATTGCTTTCTCCCAATGATATATAATGAAGCAGATACTGTGAGCGCCACCTTTTCAACTCATGTGTATACTTCTCAATTGATTCCAAAACCAGAGGGGAGGGGTGTCATGTATGTTTCCTGTAAGTCCTCACACAGGATGAGCTCTGTAGCAGAAACGTAACCAAAGAGCTGTAGAGTTAGAGATGAAGGGATTAGTCAGGAGCACCTGCCCAGCAGAGGTGACACAAGTTGGGACTTGAATGGAGGGGCATTTGCCAGGTGGAGACCCCCAGGCTTTCCAGCCTGCTTCTGATTGGTCTTTGCCCCCACCTCAGCCTTGGCACAGTTAGGGCACCCAGCAGGGGCTCCATTAACTGTCTGTCAATGGAGAGATGTTGACCCGAGGATGTTCCCTGGGCAGATGGATAACCCCTCAGAACCACGGCAGGACTGTTTTCCTCATCTCCCACCTCCCACAGCACAGGGCCACGCACATGGCACAGGGCGAGAAGCACTGGCCTGGCCCACGACGAGCTGTGGGGTGAGCCCAGGTGTGCAAATGCTGGGTGGAAACTCAGAGGCAGCGATAAGAGAGCAGGGCGTGAGGAAAATCCAGGGAGAGTTTAGAAGTCAAGAAAATGTAGGAGCTTAAAGCAAGTGATTTTCGAAGTGTGTACTTATATGGAGGGGAAGCCAAGGAGAGCAGTTCAGTTTGATGACATGCAGTTCAGACTTCTAACACAGAGTGCCAACTTTGAGAGAGGATTTTTACTGCGAATTGACAGTGAGTAAAAGCATTGAAGGACTCTGGGAAATCACAGTGCACGGGCTGAACCAACTCTGGCTGCAAAGAAGGGACTGGTTCATTATTTTTGGAAAGCAGGTTTTCTGTGTTTAATCATTCTGTACCTGACAGCTGGATTTTCCCATTGATGGAATTAGAGATTACGTTTTCTAGAGGACGTTTTTCTTGTTGAGCAGACAATAGAGGAAGAGGGAGGGTGGAGCCTCCTGGGAAGAGAAAGAGTGAAGGCAGAAACTGGATTCAGCAAGGCACCCTCTTTGCACCACAAGTTACTTCCAAAGCATCAGCCAGTATGAGGTGGTTTTTGAAATGTAGTTGAAACCCTGGGGTTGATACCCCTTGGGATCTCCAAGTGATTGGCTGTGGAGAAAGTTTGCCAATTTAGTTCAAGTTCACTTAATATCTTCCTTTCTCTCTCTCTCTCTTTCTCTCTCTCTCTCCCTCCCTCCCTCCTTTCATCTCTACCTCCTCCCTCCCTCCCTCCCTCTCTGTAGTAAAGTTACCCAGATGAAAGACACACAGTCTCTGTCCTTACAAGGAGATAGAAGAGTAAGTTGACAATGACAATACAGTGTGCTAAATGCTGTGAAAGAGGTAAGATAAGAACAGGAAGCTGCAGAGCACACAGGATGGGCACCTAACCAAGCCTGGGATGAAGGTCACCAAAGGCTGTCAGGCCATAACGTCTGAGAAGAGCTTAATGAGAGCAGTTATCACACCTAATTACTTGGTTGTGGTTGTTGAAGTTTCACTTGGAGCTGATGTTTCAAATCTGTCCCTCTGTCATGCACTCTCCTTAGGGATCTCCTAGCCCTTAACTTTTGATCACCTGCCTGACTCATCCATCACAACCATTGTCAACATCAGCAGAATCCTGGCTCCAACCCGCTTCCTCATCCCTGATGGCTCCAGCTGTGACAATTGACTATAGTCATCTGCTTTGCTCCACAACCTGGGGATGTTTCCATTCTATTCCACGCCCCAGTCCCCAAACATCCAGCACTCCAATCTCAGCTCCTGGAGTTGAGCCTGGTACTAGGATGCTTACAGGACCCGCCCCGTACTCCAGTCATGGTTCCACCCTCAGTCTGACATCACAGCTCACTGCCATTAGCCTTTCACTTTCTCCAACTAATATTGCTTCAGAACAACACGTTGTGCCTCAGGATGGACCACGAGTGCCATATTTTCTCATATTGAGAGTGACCAGCCCTGCAGCGAAGGCTCATGTCTGTGGCTCTCCGTTTAGCTTTGCCTCCTCAGGTGCTCAGGGCACTGACTGGGTGCTTAGTGGATTCTTTTGCTTTAGCCAACTTCATTTTACTCCTATCATTCTACTCATTACAGTTCTAGGTTATGTCTTTTGCGTCATATCATGTCAGTTTCCAGTTTTGGGGAAACAAAGCCCCAGGTTGGGGGTCCAGCCCAGAATTAAACAAGGCAGGTCAGCTCCACAGAGGTCCCAACCCCCAACATCTCCCTGGAAAGCCTCCTGGGTGGAAAGCCACCCTCTGGGGAAGGTCCACAATTCCCCACCCAGTGGCCCTCCTCTGGTCACTGCAGAGTTGAAGAAGGAAGATTCCATCCAGAGAGCAGTGAGTTCAGCCTCAAAAGTGACCCAGAAGAGCTACTGGACATGGGTGACTTTTAAAAGGCCATTCAGGGTACGTGCTAGTATATTATTGACCAGAATGGGTCTCCGGCCTCTGCTATTGGCCAGGTCTCCAAGTCGCACATACTGCGAACTGAGAGGGATGTGGCCAGAGTTTCTCTAATATCAGTCCTCCATATACTCATCTTCGTTATTGACTTCATATACCTAGACTATTATTGATTTCACTTTTTCTTTAAATCCATGCAAAAAATTATAAAGACAAGGACCTTCACCTTGTCCTAATGAATAGTACTTGTGAAATTATACTTTGGGTATATTACTTACATTTTTTCTAGGGAACATTAAATATATTCAGAATAATTATAATGAAATAGTTGCTTGTGTACAAATGAAACCATCTTGCATAGCTCTAGGGGGACACACACCACACTTTGTAAAACACAGACACAGAGGAGCTTTAAGTAGCTAGAATCCTGTTCATGTCACCAGAAGCCTTTTATTTAACAGACTCACCTCCACTCAAGATGGGGCTCTCAGAGGGTTCCCTTTGATGCAGCTGCTCCTGATGCTTTGTCATTGTGGAAACAAGGTCACTTTGGCCACACACTTCAATTCTTCACAAATGACCGAGACGTCGAACCCTCTCAATCCACTCGATATCTGAGTGCCTCCCATGTGCATGGTGCCAGGTGAGGCACAGTGGCTGGGGCACTTGCGGCCCTCCCTTTAAGCAGCTCTCTTTCCCTGAAAAGCTGTGGGGGACAACAGCTAAAGAAGATAGGATACAAAGTTCCATTTGCTGCATGTGCTGTTAATGTCAGAAACCCCAGGGAGGAAGCCTGGGGCTCAGGGTGGGGTCTAAGAGAGACCTCTCTCTTCCCTGAAACCCAAACTGTCTGACCACTCATCAGCCACATCTGGGGACAGAAAATGAAGCAGATGAGAGAGCTTGGGAGAAGAATAGAGAGAGAGCTGGGTGGCTAGACTTCCTCACGTCCATTCATACCTGCCACGCACAGACAGAAACGTTCACACACAGGAACTGAGAACATGCTGTGACCTCCTCCCTCAGTGAGCAAGGACCAGTCATGCCTGGAATGTTCAGTGCAGAGCAAGCCCGCAACCCTGCCTGGGGGACACGAAGAAGGGATACTGGAGAGGCCGATCCGGAGAAAGTGGCATCGAGGGAAATTCCTGAAGGGTGAGAATGCTTCCAAATGCATGCGTAGATTTAAAGTTTCATTTTGGGACAGAAATAGTGGTTCTTTCTGCCATCACCTCTGTGGCCAGCCTCCGTTCTGTATCCCAATACAAATTAAGTCCATAAATATCCTCCATAGAACAGTAGGATGGTATGATCCCTGCAATAACCTCCCCTAGGGCCCAGGTTCCTCCAAGAAAATGCCACACTGTGAGATGAGACTCTTTGATCAACGATTTCCTATAGAACAAGGAAAGTTTGAGGCCTCAGATAAGCTGGTTGATGTGCATGGACTGCAGGTTGAGTTGAAATGCCATCTCTCCGGTGGACGTAGTGCTGTGTGATTGTCTCCTGGCTGTATGTATGTCCTGCACGCCTGTATTTGGCAGGGTCACTCGGCAAGAGTCAGGACCAAGTTCATCTGGCCCCATTTAAGGAGGATCCCAACAGGCGTCCCACAGGTCAGCCTGAGGAGTGGAACCGCAGTGAGTGTCTGCCACGACTCTTCCACCCGCTGGGCGGCGCTGCTCTAAAATGTGGACATGGCACCACTGCCTCTTTTACCATCAGTAAGAGCATAATTCTGCCTAAACTGGTCAGAAATTGGAACCCCGAACTCCCCACTTCATCTAGGGACTCTTCCCTCTCCTTTCACCGGGTCTGGGGAGCACAGGAGGCACAGAGGAAAGCGGCCTTGGGTTCTATCCACATGGCGAGTCTGGCTCACTCTGCAAACTCCCATTAGAGTAGAAGAAAAAGGACCCACTTTATTTCTACCACAGGGTTGACTAAATTGCTCCTTAAACAGATGAGGGCAACATGGGCTCTGCCACTAATGGATAACGTTTCAGACCACAGCAATGACGAGTGATGCTTCATATACTCGTGAGACACACACATGGAAGTAGACTGCAGGCTAGCAATTGCTGAAGGCTGCTTGAGACATCTGTCACTTGACAGACACAGTCTGATGGACATGCTCCACCTCATGTCACAGCATCCTCGAAGCAGCAGCTGCATGTCAATCCAGGCTTCTGGGAACCAGCATGCTGATGCTTCCAGCTCCTAGAGAACGGTCCAGTACCAGGGAAGATGAGTGTTAGGCTTTGGAAAGTCCTTTTTGCACCTGTTTTTGTATCTTTTGCATTTCTCTTTTTGAAATTGTCACTCATTATACAAGTCAAGTAACATTTCTTTGACTAAATTAATTTATTAATTTTCCCAACAAACTTTTATTGGCTGTCTATTGTGTGCCAGGCACTGGGCTAGGTGTGGGAACATGGGTGATCTAGTATGATTTCTTTTATTTGACATAAGCACTATGTAAGCCAAGGTGTATTCCGTTTTGCTGTATCTGGCAGGAGCACCAAACTAAATTGAGCGTTCAATTTAAATCAATGGCCTCTTTCCAGGTACAATTCTTTTATACCCTCCTTATTTTTACTATTGGTTAAAACTATATTATGGCCCAGCCGGCGTGGCTCAGTGGTTGAGCATCAGTCTATGAACCAAGAGGTCATGGGTTCGATTCCTGGTCAGGGCGCATGCCCAGGTTGCAGGCTTGATCCCCAGTAGGAGGTGTGCAGGAGGCAGCCAATTAATGACTCTTGCATCATTGATGTTTCTATCACTCTCTCCATCTCACTTCCTCTGTAAAGTCAATAAAAATATATTAAAAAAACAAACAAAAAACCTATATTATGAAGAGATACATTTCAATTTAAAAATTTTCATATGGTAGAGAAAAGTTTATAAGGGATGGGCAAAAGTAGGTTTGCAGTTGTGAGTACATGAGACAGTTTATTCTTTTTCTAAAAAATTATTTATTGTTTAAAGTATTACATATAGTATTACATATGTCTCCTTTTTTCCCCACTGGCCACCCCCACCCCCTAGCACATGCCCTCACCCCCCTCGTGTCTGTGTCCATTGGTTATGCTTATATGCATGCATACAAGTCCTTTGGTTGATAAATTTACAATAGCCAAGATTTGGAGACAGTTTTTTCTTGTTTTAGTTATTAATTATTGAATTATTTTCCATGTGAACAATGGTAAACCTATTTTTGCCCACCCCTGTATAGTCTCTGTTTCAAATATCCTCCAATTTTAGTTGTAGGTTTGACCACTATGAACTGTGTTGTGTATCATCCCAGCTAGTACACACACACACATTTTCTTCCATTCCAGACACCGTCCTTACACACACACTGACATATCAAGGGTGAGGCAATTGGAGTGGTCCACTGCAAGTGTAGACAATAAGAAGGTATATCGTTAGAAAAGTTGTAGAAAATAATAAAATATTGTAGAGGTCAGTCTGGTTTTTATTAGCACCATGCACCAGCAATTCTAAACAATGTCAGGGGATAGAATACTTCCCCAATGGGTAGCTCCTTCTCACTGGCCCTGTTTCCCCATTGCTGTAACACTGAAAACACACACACACAGGCAACTGCATACATATATGTATATACATACGAAGGCAAATGTGTAAATATGAATGTGTATAATATATATCCTTTGCAAAATACAAATGGAATAACATTATGCATTATTCTTACACGATTTTTCTATTAATTTATATTGAACTTCATTCACAGCATATCTTATATATTCAGTTTCTTCTTAATGACTGTCAGATATTCTATTATATGAATGTACAATAAATTTATTACCCAGGCCTCCTATGTTTTCACTATTAGCATTATAAATAGATTAGTTTTGCAATCCAGACTGGTAGTCTATTCCTTTTATTATGTAGGTTGACCTCATTAACATTTATTTTTATAACATATATTTGTTGCACATAATTTTACCACTATTTGGTCATAGTATATCTATATTTTCTGTTTATATTGTTTCCTTAAATATACTTTTTATTTATAATATTTAAAACTTTGATACAGTTTAACTTCTAATTCTTGTGTTATCCATGTTTCACAGTTTTATTCCTCATCATGAAAGAGGAGGAAAATTCATATTTCATGTTTCCTTCCAGCTTCTTCTCCTGTCTCACTTATTATTATTTTTTGTATTACCAAGATTTATAACATATAGAGCTGAGCTCTGGAAATGTAATTATATACCCGTGGTCACCAACAATCCCTTCATCCATGGCTTTCCTGTTCACATGACTTCAAACACTTTTACTTTTCTTTGGGTTGGCTTGATTTTATCTTTTTTTTTTTTTAAAGAAGGGTTCCTAAGTACTATGTTATAGCTTTGTATTATTAAAACTATCTGCTACCTTTAGACATAAAGCAAATATTTTTTTCTTCTTTATTGATTTCAGAGAGGAAGGGAGTGGGAGAGAGAGAGAAACATCAATGATGAGGGAGACTCATTAATTGGCTGCCTCCAGCACACCCCGCACTAGGGGATCAAGCCCACAACCCAGGCAGGAGTTCTGACTGGGAGTTGAACCGTGACCTCCTGGTTTATAGGTCGATGCTCAACCACTGAGCCACACTGGCTGGGCAAGCAAATATTTCTTGGGCCACACATGTTCTCCATCAGAATTCTGAAGATATTGTTTCACCAACTTCTTGCATTGAATGTTGCCATGGAGAAGGCTGAGGTCTGCCACTTTCTCCTTTTGGGGAACATGCTTTTAATTCCTGAATGACCTTAAGATTCTGTTTTGATTCTTTTAAAAAAAAATTATCTTTATTGTTGAAAGTATTACAGGTGACCCCTTTTTCTCCTTCCATTGACCCCTCCCCCCTGAACCCGCACCCTCCCCCCCACCCCCCACCGCAGAACTTCACCACACTATTGTCTGTGTCCATGGACTATGCATATATGGGTATATGTTCTTTGGTTAATCTCTTTCCATTCCCTCTTTTCTCCTCCCCCTCCCTTCCTAGATCTGTCAGTCTGTTCCATGCATCCATGCCTATGGACCTATTTTGTTTGTCAGTTTATTTTGTTCATTAGATTCCACATATAAGTGAGATTGTGTGATATTTGTCTCTCTCTGTCTACAACCAGTAATTCTTGCTTACAACCTATGTCTGTTCAATCTTAAAGTGCAGGACTAGGAGAATTTGTGATAATTTGATAAAATAGGATTAAAATAGGAAAGAAAATTATGTGAGTGAAAATGATATCTAGATAGCTTTGCGCTCTCTCTAGTTCCCTTCCTACAATAGGGAATTAAAACCCAGAAGATCCCCAAGTGTGTTTTGCTTCAGTCTGTCAGAAGGTTGGCTTATCCAGCTGGCTTCACTCTGTACTTAACATGTTTGCATAAAAACATGACCATTGCATCTAAGACAAAAAATGAAGTTAGAATATCCTACAGATTAAACAGTTTCAAGAAGGGTTTAGATCAGTGGTTCTCAACCTTTCTAATGCCGCGACCCTTTAATACAGTTCCTCATGTTGTGGTGACTCCCAACCATAAAATCATTTTCGTTGCTACTTCATAACTGTAATTTTGCTACTGTTAATGAATCGTAATGTAAATAACTGTGTTTTCTGATGGTCTTAGGCTCTACAGCAGTGGTTCTCAACCTGTGCGTCTCAACCCAAGGTTGAGAACCACTGGTTTAGATAAACCTTTGAAAGTTTTAACCTCCATGGGAGAGGTTTTAAAAACACCAGTCTTGATCTGATCTCCCAACCTTATATTTATTAGCTTCCATTCATGAAGATAAGTAGAAATTTCTCCAGGGGTTATTTGGAATGCTTTTCCTGGTGAGGTAAGATTCTTTCCCGTGGTGCTTTCAACTGGAGTAGAATTCGTTGTAAACAGAGTCCCCACACAAAGCATCTACATAGCCTCTCTGTGTTGTAGATCTGTTGGTAGTGGAAGAGAGGGATGGTGAGACACTTATTTAAAAAGATCCATGCCTGGCACTGTGCCGGACATTTTCCATGCATTATCTTGTTTAACTTTGACAAACAAAAGGGTGAGGAAGTTAGAGCCAGATGCCTAGGATCCAATTCTAACTCTGCCAACTCGAATTCTAGGCAAGATTGTCTAACTTCTCTCCGCCCCTACTTTCTGGTGCAGAAGATGGGGACAATGACAGCACCCACTCGAAGGCCAGTTGTAAGGAGTAAATGAGGCAATGCATGGAGAACTCCCGGCAGGGGGCCAGGAACCTCATCAGCCTTCATAACAGGTCTGATTATGTTCGTGTTATTGCTCCTTTTACTTCTATTTTATAAATAAGGAAACTGGGACCTCCGGAGGGAGTGCCTTTTGCCATGTCACCCAGCCAATAAAGTGGAGCCGCGACTTAGACCCTGGTCTGAGATTGCAGAGGCTAAGCTTTAACAGGATATTCTCTAACCCTTTCACCACACCCAGCATCGAAGCTCAAATTTGGGGCTCAGAGTTCTTTGGGGGTACCAGTGTGCTGTAACAAGACAAAATGCCTTTGAACTTCTACATATAATAGATGCATTCCTGGGAATGGTATTCCTGGCTTCCCTTGGCTTTCATTCTGTGAATAATTTTGTGACTGCACCTTTCTTTCTTGCTCAGTGTCTTCATTCAAAGACTCATAAACACATTTGAATCCTATTTTACTCTCTGGAATCTCTATTATTCTTTCAGAGTTTTCATCCATTTACTACGGAATTAAGCCTCAGCCAGAGTTACTCATAGGAGAAGCTCAGTAACCATTGGCCAAATGTCACCAGGAATTGCACTAATATGTGTCCCTTTACCACTTAGTTGGTGCACTCTTAAAATGTTTTGCTGAGAAGAAAAGATTGTTTGATATAAGCCCACATAGGTATTTATGTGAAAGAGTTGGTTTTGTTTTGCTTTTTAGAAGTGTGCAATTATATATGGTGATAAGCATATAGCTTTTGCTCTTTAAACATTTTTAAGAATTATAATGCTCAAAATAAATGGAAGCACAGTTGATTCTCATTATTTGAGGCAATTATGTTCTATAATGTTGCTGCAGACACTGAATTAGTGAATATTGAACCATATTGAAATACGGGATTAGGTTTCTGTGAGCCTTCGATCACATTTTCATCAATCGATAAATGCATAACTTTGCTTTAGGTGTCTGTATAAAGACACCTAATTTAATAGTGTTGACTCATTAACATTGAACTCATGGCCAACAGCTCTGTAACTCATGCCTGAACCAAGCATAGCTCACATGCAGTATTTTCTTCTTAAGGCATATCACTGCCTACTTGTGCTCAGGAACGCCAGTTAGCACTTCCAGCACTACACGTGGGGACCATTTTACACAGCACAATAAACAGCACAAAAATGCAAAAAACGTGGCTCTAAGCATACCACGAAAAGGACATTTGCTTGCAGTATGCGAGCTGACAGAGAGTGTCATCTTGTTCGCCCTCAGCACAGGGAACATGTGCATTGGGCAATTCAAAATTGTCACTGCTTTGAGCACGTGCAGGAATGACTGTGCAAGGGCCTCCACATTGATTTTGTGGTTACAAACGCATTTTAACAAGTAGGCAAATTTGCAAATAGGGAATCTGCAAATAATGAGGATTGACTGTATTTTGCTTGCAAAATGTCCCTTTTTGCCCAGTTTCAAGTTTTAATTGGGAACTCTGACAGCTTAGTTGCACAAATGGTCTACATACTGGTCTCTGTGCATTAGGCTCTCTGCCCTGTAACTCTTGGTCTTCTCTTACTTTCATCCCAGGTTTGGCCAATGGGCTAACAAACCTGTTGAAGTGGAAGCTTGAAAAGCACATGCGTACTTCCTCTTTCCCTCTTGGAGCCCTGGGCCAGCCTGCAAGGGGTGTGAAACACACATGGAGGAGAGCTGAGTTGTCTCAGAAAAGGGCATTTAGCCCACTTGGCCCTCTAGCTGGCAACAGATGCATGACAGAGCCCCACTAAGCTCAGGCAAACCTGGCTCCAATCAGCTAGCCCCTCCACCCAATCCATAGACTATGAGAAATAACCAGCAGTTTTTGTTTTACTTTGGCAGCTACTTTGGCTGAAGGTCAATGCCGGCCTCTCCATCATGTGGGAGGCTGAAAAGGAGATCAATTATTTCAATGTAGACCAGGGAAGAAGGAAGAAAAAGAAAGTTTAGGAGGGAAGGGCATGAGATTGGGGTAGAACTGAGAGTAGTTTTCAACATCTTCCTACCCAGGTCTTAATGATTAGCTTCCCATTCTTTTAACTTCGGCTTGGTTAAAACACGACCTAGTTTTTAAAACATTTCTTTCACTGGCAATGGTGGTTATTTTATGTATTTTACACGGAAAGAAAAAAAGGCAGCCAGGGAAAAGGAGGGGTAGAGGTGGAAAGAAGAGAGTGAATTATGTACAGAAAATAATTTCTCTCATTGCAGCCTCAGAACACAAAGGGAAATTCACAAGGGGTACAAGACATCCATAACTACAGTATATTCTTCGAGAAAAGCTGCTGGCCCCAAGGCATAATAAAAGTTACACTTAAAGAATACCATAAACCTTTTAAAAGTCACATTTTGAATCAAAATAATTTTCTTATGAAATATTAATTCTCACAATGAGTCATAAAATATGAACACAAAATAGCTTAGGCTATTTTTATTTCAGGCAATAAAGCTAAAATTTCTTAGAGAAAACGACAGCTACTCCAAGGTAGTTCTCAGAGTCAGTGAGTGAAAATATGAGTCTAAACTGCCCTCGGATTCTGTTCCAGCGTCTCACCCACAGCTCCTGAGCAGCACCAGGCTCTGTGCTGGGCACTGCAGGGGGCCCAGTCCAGGCTGTCAGAGGGAATGCCAAAGCAGAGGGGGGCCCAGAATGTAATTTCAAGGTAACTTGCCGTTCTTTGGTGGCTCTGAACTTTTCTCCTGGACACTGGCTTTTAAAACTAAAAAAGGTAGATCTGAGCTAAAGACACAAATCAAAAGCAATTATTTTAAAATGCAGCAAAAAAATGTAACTCACGTATTAAAGAATGGCCCTAAGTAGAATTGAATATTGTATAATTAACTCTGAAAATTACTGTGTGGAAATTTATGCTAATGTAGTACTTCATAGTTAATGTTAAAACGATTATCCATTTTACTGTTGGGAGTTTTGGTATGAAAAATATTGGTTTTAGGATGTATTCCTGTGATAACATGGGTCTCTGGAGTCAGACTTCTCAGGTTCAAATCTTAACTTTACCACTTACAAAATCTATAATTTTAGGTAAATTTCCTAATCTCTTTGTGCCTCAATTTCCTCATCTGTCAAGTGGTGGTAATAATATTACCTGCTTCATATGTTTGCTGTGTGAATTAATGAGATGATATATGTAAGTAGTTATTATTGTCAGTTGTTATTAAGTACTAGAGGCCCAATGCACAAAATTCGTGCAAGAGTAGGCCTTTGCAGCCACAGCAGCTGCCTTGATCCCACACTGCAGCCCTGGCTTTGTCCTGGAAGGACGTCTGGAAGGATGTCTGGCCTAATTAGCATATTACACCTTTATTATTATAGACAAGAGGCAGTGCAGGGTGGGATCCAGCTGGCCCAGCCCCAATTGGGGCAGATCTGGGCTGGGCCTGTCAGGAGGAGGAGACAGCAGTAGGTTGGCTGATTGGCTCACCCCCATCCGCAGCCTGATCAGGGCCTGGCTGGCTGGAGGGAGGGGCCTTGGGAGGTTGGCCGGCCAGCCCCACCTCGATTGGTGTGTGTGTGGGGGGGTTGATTGGGGGTGGAGCTGGCTGGGGGGAGGGGCTGCAGGCAGTTGGCCACAGGCCCTGCTCCTGATTCATGGTGTGTGGGGGGCGATCAGGGGTGGGGCCAGCTGGGGGAGGGGCTGTTGGCCCAAAGGGGTGGGGCAGCTGATCTGGGGCAGGCAGGGGAGTGGGGAGGGGGGGGGGCCCCCCTGCCCCCCCCCTCCTCCCCTGCCCTCTATCGGGGTGGGAGAGGCTGATCATGGGCGGGGTGGCCAGGGGGAGGGGCTGCGGGAAGTTGGCAGACTGATCCCACCCCCCCAATCTGGCCGGTTCACTGGTGTAGTGGGCATCATAGCTACCAGTCCTTCCTGTCACTACAGCATTGCCGTTGCTGGCTTTTTATATATATAGATAAGTTAGCATCAACTAGGAAGTCAAGGCCTTAAACTGATATTTCCCAAATCCATACCCTGACTTGTCCCTAATGTTGGTTCCAGTTCCACCAACATTCATGCCCTCCTCTCTTTTTCTCCCCGAGTAGGGGACTTTCCGGTATCACCAGGAGAGTCTCCCTACCAGACACACTGCCCTCGTGTGAAATGTGAAATGAACAGCAATCCTTCCAGGTTTGGCTGGCCATGCCTCATGCAGCTTCTTTGTCTGGGACACCAGAGGCAATGGGGACGGATCTGCCTGAAAACTTGAGAGCCCCACTCGAGGCTGCTGGGGAACCCCTCAGCAACTCTCCTCCGTTCCCTCAACCTTCCTGCTTCTCTCTGCTCCTGAGGAATCCCCTCTGGTCGCTGGGTGCGGGGAACCCTGGCCGGAAGGGCTGGGCCCTGGCGGGGACATTTCCCGAGGCTGTTTAAAGTATTTGTTTACATTTTTGTTGGATGTCAGTGTGCTGTATTTGAAAGCAGCTGAACTATATTTCTGTAAAAATTCGCTCATTCATATTTTCCCTACTTTACAACGACCTACTTGTGCGCAGCCCCACATCTCTGGGGGTTTCCTTCTCAACCCCAGGAAACCCCGTGCAGCTGGTGGTCGCCGAGGCCCAAGGCAGCTGAGGAAACAGTGTTCGCGTCATTTTCCTCCGGATGCCTTTTCAAATCTATTTCAGTGCAATTACAGTGCAGGGCCTCTGGCAACTCCCTCTCAGACCCACCGAGCAACCCCCTGATTGACTGTCAATAGATCAATTCTCATCTTGCCTTACTTAACTCACATGCTCTCCTGAGCTGCCATTACAGAAGGAACACGAAGTGTGGGGGTCACCGGGCTAGAAAATCATTTGGAGCCGCACAATGAGGCGCGGTATGGAAAGGCCTGACTTCAGCTGACCCAGCCTCCAGCCGTAATTCTACATCGCCGTCCACACTGACCTTCATCAATCTTTCCTCTTCCAATTAGCCCCCTCCCCTGAAGAACGGTGGCTGGCTCCGTGCCACGGCTCCCAGGAACAAAGTAAATTAGGAGTCAGGTCTCTGAGTCATTCCTCCTTTCCTCAGGAAAGAAAAAGTCCCCACTTCCAGAAATGAGGGTTCAAAACAGAGCAAAACAGAAAATGCTGCGGAGAAACATAATGCCATTTCTGTGAGATGGAGCCGTGCACGCAGCGTGTTGGTCTGGGGGAGACCAAAAGAATGAATGAAGACTGAAGCAGACTGTGCAATGCTATTTAAGTGAAACCATCACAGTAATGGCTAATGTTGACTAAGCATGTACAACATGCCACACATTGGGACAAGAGATTTCCATGTTTTGGCTTATTTGATTGCCATGACAACCCTATTTTTCATTGGAAGGCCTGTTTACTTACCATGTGCTCAATAAATAAGAAAGAATGTAGGTGTGCGAGGGGTAATATGTTCAAAGTGTTAAGCCTGCGCATTTTATTTTTCTCCCCCATAATGCCTGGCAGCCATTCCCTCACACGTTGCATCTGGGGAAGGGAGGCAGGGTTGTGGGATGTGATACAGGAAGGTCAAGGATAGAAAGGAAAAGGAGGAGGAAATCCTATCCCTCCCATCCCCAAGGATTGTGGAGGAGAAAGGGATAAGACAGGGGAAAGATGTGGTGGCAACATGCAGGTCCTGGCCTCGCTTCGTCTGGCCGGAGTCCAGGGAAGACCGGTATATGAATGTGTGTTAAGGATGGGGTGAGCGAGCACTGTGAGGTTTAGGTGACAGAGAGATCTTGCTGAAACACCTTGTGTGGGTCTCATGAATAGTGCCTTGAAGAATAAACCACAACCCTGGGATGCCAGGCTGCAAGGCAGAGAGAAACCCTGAGCGAGAACTCTGGAGCATGGAATAGGTTGAAATCGATGTAGAGGTTTCTGCTGGTCAGCAGGGATGACTGGCTTTCTTCCTACTGTTCATTCCTTTCTAAGTAACAGAATCCAAATTTAGGAGCAGAAAGACTACGTTGCAACTAGATATGGCCATAGAACGGAATTATAGATGATGAAATGTAAGCAAAAGTTTGAGTGGAACTTCTGATATGGATCCTTAAAGGAAGCTGACCCATCAGAGATACACTCCCTTCCTTTTTTCTATTGCTTGGAGCTGGACACAATGGCAGGAGCTTCAGCTGCCATCCTGTAACATGAGGTGATCTTGGGCATAGAAGCATACCCACCAAACACAAACATAGGCAATCTGGATCCTTGATGATTCCAGGGACCCACTTATTTTTTTAAGTGAGAGAAATGTAATCCTAAGATATATCCAGTCTGCTTAGAGTCAGGCTGGAGAGATTGAGGGAGCAGGTGGGAGCAAGAAGATGGACTCACAGTGATTGGAGTGAAGTGAAACTGTAGCTAAGGATGATGAGGCTGGCTTCTTAGTTCAGGAATTGAATGGGAGTCACAGATTTTAGGGGTTCACAGTTCCAGTAAGGGCCCAACTAAGTCCATGTCAGCAGAGGAGGTCCACCAGGCTCTGATTTAGTCAAGAGAACAGACATAAATATGAGAGGTAGATATCACAGTTAGATGGCAGGAGGCCACCCTGCCACGGGGCAGAAAGAGGAGACCAGAGGAGTCAGTATATAGTACAGGGAATGCCCAGATGTATCTTAATTCCACAGAAAGCTCCCCAAAGGCCTGCTATCTGGAGAAATGGGAGGGAGCAGGACACTGCAGGATTGGGTGTTTATGTGAGAGCCAGCATGAACTAAAGAAACTGCTGTAAGTGTTGCGTTGGGCTGATTGCCACTGGGTTGAATTACATTTTATTCCCCCCTTATATCCAGTTGGCAGTGGAGAATATGAAGAGGATCAGGTCAGACCCTGGAAAAAAAGATGCTAGCTACATGTGTTTTACAGATGTGAGTGTAGTATCTGCATTGGCTTTGCCATGACAAGGGCATTTTATCCCCATTTCACAGATGAGGAAACTGAAGCTGGGAGAAACATAGCTATCAACTATATTCATAGTTAATATTTCTAACAAACGTGAGGTTTGCAGCTCAATCTCCTTTGTTCCAAGAGAAGGAGGACTGGTAGTCACCACAGCCCTAGTTCACTTGGTCTCTGTTCAGTGTTGGGTGGTAGGTCAAACCAGAACCCATTTTCAGAGCCTCTCCAATGTCCAGACTCCTTTCTGCTACATCATGCAGCATTTAGGAATTGAACATCTTGATTTGACTCCAAAATATATCAGCATATGGATATTAACCTATATTATTGGCTACTGAGACTATCAACATATACTTGATTTTCGAAACGATAATCAAAAGCTTGTAGATCCACACATAAAGTGGCAAAACTGAATCTCATAGACTTAAAGTCTACTGATTCCCCAGGGTGCCACTGAAACAAGATGATAGTGGCCAAATCTAAACACTGACCTTGGATCCTTGAGCAGTCTTCATAGTTATAATGTTCATTCATTCACACATTCATTCATTCATCAAATATTTTTTGAGTGCTTATAACAAGCCAGGCACAGACGGAGTGGGAAGAGAATAGCTGGGACTAGCTAATTAGAGGCTGATCTTTCAAGGCCCTATTGCCCATTTATTAGTCTGCAAACTTTCCTACCTCAAATATTCCAATTATTCCAGGAAATTCTACTTAATCCCCCAAATAGAGGCCATCTAAACACAAATGACTTGTGAACTGAAATGTCTAGGGAAAGTAAAAAGATGTGAGGAGTGTATATGTATCTCTTCTCCTTTTTTCTTTTCTAAGTTTACTTCTGTAAGCTATTGATAAAATTTATATTTATGATTTATACTTTATCCAGCTATATTTATCTATAAAAATGTTAAATGAGTATATACTGTCACCCAACAATTCCACTGTTTCATTTCTAGGAATTTATACTATGGCTATGCTTACACATGTGCTGAAACACACATACATTTTTATCTATATATGTACACTGAGTGGCCAGATTATTATGACCTCTGAACGCATAATAATCTGGCCACTCAGTGTATATCCTATATAATAAAAGGCTAATATGCAAATTGTCCCTTTGATCAGGAGTTCAACCAGCAGGCAGGCCGGCTAACTGCCCATGTCCCCTCCCCCTGGACCCCACCCATGCATGAATTCATGCACCGGGCCTCTAATATCTATCTATATACATACACTGAGTGGCCAGGTTATTATGCATTCAAAGATCATAATAATCTGGCCACTCAATGTATATATTCACTGTACATTATCTAAAATACCAATAGTCTGAAAATGGCCTCAATGCCCATGAATATGGAAGTGATAGAATAAATCAGAGTAGACAATGGAATACTCTGCAGCCAAAATGGGAGTGAGGTAGAACTATAACACTCCTACAGATCTAACATGGAGCAATTCCAGCACACAGTGCTAAGTGGGAAATTCAAGGGACAAAAGTATGAATACATTGCTGCTATTTCAGCAATAGACTATTGGGTGGAAAATTTTAGAGAGAAACCAAAAATGAAAGAGAATATTTTTTTCTCATCTATATATATATATAAAGAGCCAGTGTCTGTAACATCCAAAATGACCAAAGGCTCGACCGAATGCCAGGCTGTGTGCGCAGCATGCCAAGTGGGCTGAACTGCTGACCTCTCGGAGAGAGAGAGAAGTGGGGACTTGCAGCAGGGACTTGTGTGAGGCTGCCTCATGGCACCCCACATCCCTCCCTGACCGACCACTGCCACTCCAAGCCAGTGAAGGCTGCCTCCAGGCCGCAGCCCCAGGTCCCTTGCCCCCACCCCAGGCCTGAGAGCATGGCACTGCAGGGGCACCCTGGGGTCCAGGAATGTGTTGCAAAGGAACAGCGTGGCATGGAGGGGCTGTGTTTACACTGCCAAGTTCCCTGCTTCTGCCCTGGCCCGCACATCCCTCCTCCCTCCCCTCGGCGGCTCAGCTCCTGCCTACATGCTTGCCAGGCACGCCCGACTGCACTGGGGAGTGAGCCATGGTGATTGGGATGGCCACTTCCTGGGACGGGATGGCCGGGCTGCAGCGATTCATGAGGGCAACGAGGCCTTTGGGGCACATCAGCCCTCAGGCAGTGGGGGCGGCCGGCTAAGCCAAGTCTGGCTTTGGTGGGGCCAGCGGGAGCCTGAGGCCACCCCAGCCCCCATAGGTCCCGGGCTGGACGGTGGCTCAGTGGTGAGCGGTGTCTCCATGCATGGTGCCTGTGGGTGGCCATGAGCTGCTGCAACCCTGCCCCATGCTTCAGGGAAGGGGAGGAGGCTCGTGCCACCGGCACCCTAGGATGCACTGCCTGTGCTGCTGCCTGCCAGGCTGGCATGGTCCAGAGCGGGTGAGCTGCTCCCACCCCCAGGTGGTGGAACAGGGAGGAGGGTACTGGGTGCAGGGATGGGACCTCAGCTGGGCCCAGTGGGGAGCTTAGGAAGTCTGGCTGAGCAGGCACTGGTTCATACCAACTCTTACTCTGCCATCTTCCTCCAGCTCTCCAAGATAGCCCCCCTGCCCCACCTGCCTGGGGGGATGGGCTCTGGGCGACCTCCCCGAGCACAGACTGTGGACACGGAGACCTTGAGGAAGAGTGCCCAGCGGGGCCCGGGAGGGGGCTGGTGCAGAATATCAGGGCAGAGCTGCTTCGGTGTCTCAGTGAAGTTTGCAACAGACCCAAGGAGGAAACCAAGAGGGGAAAGGCTGGGAGGCATGAATTTTTCTTGAAAACAGCCCCGCTTGGAATGTGAGGCAGTGTACGTTCAGCTGAGAAGTCAGGGGGCTGAACCCCACCATTGCTGGTCTCCTGTCACTCTGAGGCCTGAGCATCCACCATGATAAGGAAAAAAATGGAGGGAGGGGGCCTGGAGGAAGGGAGGACAATTGAAGGAAACTGTGTCTAGACTTTCCCCAGCCCTCTTCCTCTTTTCACTGCCTACAAAAGCCTCAGGCCCGGCCACAGTTCTGGCTCCACCTTTTAGTCCCCCATTCTCCAACCACAGATGAAGAAATAAGGAAGAAGTCCGTGCTGCCTTCAGAAAGTATCTATGTACCTGATTGGCCAGTTGCCTCCTGCAGAGGGAGGCCAGACTGCAGCTTAGGCCCGCTGTCAGTAGGACATCCTGTGAGGGCTCCTGGAATGTGAGAAGGGGCAGGCTGGGCTAAGGGCACCCCCCCTGCCCCGTGCACGAATTTTTGTGCACTGGGCCACTAGTAATTATTATAAAAGCACTAGTAGCCCATTGCATGCTATCGTGTGCAGTAGGCCACTCACCGCTTCACCAGGAGCCGACGGGAACCACCGCGTGCCCCTGGGAGCCGCGCTGCTTCCATGGGAGCCATGCGGCTTCCGCTGGAGCTGGGAGGGACCTGTGCTGCTTCTGTGGGAGGCAGGCCCGCTGTCTCCTCTGGGGGCCTGCGCTTGGCCATGGAGGCTGCTGCCTGGCCCCCCCGCCCCCCGGAGGCCCTCTGCGTCTGGGGCTTTGCTGCAGTGACAAAGCAAGTGTTCTGCCAGGCCGCTCACGCTGCCCACTCTCAGTGGCAGCCCCCCCCCAGGACTGGGGGACTCCGGTGAGGCTGAGGGGACTGGGCGCTGCCATCTTGTGGCTATGGGCACCGCCATCTTTGTGATGGAGTGATGGTTAATTGGCATATTACCCATTTATTAGATAGGATGTGTTAGGAGAGAAACCCAAAATTTGTGCAGTATGTCCTGAGTGTGAGTCTAAAAGACAAATTAGCTCCTTGTAATAATAATGATATTTACATTCCACTCAAAGTTTTCATGCTCATGACGTGGCTCAGGTATGTGGGGCTTTAAATCAGGAGGCCGAGAGAATGAGGAGTGGCTGCCACACACTGTCCTCACTCTTCCTCGGGTGAGGTAGGAAGAGGTCTAGGGGAAGCAAAGGGACTTCACAATCTGGAACCGAAGTGGGGAAGGGGACAGAAAGGTGGCCATGGAAAGCTGTGGGCCAGAGGCCCTGGACTCTGTGGGAGAGACAAGAGCAGCCTTTCTCGCCCCTTTCCTGTTTCTTTCCCTGGTGCTGTCAGTGGGGAAACCCCCCGGTTGGGAAGTGCTGCCCCCACCCATGTTTGGAGAGGATGAGCTGAAGGAGGGAGAGGAGGAGGAAGCCAAGTTGCTCCTCCAGGAGGCAGGTCCCCGAGGTGTCCCATCGTCCCCGGCACCTTTATGCTCCTGAAGCTGAGGATTCATTAATCACTCCGTTGGACAGATTTGTGGTGGGCAAACAGCTCTGTATCACCATTTCCCTTGTGAATAGAATGTGAACACAAAATATTTGCAAAATTGGGTGACAGATGGGCTGATTACAGAACACTCTCATTTGTGGTCATGAAATGGGCCTTTGAAGCTGGAATGCTGGCAGTCCCTTTCCAGGACAGAGCCGTCGACCCCACACGGTCCAGCGCCTGGTTCCACAGACTCTTCCAGAACCCCATGCGACTTTCCCACAGCTTTCCCTCGAGGTCCCTGGGTCTCTCCTCCCCTCCATGGATGACTCCACCATGCATCCTGCTTTCTTCGTCTCCCTGTCTCAGTATCATCCAGATTCCAGAACTCATCCCATCTGGCTACAGCCTTCACTGCAGAGGAGCAGTTCAGTTCTGGGAGGAAGAGATGCGGGGCAGTGGAGGGGGGGAAAGGGGGAAATGACCCTAACCTAGCATGGAATGAGGCATGGCACCTGCCCCTTCACCTGACCCATTCCTGAACCTTCTTCTCTTCCTAATTCCGTTTAGAAAGTGAAGTGCTAAAGTGGAAATATCGACATGTTTTTCCCTTGCAGAAACCATGAGCAATTCTGATGGAGGCGGACATGTGTTAGCTTCTGTGGGTGCACGATGCCCATAATCCTGGAATCTGCTGGTCACTACTGCAATGGACGATGGAGGCCTGCCCCTTCCCCTGCACATCTGGGCTCTGTAGCGGTGGTGTAGAGTGCCTTCCAAGGTTGCACAGCTGGCCCCCCACACAGCTGAACTTGAAGCCAGTGCAAGATTCTGCAGGGGAGATTGTGCCACATTGCTTAGACACAGTGATTTGGTGCATTTGGAGGTTGGTCTTCAAAGAAGAAGGGGAGGCTCTATGGTGCTGTTTCTTCCATGTGGTAGTGACATCAGAGCTCTGCAGGGGTCAGGATCAAGGATGTGAAGTTCATACACACTTTCAGGGCTTGTGTATTCCTTCACCCTCTCACCCTAGGGTGCCCATTCCCCAGAGCCTCTGGCCACAACTGTCATACTAGCACCCTCCTCACTCCTCCCCTCCCAGCAGTCCCTCCAATGACCCCCTTCAGCCTCCACCACACTTCTAAGGCACCTTTCACATTCTAACTGGGTAGATTTGGGTAGATCTGTCCTCGTTCCCCAACCTCATGAGCTCTCAGGATAGAGGGGAGCTGGGCTGATGCGCTAGCCATGGGCCCCAGTGAGTGAGGATGAGCAGACCAGGGATGGGGCATCTCCAAGGAACACACGTTGGTAATGAGTGTTGGCTGTTCTGGGTGAGCAGAACCATGGAACATGGAACCACAAACCGGACAAGGTTCAGAGGTTCTGCCAAATTCCTGCCTTCTTAGCATTTTAGAATCTGAGCATAGGGAAAGACTGTAGAGAGCGAGACCCAGTCTTCTACTCAGTGTTCCACATTCCTGACCTGCTCGCTCAGCGGCTGCTTGCACATTTCTAGTGGTGGATGTCTCACTACCTAGGAAGGAAGTCCATTTCATTTTGGGTTCCTCTACTACTGTCACCTAAATTTATCTCCTTGTGACTTCTAGTTAATCCAGGGTCTATTCATGGATAACACAGAATAATTTAATTCATTTTCCAGATGATAAGCCTTTAAATATTAAAAAGGAGAAACCAGGTTCCTCCCTGTCTTCCACAATCTCCTATAGGCTCTGCATCTTTAGTTTCCTAGACACTCTCATTTGGACACACTATTTTATCAAGAGAGTATTAGAAATGGACAAAGCATAGATTTTTGAGTCAAAAGATGGTTCATACCTAGGCTCTGCTTGTACATTCACCTTGGCACCTCAGCATTGTCATCTGAAAATGGGGATAAAGCACTATAACGGGACAGTCATTATTGTCCAAGCTCAGGCATTCTTGACTGGTTCAAATTAATCCCCATCTGTACAGGCATATTTGGGCTCAATGGTTCCAGTATGAATCAGAAGAAAACCAAGAATGATCTTGACCACATGTTGGGTGGCTTCCAGTGAAGTGAAGTTCCCCTTGGATCTTTCTCAAGGACCGGCCAGCATAGTCTCTCAGGATAAGGATGGGTACTGCTTTCTTGAGTGGAGGTTCCCACTCTGAATGCTCAAATGGTCCTTTTCACAATGCTCTGTCCCCCCACTATTCCTTGGTAGAGATCCCTTTGTTTTCTTGGACAACTCCTCTTTGATCAGCTCCCATGCTCCTGGGCAGAAGAGTTCAAATCAATGGGAAGATAGGTTACCTCCTCTCAGTAAGTAGAATGGAATGGGCTTAACCTTCAAATCTAGCTGGTGTAGTAAAGAAAGGAAAGAAAAACAAAAGTTACGTTTCTACATTAAAATAGTCTGAAGTTTCATCACAGCGGCCACCTTAGCAGGTTATTATGAGGGTCAGTGATGTGGTGCCAGAAATGCCCAGCACATGCCCTGGCCTGGCCATGGAGGATGCTCAGTGAGTGACAGCCATTATCCTCCCTAGCAGTAGTTCTTTGCCTGGGCAAAGTGAGGTGGAAATATAATTTCCCTTAATTAGAGCACCCTTCTTTCACTGAATCATGTTGAGGCTGCAAAACCATTGTTGGGACCTGCATCAAACTATGAACTGACAGTGAGCTGTCCTAAACTAAACTCCCAGAGTTATATTTGTATATGAACCACATGCAGTTTAGTCAGGTCTCTCCTGTTCATACGTCTATGAATACGTTTAAAACTTGTGGTGCATAATTTTATTTTTAACCCTTATGTAATTTTGTTTCAGAACTCTCTAAACCTTAGCTTTCTTATCTGAAAAATGAAAAATCTGGGCTTAATGATTCTGAAGGCCTTGTCCAGCTCATAGTTCAAAAGTTTGTGTTCATCCTTAGACTCTTTCAGAAATTTAACAAATCTCTCACATTCAACTTGTTTTTCAGGTCTGCCTCCTCAGTGAAGCTGGGACTTCATGCTTACCTGGCAACTTCCAGCCCTAGCATCAAGGACAGAACTTGGCCAGAGGTGACGACTAATTTTATGTGTTAACTTGATTGGGCAGTGAGGTACCCAGATATCTGGTCATATTATTCTGGGTATTTCTGTGAGGGTGTTTGGGGGAAGAGATTAACATTTAATTCTATAGGTTGAGAAAAGCAGATTGCCCTTTCAATGTGGGTGAGCCTCATCCAATCAGTTGAAGGCCTGAATAGAAAAAAAAAAGCCTGGCCCTCCCTGAGTAAGAAAGTTTTTTTGCCTAATTGCCTTTAGGTGGGATGTTGGCTTTTTCCTGCCTTTGGACTCCAATTGGAATATTGGCTTTTCTTGGGTTGCAAGCCTGCCAGCTTATAGACTGAAACCACACCAATGGTTCTCTTGGTTTTCAGGCCTTCAGACTCCAAGGAAGCTAACTCATCAGTTCTCTTGGATCTCCAGCTTGCTAATTCACCCTGAAGATCTTGGGACTTGTTACTTCCATAATGACATGTGCCAATTCTTCATAATAAATCTGTGTGTGTGTGTGTGTGTGTGTGTGTACAGAGTGATAAAAAGTAGGTTTACAGTTGTATGTGAAACACAGTTTATTCTTGTATTAGTATTTATTAATTACTGTACTTTCCATACAAACAACTGTAACCCACTTTTGCCTATCTATCTATCTATATCTATCTATCTATCTATCTATCTATCTATCTATCTATCTATCTATCTATTTCCTATTGGCTCTGTTACTCTGGAGAATCCTGACTAACACACCAGGAGAGGTTGCCATCTATATTGACTGAATCTCATCAATCAACACACTAAAACAGGGTTAGCAAACTGTCTCCCTGGCCTGCTTTTGTAAATAAATTTTATTGGAACACAGATAACTATGCCCATATGCTTATGTACTGTCTGTGCTGCCTTCACAGCCTTCACACTCTGATGATGTGAGTAGCTATGGCAGAGACCATCCATCCTGCAAAGCCTAAAATATTTACTATCTGTTTTTTGTTGCTATTCTTCAGAAAATGCTGGCTGACCTCTGCTCTACAATATAGTTGTTTGTCCTATCCCACCCACTCATGCTTCTTTTCTTCTTGATTTCCGTTTTTCTTTATTGTCTCTGTAGAAAATATGGGCCATGTCCATCTCTGAACTTGGAGCCTTTAGCTCCAAGCTGGTTCCTGAGATGCTACCTAGAAATTGCTGTATTAGAGGAGAGGGACTATTTCTAGAACCTTTCACTGAGCCATCTAGATTTCCTAGTGCTGCCACTATCAACTGCAGATCAAAATGTAAGGAAACAGACCGAGCGTAAGCTGAGAGATGTAAGTGATGTCAGAAAGAACTTCTCCATTGTTCCCCTTAGGATTTTTGGAACTCTACCCTGAGAACCTTGGGAATGGCACAGGAGCAACCCATGGCATTTAGGTGCGTTTAGGTGCGACTCTGTTCTGAGCTGGGAGGACACATGAGATCTGTGTTTTCCAAAACAGTATGGTTCACATTCAACAAAGAGCGTGTGGCACTTTCGGATGCTATGTGGATCAACATTTCTTATTTTAATATTAATTTCTTAATTTTAACCAATGAAATAAATATTCCAATTTCAATCTTTTTAGAAAAAAATAATAACTAGCACACCTACGCTCTAATTTTCTGGTCATTATTGCCTAGAATAGGGCTACATAAAAGTGAATCAATAGACAGTTGCTTTAAACTATTAAATGAATAAAAATTACAGGTATGGCACAGAAATGGCAAAAATCTCAAAGGTATAGCAAGACCACGGAGTCTGGGGAAACGCGGGACTCAATTTCAGGGCTCCTGCCCTTGTCTCTTGCTCCCATGACCTTTGTAAGGGATCTAACACAATTTAGATCTTTAAGGTCTCTTTCTCTCACCCACTGTCAGTGTGACAGGAGCGTTTGGCCTGGCTAATGTGATTTCAGGTATGCGGTGAGGAGGCCCCGCGGCCCGCCTGCGTAATGAAGAGTTCATCTCCAGCAGCGGAGGCAGCTCCTCGCGCGCGCGGTGCAGCCAGAGGTGCGCGCCCCTGATGAAGATGGAATGGCCAGGCCTGCGGTGTTATTAATGCCCGCGCCAGGTCTGTGAGCATCTGCAAGTGAAACAAAGTGAGATGCCCTTCACTTAAGCCCATGAGGACAATGAAAGCCAGCGTGCCGCTTGGATGGGAGCCAGAATTGGGCCTGTTGTCAGAGGAAAGAAATTCATTAGGGATCTCAGACCAAGGACTGAAGAGAGAAAGAAAGAGAGGGCGGGGTTGGTCGAGCGACAGCAAATTAAAACGTTGCCTCTTGCTCCGGGTGCACGGAGGGCCCTGCTTCTCGAGCAGATTTATCACACGGAGGTCTGAGATCATCTGGCCACACCATGGGCCCATTTGCTTTCTGGAGGCAGAAGAAAGGGCTGTCCTGACGTCTCAGTGCAGATGGTGGAATTATGAATGGGAGGACGCGCTGCCAACAGAAGGTCTCTAAAGTCCAGGGACAGAGAGCAAAATGAGAGTTTGGGATCCAGATGTCACTAAGATACGTGGTATACATTTTGCAAATTTAAAGGGGGCAAGGCAGGTCACCTTGAAGAGGGCCAGGAGTATGTGGTAATAGAAAGTGGTGGAGCCCATGGCACCCTTTTAAAGGGGGAAACCATGCTTGGCACCAGCCCATAGTTTAGATGAGGAAATTAGGCTCTTGTTGTTCTATCTCCTGAGGTTTCCAGAGAAGCTATATTAAAAATATATAAAATCTCCCAGTTTAAAAACATTTAACTTAGTAAAAATTTTAAATATTTAAAAAAAGGAGGAAAGAAAACTCCAGGCTGATGAAACAAAACATGTCCATGGCCTGGGGTTGTTCTGTGCGTCTCTATAGTAAGCGGAAAATTGGCCTCCCAAAGATGTCTGTTCCCAGGACCTGTGATGGTTATGTTACATGGCAAAGGAGGATTAAGCTGCAATGGAATTGAGTGGCGATTCAGCTGACCTTTAGATGGGGAGATGGTCTTGTATTATCTTCTCTCAGTGTAACCACAGTGTCCTTAAAAGTGGATAAGGCAGACAGAAGTGTCAGTGTCAAAGTGGTAAGATGTGAGAAAGAATCAGTGCAACACTGCTGCATGGAGGGGGCCATGAGCCAAGGAAGGTGGGCAGTCTCTGGAAGTTGGAAATGGCAAAGAAACAGATTGTCTCCTGGAGTCTCCAGAAAGGAAAACAGCCATGCTGGTATTTTGTTTTTAGTCCAAAAAGACCTATTTTGAACTTCTCAACTACAGAATTGTGAGATGATACATTTGTGCTATTTAAGCCATTACCTTTGTGGTGATTTGTTACAGCAGCAAAAGAAAACTAATAGAGTCTCTAGTTTCAAACTTCAATCTAGACATGGAATGGGGGAAAGGTATGTACATACAGTGAAAGTAGAAAACACTGGAGAACTCTCTATACCCTTTATAATAATGGGGGTGGGAGGGAGAGGAGACAAGTGGAGAGAATGACTACGAGGCTTGGCTGCTTGAATTCCTTAGAGACCATTTTGACCAGTTAAGCAGATGCATCTGATCTTTTAATTCTGAAATGCCCAGCCCTGTCTCAGGGGCAGTTTTGGAGCAATGTCTTAGAGGATCTGTAGGTCATTAATGCCTAGTTTATCATGATGGAGACCCTCAGTGCTTACCAGAATCTATGGGATTGGCCATATTTCTCAACCTCCCTTGCAGTTGGGTTGCTGCTACTTGGCCAATGGGGTGTGAGCAGAAGTGACATCAGTTATTTCCAGGCCTGGCCCTTCAAGAGGCCTATACGATCTCCAGCTCTTTTCTCTTTGCCCACCATGGTGACTCTGGAGACCTTGAGTTCCAGATGATTTAGATACAAGAGGAGGAGGGCTGTCCCACCTGTGCACGAGCAGGAAATAAACTTTATTTTGTTGAGATTTTTAGACTTGTCTGTGGCAGCATTACTTACTCATCAGTTACTGAGTCCAAAAATGGACAAAACAAGATGGGGAAGTGATTGTGAAAGATAAGTAAGTTGGGAACCCAGGAAAGAAGATATCTCTGAAGTTCAGAGTAGGACCATGTTTTTTCCAAGTGTCATTTGTAAATCACTAATGGGAACAGACAGAAGAACACTTTAAACAGTTTATAGGCATGCACTGATTTGACTACGTATTTGAAAAAATTTTACCCTGCATGTATGACTACCCTGTAATTTCACAGATTTTTTTGTCTTACAAGTCAATTGGGAATAGACTTAAAGAAAAATATTAAAGAAGTATACAAATAGTATATATCAATGGAATAAAATGTGAATAACTAAAATTTAGGGGTCATGAAAGTAGGCCACAGGGAAATAAAGAAGATTTGGAGTATATCGCTAAAAGGAACAGATAGCTGCCATGGTTTTTGATATGGGTAAGCTACATATTAGCTCTAAAATTAAATAACTTGAGGGAGACCTAAAATTACCAACTCCTTGTTGCCTTTATAAAGATGAACAATTTCCTCAGCCTGGCATTTAAGACCTTCTAGATGTCTAGCATGTAAGAGTAACTCACCCGGCCAGTTTGATTTCTATTGGCCTTTGGACATAGTTCTACCACTAATTCCACCCAATTTATAAGCCACAGCTCAAATCTTGTTTCCTTCATGAAGCTTTACCTTATTGTCCCCCAGATAAAAATAATCTCACTCTCTTTAAAAATCTTAAGAGTACCTATTCCTGGTATCAACCAGACATACAGTCTTTTTTTTTTTAATTATTATTTTTTTATATTTATTTTTATTTATTTTATTTTTAAAGAAATAAATCTTTATTGTTCAGATTACAGGTGTTCCTCTTTTTTGTTTTCCCCCTATAACTCCCCTCCACCTGATTTCCCACCACACCCTACCCCATGCCCTTACCTCCTGCCACCGTCTTCATCCATACGAGTAAGATTTTTGTCCAATCTCTTCCCGAACCGCTCACACCCGCTTCCCCCTGAGAATTGTCAGTCCACTCCCTTTCTATGTCCCTGATTCTATTACATTCACCAGTCCATTCTGTTCTTCAGATTTTATATTTACTTGATTTTTAGATTCACTTGTTGGTAGGTATGTATTTGATGTCATTTCGTTGTTCATAATTTTTATCTTTACCTTTTTCTTCTTCTTCCTCTTCTTAAAGAATACCCTTCAGCATTTCATGTAATCCTGGTTTGGTGGCAATGAACTCCTTTAACTTTTTCTTGTCTGTGAAGGTCTTTATCGGACCTTCAACTCTGAATGATAGCTTTGCTGGGTAGAGTAATCTTGGTTGTAGGTTCTTGCTGTTCATCACTTTGAGTATTTCTTGCCACTCCCTTCTGGCCTGCATAGTTTCTGCTGAGAAATCAGCTGACAGTTGTATGGGTACTCCCTTGTAGGTAACTAACTGTTTTTCTCTTGCTGCTTTCAAGATTCTCTCTTTGTCTTTTGCCCTTGGCATTTTAATTATGATGTGTCTTGGTGTGGTCCTCTTTGGATTCCTCTTGTATGGGGTTCTGTGCACTTCCTGGACTTGTAAGTCTATTTCTTTCACCAGGTAGGGAAAGTTTTCTGTCATTATTTCTTCTAATAGGTTTTCAGTATTTTGCTCTCTCTCTTCTTCTGGCACCCCAAAAATTCGGATGTTGGTATGCTTGAAGTTGTCCCAGAGGCTCCTTACACTATCTTCATATTTTTAGATTCTTTTTTCTTTTTGTTTTTCTGGTTGGGTGATTTTTGTTTCCTCATATTTCAGATCTTTGGTTTGATTCTTGGGGTACGTTGATCTACAGTTGAGTTTCTGTATATTCTTTATTTTAGACAGTGTATGCTTCATTTCTGACTGGTCCTTTTCCATTTTTTTTTGGCATTCTCATTAAGGTCCTTGAAGGTCTCACTAAGCTCCTCAGAAGTCTCATCAAGTTTCTCGACGGTTTTTAGAAGATTCTTGAGTAACCTTATAAATGTGGTTCTGAACTCTATGTCGTCCGGTAGTTTGCTTTCCTCCGTTTCTTTCATTTGTGACATGTTTCTTTGTTTCCGCATTTTGGCTGCTTCCCTGTGTTGATGGAGTGGCTTTGTGTGGTAGGTGACCTATACGGGGCAGTTTGCTTTTGGTACACCCCTTTGTGGGCTGAGTGCAAAGTCTTGGTGTAGTTAAGCCTTAATTGCTGTTGGTATGCTGGGAGGAATTGACCTCCAGGCCAATTGGCTGTGAGGACTCGCTGTGTCTATAATGGAAGAACTGCTATGCTGGAGACACGCTTATGGTGCAGGACTTGTTTCAGTGGGGCTTTGGTGCTCGCTGAGTCTGCCTCTTGAATGTGTCACTTATGGATGTGAGGATTTGAAATCTGGTGTCTCACACTGACCACTAGGTATACTGGCTTCTGGATCTCCAATGGGGTGCAGGTCAGCTATTGTCTGAGTCCACCCAGCAGGAGCTACAGCGAGAGCTACAGTTTTCTCCTCTTTGCTTGGGGTTTGGAGGTTTTGGAGCTGTCTGACTCAGGCTGCAAGTTTGCTAAGTTAAGCTGCGATAGGGCAGGCCTTTCTTATGCTAAAGCTGCTGCTTGGAGCTTGGGTGGGTTTGTAGGTTGTGTGGGGTGGGGTCTCAGGGCGTCACTAGGCTAGGGCATGGCAAACAGCAATGGCTGCTAGTTAGCCGGCTCTGTGTCTCTGACTGCGTCCCGTGCCCCAGTGCAGTAAACAATTATTCTTGCGCGCAGCTCTGCAAGCAAGCCCCCCTCACTTTCCGACCTGGTGACAGACAGTCCAGCTTCTCCCCATAGGAGTTTGGGTCCCCCGTGTCTCCCCAGAAACTGTATTTCAGAGTAATCGGGGCCTTGTCTCCCTTTGGGTTGAAAAAAGCAACGCCTGCCGCCAGCCCAGATCACTCGCCTCTGTACCTCAGCTTTTCAGCACTTGTGCACGTCTCAATGCTCTTTTCTCTTTCCTTCTAGTTGTAGAACTTCCACTCAGCCAGCTTTCCCGTGGTTCTGGGTGATAGACGTTTTGTCTTTTAGTTGTAGTTTTGAAATTGTTGTGCAAGGCAGCAGTTTAGGTGTTTACCTACGCCACCATCTTGGATTCTCCAGACATACAGTCTTGAAGTTGAGTTATTTGTATAAACACATTGCCTTCCCATTTAACAAATTCCCTTTTCTTGTCTGGGAAGCTCTTTATTTCTCTTTCAATTTTAAATGATAGCCTTGCTGGGTGAAGAAACCTTGGATGTAGGCTGCTTTCCCATTTAAGGTGGACAAGACCGATCTTATAATATTCCTTTAAATCTTTCATACCTCCTAAGAATTTTCAGTGACATACAATCAACATATTTGTTGTAATTTTTCGTTATAAAACACCTGTGTCTCACGTTTCAGAACTTTTCAAAGCATAGGACAAGAATTGCTGGATATCGCAGAATTGAGCTGTCCTATGACCTGAGGGTAATTGAATAAGCTTTTTGAAGAACTTCTAGGCTGTAGTGAAGACGTCTATTGGAAGTCTCATGAGGTTTGCCATTACCTGGTTTATTAAAATGAACATATTGGTGAAATGTTTTCAGGCAGGATGTTAGAGTTATGGTAGAAGCTGGAATAAATCTCAAAATCTACCTAATAAAAGAGTAACATACTAATTGACCATACCTTCACGACACCCATCAGCCAATCAGGAGTGAGTATGCAAATTAACCCAACAAATATGGTGGGTTAATTTGCATACACAGGTGCCAAGCAGCTGGGGACGGGGTCGAGACACTTGTGATGATGCAGGCATTCCACACCACCCCAGCTGCTTTGGGCCTCTGGGAAGCATGGGAAGGCAGAAAGGCGGCTCCGGGCCAGAGTGGAAAGGCTGCTCTGGCTAGAGGGCCAGAGGGAAGGCGGTGCCGGCAGCCAGGGGAACGAAGGCCCATTCTTGCATGAATCTTCATTCATGCATTGGGCCACTAGTTTAATAATAAAAATATATTTCTCATTTATATAATAGTCAAGGCAAGTTAGCTTTCTTCAGCATAGTTATCTGTCCATCGGATGGTTCAGCCATGCCACCATCTGCATCCAGCTGGAAGAAGATAAAACAGAATGTGAAGCAGATACTCTACTTTTAAAAAACTCTGGTCAGGAAATGACAGACATGATTCCAACTCACAGTCTATGGGTGAAAACTGGTCACATGGTCACATCTGGATGTCAAGGGGCCCAGTAATATGATCCCTAAGTGCTTCCCATCACAAGGTTTAATTATAAATTGAGAGCGTGGACTGTGGGTGGATGGCTAACCAGCTCTGATGCACAGCGGGGGTCAGGCCACCAGCTGTCTTCCAAATGTAGCCACCACTAAATTAAGTGGTGAATCAAATTAGATTCATAAGGAAATGTGGGAGAGTTCTGGAAGCAATTGGAACAACAGAGGAAAAGAGTGGAATAAGATAATCTGAGAAATAAGTGAAACATAAACAAAGCCCATCCGACTCCCTAACTTACTGTCTTAATCTTTCAGGAGATGAAGAAAGGCCTCGCACAGGTTCTGGAGTCCAGGTATGCTGAATTCTGGAACGAGGGAGCCTGGATGGAGTGTGGCTCTTCTAATCCGTGTGCTTCTAAGAGTCGTTTTCAAATTTCAGCCAGGGGGAGGAGAAAATTTGCCAGGCACTTCCTTCAGGACTGCTGGCCAGGTCATGCAGCTTCTGTGAGGACCGGATATGGGAGAGAAGAAGCACGAGCACTGCCTTTTAGGTAGAACATTATCCTGTTTTTCCCATTGCATTTTAACCTGTTCTCTAATTTGAACTTTGGAATAATTTGGTGTAATAGGGAATGTTACCACCTAATAGACTGGAAGAGCAAGGCGTGGAAATGACTGAAGAACTCACACGAGTGTCTGAGTTGGGAATAGACCCTAAGTCCCCTTAGTCTATATTCAAGGCCCATTCCATTACAATGTAATCTCCCCTCAGGGAAATAGTTGGCTTTAGGTAAAAATGAAAAGCTGGTCAATTCTGTCCTAAAATCTTCCAGGTTCTCTCTTCTATAACTTTTTGCCCCTCAGATAGCAGTTCCCCTAGTTCAATAAAAACTTGCTCTTATCCCGTTGGTCATGCTAACTTATGCCTCTCCTAGAGATGTTGACATTTTCTCCTAGGCTAAATACAGGGCAGGACAAAGGGAGGTTTACAGTTGTTTGAAAATAATCCAATAATCTACACTAATGAAAGAGTAACATGCTAATTGACCATACCTTCATGACGCCCACCAGCCAATTAGGAGTGAGTATGCAAATTAACTCAACAAAGATGGTGGGCTAATTTGCATACGCAGGCACCCAGCGGCTGGGGGTGGGGCAGGATGCTTGCATCATCACCATGGCAATGACACAGGCATTCCACACCACCCCAGCCGCTCCAGGACTCTGGGCAGCATGGGAAGGCGGAAAGGTGGCTCCGGGCCAGAGTGGAAAGGCGGCTCCGGGCCAGAGTGGAAAGGCGGCTCTGGCCAGAGTGAAGGCAGTGCCAACAGCCAGGGGAAGGAAGGCCCATTCTTGCATGAATCTTCGTGCATTGGGCCTCTAGTCCTATAATAAAAGGCTAATATGCAAATCGACTGAAAGGTGGGAATACTGGTTGCTATGATGCAGACTGACCACCAGGGGGCAGACATTCAATGCCAGGTGTTGCCCCCTGGTGGTCAGTGCACTCCCACAGGGGGAGCGCTGCTCAGCCAGAAGCCGGGCTCACAGCTGGCGTATGCAGCGGCAGCGGTGGGAGCCTCTCCCACCTCTGCTGCAGCACTAAGGATGTCCGACTGCTGGCTTAGGCCCACTTCCTGTCAGTCAGACATCCCCTGAGGGCTCCTGGACTGTGAGAGGGTGCAGGCTGGGCTGAGGGACTCCCCGAGTGCACGAATCTTGTGCACTGTGCCTCTAATTAACAAATAATTGTAAGAGAATAAACTCGGTGTTTTGCATGAGAGCCCATTCCAGCACCAGTGAAACACATGAAACAATCACATGCTCCACACGCCAGTTCTGACTTCAGCCAGCATTGTGGTAACCATCACTTCTTGCCAGATCATAAATCACACAAATCAAATTTATAGCTGAAAAGGATTTTAGAAATCATATGTTTGTGTAATAAGTATATGAGTAGTTGAAAAGATCCTCACTCTCACTAGTGATCAGAGCAATTCAATTAAAACAAGAAGACAGAGTTCTCCCCTGTCAGCCTGGCAAACATGAAAACACACCCAGGTTTGCAGGGATTTGAGAAATCTGTTTATCTCACTCTTGTAGGATTGTAGGATAGTAACAACCTTTTGGGGCCACATTGGCAAATTTCAAAGCAAAACTGGAAACAGCAAAAAATTAAACAGCAATTTAATCAGCGAATATTTAAATAGCAAAATAATTTAAAAAGCAAAAAAAAAAATAAATAAATTGACATAGCAGTTTCACATGGAAGAATCTTTATACCTATGGTCAAAATTAGGTGTTCATGAATGATCATGATGAATTGTGATCATGAAAAAATGGAGACAACCTAAATGTGTTCAATAGAGAAAGTGTTAAGTTAATTATAGGACATCCATATTGCTATATTGTGGAATTTTGTGTAGCCATTAAAAAGAGCGAATTAGAAACTTAAATGGTACAGCTCCTAGTAAAACACTTCACAATTGCTAGAAAAATTAAATAAGGAGTTACCATGTGACTCAGCAGGATATAATCGAGAGTAGTGAAAATATATCTACAGAAACATTTGCACACAAATGTTCATAGCAGGATTTTTCATAATAGTCAAAAAGTGGAAATAGGAGAGGAATCCAAGATGGTGGTGTAGGTAAATACCTAAAGTGCTGCCTCGCACAACAATTTAAACTGCAACTAAAAGACAAAATGTCTATCACCCAGAACCACGGGAAAGCTGGCTGAGTGGAAGTTCTACAACTAGAAGGAAAGAGAAAAGAGCACTGAGATGTGCACAAGCGCTGAAAAGCTGAGGTACGGAGGCGCGGGATCTGGGCTGGCGGCAGGCGTTGCTTTTTTCAACCCAAAGGGAGACAAACCCCCGATTACTCTGAAATACAGTTTCTGGGGAGACGCGGGGGACCCAAACTCCTACGGGGAGAAGCTGGATTGTCTGCTACCAGGTCGGAAAGTGAGGGGGGCCTGCTTGCAGAGCTGTGCACAGGAATAATTGTTTACTGCGCTGGGGCACGGGACGGGACGCAGTTGGAGACACAGAGCCAGCTAACTAGCAGCCATTGCTGTTTGCCACGCTCTGGCCTAGTGATGCTCTGAGACCCCGCCCCACACAACCTACAAACCCACCCAAGCTCCAAACAGCGGCTTTTGCATATGAGTGGACTGCCCTATCACAGCTTAACCTAACAAACTTGCAGCCAGGATCAGACAGCTCCAAAACCTCCAAACCCCAAGCAAAGAGGAGAAAATTGTAGCTCTCGCAGTAGCTCCTGCTGGGTGGACTCAGAAAATAGCTGACCTGCACCCCATTGGAGATCCAGAAGCCAGTATACCTAGTGGTCAGTGTGAGACACCAGATTTCAACTCCTCACATCCATAAGTGACACATTCAAGAGGCAGACTCAGCGAGCACCAAAGCCCCACTGAAACAAGTCCTGCACCATAAGCGTGTCTCCAGCATAGCAGTTCTTCCATTATAGACACTGCGAGTCCTCACAGCTGATTGGCCTGGAGGTCAATTCCTCCCAGCATACCAACAGCAATTCAGGCTTAACTACACCAAGACTTTGCACTCAGCCCACAAAGGGGTGTACCAAGAGTGTCCATCAGGTGATTGGGGAGGCTGAGCTACTGCCCCCTATAGGTCACCTACCACACAAAGCCACTCCATCAACACAGGGAAGCAGCCAAAATGTGGAAACAAAGAAACATGTCACAAATGAAAGAAACGGAAGAAAGCAAACTACTGGACGACATAGAGTTCAGAACCACATTTATAAGGTTACTCAAGAATCTTCTAAAAACCGCTGAGAAACTTGATGAGACTTCTGAGGAGCTTAGTGAGACCTTCAAGGACCTTAATGAGAATGCCAAAAAAATGGAAAAGGACCAGTCAGAAATGAAGCATACACTGTCTAAAATAAAGAATATACAGAAACTCAACTGTAGATCAACGTACCCCAAGAATCAAACCAAAGATCTGAAATATGAGGAAACAAAAAACACCCAACCAGAAAAACAAAAAGAAAAAAGAATCTAAAAATATGAAGATAGTGTAAGGAGCCTCTGGGACAACTTCAAGCATACCAACATCCGAATTTTTGGGGTGCCAGAAGAAGAGAGAGAGCAAAATACTGAAAACCTATTAGAAGAAATAATGACAGAAAACTTTCCCTACCTGGTGAAAGAAATAGACTTACAAGTCCAGGAAGCGCACAGAACCCCAAACAAAAGGAATCCAAAGAGGACCACACCAAGACACATCATAATTAAAATGCCAAGGGCAAAAGACAAAGAGAGAATCTTGAAAGCAGCAAGAGAAAAATGGTTAGTTGCCTACAAGGGAGTACCCATACGACTGTCATCTGATTTCTCAGCAGAAACTATGCAGGCCAGAAGGGAGTGGCAAGAAATACTCAAAGTGATGAACAGCAAGAACCTACAACCAAGATTACTCTACCCAGCAAAGCTATCATTCAGAGTTGAAGGTCAGATAAAGAGCTTCACAGACAAGAAAAAGCTAAAGGAGTTCATTGCCACCAAACCATGATTACATGAAATGCTGAAGGGTATTCTTTAAGAAGAGAAAGAAGAAGAAAAAGGTAAAGATAAAAATTATGAACAAGGGGGAGAATCCAAGATGGCGGCATAAGTAAACACCTAAACTGCTGCCTCCCACAACAATTTAAACTGCAACTAAAAGACAAAACGTCTATCACCCAGAACCAAGGAAAGCTGGCTGAGTGGAAGTTCTACAACTAGAAGGAAAGAGAAAAGAGCTTTGAGACCTGCACGAGTGCTGAAAAGCTGAGGTACAGAGGCACGTGATCCGGGCTGGCTGCAGGCGACTGGGAGCGTTGCTTTTTTCAACCCGAACGGAGACAAGCCCCCGATTACTCTGAAATCCAGTCTCTGGGGAGACGTGGGGGATCCAAACTCCTACGGGGAGAAGCTGGACTGTCTGCCAGCGAGGGTGGCTTGCTTGCAGAGCTGCGCGCAGGAATAATTATTTACTGCACTGGGGCACGGGACTCGCGGATGCCTTTGGGGACACAGAGCCGGCTAACTAGCAGCCATTGCTGTTTGCCACGCCCTAACCTAGTGACACCCTGAGGCCCCGCCCTGCACAACCTACAAACCCACACAAGCTCCAAGCAACCAAGTTAGCATAAGAAAAGCCTGCCCTATCGCAGCTTAACCTAGAAAACTTGCAGCCTGGGTCAGACAGTTCCAAAACCTCCAAACCCCAAGCAAAGAGGAGAAAACTGCAGCTCTCACTGTAGCTCCTGCTGAGTGGCCTCAGAGAGTAGCTGACCTGCACCCCATTGGAGATCCAGAAGCCAGTGTACCTAGTGGTCAGTGTGAGACACCAGATTTCAACTCCTCACATCCATAAGTGACACATTCAAGAGGCAGACTCAGTGAGCACCGAAGCCCCACTGAAACAAGTCCTGCGTGTCTTCAACACAGCAGTTCTTCCATTATAGACACAGGGAGTGCTCACAGCTAATTGGCCTGGAGGTCAATTCCTCCCAGCATACCAACAGCAATTCAGGCTTAACTACACCAAGACTTTGCACTCAGCCCACAAAGGGGTGTACCAAGAGCGTCCACATCAGGAGATAAGGCTGAGCTACTGCCCCCTATAGGTCACCTACCACACAAAGCCACTCCATCAACACAGGGAAGCAGTCAAAATGCAGAAACAAAGAAACATGTCACGAATGAAAGAAACGGAGGAAAGCAAACTACTGGATGACATAGAGTTCAGAACCACATGTATAAGGTTACTCAAGAATCTTCTAAAAACCGCTGAGAAACTTGATGACACTTCTGAGGAGCTTAGTAAGACCTTCAAGGACCTTAATGAGAATGCTAAAAAAAATGGAAAAGGATCAGTCAGAAATGAAGCATACACTGTCTGAAATAAAAAATATACAGAAACTCAACTGTAGATCAACGTACCCCAGGAATCAAACCAAAGATCTGAAATATGTGGAAACAAAAAACATCCAACCAGAAAAACAAAAAGAAAAAAGAATCCAAAAATATGAAGATAGTGTAAGGAGCCTCTGGGACAACTTCAAGCGAACCAACATCCGAATTTTTGGGGTGCCAGAAGAAGGGAGAGAGCAAAATATTGAAAACCTATTAGAAGAAATAATGACAGAAAACTTTCCCTACCTGGTGAAAGAAATAGACTTACAAGTTCAGGAAGCACACAGAACCCCATACAAGAGGAACCCAAAGAGGACCACACCAAGACACATCATAATTAAAATGCCAAGGGCAAAAGACAAAGAGAGAATATTAAAAGCAGCAAGAGAAAAACAGTTAATTACCTACAAGGGAGTACCCATACGACTGTCAGCTGATTTCTCAACAGAAACTATGCAGGCCAGAAGGGAGTGGCAAGAAATATTCAAAGTGATGAACAGCAAGAAATACAACCAAGATTACTCTACCCAGCAAAGCTATCATTCAGAGTTGAAGGTCAGATAAAGAGCTTCACAGACAAGAAAAAGCTAAAGGAGTTCATCGCCACCAAACCAGGATTACATGAAATGCTGAAGGGTATTCTTTAAGAAGAGGAAGAAGAAGATAAAAATTATGAACAACAAAATGACATCAAATACATACCTACCAACAAGTGAATCTAAAAATCAAGTGAATAAAAAATCTGAAGAACAGAATGGACTGGTGAATATAATAGAATCAGGGACATAGAAAGGGAGTGGACTGACGATTCTCAGGGGAAGCAAGTGTGAGGGGTGAGGGAAGAGATTGGACAAAAATCTTACTCCTATGGATGAAGACAGTGGTGGAGGTAAGGGCATGGGGTGGGGTGGGGAAACAGGTGGAGGGGAGCTATGGGGGGGAAAAAAAAGTGGAACACCTGTAATAATCTGAACAATAAAGATTTATAAGAAAAAAAAATTATGAACAAGAAAATGACATCAAATACATACCTACCAACAAGTGAATCTAAAAATCAAGTGAATAAAAATCTGAAGAACAGAATGGACTGGTGAATATAATAGAATCAGGTACACAGAAAGGGAGTGGACTGACGACTCTCAGGGGAAGCAGGTGTGAGGGGTGCGGGAAGAGATTGGACAAAAATCTTACTCCTATGGATGAAGACAGTGGAGGGGGGTAAGGGCATGGGGTAGGGTGGGGAACCAGGTGGAGGGGAGCTATGGGGGGGGGAAAGAAAAGAGGAACATCTGTAATAATCTGAACAATAAAGATTTATTTAAAAAAAAAAACCAAACAAAAAGTGGAAATAGACCAAATGCCTATTTGAATGGATAAGCAGAAAGTGGCATATCCATACAATGGAATGTTATTTAGCCATAATCTTTATAACATTGATGAGAAAAAGAAATTGATTCCTGGTGAGGGTCACTGTCTGTGTGGAGTTTGCAGGTTCTCCCCATGTCTGCGTGGGTTTTCTCCTGGAACCCCGGTTTCCTCTCAAAGATGTGCATGCGAATTGGCATGTCTACATTGTCCCAGTCTGAATAAGAGGGGGTGTGTGTGGGAAAAAGCTCTGTGATGGAATAGCGTTCTGTCAAGGGTTGGTTCCCTGAGCTGCTGGGATAGGCTCCAGCCACTTGAGACCCTGACCTGCAATAAGCAGGTTGGAAAACCTTACCTTACTTGTTTATCTTACTTGTAGCTCATACTATTTCAATGTTTAATATCAGACGTGTTTTGGGTTTTTATTTAGAAATTTGGTGATATTTTTGTGATCATGCCCAAAAAGCTTAACGTTTGTTTATATCAATTAGGCCATGGTAAAATTGATTTTGTTATACATCGTTTCATTAAAGTTGCAGTTTCCAAGAAGCATCAATGAAGTTAAGTGAGGACTTACTGTGTATAAAGTGTCCAGAAGAGGCAAATCCATAAAAACAAAAAGGATATTGATAGCTTCTGGGAACTGGGGGAAAGGGAAAGAATGGGGAGTGATGGCTAATGAAAAAGGTTTCTTAGGGCAGAAATGAACATATTCTGGAATTAGATGGCGGTGATGGTGCCACAACTTTGTGAACAATATACTAACACCCATTGAATTGTAAACTGTAAAAGGGTGAAATTTGTGGCATGTGAATTCGATCTAAAAAAAGAGAGAGATCTGTCTGGCTGAAATAGCAGGGTGTCCTTGTCACACTGTAGGGTTAAAGAACTAGTTGTCAAACAATATATAGCCAATTTTTATATCATAACAAAACAAACTGTGTCAGTGGTGATCTAACCAGAAAATTAAAAAGTCCTATAAATAGTTAAAAGAGAGGAAATTTAACACAGGGACTTGGTTACAAAGGTGAGGAGCCACCCTGCACTGGAGAAAGTGAGGAGACCGTGTTACCAGTGCCAGGTGGGCATTCACTTACTTGCATGGAGGGCCTGTCCCATGGGAGCTGAAGCCTGGAGGCATTGCAGCCACCACAGAGATGCCAGAGGAAGAGGGGGAGGAAAAGGAGAGAAATACTCGTCTTCTCCCCTCTTCCCACCCTCCAGTCTTCCCCCATCATAGCCTATTGGCCATAACTATTCAGAAGCTCCGGGTACAGAGAAGCTAAGAAATGTAGTTCCCTGAATAGAGAATAGAGCAAAAGAGGAGCAGAGTGAATATCAGAACAAACAGGCCGTTGACCTACACAGTGTATTCCCTTTGCAGCCTGGTATTTATTCTCTTCTGCCTGATATGAGGCACGTGTCATGTAAACCCAAACTGTTCTCACCTCCTCAACAAGGGGAGACCCAAAGTCCCATCAGTTGTCATCCATTTTAACACATGATTTTCAGTTGATATGATCCTTCCCAAAGGTATGGATGTGGCTTCTCATAATCTTGTGGTCTATTGAGTTAATTATAAAATCAAACGCCACTGATACTTATCATAAAAAATAAGGGAAGAGGAAAGAAACAAGCAAGAATTGAATAATATGCACATAGCAAAATAGTGTATTCACGAGAGCACAGTGGATATTTATCACTTTCTCCTTCCACCATCCATTTCCTGTCACCTTCCTAGGCAGCTCGCCACCTGGTTGAGTTCTCAATCATGTGAGGTGACTGAAATCACAATTCCTAGAGGCTCTGAGTCTTTAGTGGCCATGCCTTTATTGGATTGTTATATTATTCTACTGATTTTTATTTGGAAGTAGTAAGAGGCATCTGAGATTGTCCCCTAAGCTCCAGTGATGGCCTCTTAGCCTCCACCATGTGGTAGTAACACAATTTCCCCTTGATTATTAAAGTCAACCACATTCTCTGTCTGTCCAGTGACACAAGGAAATCCAGATAACTAGCTGGCAGTCTCCCTTTCATCTTCCCCATGGAAGCAGTCATTCCTTGGGAACAACTCCAAGACTGTAGGGACAGAAAGCAAATCTCTGAGAATGGAGCCAGTCCTTACCCTTTGTATCCCAGATACTATGTCTACAGGATAAAAAGCACCAACCATATTTTGCAGTTAAAAGCATATATTGCATCCTATAGGACAGTACCCAATCTAGCAGGGCGTTGTCTCTTATCTGGCGCTGTGTCTAGGTCTGTAACAAGCCATTCTATCAGGCCAGCTTCTTCTGGGCAATTGAGGTATATGGTAAGGTCAGTGAATTGCATAGTGTAAAGCCACTGCTGTACCTCCTGTATTATAAAATGTATCACTTGCTTTGAATGTTGTGATAGATCCTTCTAGGCACTCTAGATCCATCAGCAGTGGATGACAGAAGTATGCAAAGCTCATTATACCCAGGAAGTTTTGGCAACTTGATGCAATTGATTGTAGGCAGTTGAGTCCAAGGTTCAGTCAGCCAATCAAGGAACCTCTTGGAATGATTTCCAACTGCATGAGTGAGAACGTTGTCCGGAGTCTTGAGTAAGTATAACCTTATTGACATATGCAGCCTCACTTAATGTAATCTCCTATTCTTGGGCTGTCATCCTTAGAATCTGCTTGCCCAGCTGCTCTCCAGGCTTATGCCCACAAGAAGAGCAAGATCTTACACTTCCTTTGGGGTAGAAGATACCTTTTCCCAGAGCACACCTTGCATTTTGTTCCTAGAGTATAGTGGGATTGGATTCTATTTATGGGTCCAGAGACAACAAGAACTAGTAACAGTGTTGAGGATAATAGTATTCTATTGCAAGGAGCTGCCTAGGGTAAGATTATGACATTACAGAGACATAGGCTAGTTTACTGAGAGAAGGGAAGATGGATTGCTCCACGGGAAAGGGGGGCTCGAGAGTTTGTGGGTTTAAGATGCTGAGCATTGTCAAACCACCCAAATGTCCCCCTTTCAAGGCTCAAGGTCCCACTCCTTCTCAACATATAAAACATAGCTAGGTTTTGTATTCAGCTTATGATGTTATTCTGTAATGGGCACCATTAGATTTTGGGCCAAATCTTCAGACATGTTTATCCAGGGCTACTAGAAATAAGAGATTCTTTAAAGACACCAAAGCAGCTCAGTGGTGCTGTACCTGTACCCGAGCTTATAGTTTCCTGTCTGTAAGCTCTCAGCAGCATGCTTAGAAGCAGTCGGCCACATAACAGCTTATACTAGCTGAGTGCAGGAGGTATATGAGTTCCCAATGCCTTGTCTGAACTGGCATTGTGCTGGGCAACCTTCAGGTGATAATTTAGGTAAAGATGTGGCCACTGCATGCCACATATTACTTCCGTTTGTGAGGAGATCACCATGATATTCATGCTCTAACAGGTAAGCAACCCAAACCAGAATTCTGTTTTGAGACTCTGTTTTGGAAGACCACTCCAAGAGCCACATCAACCAGAAGAACAGAAATTTCTCTAGTTTTAAAGTAGAATGAATTATAATAAGGTGAACGTACTCAACACCACTGAGCTGTGGACTTAGAAATGGTTAAGATTATTATATGAGTGAATCTACTACAGGGAATTGGTTTCATTAGGTGGAAGAAGAGGGAAGCAAAGAGAAGACCTGAGGTCACCTAGTGATTAGCAAAGTGGGAAGCTGCTACAATCCTTCTGAGAGGGTCAGAGAAGAACATATTGACAGGCCTTCAGAATCAAGGTCATAGCCTTGGAACGGAACCTGGTGGGCCTGTCACGTGGTTCCTAAAGCTATGGAGAAGATGCCATAGGAAGCAGAGAAAGGCTTCTTTCCTTATACCTACCAAACCTCCACCAGTGCCTTCCATTGGCAGAGCTGACCCGTAGCCCATAGCTATGGGAGTAGATGTGTATAAGCACACAGAAAGGAGTCTGGAAGCACACTCCCCATCAACAAACCAGGCTGCATCTCTCAGGAAGGCTCTGAGACTTCCAGACACCCCCTCCAGACACCCCCTCAGTGGAGCAACTCATGCCCTTAAGAAGAGAGCGCCAGAGGCCAGAACAGAGCAGCTCTGGGCAGGCAGGTGCGCCCAGCAA
Organism: Corynorhinus townsendii; assembly: GCA_026230045.1. Lineage (NCBI taxonomy): Eukaryota > Metazoa > Chordata > Mammalia > Chiroptera > Vespertilionidae > Corynorhinus > Corynorhinus townsendii. The sequence goes on from JAPDVU010000012.1 coordinate 8,424,816, forward strand.
GAGGAAGTGGTGAGGGGCCACTGGACTCTCCAGCCCAAATGGTCATGACACCCTGTCTCCTGCCCCAGGAGGAGCAGAGCGGCAATGCTGGCAAGGCTGAAGGCAGACGAGAAGGGTGGCTCTGCTGGGTGGGCAGAAGTGGCTCCCCAGGAACAGAGGTGGGGGAGGGGGTGGGAAGTAGGGAACAGCGGACACAGACCCACCACTGGCTGTGTGTTGAATCCCACCCCACCGGCACCCCTCAGGAGAAGGCAGGAGGGGGAGGCGGGGCAGGATGCAAGCCTCAGACTACTTTGGCCATCCTTATATTTGACTATGTCAGTCAGTCAGTGCCTTTTACAGCCACACAAATCAAATATTCCAACGGGTCGATGCAGAGCAGTCATTAAGCGGCCTGCCCCGGGGGAACTGGATCATCACTGGCGTCAAACGGGTGCTTTCCTGTCAGGCAGGCACAAGTCCGGCCAGGAAGGCACGGTTAGGTCACTACGCAGACTCCACCAGGAGAACAGCGGCGGGCGGAGGCGCCCAGTAAACCCCAGGCTTCATCATGCAGCGATCAGCACTCTGCCCTCATTGGATTATGTAAATATTCATATTTTAATGCAACTATGAGGCAATTGCTTAAACAGAACACATATATTTGTGTGTGTGCGTGGCTTTCTCCTCTGTATTCAAGGTGTCAGGGCAAGGCAATCCTCAGCACTTTGCAATCCTGGGAGTGCCTGCAGAGCAGGGAGGAGTCCCAGCTTAGACAGGCCTGAGACCCCCCGGGGGCTTACGTACCCCATCCTGGGTTCCTCTGCTGCCCGCCGGGAGCGGAGGCATGGACAGCCTAAGCGTGCTCCTTCCCATCCTGGCCCCAGCTCCAAGGGGAAGTGGCTGGCTCCTGGGCCCCAGGAGGACCAGGGGAGGCATGGTCCAGCCTCCCTCCCACCAAGCCCATGTTGGTGGCCACTGAGGCAGGTTACTGAGGCCTGCCATCTGCCACGCTGCCTTGGTCTTAAGAAAAACTCTCCACGTGCCGCTGCTCATTCCTAATTATCTGCACTGGCCTGGCTGCTGGCGTGTTTATTCTGTGGCTGCCAGGCTGGTGGAGGTGGTTTTTCATAAAGAATCACACCCCTTTTAAGTGGAGTTTTCCTTTTGCCCATCATTTGTTTTTGCAAATATTTCAGGATTAATTGAACACTCTTCCCCTTTCCAACCAAAACACATGCTCGCCTTCCCTGTGCAATCTGGCAATCTTGGCACCTGGGCATCTCGGCTCTCTCATCTCTGAGTCCCGCTGCTGACAAAGGGCTGGTCTCCAGTCACCTCAGGCCGCTGCGGTGGAGAAAATTGAGTTTCATTTCCGATTAGCTCTTCAGCTTCTGTCTCGGAAAAGCTCATTTTCTGTAAATCTAGGTTTGGATATCTTCAGGCTCACCTGGAGCATGTGACTGCATATCTTTTGCTCATCTTTTTAATTACAACCATGGTTTGGAAGCTTCATACAATGTATCATGTTTTGAGTACGGGAATAAGGGGCAAAGAGGCAGCTCTAGGCAGGCTTTAGAAAGTGCCAACTAAAAATTGTTCTTTTCTAACATAATCTCACCAGTTAGACTACACTGGAAAAAAAGAGAGGGAACTGAAATGATTATCTTCCTTATTTCTACTATTGCCCACCTCATTTTAGAAAGCAAAACAAAACCAAAAACCTCTCTGTCAATTCCATTACCATTCTTTTTCTCTTTTTGGGTAGCCTAATTCTGGCTGCTCAGAAGAATCACATGGGGTGTTTAACTCTTTCCCTTGTGGGGTCATCAGAATAACGACCTCCTAGTGATGTCCATTATCCTAATCCCGTGTACCTGTTCCCTTCTCTGTGATTAAGTTAGAGGGTTTGAGGTTTGGAGATTGTCCTGGATTATCCAAGTGGAACCTAAATGTCATCACCAGGATCTTTAAAAGTGGAAGAGGGAGGCAGGAGAAGACAGGCAGGGGGAGATGTAATCATGGGAGAAAGGAACGGGAAGATTAAACATTGCTGACCTTGAAGATGGACACAGGGGCCTCTAGACACCGAGAAAGACAAGAAAACAGATTTTCCCCTGGAGTCTTTAGAAAAGAGCAGAACTCTGCTGACACCTCCCATTCACTCAATATTGTCCTGGTTCAGGCTACTTTTATGTCTCCCTGAATTACTGTGATGGCCAAAGCCATCTCCAAAATAATACTCTTGTAACTCTATGTAAAACACTCTAACATCTCCCTCAGCCTCAGGAGTGAACTCCAAGCTTTTCACTATGTTCCAGACACAGTGTCACCTTGTTCCTGTTTTCTGTTTAACGTTGTCTCCTCCTTCTTGGCCTCTTTATACCCACCCCACCCTCTCCTCAACTCTATGCCCAGCCATAAGGAACTATGTTAGTCTCAATTCACCATGCTTCCTCTTGCTATTTGCAACATTATGAATGGATCTTGAAGGCATAATGCTAAGGGAAATAAGTCAGAGAAGGACAAATACTCTATGATCTTACTTATATTTAAAATCTGAAAAACCAAACTAATAGATATAGAATTCAGATTTGTGGTTGCCCAGTTTGGGGGGTGGGATAGCTGGAAGGTTGTCAAAAGGTAGAATCTTCTAGTTATAAGATAAATTCTAGGAATATAATGTGCAATCAAATGACTATAGTTAACCATAGTGTATTCTCTATTTGAAAGTTACTGAGAGAATAAATCTTAAAAATTCTTATCACAAGGACAATGAATTTGTAAATATATGAAGTGATTGATGTTAACTGAACTTATTTTTTTCTTTTCATTTTTAATAAATCATTATTGTTCAGATTATTACAATTGTTCCTCTTTTTTTCCCCAATAGCTTCCCTCCACCCAGTTCCCATCCCACCCTCTGCCCTTATCCCTCTCCCCCTACTGTCCTCATCCATAGGTGTACGATTTTTGTCCCACACCCTTTTCCCCCTGAGAATTGTCAGTCCACTCCCTTTCTATGCCCCTGATTCTATTATATTCACCAGTTTATTCTGTTCATCAGATTTTTTATTCACTTGATTTTTAAATTCACTTGTTGATATATATGCATTTGTTGTTCATAATTTTTATCTTTACCTTTTCCTTCTTCTTCCTCTCCTTAAAGAATACCTTTCAGTATTTCATATAATACTGGTTTGGTGGTGATGAACTCCTTTAGCTTTTTCTTATCTGTGAAACTCTTTATCTGACCTTCAATTCTGAATGATAGCTTTGCTGGGTAGAATAATCTTGGCTGTAGGTTCTTGCTATTCATCACTTTGAATATTTCTTGCCATTCCCATCTGGCCTGCATAGTTTCTGTTGAGAAATCAGCTGACAGTCATATGGGTACTCCCTTGTAGGTAACTAACTGTTTTTCTCTTGCTGCTTTTAATATTCTCTCTTTGTCCTTTGCTCTTGGCATTTTAATTATGATGTGCCTTGGTGTGGTCCTCTTTGGATTCCTTTTGTTTGGGGTTCTGTGCATTTCCTGGACTTGTAAGTCTATTTCTTTCACCAGGTGGGGGAAATTTTCAGTCATTATTTCTTCAACTAGGTTTTTAGTATCTTGCTCTCTCTCTTCTTCTGGCACCCCCATAATTTGGATGTTGGTATGCTTGAAGTTGTCCCAGAGGCTCCTTACACTATCTTCATATTTTTGGATTCTTTTTTCTTTTTGCTTTTCCAGTTGGGTGTTTTTTGCTTCTTTGTATTTCAAATCTTTGACTTAATTCTTGCGATCCTCTAGTCTGCTGTTGGATCTCTGTATATTATTTTTTATTTCAGTCAGTGCATGCTTAATTTTTGATTGGTCCTTTTTCATATCCTCAAGGGTCTCGCTAAATTTATTGGCCTTTTCTAGAAAATTCTTGAAAAACCTTATAGAGTTTGAACTCTATATCCAGTCATTTGCTTTCCTCCATTTCTGTCATTTGTGACCTGTTTCTTTGTCTCCGCATTTTGGCTGCTTTCCTAAGTTGATAGAGTGGCTTTGTGTGCTAGGTGTCCTATAGGGCCCAATGGCTCAGCCTCCACAGTTACCTGAGGTGGACACTCTTGGTACACCCCTTTGTGGGCTGTGTGCACAGTCTTGTTGTAGTCAAGCCTTGATTGTTGTTGGTATCACTGGGAGGAATTGACCTTCAGGCCAATTGGCTGTGAGGGTCAGTTGTGTCTATGATGGGAGAACTTCTGTGCTGGAGACACCCTTATGAGACAAGACTTGCTTCAGTGGGGCTTTGGTGCTCACTAAGTCTGCCCCCTGAGTCTGCCCCATATGGATCTGAGGAGTTGTAATCTGGATGGTCCTACTCTGACCCCTGGGAACACTGGCTCTTGGATCTCCAAGGGGGTGCTAATTTAGCCTCTGCCTAAGGCCACCCAGCAGGAGCTACGGAGAGATCTGCAGATTCCTCTTCTTCGTTTGGGTTTTGGAGGTGGCCAGATGAGGCCCAGCTGTGAAGCAATGCAAACTGCTGTGGAGCCTTGGACCTTCTTTTGTATGTTCTGGGTCTCTCTGACTCAGCTGCAGTTTGTTAGGTAAGTTTAGATTTCAAAGGACCAGGGCATTCATATGCAAAAGCCTCTGCACTCAGCTTGGATGGGGCAGAGTCTCAGGGTAGAGCAAACATCTATGGCTTCGTGGGGTGGGATCTCAGGGTGGAGCATACAGCAATGGCTTCCTGTTACCCCTGCCCTTAGAGGCCCCCAGGTCTCAGTGTCCTGTGGTAATCACTGCAAGCATCTCTGAGAGAAAGCCATCCTTGAGTTTCGCGAGTCTGGGTCCCCAGAGTCTCGCCTGGAACTGGAGTTCAGAGCAGTCAGGAGCTTTTGTCTCCCTCCTGATTGAGAAAGCCAGCTGTGTACTCAGTTGCCAGCCCTCTCCACGCTCGCGCCCCCATACCTCTGCACTTTACTTCCGCAGCTCTTTGAGTCTCAGTGCTTTTCTCTTTCTTTCTAGTTGTAGAATTTCCACTCAGCCAGCCTTCCTGTGGTTCTGGATGATGTCCCTTTTGTCCTTTAGTTGTAGTTTTGAAATTGTTGTGCGAGGCAGCAGTTTAGGTATTTACCTATGCCGCCATCTTGGTTTCTCCCTAACTGAACTTATTATAGTAACCATTTCACAACATATACATATAACAAATCATTATATTGTGCACCCTAAATTATAGTGTTGTATGCTAATTATATTTCAATAGAACTGGAAAAAAGAAAATTATAAAATAATTTTCAAATTATAAAATAACCATAAAAATATAAGAGTTTACATGAAAAATAATGTGTAACCAGTCATCAGGGAAGTGGGAAACCACAATGCAACACTACTACACACCCACCACAATGGCCAGAAGGAAACCGTGTTGGTGAGGAACTGAACTCGCATGCATTTCTGGCGAATGTAAATTAGGACAACCACCATGGGAAACAGGCAGTTTATGCCACAGCTGAGCTTTTACATACACTGTGACTCTAGATAAATGGAGGGGTTTACTGTATTTGTGGATTGGAAAAGTCAACATAATAAAGATGTCAATTATCCTCAAATTGATATACAGGTTCCCCACAATTCCTATCAAAATTCCAGAAAAACATTTGGAGATATAGACAAAAGTATTCTAAAATTTATATGGCAAGGGAAAGAGACTAGAATAGGAAAACATGATCTCAGGATTTATATAACAACAGTAAGCAAGACTGTGGTATTGGTGGGAGGTTAGACCCTTAGATCTATGGAACAGAGTAATAGAGAACCCAGAATTAGGATCATAAATATGCTCACAGACTTGACAAAGTTTCAATAGTAATTTACCAAAGGAAATATAGCTTTTCCAAAAAAAAAAAAATGACATTGGGGTTTGGATATTCATACTCCTGCCCCTCCCCGCCCCCACTAAAGAAAGATAGAAAGAAAAGCCTTGATTTAACTCTCATACCTTAATATCAAACTTAATCAAAATGGATCATGGATGTAAATGTAATATGTAAAACTATAAAACATTTAGAAAACAATATATCCCCAAAGCCAATATATAAATTAAAATGGAATATTAAAAATATTGAAATAATCCAAAGAAAGAACAGAGCAACAAAATAAAATGAGAGACCTAAATTCAAGCATATCAATAATTAGATAAAGTAAAAATTATCTGAACTCATGAAGAAACCCACTTGAAATATAAAGACATAAATACATGAAAAGTGAAAGGATAAAAAAAGATATATTGTGCAGACAGTATCAAAAGAAAGCTGGGTGGCTATATATTCATATCAGACAAAGCAGATCTGAGAACAAGAAATATTACCAGCAATAAAGGGATATTATACCATGATAAAAGTATTAATTCACTAAGAAGATATAACAATTCTAAATGTGTGTTCAGAATTTGTTGTAGTTTGAAAAAATAATAGTTGGTTATTTATTTTTTTAACAGCTTTGGGATTATAGGCAGTGCCTAAAAAAATGAGATATTCATTATTATCAGAAATAAAAAGTCACATTTTTTGTATCCTGTAATAGCTTTCAAAACAAACTCCTAGTTGTTTTTGTCAACAAAACAGCCCTTGGAAATGTGTGTCCTCTGCCATCATACAGGGTAGGAATTTTGAGCAAATATGGCCAATGGCTTCTGACAGGCTGGCTTCTGATTTCTGACCAAAAAGTGTGAGTGTCTGAAGCTGTAACTGAGGCTTGGAGTGAGCAATTACAGATGACCTCACACTTATTGCCCTTAGTCCCAGTTTGCAGCACACTTTCTGCCTTCTGACTTAATTTTAAAAAGACACCTTTGGAAACCAAAACAATAGCCTTAGAGATCCTCTCAGGTCATGGCTTCCACAGCCCCCTCCTTATTGGCTGCAGGAGGCTTTGGTGGGCGGTTCTTCACCTGACATTTCACTAGGAAGTATTTCTTCAGTGTTCTTCCTTCATGGCACGGAGGGTCATTACCTGATTCTGAATTCTTTATTTTCTTACAAGATAAGGCGAGGATATAGGCCAGTGTGTCTACTGGCTTTTGACCCATCTGCCAACTGTTTTTCTTTTTTAAATATCTCCCTTAAGTTTATTTTCCCTGTATTCTTTTAAAAAAATCTTCACCCAAGGATACAATTTTTAAAAAATATTTTATTGATTTTTTACAGAGAGGAAAGGAGAGAGATAGAGAGTTAGAAACATCGATGAGAGAGAAACATCGATTAGCTGCCTCCTGCATGCCCCCTACTGGGGATGTGCCCGCAACCCAGGTACATGCCCTTGACTGGAATTGAACCTGGGACCCTTCAGTCCACAGGCTGATGCTCTATCCACTGAGCCAAACCGGTTTCGGCACCAAGGATACAATTTTTTAAAAATTGATTTTAGAGAAGGAAGTGGGGGAGGGGAGAGTGAGAGAGATAGAGAGAGAGAGAAATGTGAGAGAGGCACATCCATTCGTTGCCTCTTGAACATGTCCCAGCCAGGGTCAGGGATCAAACCTGCAACCCAGGAAAGTACCCTTGACTGGGAATTGAACCTGAGACCCTTTGGTGTTCTGGTTGACACTCTAACCACTGAGCATACTGGCCAGAGCCCCTGTATTCTTTTTGAAAATTTTTTCAATTAGAGTTTACATTCAATATTATTTTGCATTAGTTTCAGGTATATAGCATAGTGGTTAGACAATCATATACTTTATCAAGTGTTCCCCCTTATATTTCCAGTACTCACCAAACACCATACATAGTTATTACAACTGCTAACTATTTTTCAAATTGCAGAGTAGAATATACGGAGGGAAGTGAGGAATCAAAAAGATGTTGGTAGATTGCTGCAATAACATAAAACCATAAGATAAAATTATCAAGGAATAAACATCAAGTCTAATATTTATGTTCAAAAATCAATTTTATTGAAATCACCCTCTAGGTGGCCACCAAAAGGAACCCCAATGACACTGGTGGCAAGGTCACTATCTGAGAGTGAAGCTAGTAAAAATCACCTTCAAATGGACAAGGACAGAGAGCGCACATGTGCTCACAGGTACGCACAAACCTACGGGCCAGTTTCACTCATGATAGTCAGTGCAACAACACTAAATAAAAGATAGCATATTAAAGATTAATATTGCATGACCAAAGGGATTTATTCTATGAATGCAAGGATATTTCAATATTTGTATATTTGGTAATATATTTCACATTAATAGTTATAAATAGAAAAATAATATGATTATTTCTATGAATGTTGTAAAGGCTTTTGAGAAAATTCAACGTGTATTCTTGATTTTTATAAAGAGTTTCAATAAAATTGGAATCAATAGATATTACTTTATTATGCAAAACCCCAGAATTATGTATAAGTGGAAGAGTGGAAGAATTCTATTAAAATCAGAACAAGGGAAGACACACTCTCATGAGTGTTATTTATCATGGTCGGGTGGTGTTCTTCAGCCAATAGAGGAGAAAAATGAGTAGTTTAAAGCTGAAATAGAGGACATAAAATTATAGTTATTAGCAGATGACTATTTGCCTCAAGAACCCAAGAGAGAGTAAATTGAAATACTGTTTCAATCAGGGAATTCAATGAGACAAGTAAACAAAGATCATATATTAAAATCAATAGCTTTCATATATGTGGCTGATAATTAGAACAAGAGGCCCCCAGAGCAATTACAAAATACATGAAATACTTATGAATAAACAAGAAATGTGCAAGACATGTAGAAAAAATTTTGAAATTCTAGTGAAGATCACAAAAAGGAGAGTTGAACAAGTGAATTATATACTGAATTAATATACAGGAAATTGTAATATCATAAAGATATTAATTCTCTTTAAGATATGCTAAAATTATAATATACTTTCAAATAAAATACAAACTGGAGCTTGTTAAACTAAGCAAAATTTATTTGGAAAAATAAACAATCTGGGAAAGCTGTAAAAATCCTAATAATGAAAGGTAGTGAGAGGAGACTGTGCAACAGTGCAACCCTGAACTTTAAATAGACTAATAGAAAAAAACCCAGAAAGTCTAGAAATAGAGCCTCATGCATAGAGAAATTTACTGTGTGATAACCATCACTTTTCACATCAGTGGGTGGGCTGATTGTGTTAGCACTCAGCTGCACGCTTAACCTTCCAGGCTCTCCTGTGTCAGGAAGGTGCTGGCTGCAAGACAGTACGCTACATTTTCAAGTTCCCACACCAGCGTCCTTTAGGTTCTGTGACTGGGAGGCCTTGGTTGGAATTGAGGGGCAATTCTTATCACCTGTAGGAAGAAGTCATTCTATGCATCTGGTGCCTCTTCTGGAAGCAGTAGTAGCATTCATGGCAGGCAATTTGGGCTCTGCCAGCATTAAGGAGAGTGGTAGTTGTTTCCACAGAATCATTAAAGTTTAAGTTCCTGGGACCCTGCTCCGTGTCTGCAGAGAGATTCCACAGATCAATGACCAGGCTACCAGCGGGTAAGCACCAACTGGTGGTTTCTAGTGGGCGGCACTAGCAGCTTCGTGATCACTGAGTAGTAAGTAATATTTCTTTCTTCCTTTGCTTCTTTTGCCCATCAGTGTCTTTGTCACTAATTCATTGCATTCAGTTCCCTCTGCTTACAATAACTCTAAGTGCTTTCAGATTTCCTGATAGGACACTAACTGATTCAAGGAGAAAATAACAATTATTCAATAAATGATACTGGTGAGTCTAGTAGTCAGCCTTTTGGGGGGAAATATTTGGTTCTCCACATCACACCTTATACCAAAACACATTTTAGATAAATCAAAGATTTGAATGTAGAAAACATCCTAATGTATAAAAAGCCAAGAGCCGTCATGACTGAAACAACCGGACAGACGGCTGAACAGCAAACTGCATGGGGCACCCAGGCCAGCAGGGGGGCAGTTGGGGGTGACCAGGCCAGCAGGGGGCGGGGGGGGGGGGCAGTTAGGGGCGATCAGGCTGGCAGGCAGAGGGTTAGGGGTGATCAGGCTGGCAGGGGGGCAGTTAGGAGCCAGCAGTCCCGGATTGTGAGAGGGATGTCCCAGATTGGAGAAGGTGCAGGCTGGGCTAAGGGTACCTCCCTCCCTGTGCATGAATTTTGTGCACTGGGCCTCTAGTAAACAATAAAAATACAGAAGGAGCCATGGCATATTTAAAAATATCTCAAAGGGAAGATGTTTCTGAGATGTTCCAGATAAGTAACATTTGAACAATTTAATTCCATAAAAAGTGTCGACATGACCAAAAAAAAAAAAAAAAAAAAAAGTGCCAGCACAAAGGAAATCAACAGAAAGATATTTACAATGCATATCCGTAAACACCAAAACCCCAATAGAAAAATCAACAAATTTTATAGAAAGGATATATAAATGATTCTTTTAAAAAATACTCAGAATTCAGTAGTGAAACATCTGGTCCTGGGCTTTTCTTTACTGGGAGGTTTTGATTACTGATTCAATCTCCTTGCTTGTTATTGGTCTGTTGATATCTTCTATTTCTTCATGATCCAGTTTTGGTAGGTTGTATATATCTAGGAATTTATCCAACTCTCCTAGGTTATCCAGTTTGTTGGCATATAATTGTTCTTAGTAGTTTCTTATAATTCTTTTTATTTCTCTGATATCAGTTGTAATGTGTTATCTTTCATTTCTGCTTTTATTGAGTTGAGTCTTTTCTCTTTTTTTCTTAGTTATTCTAGCTAAAGTTTTGTCAGTTTTGTTTATCTTGGAAAGTGTTGGGTATGTCTATTACCTTGATTGTGGTAATGATATCATGAGTGTCTGCCTATGTCCAAACTCATCAAATTGTACACATTAAATAAGTGCAGTCTCTTTATATATTAATTATACTTCAATTAAAAAATACTTAGTCTTACTCAAAATAAGGAAATGCACATTAAAACCACAATAGATAACATTTCTACCTATCAATGGCAAAAATAAAGTTTGATTAATACTGTGGTGGTTTGAAAATATAGCCACAAATTCTTTGATATTCCTCCTCTTCAAGAGAGAGAACGTAGTCTCCCTCAGAGTGTGGGCTGGACTAGTGACTCACTTTTAATGAATGGAAATAGTAGACATGACGTTTTGTGACTTCTGAGACTAGATCATGAATGGCATCACTGTTTCCTCACTTGCTCTGGGAAAGCCAATTGCTATGTCGTGAAGATACTCAAGGAGTCCTATGGAGAAGTCAACATGGCGAGAAACTGAGGCATCCTGCCAGCAGTCAGCAAGGAAGTGAGGCTTTCTGCTAACAGTCAGGTGAGTGAGATGCTGTAGAAGTGGATCACCCAGCCCCAAGTAAGACTTGTGAGACGGTCAGGCAGGACCACCTAGCCATACACTCTAAAATCGCTGTTTCACAGCAACTGTGAGACAGCACATGTTGGTTTTAGCTATGAAGTGTGGTGCTAATTTGTTACTCAGCAATAGATAACTAATGAACTTGCTCTGTGGTGAGTGTGTGGGACGAGGCACTGCATAAATTCCTGGTGGAAATATAAATTGGACCCGTGCTTTGGAGATATATTAGGCAATATCTATTACAGTAAAAATGTAATTCCATATGTGGAAATACATCCAAAGATATACTTGCACTGGTATGAAATATTAATTAAACAATTTTGTTTATTGCAGCGTTGTTTATTATAGCGGACTAGAAACAATCTAAATGTGCTACTGGGACTAGTTAAATAAATATACATTCATTTAGTGGAATTCTATGCAGCTGTTAAAAAGAATAATGTAATGCTATAAACAAGGAACAAAGCAATGTTCATAGTATACTACCAGTTGTGTAACACAAAACTAGAGAGTATATGTAGATGATCTTTTTTAAAAAAATATATTTGTATTGATTTCAGAGAGGAAGGGAGAGGGGGAGAGAGAAAGAAACATCAGTGATGAGAGAGAATCATTGATCAGCTGCCTCCTGCATGCCCCCTCCTGGGGGCTGAGCCCACAACCCGGGTGTGTGCCCTGACCAGGGATCCAACCATGACCTGCTGGTTTATGGGTCGACGTTCAACCACTGAGCCAGGCCAGCCAGGCTGTAAAGGTTATCTTTAGATGGATACATAAGACACTGGTAACAGTGGAGGAGAATGGGGATGAGCAGAGGGAGAAAACTTTTTATTATATACCCTTTCTTGATATCTTTTGAAAAAAAATGTCTTTTACCAAGTGCAATTTAAAAAAAATTAAACAATTGGAAAACTAAAATAGATGCAAAGTCATCTGTGTTAAAAGATAGTTTCTAAATGTGTAGCTGATGTATGGAAAACCTCCTAGTACAATCGTGATAGCAAGGAGAATGAATATCTTCACGCCTGGAATATAACTTAGGAAAGTTGTAAGTCATTGTATTTTCTTCTGCATAGAGAAAGAGTAGATTTCTAGGAGGTGAGTGGTCTGTTTAGAGCCGAGATAAAGTGAAATTAGTAAGGGTTTGTCAGTGTTAACCCAAACCAAGGAGAAAGGCAGCAGTTAGCAGACGTGAGCACTTTAATACTAGGGAGGAGTATTTATATGACTCAAGAGCATTCAGTTTCCTTGGGTTACTAGTAGATTCTGTGCTCAATTGAGCAAGCTTTTAATGACTAATTAAGCTTCTATAGATTTTTTACTAGCAATCTCTTTCATATTAGAAACAGTATTGTAGTCACTGTAATACTGGAGACCCCATTAGAAACTTTAAAAGGGCTGTTCAGTTTACAGATCAGCCTTTTGGGAGGTAGATTTCTGTGAATCGAGTCTGAGAGCCTGACTGCCCCGATGCCACGTAGTTTCTCTACACCAACCTGAGGAGCAGTGCCTACTTAGGCCCCATCCCCTGGGAGGCCCGCCGAGCAGCCAGCCAGTCTCTCTCTTAGACAGCTGAGCCTCCTATTTTAAAGGTGATAAGCATAAACAAGGCAAAAGGGGGAGCACGCTGAGCAGCAGTGCCTATGAAAAATTCCTGTGTGATCCGATGGTGTCACCCGACTGAGAAAAGAAGGCTAATGAAAGCACGGGTTCCACGGTTATCATGGGGACCAGGTGATGGGAACTCATCAGCGCTTGGATTTTTTTGTTAGTTTCCACTTGGAAAATCTTTGACCTTCATAATTCAAGACGAATATGACCAAAGACCCTTGCCAATTCCTAGAATTCCGGATGCCATGTTAGAATAGCATTTGTACTATAAGACACATACATAATACAAGTGAAACTGAGGTTTGGATATTGGAGCATGAGCTAGGTTCACTCACTAGCAAAGTGATTCAAATGACAGATGTCACACAAACCTCTCGCAGTAACCATTCAAAAAATATATATATATTTTGCCATAACCAAATGACAAATTACTACAAGGCATAAGCCTTCAAAGTCAGTCACTCACGAAGAGTTAAAACAGCAAATGTTAACGTGGTGATTGTGATAAGTCAGGTGTACTGAGCCCAGGTCTGGGTGCCTCACTTAAAGAGGACAGCCTGAAAGGGTGGGAAGGTTAAAATCTGTGTTCACCCAGGCATTTTCTACCTATGCACATACTCATTTGTTTCACTGACATTCATTGAATGTCTCCTATGTGCCAATAGCTATAGTGCGTTTTGGGGTAATCTGCTAAGAGAAACAGCTGAGGGAATGTCTGACATGCTTCTAAAAGAGAAGACTTAAAAGGATAAGAACACTGTTTTCAAGTGTGTGAAGAGTGAGGAGGCTTATCTGTGTTTTTCCAGAGGGCACAACTAGGGAAGGTGAGTAGGTGAAAAAGGGTGTCAAATGTGGGTGCAAATTGCAGAAGATGCTTTTGACTTTGGAATGAGCTGACCAATAGTGGAACCCACTGCCTTACAAAACAGTGACCTTTCAGCCACTGCAAAGCACAGATAAGGGAGATGGGGTGCAGAAAGGTGAAATGATGGAGTGCAGAAAGGTGAAAAGAGTGCGGGGCTTGGCACCCCGAATGCAAATCAGCCTAGACCAGTCACCCCTTGGCATGTCATGATTTAACTTTTGTTCTTTCAACCTTAAGACATCATGCTACATTGTAATTTATAATTTTTAAAAATGTATTTGTTTTTTTTTTGTTTTTTTTTTTACAGAGAGGAAGGGAGAGGGATAGAGAGTTAGAAACATTGATGAGAGAGAAACATCCATCAGTTGCCTTCTGCACACTCCCCACTGGAGATGTGCCCACAACCCAGGTACATGCCCTTGACCGGAATCGAACCTGGGACCCCTCAGTCCACAGGCCGACGCTCTATCCACTGAGCCAAACCGGTCAGGGCTGTAATTTATAATTTTGATGAGGCACATGCCACAAGGCTGGGGTGTGGGAGTGAATCTCTGAGCTAGCCAGTGAATACCCACATCTCAAACAGATTTTGATGTTCTATACCTGTGGAATACAGTCCTTCTTGTGATATATCACAACTTTTTTTTTCTATTATGAAAGGTAATTAATGTTTAGGTTCATGAGCAAAAAAGTAAAGATATTTAAGAAAGTGAAGGTTCCTATCAGAAATATAGTTTCAGATAAATTAGAGTGGCATGTTAAATTCAGTAGCGAAGTGGATCTGTGGATCTGTGACATGAAATGTTTCATTGAAGGTTCCACAGTTATTTATTTATTTCTGTAACTTTGTTTTAATCTTTATTGATGAAAGTATTATATATGACTCCCCCCCCCCCACTTTTTCCCCATTTGACTCCTTCCAGTCTGCCTCCACCATTACCCCAGGCCTTCACCACCCTATTGTCTGTGTCCATGGGTTATGCGTATATGCATACAAGTTCTTTGGCTGATCTCTTCCCATCTACTCACCTACTCCCACCTTCCCTTTGAGATTCGACAGTTCCTTTTACAGTTTTGACAATCTGCCACCAAGGTTAAGGGAAATGTTCAAGAAGAGCACGCAGATTCTGTACTCAGACAACTATATTCCACCGTCTCCCTTGGTCTTTTGCTCTAAACAATTTGAACAACATTGGTTCTGAGGAAGGAGAAAAGATTCCTAGTCAAATCTTCGTATTTAGGTAACAAGTGTGGGGAAGGAATTGAGGAGTGTCTCTTGTGCTTTCCCCGTTGGTCTAGCAGGTAATGGGAGAACCTGGCTCTATGGAACTTATGTGTTCCAGGTTGGTGTGATACCAAAAACAATCCCACAAGTCCGAGATGTTTCTGCCTTTCCCTTTAAGGAATGATGTGCCTGTCAGCTCTAGGCCCACGAGCCCGTTCCAGAGGCAACCACTCTTTCTCCTTTTCCCGGGATACCACAGGCAGTTCACATTTTACTGAAGACAAAGCAGGACTTTCAGGGGACACCCCCAGCTCCCCAGGTTTCCCTGAGGTGGAAGTTCTCAAGGTGCAATCTCTGGACTGGTGAATCTGCACCACTTGAGAACCTGTCAGAAACGCAAATCTCCAGTCTCCCCTCCCCCAGAGGCACTGAATGGAAAACTCTGGGAGGTGGAAGGGGTCTGTGCAACGTTTAGTGGACAAGCCCTGCCAGTGATACTGATGCCTGCTGAGTCTGAGGAAAGACAGAAGACATCAGGAGCAGGAGAGCGAGTTGGGTCTCACGGTTGGTTTCATGTCCAACCTTGACTGTCAGCCTCTTCTCCCCTGAAGAGAGTGCCCGGGAAGTCAACAGTGGTCTCTTTCTGCATCCAGGACCGACGGGGAGTCTGGGAGTTCCTGGAACACAGCGGTAAGTAGAAAATGCTGTTGGATGCTTTGTCTGGCTCCCAGTGGCCTTGCCAAGGCTTAAGTGGCACCCAGGTTTTCATAAACAGAAAGTAGAGATGTCAGCACACCCATGATAGGCCATGAACAGTGAGTCCATTTGCAGAAATCGTGCCGAGACCCCCAAACCAGCTGCTTTTTGCATATTTCTACCTGCCAAGTTGTCAACGCAGCACATTTGCCAGCTCCGGTTTTACGTGAGAAAACTACAGCCCTACCATTTCTGAGTCATGCCCTTTACCACTAGAACTTTGCCAGATGAAATGTTTAATAACTAAACTAACAAATTCTCTGCGTGCGCACGTGTGTGCTATTCACCTAGTAAATATTTCAATCTCAGTCACTTCCCCCCTCCCTTCACCAGTCAGTTCTTGTTTTTCTTCTTTATGGCGGGCTGTTCATGTGACAGCTGTTTTATATTGATATAAGCAAGCACCCACTCAGACTGAATAAACGTCGGGAGAACAGCAGGAAGCCCACTGCTTCCTGTTACCACCTACCCCTGCTACAACTGTGTGCGCTCACTAATGACAAGCAACTGCCACAGAGTCCACGCCTGGAGGCTGAGAGGTTGTCCATGGTCCAGGAGGAGCCACGCGGTGGGAGGCCTGGGCTAGAAGCCCCAGCGGGCAGCACTCGACCCTGCCCACTCATTGCTTATATTATCAGTGTGTTTATGGGGTAGGTACGCAGCGTAAATAAGCACAGACTGCTGGAGGGAGGGGAGACGCCCAGGAAAGGCGTGGGAGAAGGGGAGGCTTGAGTTCATACGAGCAGCCTGGTAGCTACCTCCCTCATGGAGGGGTTTGTGATTCTGGGGGGAAGGGTCTAGCACTTGTAAATCTCACCTGCATAGAAACCCATCCATCAGCTCTGATGCGTGGCATCCCAGGTGGTGCTCTGCTTAGCAGATGGTTAACCAGTTAATGAAGTTTGTTTCTCTCTTCATGAATGGCAGCTGATGGCAGACCCTCACCCTGAGATCTCTGCGTTTTCCTATGGCCTGCAGGAGGAAAGAGGGAAGGAAGAGGGGGGATACCACAATTTAGATGTTATGTTGAGAAATTCTACTCATGGGGTCTTGAATATATGTTCACCTTGGAACATGAAATGTGAAAGTTGGAGATGTGGTTCCCTCTGGCGTGCTCCCCTCGTTCTCCTGGCCAGAGGCCTGGGGGCCAGATGAGGACCTGCCCTGGTTCTACTGCTGACAGTCACGGAGAGGTAATTCTGGGACAGTGGACAGAAGTAGGCCTCTTCCTATACCCTCCCTCTAGTGGGTAAAGAAGGGGCAGTCTTTTGTGAGCTGGCCAATCCGGTCTGGCCTTTGCCTGGCTGGCAGAATTCAATCTGATGGCATGTGTGTTTTTATACAAAACCTCTGTATGCTCAAGAAAGGTCAGGGGACAGTAGGCAGCCTGACTGCATCCCTTTATTCCTGGTCTCATCACAACCCGGTCTAGCTTCCAAACCTTCCTGACAATACGGGACTAAGAGAGGGGCGGGGCTGTCCCGCTGTTCTATTGACAGTCATTTTCCTGAACAGCATTCAGGATCCTGGTGGGAGCTGGGGTGGGTGAGATTGTAGCTCAATCCTGGGGCAGGAACTGACTCAAGTTCTCGGGGGGGGGGGGGGGGCGAGGGGGGCCTTGTGCCCCGCAGGCACCCCTGTTGTGGAAACTGCCCCCTCCCATACAAAATGTCAGGGGGAGGGGAGTTGGCAGGAAGTTGGTTGGAGGAAAGTTCCATATGGTTATGAAACAGACATTTCTAAAGAAATGGGGGCCCCAGTGTGTTACTGTCCAACTATCTCACCATGTAAAGTCACATTAGAATGAAGTACAGGAGCGGCCTGAAGGTAATAGGTAATGAGCACTTGCTACTCGGTAGGCACTGTTCATGATATATTGTGTGAAGTGTCTCTCCTGCTTAATCCTCCTAATAATCCTCCGATGCAGACAGTCTTATTGTCCCTAATTCCTCAGATGAGTGAAGGAACGTGCCTGGGGTCCCATGGTGCTTTGTGTGGCGAACCAGGGAGTCTAATTCATGTGCTAGAAATCCAGCTCTAAACTTAACCACGTATAGGCGAGTCTCAAATTTAACGTGCATGCAAGTCGCCTAGAGATCTTGTTAACGGCAGAAGCTGATTCTGTGGGTCTCAGGTGGGGCCCGGGATTCTGTATTGTTACCAGGCTCCCAGGTGCTGCTGGAGCTGGTGGGCTGCTCCCGGCCACTGGCTGCCTCTGGGCAGGAGGTAAACGATTTGCCCAGGGCCTGGTTTCCCCACTCTGATCAGAGCTGCTGCTTCTTTTTGTGTTACCCTGGCCACCCCTTCCCTGTTACCCAGGAGGGGGACAGAGGAAGGGACTTCCAGGATTTCCACTGTGACTCCCACGTGGGGAGCAGGCCTTCACACCCAGGACCATGCAGTCACCAGCTTCCTGTCTTCACGACCCAGGGGCCACCGTGTGTAGGAGCTAGAACATAACAGCCACGCTGCTTAGCATGTAGGTGCACACCCTACATCCCGCCCCAGCTCTGTCCTCAGAGTCTCAACCCCATCTCACAGCCACAGAGACATTTTTGTACATTTCCCACTTGTCCTAGTGAAGTAGAAACAGCCCCAGAGTGGAAGGCAGGGGCATGAGTTCCATCCCCAATTTACATCTTCATTTGCTTGGTGAGTGGAGGCTAGAAACTTAGACTTTCTAAGCCCTCATTTTCTCTGTCTCCAAATGGAGCTAATAAAACGAATCCCCGTTTTGTAGTTTAGGAATACTCCCAAGATGAAGGAACTCGCATTTATAAAACAATTTGAGCTCCCTTGGAAATAGGTTCTTATTATGGAAATGTATAAATAATAATATAATTATGGCCCAAGTCGGTGAATGCCTCCTATGGCACTCAGCCACTCGTTAGGGTTAATGATCAACTCTCCTTTTTGGTTTTAAAAAGCTCTCCTTATTACAGTATTTCCCTGAAGTAGTCAAAGGAAATGGCCTGCTTGAAATTCACACTCAATTTCACCATCAGTCAAACCCCACTTAAGTGCCAAGATAGTTGTGGGGAGAGAACGCCACATCAAAACCCAGGCTGGAGCAGTGAGTGGCTGGGAGGCAGTCAAAGATGGGACAGCTCCACCAGATGCACTCCTTGCAAATGGGCTGCAGTGGAACCCAAAGTGTTTCTTTGTTTTTCTAAGAATAGTCAGTCTTCTGGCGACTGCCAGGCAGGTTCATTTTCACATCACCAGTTCGGGGGGGACTGGGTCAGTTGGAACAAGAAGAGAGAATCTGGAAAGACAGCAGGCAGCGCGAAGATGTCTGACAGGCACTTTCCATCCCTGATCCAAAGCGCCACTTCTCGCTGCCTCGGCAATATGCAGGGAAATTGTTCTTGTCTTAGGGCAAGATTGCTTTATTCGGAGAGGGAGAAGTTTGCCTGGAGTATTGTCTGCCAGGGAACCAGGCAATCGCATTGTTGAAACGATGATTTATCTTGTACATGGGATGTCTTAACAATCTTTCAATCACTTCATTGCAAGGTTATGTTTTTGCTTCCCCTGGCTCTTGACACACAGCATGGAGTTCCTCTGCCTTTTCCCATTTGGTTTTCATTTGTTCCCCTGCCGCCTGCGAGGGGTTCACATTGCACGTGACAAGGCTGAGTGCTCAGAAATCATTTATAAGCAGCTGGGGCAGGGCTGCCCAAATCCAAGTGCACTCAAAAACCCAGAGAATTGGTTTCTTTGTTTCATGCCAAAGAGATTATCATTCACTCTCTCATCAAGAGAGAAAATGGTAAATGGAGTCCACAATTCTCCAAACAGCCCCCAATCTAATTAGTCACCCCTCACACACACCATCTCCAGAGGCTGGCTGCTCAGTCCGTTTTCTCATTTGTAGTTTTAGTTACTCTGGCTCTCCCCTGCTTCCCATTTTCCCCACTTGCCTCTTATTCTTCCAGATCTTATTTTGTATCTGGGACAGCCTCCCATTTTCCCTGTCATCTTAAAATTCTTGTTTACAATTCGTTTTTCCTCCAATCTTACAAATAAATCTAGATATAATCCACTCTGTAATCTTAGCATGATCACCTCAATTTTCCTTTCCCCTTTAAGTTTCCAAAATTACCTTTGAAAGTCAGAACTGACTATGAATTTACTTGGTCAGTTTGAATCCATCCTAGTGCCTGAAATATGAAAAGATGGCTACAGATGCCGTGAAAACAAAACAACCCCTTATAAAGTGCACACGTCTCCTCTGCACCTGATTGTTCTTTGGTTCTGCCTGAATGGACCAGCGCTCTCTTCTAGGAGCAGGACAATTAAGGGCCTGGGGAACTGGCTTACTCCAAAGTTAGTGATGGCCCATTTATAAAAAGCTTTGACATACAATTATTTGACATGTTACCTATTTATTAAACTAGATTAGCAAAATATGCCATATTTTTAATTACAGTTAACATACAACATTATATTAGTTTCAGGTATACAACATAGCAATTAGACATTCATAAAACTTACAAAGTGATCACCTCAAGAAGTCTAGTACCCATCTGATACTATAGTTATTACGATATTATCTATAAAAGCCTAAGTGACTGTTTGACCATTCACTATGATGCGCACTGACCACCAGGAGGCAGATGCTCAATGGATAGGCATGGAAACATGCAACAGACGGATGGATCTCAGAGGGAAGGGGAGAGGGGGGAGGGCAGGAAGAGATTAACCAAAGATCTTATATGCATAACTAGAGGACTGGTGCATCCATGCACTGGTGGGGTCCCTCAGCCTGGCCTGTGGGGATCGGGCTGGAACCAGCAGCCTGACATCCCTGGAGGAGTCTCTGATTGCGAGGGACCCCACCAGTGCATGAATCCATGCACTGGGCCTCTAGTTGACTGTTTTCCCTATGGTACACGTTACATCCCATGACTACTTATTAACTGGAAAACTGCACTTCTTAATCCCTTCACCTTTTTCAACCATTTCCCCCCAAGCCTCCTTCCCATCTGGTGATCATCAATTTGTTCTCTGTATCTATGAGTTGGTTTCTGTTTTGTTTGTTCATTTATTTTGTTTTTTAGATTCCACATATGAGCAAAATCATATGGTATTTGTCTTTTTCTGTCTGACTTACTCATTAGCTCAATACTTTCTAGGTCCATACATGTTATCACAAATGGTAAGATTTCATTACTTTTATGGTCTAGTAATATTCCATCACATATATGTAGCACATCTTCTTTATTCATCTATTGGTGGACACTTATGTTGCTTCCGTATCTTGGCTATTGTAAATAATGTTGCAATGAACACAGGGGTGCATGTATCTTTTTGAATTCATGTTTTGGATTTCTTTGGCTGACTACCCAGAAGTGGGATAACAGGGTCATTTGGTGGCTCTATTTTTAATGTTTGAGGAACCTCCATACTGTTTTCCATAGTGGCTGTACCAATTTATAGTCCCACCAGCACTTGTTGCTGATTTACTGATGATAGCCATTGTGACAAGTGTGAGGTGATATCTCATTGTGGTTTCAATTTACATTTCTCTGATGATTAGTAACCTTAAGCATCTTTTAATATGTCTGTTATATATTTTGGGTATTAAGCCTTTACAGTTGGTATCATTGGCAAATATCTTCTCCTGTTCAGTAGGTTGTCTGTTTGTTTTGCTGATGGTTTCCTTCGCTGTGCAAAACCTTTTTTAGTTTGATGTAGTCCCATTTGTTTTTCTTTTGTTTTCCTTGCTCAAGGAGACATAAAAAATATTGCTAAGAGCTATGTCAGAATTTATTACCTATGTTTTCCTCTAAAAGTTTTATGGTTTTAGGTGATATATTTAAGTCTTTAATCCATTTTGTGTTTATTCTGGTAGATATGTATAAAAAGTGGTCTGGTTTCATTTTTTTTTTTTTGCATGTATCTGTCCAGTATTCTCAACACTATTTATTGAAGAGACTATCTTTACCCCATTGTATATTCTTGCCTCCTTTGTCATAGATTAATTGACCATATAGACATGGGTTTATTTCTGGGCTCTATTCTGTTCCATTGAGCTACATGTCTGTTTTTATAACAGTGCCATGCTATTTTGATTACTTGTAATATAGTTTGATATCAGGTAGTATGATACCTCCAACTTTGTTCTTCTTTCTTACGATTGCTGTGGCTATTTGGGATCTTTTGTGGTTCCATACAAATTTTATGATTATTTGATCTAGTTCTGTGAAAAATGCCATTGGTATTTTGGTAGGCATTGTATTGAATCTGTAATTGCTTTGGGTAGGGTGGACTTTTTAACGATGTTAATTCTTCCTATCTGATTATGGTATAGCCTTCTATTTATTTGTATCTTCCTCAATTTCTTTCTTCAATGTCTTATTGTTTTTTGAGTACAAGTCTTTTACCTCCTTGGTTGAATTAATTCCTAGGTATTTTTTTCTTTTTGATGCTATTTTAAATGGGATTGTTTCATAATATCTCTTTCTGATAGTTTGTTACTGCTGTACAAAAGCACAACCAATTTATGACTATTTATTTTGTATCCTGCTACTTTACTGAATTCATTCATTAGTTCTAGTAGTTTTTGGTGGAATCTTTAGGGTTCTCTCTACATAGAATCATAAATTCTGTGAATAATGACATTTTACATAGTTTTTTTTTTCTAATTTAGATGGCTTTTATTTCTTCTTCTTGTCTGATTGCTGTGACTAGGACTTCTAATACTATGTTGAATAGAAGTGGTAAAAGGGGGCATCCTTGTCTTATTGCTAATCTTTTTTAAAAAAGCTTTCAACTTTTCACAGTTGAGTGTGATATTAACTGCGGGTTTGTCATATGTGGCCTTTATTATGTTGAAGTATGTTCCCTCTACCCCCTCTTGGCTGAGAGTTTTTATCATAAATGGGTGCTGGATTTTGTCAGATGCTTTTTCTCCATCTAATGATATGATTATATGATTTTTTATCCTTCCTTTTGTTTATGTGGTATGTCATGTTCATTGATTTTGCAGGTTTTGTACTAACCTTACATCCAGGAAATCCCACTTGATCATGGTGTATGATCTTTTTAATGTATTACTGGATTTGCTTTACAGATACTTTGTTGAGGATTTTTACATCAATGTTTATCAGGAATATTGGCCTATAATTTTCTTTTTTTGTAATGTCTTTGTCTGATTTGGGTATCAGGGTAACACTGGCATGATAAAATGAGTTTGGGAGCCTCAGATGGCCCATGCTTTATGGTAGGCTAGAATCTGCCTCTTTGTGGAGAAATCTTCTTGAGGTACTGGCTATGCATGGGAACATGAGTGTCACCATCAGCTGCCTCTGTTCTGAATGATTTTGAGCTTAATATCCCTATCTGTAATAAAGGAATAATATATATCACATGGGGTTGCTGTGAGACTAAAACAAATAATTTATGTAAGATAGTTAATACAAAGCTGGGCATATATTATGAAAATGATAATATATTAATGCTTTCAGTCACCAAATACCTATAAAGCATGGAAAGAAGTTCCATTTATGACATAAAAGTACTCCCACCCCCACCCCAGTGTTCCATCACTCTATACCGAACCATTTGAACTAATCAATTCACAAGTCAATTCTACCTTCTCCACCTCCAGCTTTTGTTTTTGACCCTGATGCTCATCATTTTTAGCAACCTGGAGAGAGCTGGCATTGACTCTATACAACCTAACCCCTAGAAGAAAATACCTCTTTTTCCTCAACAGAATTTTTTCTGACAGTGAAGAACCATAATAATCATCATCTTTATGATATGAACAAAAGCCCCCGCAGGGCTTTTGGGGAGGGCTTTGTTTCTGGGGCTTTGGAATGCTCCATTTTCACATTTATAACCACAAAGGCATCAAGCAAACAAAATAGGTCACATTTCTTATTATTAAGAAACCTCTCTCACCTAATTCAATGCATTTGGTAAAATATATTTTTGAGATAAAGTTTTCCTATGGTGGAGCCAGCTGCTACATCATTTATATTTCTTCCTAATAAATCAGGAAACTGGCCTGGTCCTCATTTATATGTTTCTGCTGGTAATATACTTTAGAGGCACTATTTCATTTTCATTTTAAGTGCTTTGGATTTTAGGGAATTGAATTTTGTTTTGTTTTGCTTTGTTATAGATGTGGAATGTGCGTGTGTGTGTGTGTGTGTGTGTGTGTGTGTGTGTGTGTGTGTTTTGCTGCCCTTGTTCATCTCTCCCTCCTTCCCTTCTTTCTCTCTGTCTTTTCCTAAAGCTTCTTTTCCCAAACGAGTGAATGGTACCTACATGATTCTCAAACACTCAGTAAGATTCAGCACTGATAAAACTCTAGAAAGTCCTTATTTACTTAAAATAAGGATGCAGAGAGCATGGTCTAGTGTCATGATCCCTGTCCAAACTCTACATTAGGTGATTCAGCAGTCAATATACTGACCGCATACAGGTCAATTGCTCCATAGGCCCTTGATTTGATTTGACTTGCCTACATCAGCCATTTTGCCTCAACAATTGTTCTGCATTTTAATACATTGTTTGTTTTTCTGTTATTAGTTATGTCTGTGGAAGCAACCAATTAGAGAATAAAATTGAATAAGTCTACCAGGAGGACACTGTAAACCTCTGTCACCACCTGAACAGGTCTAAATTAAGGTTCTGAATGAAATTCCTGGGTTGTCATTCTTTTATTGATTTGACTGCTTAATCTGACTGCTTAAAATATCTATAAAAATGATCAGGTGACCAATTTGACTGATAATGTATAAAAGGCACTGAATTTACGCAACAGTTTATTCAAAACGGTCACCACAGCAACTACAATCGTTCATTCACTTTCTCATTCATTCATCATAAACAGTTGAGCATCCTACTGTGTTCTGGGAACCGGGGATAAACAGTCCCTGCCCTCGTGGAGTTACATTCTACTGGACAAACAGACAATTAGCAAGAAAGAAATAAGCTGTTTAGCCATTTAAACAGAGAGCAATGCTCTACAGAGAAAGGAAGCGATTGGGAAACAATAAAGGGGATCATTAGTATAGAGCGATAAGAGCCAGCCAGCTTGCAAAGGTGATGTTTGAGCTACTCACCTTTAACTATGGTGAACCCACTGTGCTATTCTCCCTCTCTCAGTCTGCCTTTCCTATATATCTATATGTATTTAGAGAGGGAGAGGGAGAGCAAGAGGGAGAGCAAGAGCGAGGGGAGAGAGACAGAGACAGAGAGAGAGACAGAGAGAGACAGAGAGGTTGTAGGATATATTGATGCTCTCCAGTGTTCCAGTCTCAACCCTACTTCTCTTTTCAAAGAATACATTCAAATACATTCTTCTAACTAGTTTTCAACTGATTTCACTTCATTTACCACTGACACATCAATGATCTATATCTATTTTCTCCCCAAAATATTGACCTTTATTTCAAGCTGTTTATTGCCTCAATGGCTCAAGCTCAACATGTCCAAAATTAAAACTCATTATCTTCCCCCCAAATCTAATCTTCCTCCAGTATCCTTCCTCCATAAACTCTGTCTTGGGTAGTGCCAACATTATCAACCCAGCATTCCAAATACCATGACTCCTGTCTCTCTTGCTCATGTTCTATTACTTATGAAGCCCTGTTGATTTTCTGTTGAAACCTCTCAAATCTGACTTCCCTGTGCCCCAACATTAATGCATACTTCCTTATCTCTCTCTCTTGGATTTTCTAAAACATTGAGTTGAAGTATAATGAGCATACAGGAAAGCACACACATCATTAGTGTACAGCTGAATTCACCCATGTGACCATCCGGGTGAAGAAGCATACTATGACTTGAAGCTTTGTCTTCTCCATGACTGGATCTAAATTCCACTGGTGATGTTAGTGACATTAATGCTCTAATACTTATCAAAATTCAAGTATCCAAGGAGGCCTATCATTTTAAGCCATAGTCAGTTATATCTAACTAAGTGTGTGTGAATGATTTAAGAACAGGTGTAGTAAATGTGGGAGGAAGAGCATGGGCCACTGAGCAATTCAGAGATGGAAATTTAACAAATGTGGTGGAGAGTTCTGAGAGACATGGTTGGGGATGTTGACCTTTGACTGCCAAAGACAAACTGCCTACAGCACAGCTTTGTAGAGGACAGGCAGCCATGGGAACTAGATAGGGTCATAAGAACCTCTTTTCTGGAATGTTCTACTCGCTATTTGGATTCAGTTATTTGTTATAAATAATAATAATGGAAATAAAAGCCTCATGAGGCTTTCAAAGTTAGAGTAGGTGAGACCAAGGAATTGAAAACCCACTTATGTGAATTTGCCTAATTCATGTTATGTGACATTCATTCTCAGCCTCATAATAAAGTAAAAATTCTCCAAATTGAACTACATTGGAGGAGAGATTCTGAATAGCACATTCCTTACCCATAATTAGGTCCACTGCGAAGAAACTGTCTCAGAGCAGCCTCTGTAGTTCCTCCTTCCTCTTCTGGAGGGCTTGCTCCTCCTCCTCAGCCTTAGGATTGCCATTTTCACCCTCAACCAGATTCATGCTTTTGGCAACTACTATTTAAATAGCTAGTTGTTTAAAAAACTCTGACTAGCTTTCTTTATAGCCATTAAAAGAATATTCTAATTTATTTTTGATGACTAGAAAATAGATTAATATTAGTGGTCAAAAATTGTTTAGAAGGGCCTCCCCTAGGCTGGCTTTCATGCAGAGAACACTGTTACAAGTGTTACATGTCATGGAGTTATGCCATAATAATTTTTAAGCTCAATTGAATAGTGAGAAGAAATTTTCAAATGTAATTGGGTTGCTCCCAACTCTATCAGACACTGTTCAGCTGCCTCTGAAGAGATCAACAAGCAACTCAGTTGCATCTGATTTCTTCAGGAACAATTGGATTGCTTCTGAGAACCCCGCTGACTCTCACCTTACTTGGGTAGAGCTTGGTTGTATAAAAAATGAAGGGTGTGGTTGAAGGAATACTCAATGGATGTGAGCTAAGGATTCATCAGATGCCTTTTGCACTGCGAAAGCTGTTGGGCTAGAGCAGTGGTTGGCAAACTGTGGCTCGCGACCCACATGTGACTCCTGAGCCGCGGTTTGCCGCTCTGTTGACTAATGAGTTTGCCTACCACCGACCTAGACTCTCGATTCCAATAATTACAGGCTGTTGTTGTTCCTTGTGATTAAGGCCCTAGAGCAAGGAAAGGAAACACTAAGGAGGCTACAACACTCATGTACCTCACATTGTTCTTTCCTCAAGCAGTTTACACTGTGCCAGACACTGTACTAGGTGTTAGAACTATAGAGACAAGGTAGAAAGACCCTAGTCATCTCCCCAGCTCAATTCTTTTTCTGCTTATGAGTCTCTGAGGGGGATTCACCCTCCATACTGGATCTACACAGTCTGAGAGGACTTTACCCCAAGATTTAGGGGTGCAAACATGATTGTGCTTTAAGCCAATTACTATATCACATTCCCACTGCATCACAACGGTTGATTTAAGAGATGTGAGTGGCTTAACCCGGTCTAATCAGCATGAATCCCCGACTTTTAAGAGAGCTTTCCAAAAAGACTCTTGCTTTTTCTGCTTTCTAAGGAGACTCTTGCTCTTTTGTCTACCTGAGTGATTTTAGTTGCTACATGCGTTTAGCTTCCACAGTGAGAGAGCCCAAGCTGTCAGGGTCACCATGGAGTTTGAGCACTGAGCCTATGAAGCAGGAGGCTCAGCCAAGGGATAATGAAAAACCTGTTGCAGCTAATTATTTTATCTCTGAATCTAATTGTATCTGAATACAGCCCTCCACCCCACATATCTTCTAGCCCCATATGCAACTTTTCAGTTTCACAGATCTGGGTAAAATGCTCAATGGATCTATATGGAAAGAAAGGATGAGCTGAGTGTGACTTTAATATGAATGAGCCCAGGATCAAAAAATTGAGGCTGGAAGAAAGAAAGCAATGAAATAGAACAATATTTATGAATAAAGAGTGGTTGGATTCTTTTGCTTCTGTGTGTGCTCTCCACCTTCAGGGTGGTACTGACTCAACTGGATAAAAAGTAAAGAAAACAAAAAACAGTCAAGATTTTCTGGTTGCATTGGCCCCTAGTGACCAATGCAGCTTCTGTTTTTTGTCTGTTTTTCTCCAGTGAATTGATTTTCTGTGGCGTTGACCTGGCCAACCCAAGTAGAAACAGCCCTAGGATGGGCCTAAAGAAGGCAAGATATATAGAAGGTAACCAACAGCAACATATCGAGGATTTTCATGTAAAGCTATAAAATAGAATGGAATAGAGAACCCTCACTTTTTCCAAAATGCTTTTTTATCCTAATGAAAAATAAGAGCAAGAACTCTTAAATGCAACTTGAAGCAGAACCGTAAAGGACTTGGTTCCTCAGAATAGCCGGGAGAGACTGTGAGGGGTGGATGTGATTTGAGGGCCTCAGAGAAAGCCACGTCTCTGACCTTAGGGTTTATTCTAGTGGGAACCTTGTGAGTCTCCATCTTCCTGGCTGAGCTGAGGTAGCAACTCCCCTTGATGGCTGGGACTACAACATTGTTCTCAGAGGCCCAGCACCTACCCCTCTAGTCTAGCTTTTCTTGTAAAATTGAAGACATCTACAGCCCTCTATTAAACCTGTCTGTACTGAAAATAGCTAGAGACAATTCTGTTTGCTGCTACTGAAATTTACTTGATATACAGTAATGACCATGAACAAAAGCATTTATAAAGAAAGGTTCTAAGTTTTGAGTACCACAAGAAGAGAAACAAAACCTTTTTGTCCTTCCTTTGTGAAGTTTATGCTATAAGACAACAAATGTATACAGATTTATCTAGGATGAAGAGCAAAATTGAAATATTAGGTCAAGGAAGTAGAGAATCAGTGAGGCGGGCAAGGAGAGAATGCAAAAATTGTGACTGAGTTTGGTGCCCAGACTTAGTGGCGTGAGAACTAAGTAAAACCAGAAAACCCACAGGAAAAAAAAAAAGTATGTGCAAAAGTTAAATGGACTAAAATGCTACACATAAGACTAAAACTATAAAATTCTTAGGAAGAAAAACAGGTGAAAAATTTCATAACATTGGGTTGGGCAAGGATTTGTTACATATAATACCAAAAAGATAGACAACAAAAATAAATAGGTAAGTTGGACTTTATCAAAATTAAAAACTTTTGTGTATTAATGGACAATATCAACAGATTTAAAAGGCAACTTACAGAATGGGAGAAAATATCTGCAAATCATATATCTGAGATGAGATTGGTACCCACTATTGGTACACACACACAAACACACACACACACACAAACAAACACCTAAATCTCAACTACAAAGAAAACCATTTAAAAATAGGTAAAGAACTTGACATTTCTCCGGAGAAGATATATAGATAGCTAATAAGTATATGAAATGATGCTCAACATCACTAGTCATTAGAAAATATGAATTGAAAGAACAATGAGACACCATTTTATACCCATTACGATGAATATTATAAAGAACAAAGAAACAGAAAGTAAGTATTGAGATAGATATGAAAAATTGGGAACTTTTGGGCATTGTTGGTAGGAATGTAAAATGGTGCAACCCCTGTGGAAAACAATATGGTGATTATTCAAAAAATTTAACATAATTTCCCATATAATCCAGCAATTCCACTTCTGGGTAATACTCAAAATATAGTGAAAGAAGCAGATGTTGGGGTATTATGTGGAGAAAGGAAGAATTAAAGCTAAAAAACAAAATAACAGGAGAGATATTCTTGGGTAATTTAGGGAATGGTTTCAATATTAGAGTCACCTTATTTGAGAGTTAACTCTAAACTTTATTTTTTTAAAAATATTTTTATTGATTTTTTACAGAGAGGAAGGGAGAGGGATAGAGAGTTAGAAACATTGATGAGAAAGAAGCATCTATCAGCTGTCTCCTGCACACCCCCTACTGAGGATGTGCCCGCAACCAAGGTACATGCCCTTGACTGGAATCAAACCTGGGACCCTTGAGTCCTCAGGCTGATGCTCTACCACTGAGCAAACCGGTCAGGGCTAACTCTAAACTTTAAAAAAAGCAATATGTGTATATACTTGTTAGTATTTCTCTTTAAATGAGAATACATATGCACAATGTTGATGTATGTTACAGTCAAGGCAGAATGTCACAGATCCCATATGTCCATGTTTAAGTCTCAGGCTTAATTCCACAGTAGGACATTTCAAATTCAACTTTAGAATATAAAGTAACAATAAGAAAAAGGGTAAGAATAGCATTTGATAACTGGCGTGGAGTAATCATCCAGGTTGATTTGTAGTGCGTCGTCATGTATTTTTATTGCTCTAATTCTTCTCTCTGATATCACGGTGAAAATTTGATTCAATTATGGAAGATAATCTGTTGGGAAGAAGTGCCAATGATGTTTTTAAAAGGACCTGTGAGTTCAGGAATACTTTGATTTCAAAGTAATTAAGTCCAAGGGGAACCTTTCTGAGATGAAATAGTGAGGTTATTTGGTCATGAGAGCTTTCACAGTCATGAAGAAAAAAGGAAGCACAATTCTTTTATTAAACTGACATTGCATCATGAAAAAGAGCTAAAAATGATTGATTGCAAATATAATGTAAAGGATAGAAGCATCTGCTTCAGGCATAAATAACAAAGGCTCTTCAACATATGGCACTAATTTGCGTTTATGCCTCTATCATCTCACCTTTTCAAATTGCAATGCCTTTTGCAAGATGAGCCATCCTGGGTATTGGTGTGGAATGTCACCACAGGGGAGAGTATCTTCTGGCCCATTTCTGTAAGGAAAAGGTGTGCAGTATGAATATGGGGACTGGGGCAGGTGTGTTTCTGGCTCTAATTCACCCACAATCGCAGCTGCAAACCCAGGGATGGGCCGGCATTAAGTCTAGAGGCCTTGATTGGACTCAAAGTGCTGAGAGTGGAAGCGCTTCAAAGGTTGAGCTGAGTCTTAAATTCTCCTCATTTCTAATGCAAAATCGAAAACCAGGTTTTGGCAAAGCACGAAAAGATGAGATTGTTTAGGCCTGCCTCTCCATACCAAAGGGTGTTTGGCTGTATTTAGCTCTCAGGATGCAGCAGAGGACTAAACAGCTCCTTCAAAGATGGTGGCCTGAGGTGAAGTTTCCTTTCCCTGGAGACTCATAAAGAAGAGGGCAGCCAGGTTCCTTCTCCCTTCCTCTGGTCATTTGCTGGTCATTAGGAATCCCTAGCCCCCAGGCAGCCATGCAGGCCTTGCGCCTCTGCACTCTGCTCCTCACCAAATGAGAAGCCGGGAGAAATATGTTTGCAGAGAGGACTGTGTGTATTCAGTATACTTGAGGTAATAGAGGATAATATTTCTGTTCGATTGAACTATTGAGAAATATGTCCCCTCCCTCTTTCAGGAAATGGCACTATTAAATCTGCCTCCTCTCAATTTTCTGAGGACAGTACTCTAACCCACAGCAAGGTCTAGAGAGCTGCACTCTCAGCCTGACCCTGACTCAAGGTAGCGCAGTTCCTCCGCCCATGCCGGCTGCAGCCATGACCTTGGCCATGATTTCAGGTTGCATCCTTGAGAAGAACAGTCTTTTGAAAATAACAAGTCCTGTTCTTATACATAGCTATTCTGTCTTGTCCTTGGAGAAACTGCTCACATTTTCATGACCCTTTCTTATAAATCTAATTTTTAAATTAAAAAAAAATTTTTAAAAACAGAACAATAAAAAAAGAGTTGCTCTCTGCATGGACTGGTTTCTGCTTCCCACTGGCCAGCCACCCATGACCCCCTGGAGCAGAAGTCTGACTCAGTGTCCTGGGTGTCAAGTAAACTCCTTTACATAGATTACTTCTAAGTTTTAAAATGAATATTTGATTTTTAGTTTTATAGCTTTCTTGCTGACACATCTGAATTTTCCTGACAAAAAAAACAACAACAACAATCTTCAAGTCTTATCTCTTTGCTGGGGCAGAAACTTCTATTTCATGTTCTGATCTAAGGAAACACAGCAACTGATTTAAATAGAATTTTCTCTCTCAGAAACAGGTTAAGTGGGTGTTTCATGGTTGTGTAGACATAGCATATAGTTCCTTCACGTTTTCCATACTTGAGAAACCTCTCTTTTGTGCCTAATAAACTTTAAAATACTGCTTTCAGGTTAGCTTTTTCTAATTATGAAGCTCATCTCATATTTTAAACTTATCTCCCGAAGATTTATAATCTCCATGAATATCCATCAACTGAATAGTAAATGAAAATATGTTTTGGACCCATAATAATTCTCTACTGTGGGAAAAATAAACAACCAACTGAAATATAAACAACTTCATTAGGCCCAATTAATTTTTTCCTGTTAGTGTGATGGTTGCCAAAACATTTTTATTCCTCCAGGAAATGCCATTCTCAAAGAGCTGCTCCCAATCGAGTGAGAAGGATGGTGGATAATTTTGAGGACCAAAGATGAATTAAGGAGTAGCTATGTTCACCCTGGCCAGTTTGGCTCAGTGGATAGAGCATTGGATTGCAGACTGAAGGGTTCTGGGTTTGATTTTTGGTTGCAGGCTCAATCCCTGGCACTGGTGGAATGGGGGAGTGCAACTTTGTGTGACTGGTCTTACTCTGGAAACTGAATTATATTTACCCAAATTATAGAAACTGGTTGTTTACACACATTTCTGGCAAAACTTTGGAAATGCCAACTTACAGCAGCAAAGACTTGTAGGCTGAAAATACAGTCACATGTATTAAACATTAAGCCACTTGTTGTCTCTGAGGCAGCAAAGGCTCTGGAGAAATCTGCTGGGAGAAGAGGACAAAAGGCTCTGGGCATGAGTGCCTTTGAGAATGGAGTCAGGCTCTGTGTCACAGTCCAGAGAGCTGGCAGCAGCTGGCAGCTGGGGCAAGGGGAGCAAGTACACGAAATACACTCAGTCTGAGCTTCTTTCATTGCGATGCTTCATCTTGGTGGGTGCTAAATCTTTGACTAAACCTAATGGAAGGAATGAAAAAACAACACCTCTGCCCTGGCTGGTGTGGCTCCGTTGGTTGGGCATTGTGCCATGCACAGAAAGGTTGCTGGTTCAATTACCAGTCAGAGCACATGGCTGGGTTGCAGGCTCCATCCCCAGTAGGGGGCGTGTAGGAGGCAGCTGATCAATACTTCTTTCTCGCTCTCTTCTTTCCTCTCTCTGTAAAAATCAATAAAATAAAAAATCCTAAAAATAAATAAATAATAAATCTCCATGTGTTTTAGCAGAAGTTGTCATAAAGGATATCTATACCAATGATGGTTACTCATCCATTTAGTATTTTGAGGGACATTACATGTTTGCTAGGAGACAGAGAAAGCACCCGTGTTTCCAAAAGCACCCCACTCTACAACTTTTCTCCCAAGCTTTCTGTTTCATCTGTTATTTGCTCCAACTGTTATTCATTACATTGGGTAGTGAGGACTAAAACATTTGCCTATAAATGTTTTTGACAAGGAGTCCTTATCCCCACATAGCTTTAGCACAAATGCGTTCCAACCAGGTGAGATAAAGACAAGCCTTATAAAAAGTTCCTCCAGAGAGCCACCGGACCCATCAGCTGGGAACAATGTGTAGTAAGTGATACCTGTTCTGCTCTCTCCTCTTCCTAATCAGGAATACAGGCTGTTATTTTCCAGGCTACTGGAGAGCTGGGAAATGGGGAATCGGACTACAGTACTTTTAAGAGGCCACAAAGCTCACTGTTTTTACTGATGTCCGGCCATTTTTCTTAAACAAGCACTCCTCAGGTTGCTGCCAGCTTTGGGTTAGTTTTAAAAGTTAAAAAAAATCGATTCTTACTGTTTTTGGAGTTTCTTATCGCACATTTTGTCTCAGCAATAAACTTTTAAGAGCACACATTATGTTTAATAAAAAAAAGAAGACTGAATTTTTAATTTCTCAGTACAATCAATGGTGACTGTATAATCTGAGCAAATTTTTTTTTCAATTTTACTATCCATCATAGAGTCAGTGGTAACATCTCTGACCACTTGAAAATAGGAGATAAAAATTTGCCGAAGAACTATCAACATCTGCTTGAAAAGTTGGTAGTCATTCTAAGAATACTTACTGTGCTTAAACACAGTTTAGCATGTAAGGCTGGAAAAAGTGTGCTTACACATCACTCTGTGAAGTGTGACTTTTCTTTGGATAAAATGACCAGTCTTCTAAATGAATTTCACTCATTTTTAATCCCAGGTTCTCTTGTGCTTGTACAAAAATTGAAGTGATAACTGTCCATGTGCCATCCCCATTAGCAAAGGAAGACTTTGTAAAAGATCACTGATGCCTGTTTTATGTCTGTGACATCTGATGCTTCAGACAGTATCAGTCGAGTTCATACCAATAATGGTTCATTTAAAAAAATCAAATTCATGGAGTCAAAGTAAAGCTTTCGGAAGTTCATTGTGTTGAATTTGAAATATGTGACATTATAGTGAATTTCACGCTACATATAGTTCAAAAAGTTTAACATTAAAGATAAAATGATTTGTTTTTGTATTCATAATACAAATACAAATTGTGGTGAGGCACAGAATCAGAGCAATAACAATGTTCTTACTAAATTAGGAAACTATGGAGCAGAAATGTATTTGGAATTGGTTGTGTGCATGCATAATTCACAACTGTGTGTTCAAACAAGCTGCAGTGCTCCACCAATCAAAAGAGAGATTGTACTTGCTAAGATTTACCAATATTTTTATATACTAGTATGCATAGAGTAACTGAACTGCAAAATTCTAATGCTGAATTCAGAAAGATATTCCAGCCTGGCCAGATGTGTATTCTCTTTTCATTGCCCATCATTAGTTGGAATTTAGAAAAACATGTGCCTTTGAAGAACTACAAATCCACCTAACTGACCTACAATGGTATATGATTTTGTAAATGAGCCCTTTAAATCTTGGTTGCAAATTTTTTTTGAGAAAATAGCATTTAATAATAAACTGAGATAACATATTGACAAATTTTATCCTATAAATTTAGTTACCAAAGAATATTACTTTGAATAGAGGCCAAAGACAGTTCTTGTAAAAATATTGGGCTCAATATACACACATTTCAATTTGAAAATGTAAAATGGAGACTATCTTCCATTTATTAGGATTTGCTCCAAGCTTTCCATGTACCTCAGCCCCTTTCCAGAGTGTATTTTCTTGTGTAAATATTATGGTCTACAGAGAGAAATTAATTGAAGGTGTCAGCAGTTTAAAATTTAGTAACTATAAATAGAACATTGAAAATATTATAGTAAATTTTATGAAATATTAAGAATATTAACTCAATAATTATGCTTTTAAAAGTATGTTGTTCAGAAAAGTAACAGTGACATGCTGTTAGAAACAGGTACAACCAAAACACTGTTTAAATGAATAGGTTCCAGCAATGATTATTCTGTTTTGTAATGTTTAGATAATTTTTGAAATTTTTAGTGTTTAAGGAATTTTTGAAATTTTTACTTTCATCTACATGGATATGTCATTTTATTTGTAAGTACATTAATATAATTTTCTAGAAAGGTTTTATATCTAAAAATAGTTTGAGTACAACTTTTTTGTAGATCCACTAGTATCATAATACCAATTTTTTATTTAATAGAAAAAAGTTTGTAAAATTACATAATTGTAATTATTTTAAGTGCCTCTCAGTGATGTCCTCATTTGGCTGCTCAATTACATAACCCCACTTAAAAGTATTAGTCATGTATACAAATAACTGGACATCTGGGTTATCGTGATAAATTGATACACTTCTATAAATCCTACCAAAATGACTGTAAGGGAATAAAATGCTTTAAACTCATAAAGCTGGAGCAGAAGCATGGAGACAAAGAATGTGCCGCAGCAACAAATTGCTATAATGTTTAAGGCAGATGGATGGTGGTAACTGATTAAGCAGAGTCGGGAGTCTGTGCCTGCAGAGGGCAAGCCCATCAGCTGCAAAACACCAATAGCTTCAGGACTCGTAGAAAGATGGGGTGAGGTATGGGCTGAAATCAAGGGGAGAGTCTGAGAGTCTGGACATGCAGTCTTTACCAGCCTTTCTCAACCAGGATTCTGCAGAGTTAAGCCCTACAGACAATGGTTTGAGTGACTGTCCTCTCAATGCTCCCAAGGACGGCACAACGTCAGTGCTATTCTCAAAGCATAAGAGCGAAATTCCTTTATCACTTGCCGTGGATTCCTTAGTGCATTAGAACTGAACCCCTTCACAGGCTCCAGCAGAGAAGGAACAGCTGGACACACCAGGGCATCTGTAACCTTCAACCACTATTGAAAACACTGATTCTGAGGCCCTCCAGCCCTTTCCCCCACCCACCAAACATATTTATACCCTTGGAAGCTCAAGATTGGGAGATGCTTCCTTGGGAAGACTGAAACGCATAAAAAAAAAAAAAGCCTACAAGTATTGGCAGAGAAACCCTCTAGTCAACAAGCCTTGCCCAGATCCAGCGTTTTCAAATCAACATTTTACTGTCTCTCTCTCACAAATAAAAAATTGTATTGGCCAGGGTTCTCCAGAGAAACAGAATCAG
The DNA here is from genome assembly GCA_026230045.1 of Corynorhinus townsendii. Lineage (NCBI taxonomy): Eukaryota > Metazoa > Chordata > Mammalia > Chiroptera > Vespertilionidae > Corynorhinus > Corynorhinus townsendii. The sequence goes on from JAPDVU010000012.1 coordinate 8,461,131, forward strand.
TAGAATGTGTATGTGTATTGATTTTAAAATTAATTATTTCAAAGAATTGGCTCACACCATCGTAGAGGTGGGCAAGTCCCAGGATCTGCAGGGTGAGTTGGAGATGGTCACCCAGGAAAGGCAATGGGTAAGTTCCATTCTCAGTCTGAAGGCCTGAGCACTAGGAGAACCAGTTATAGTTCCCACCCAGAGGCCAGCAAGACCTGGGAAGGACCAATGTTTCTGTTTGAGTCCAAAGGCAGGAAAAATTTCCCTCTTGCTTGGGGGAGGGAAAGTCCTTTTGTTCCCATTCAAGCTTTCAACTGATGATGGGGCCCACCCACACTGGGAAGGCCCTCTGCTTTACTCAGCCTACCCATTCAGACGTTTATCTCACCCAGAAACACCCTCACAGACACACCCAGAATAATGTTTGACCAAATGCCTGGGCACCTCCTGGCTCAGGTAAGTTGACACAAAAATTATCCAGCACAACAGACAACAAGCCTGTTCTGTGTGAAAGACAAAGGCCAATATAAACAAATAGAAGAAGGAACTCTGAGGAAACAGAGGCAAATTTAACTCTAAATTGATAGCCTCAGAGAGGTAGGAGAAAATACTGCATTCACAAAACCAAAGCAGCCATAAATATATCAGAACTTGAGACATAATAGCAGAAATCATCTGAGAAGAACATTTGGAAGATAAATTGATGAAATCTCCTAGGAAGTAGTAGAAAAGAAAGAAAAATAAGAAAGGGAATGAATTAAAGAGATCTTATACCTAGCTAAGAAGAATTTTAGAAAGATAAAACAGCTAAAATGGAGAGGAAATTGTTAAAGCATATCATAAGTTCCGGGGCTGAAGAACCTCACATCTCCAGACATAAAGTTCCTTGCCCAAAGAATAATAATGTTTTTAAAAAAATCCACGTTAATGCACGCTAAAGAGGGGCGAAAGCATGTGTCAAATGACAAAATGAAAAGCATTTAATAAGGAGTTTGCTGTCCTGGTTCAAGGGAAAACAGCCCAGGATTGGGGGGGCCGGAGGGGGGGGTCCCGGTGGCTCACAAGCAGGGGACACCGTTCCCCAGGGATTTGGGCAAGAGCGAGTTTTATAGAGAAGAGGCAACAGGAAACAGGGCAGGGTTGGCTAGGAGAGCGAGGATTTCCTTATGAGGCCAGCAGGTCCTGTTTTCTTGGGAAAGGTAGTCTAAGTAAAGGTGAATTGAAGGATGGGGATTGCTGTTAGGTTTCCTTGACAGTGAAGTGCAGGCTAAGTCAGGTTTGGATTTGTGACATGGGCCAGGACACAGGGTGGCCTCCATTTCCAGGTCCCAGTATATGAGTTAAGTCACAGACGAAAGATCCCAAATCAAAGGACATCAGGCTTCCTTATCAGCACCTAGAAAACTTGAAGACAATGGAGCAAGGTCTTCACAATCTGAGTCAAAGTGATTGCCAACCTAAATCCTAAACCAGCCGAAGTAGGAATCAAATGTGAGGGCAGAATAATTTTCAGACACTTAACATTTCATGCACCTTTCCTTAAAAGACAACAACGACAAAGAAAAAAACCTAGAAAATGTTCTCCAGCAAAACAAGGGAGTAAATCAAGACAGGAGAGGACAAGAGTCCAGGAAACGGGTCCCAGGAGAGCACCTAACGAGAAACCCAAAGACAGCATCACAGCAGCCTCATGTGAACCCGGACCAATTAGGGCAAGGCAGCTGAGGCCAGGAGGGAGGCGTCCCAGAGAGAAGTGGCCCAATAGAAGACACAAAGTTGGACCTAATGAAGAAGAGTACGGGCTCTGCAGAGGTGTTAGAACTGTAGAAAGAATCAGTGAAAGGTACATTGAAAATCAAGACATGGGAAGACAATGAGGTCAGTGAAAGAAAGTCATACACATGACTTGGCTCAGCAACACACAATGTTTGTACAACCATAATTATGTAAACCTTCCTATTAATTAAGCCAAACACTGCGATTTAATTACGGTGGGAAGATGACAGCAGAGAGGAACCACGATATAAATGAATCTGTTTGTGAAAACTTCCCTGGCTCCTGTGCTGTGTCCGGCTCCAGATGGCCGGTGAAGAAGACGTGCCTGCAAGGCATGTGCAATCTAAAGGGAGAGATTGAGAAGTAATTTGTGCTAATGGGATGCTTCCAGCAAACTCCCTGAGGCCTTGCTTGTAGGTGTGCCCTGTTCCTTCCCCAAAGCCTTGATCTTTTAAAAGGATGGCAATTTACACTTGAAAAAGGATTCTTAAATTTGTGATCTTTTCACACCATGATTTTTTAAAATTGTGAAATTTCATCAGTTTATGTTGTTCATTATATTCCACAAATGAGTGAGATCATATGATACTTACTTTTCTCTGACTGGCTTATTTCACTTAGCACAGTTCCAGAGACAGAGAAACATTGATCAGACCAGCAAACCTCGGAGGGAAGGTAGGGGAGGGTGGAGGTAAGGGGCAGAGATCAACCAAAGGACTTGTATGCATGCATATGGGCCTAACGAATGGACACAGACAACAGGGGGGTGAGGGCATGAGTGGGGGGAATGGGAGGGGTAATAGGGGAAGAAGGACACATATGTAACACCTTAATCGATAAAGAAATTTTTAAAAATAATTGTGAACTTTCTCATTCTTTACCTATTTGTTTATGCTCCATTAAGTGAGGTTTATGTATAAAGGGAGGTTTCCTGAGGAATTCTAAGTTTCTTCTAATGAGAGAGCAGTCATGCCTTGTTTAAGGAAGGGGATAAGTTCTGAGAAATGTGCTGTTAGGCAGTTTCATCATTTCCTGTGAACATCATAGAGTGCATGCACACAAACCTAGATGGTCCTGCCTACTACATGCCTAGGCTACATGCCTGTACAGCATGATACTGTAGGCAATTGTAACATAATGCTAGGTATTTGTGTATCTAAACATACCTAAGCATAGAAAAGGTACAGTAAAAATATGGTATAAAAGATAGAAAATGGCACACCTATATAGGGCACTTACATGAATGAAATTTGTAGGCCTGGGAGTTGCTCTGGGGGAGTCAGTGAGTGAATGGTGAGTGAATGTGAACTGTAGACTTTATAAACTGTCCCACAAGCCCTTTCCCTGCTTCCTTCTGACAGGGTCAGAAATAGAACATCGAAGCTGTCAGTACTGCTCCATGAACAGGGATATGAGCTGACTGGTTAGAAATACGGACGAGAAACTGGCTGGGTAAGGAGTGGATCATCGTGATAGTGACTGCGGGAGGGAGGGAGAGGGGGCCAGAGGACCAGTAGAAATAAGAATCACATGGAAATCACATGGAAATTCTAGTACCCAGAGAGCCCCTAGGAAATCAGCAAGCCTGATGGAGCATAGTCTTGCTCCATCAAGAACATAGGGGTTGTTCATGGCAATGTGGTTTTGGCTATGGCATGCTGGAACAGAGGTCAGATTAAGGAATTTTGTGGTATTTGTTTTTAAAAGGTGTTTAACATGGAGAGGATAGGGAACTGAGAATTCAACATTTTGACTTTGGAAATTTGTGTTTGGTTCCCTTTACCCTGTCTGGCACGAAGGGCTCTCTCTCTGGCATTGAATTGATGGAAGAAATAAAACTTACCTGTGCTTTATATCATTATGACGTCAAAATATTTCCAAAGTACAGGGACAGGCTAGCTCCACATTATACAGGAAGTTTTTACTCAAGCGACAGTGGCACTTATACTTGTTAAGGGAGCTCCTGAGGACCCGTGTCCTTGTACAGGGTCTTAGGTTCTCAACAAAGAATTTACAGCAATGTTCTTTGAAGATGGTCAATCTCGATTTGGGAGGCTGTAGCATCCTCTGGACATGTTTGCTGGGGGATAGGCAGGCCCCTCTGTTGAAGCAGGTCAGTGGCTGGCTGGGATATAATCTGTGCCCTCAATATTGAGGTGCTGTGTGTGAGGGAATCTATGGCCAACCCACAGATATTTCTCCCATCAGAGGAAAAAGAAATTCCACCTGAGCCACATAGCCTTTCATTTCTTACAGGAAATTCAGCTCCATTATATCTAAAGGGATCAGGGTCATGTATGTGGTCCGTTATTGACTGAAACGTCATGTGGTATATGACTGTACTGTATCTTTGGATCTTAAATATGCTCCCTGAATTGCTTCACTGTCTCTTCCCAGCTCTATTTGTATCTTCTGGCAGAAGACCATGCTCCATCAGGCTTGCTGATTTCCTAGGGGCTCTCTGGGTACTAGAGTTTCCATGTGATTCATTCATATGGAGCGCCTATGATGGCATCTCACTGAAGCATCTGCAATCCACTTGATTCAGAAACAGAATGACTGTCCTGCTTGAACAAGAGGAGGTTTGGCGAGGCCTGAAGGTATGTGACCTCCTCAACAAGAGAGAGGGCATTTGTTGAAAGGTAAAATGATAAAATAAAAGCACTTGGCCTCTCCTTCAGAGAAGGGGATCTAGAATAACACCTGTCCAATAGAACATTCTGTGATGATGAAGATAGTTTGTGTCATCTAGTATTTTAGCTGTGGCTACTGAATACTTAAGATGTGGTCTGTGAGATCAAGAAACTAGCATTTTAATTTCACTGAATTTTAATTTATTTAAATTGACATTTAAATGGCTACACGTGACTAGTGACTACCATTTTGGATGATGCAGGTTTAGAAAGAAGCTGTAAATGTTTCTTGCTCAATGATTTATGGATATAACTTTTGAGAATTTTTTCTGAACCCATTATTTCCTTCCATTTAGGGACTAATAACAAGAACATAGAATTACAAGAGATAGATTAATTATTTTAGGGAGAACGAAGAGAAGAATAGAATAGGCTTAGGGAATAAAATAACCCAGGGAGAAGCCATAATAGCAGTTAGAAATAGGAAAGTAGAAGTACTAACTACCTTTGGAAGAAGAGAGGGCAGAAGGAAGGATGGGTTTTCGGAAAATCTGTCAGGGATAAATGACAGAGCCTGGGGGCTGCAGGCTGCCCATTGCGAGGGGAGCCTAGCTCCTGAGAGATCACACTGAAAATGGAAGGAAGTCAATTCTTTTATTCATTTTATTAAAGTTAATCACTCATTTATTTCAAGTAATATCTTCCCATTTAAATATTTAAATTACCATGAATAAATGCAATGTGTTTCACCTTGCTTAGTATATCAAGGCTGTAATTCTTTTTAAAATTAATAGGTAAAATCTAATGCATGCATTTACTAATTAATGATTTGAACACTAAAACGTGTGCAGAATGGCACTTGTGTGCACAATGGCACATGTGTGCACACACTGACAATCTTAACTGACATTTTTTGGGTAAATTATCTAGATCCTTCTTTAATTTATTGACTGAACAAATAAGAAGGTCTCAAGGAAACTCCTGTCATTTCCCTGGAATACATGGTGTCCTTTCCTCAGCTTAGCAATAAGGGACCCTAGCCTGCAGTGTACAACTTAGACATATTTTACACACACACACACACACACACACACACACACACACACACACACATGCATACACACGCACACACATGTGCTGCTCAGTGTTTTCATAAACTTTGGATAACTTGAGTCTTCTGGGGCTTACTTTCACTCAGAAAAAATATCATGTTTCTTTGGTCCAGATTCAGCCAAATGACTTTTGTCTTCAGAAAAGTATCAACATGTACTGTAAACTATCATAGATCTGTAATTCCAGGACCTGAAAGATACTCCCTTTGGAAAGTAAACATTAATAAAAATGTAAACAATTCCAATTTGACTTACAACATTATTACCAGGGCTCATTGCCTCAGAGAAACCATTGTGATATCACAGGGGACTATGGTAAGAATGCATAACAACTCTACAAGTTGATGAAATGGCGTTTGCTTACAAAAAAAACACACAAACACAAATAGCTACAGCCATACTCAAAGTAATATACTTCGTTACATTTAGGAGTGTAAATTGGGTTCTGAAAAGTCAAACCTTTCCCCATAAGTCTTTACTTAAACAGCTCAAAGATTGGCAGGTTAGCAAATTCCTGCAGATTAGAGAGGAAAAAGGAAAAAAAAAAGCACCATTCAGGAAAAGGAAAAGAGACCCTTGGGATAAAATGTTCTTCAGAGAGGCTAGACATGTTAGCATCTTTCCTTCCTCCGCTCTTTCAGTTCTCATACTAGAAAATTACAGGAGTCCAGGCACACGTAGAGTCAGATGTTTGTCAGTGACATGTATTGGGTCTGTCCTTTGCACAGAAGTGGGAACTGATGGTGGGAGAGATTCAAAAGAACGGCCAGGTCAGCTCTTCCTCTCAGACTACTGATGAAGAGAAATAAACATCTTCATAGAATAACACAGCAAGAGCACATAATAGAGTAAAATCTCTAAGGTACATAATTAATGAGGGCTCATTGAGTAGAGGAATTAAGAGAATTGGGCCAAGTTAATCAGGGAATGTTCCTATGAAGTGATTTTGAAGACAGACTTGAAAGGTGAGCTAGAGCTGAATGGATCTGTGTGAGCAAATACATCCCTCATTGCTTGCCCTGCCCACTGGAGGATAGGGGTGATATGGGGTTTGTGTGTATACCCGATGTTACTTGTATTGGTTAATGGTCTGACTGAAGGGAAATGGAATTATACTGCAGATGCTGTTGAAATATCGCAGTCTAAGGGGAACAGGGGGATGTTCTATTCCACAGGGGACAGGGAATACTCTCTGATTCTTCTCTTCAAAAGCCAAGTTCCAAGCCAACTGCAGATCCGATGGTGGTGCAGATCCTTCTCAAGAAGAGGCCAGCTGAGAGCAGGAAAGTTTGCTGGGCAATTGGAAACAAGAGTTGCTTAAGAGAAACCTTGGAGACACCAGGAAAGGAAGAAAGGCCCTTCAGGGGAGCACCCCTCTGTGGACCCTAAAGGAGAGGGAGTGATAGGAAGCCAGATGTTCCCTACAGGGTGGGATGGAAGAACATTGCCCACACCTGCATCCACTCAGATAATATGGTCACTGCTCAGGAGCAGGGACATGGTGGGAAAGCTGGGTGCTAGGAAAAGCCCTGTGTTCAGGTAAATATGATGGGGTGTAGCAAGTGCTGTGACAGAGAGGACTGAGAACACGATGGGGACCCGGTGGCATAATCTGCCTAGGAGACATATGAAGATGTCACAGACTTGGTGAGTGACATTTGACTTTCGAATTGGGTCCTGAAGACCGAGTAGTCGTTTTGTAGGTAGAGAAAGCAGGGTGGGCGTTTCAGATGGTGGACAAGCTAGTAAGAAAATATACAAGCACGAAATGGGGGAGGTGCCCCGAAAGGCTGAATCTGCACCTTGGAGGGAGGGCCCCGGCCTTCTGGGCGGGGGAGAGAGAAGGAAGAAAATTTGGCTCCCAGAATTGTTAAAGCCAAGCAATAGAATGAATCCAGCTTCTAATTTGTGGACAATCCCACGGGCAGGAGGACATGTTGGATGCACCATCAATGTGCCATCAGCAAAATCCAGATTATTCAAGCTATTGATCCATCTTCCCGAGAAATAGGGCCGAGGAGGTATTTTCAGGTTTAATGAGACATAAAACACATTTTTTTAAGCAGGCAAGTCTAACCTAAAGTTTTTATCACGTGGGTAAAAAAACTACAAAGGAACATAAGAAAGACTTCTATACAAATCAGAATGATAATCACTTTGAGAGGAAGGAAAGGGCTCCTGGGCTTGCTGGCAAAATCATTATTGACCTGAATGATAGTTATAAGCATGTTTGCCTTAATCATTCATTAAGCTATAAATTTATTTTATGAGGGTTTCTGCATTTCTGTATAAAAAGTTTTTAAAATCAGGTATCAACGGACGCTTTTCTAAGAGTGAACTGACTTCCATGCAGAGAAGGGTATTACATACGGAAGAGATCTTGCTGGAGCCAAACTGAGCACCAGGTTTTGTTTTGTTTTTTAATTAGAATTTATTGGGGTGACATTGGTTCATAAAACCATACAGGTTTCAACACAACATCATCTGCACATTGCTTTGTGCACCCATCGCCCCAAGCAAAGTCTCTTCCATCCCATTTCCGGCCCGCCCCCCACCCCCTCCCCACTTTGCCCGTCTCCACCTATCCTCACCCCTTTCCCTCTGGCTATCACCACACTGTTGTCTGTGTCTATGTGTTGTATATATATGTGTGTGTTTTGCTTAATCCCTTAGTCCTTTCATCCAGCCCCCAAATCCTCTTTCCCTCTGACAGCTGTCAATCTATTTTCATGTATCCATGTCTCTGTTTCTTTTTTGTTCATCAGTTTATTTTGTTCATTAGATTCTACATATAAGTGAGGTTATATGGTATTTGTCTTCTCTCTGACTGGCTTATTTCACTTGGCATCATAATCTCCAAGTCTATCCATGTTGTCACAAAAGTTATCCTTTTTTTTTTTTTTTTTTTTAGTAGCCAAGTAATATTCCACTGTGTAAATGTACCACAGCTTTTTTACCCACTCACCTACTGATGGGCACTTGGGCTGTTTCCAGATCTTGGCTATTGTAAACAATGCTGCCAGGGCCATCTTAACTGAGCCAGAGTGACAGTGACAGGAAAGACCAAACACATAAGGTAGAGACCAGCTCTGCCTCTTCGTGGCTGCTTGCAGCTCCAGAGCTGAGGGTATAGTGTGCTCTGCCTACTGAACCATCCAGCTTCCTCACTTGCCTTTTCAAAAGCAGAAAATTGTATTAAAAAAACAAATGTATAACAAACAATATCTTTGACCCCAGGTTCCCCTGACCAGAAAACCTCAGATCTTTACATCCTTCTTTGGTCGAGTAAGTTAATTTTAGGTAACTGAACTTAAAGTATATTCATTAACTCTTCAGTTTGTCTAAGATGAGGATCTAGGGTCGAGGGCAGAAAAAAGCAGGTGCAGGAAAACCCCATGTCTTTCTCACTAACCATCATCTCGGTGTTGAGTTGCAGATCACATCTCCCAGTTCCTCAGACGGTCACGCATGTTTGTTCTGTAGTAAGGAGTTAAGTATCTCAAACTGTGGATTGCAGCGCTGAAGGTACATGAGTACAGTCAGATGTCAAGCAGGAATAATAACAAAGCAATAAGTAATAAGTAATGTGGTTAAATAAATATGTTCCCAATTCCCTTTTTCTTCTTCAAACATCTCATGCAGGTGTCTCTATCCTTATTAGCCAAGCACTTTGCTCCTCTCTCGCCCCTCCCCTGGCACTGATGGAAAGAGCAGCATGTCTTGAAGAGTGCTTTCCCATAAAAAGGCTGTCAGACTCTCTTAAATATAAACAAGTAAAAGTAACTAAGGTCTATTTATGTACTTGTATGCTTTTGATACTGGTCTCTGTAGAAATTCTGGTGCACTCATTTTAATGAATAAGGTGTGGACCTAGCTGTCCTTGTATGTGTATTTACTCCTCACACAAAGGCAGGAGGATATGGTGTGAATAACAAATCTAGGATCACATGCTTCCAGTCAACAGAGCCTTTACAATGAACACTGTTCAATGTCATAGGCAAGGTCAATTTGAAATTGTAATGCCACTTGGCAAAGGAAGAAGAGACTGAGAAAGCCTTCCAACTTTGAAGGGGATTAGCCATCAAGAGTTAACCAGCATGTGTTAACTATTTTTATAAAAGAAGGCTCACTTTGAATGGTTCTCATGCTGAAATTGTGGGAGAATAAAACCTCAGCTTTCTAGTACCTTTTTGAAATGAACAGGTAATTCCAAATAGCCAGACATTCTGGATCACCAGAGATTCATCTAATTTAACAGAAGATATTTTTAAAATAATGTTGAGTGAAAAACTTTCTGGAAAATGTTTGACACACTCTCCTGAATGGCCAATAGAAAGATTCCAGACTTTGGAGGGCAAGAGAGTGGGAATACCCACAGCCCTATTTGCTAGTTAAGTGCCCTTTCTTATTATCTTTACTAGAGGCCTGGTTCATGAAAATTCATGCACTGGAGGTGGGGGTTCCTCAGCCTGGCCTGCCCCCTCTAACAGTCCAGGAGCCTTCAGGGGCCGGAGGTGACCTGGCATCAGAGGAAGGTGATGCCCCATCACACCTCTGCTGCTGCCTCTGCCGGCAGTGCAAGCCTTGGCCAGCCCAGGTTACCTGAGCCTTGGGCGGCCCTGGGCAGCTGGGAAGCTGCCATTCGAGGCTTGCCTGTGCCATGGGCCAGTCTTGGGTGGCTGGGGGGCTGAGGGGACTGGGGGATTCCGGAGGCAGGCACACGGAGCAGACGGGCCCGCCTGGGGGTGGGCCCGGCCTTGCCGTGTGCCTGCCGCCTCGGTGCGGCTGAGTGGACTGGGCACTGCCATCTTGTGGCTATGGCCACCGCCATTTTTGAAGGCGTGGCAGTCAATTAGCATATCCCCTCCTTATTGACTGTGGGTGCTTCCATCTTTGTGATGGTGTGAGGGTCAATTAGCATATTCCCTCTTTATTAGATAGGATTAAGCCTCAGTTTCTTAATCTGTAAATTGAGCATAATTGCAGTATATAGTAAGCCTTGGTTAATTGTAACAAACAGTAAGTACTCCTCACTATTGGGTTTTCTAAGGCCACCAGTCTGTTCCCATCTTCCATGTGTTAGACATGGTCTGGGGAAACACCAATACCTGGAAGGATCATAGAAAGGACAGAAGGATACACTTGACTAAGTTGGAGGGTCCCTTGGTTTGAGAAGTTCTAGAGGGAATTGGGGGTGGGAGGTAGGGCTGGCTCTAGGCAGCACTATGTGATGTGATTGAGAGGGTTCTCCTGGCCCCACTCTTTCCCATCTACCTACCGTAATCAGGGTACCTCCTTTGAGGTCAGACATTAAGTCTTTAGAAATTTCCTCTTAAACAGGGTCTTGGAAGATGTGGCAGATACCCATATGGGTCCCCCTTTGAGGAAAGTCTCACTGCCCAGCTTCAAGTAGTGTTGCAGGCTCCAGTTCTTTCTTCGGGGTCAGCTGCAGGTTTGGAGCCAAGATCATAATCTTCCTGGGGCCAATGCCTGAGTGAGTGAATGCTAGTTGAAGGCATACTGTTTTTGAGGTGGCTCCCAGCCAATGACTGAGGAAGGTGATGGAGCCAGGGCCTAGGGATTCCTGCCCAAGGTTGTAGTTCTTTAACAGCAGCTTTCTGTTGGGCTGGCAGAGAGCTTGTCATGTCTGCATCACAGACTGAGAGTTCTCTTTGCCTAATCCTGTTTCTCTCCTTTCCCTTTCATAGGTGTTACTCCCTAGTAAACCTTTTGTACTCCTCTTTCTCAAAAATCTGTCTCCTTCCTGGTACAGAGGAAAGTCACACATCATCTGGGAAAGGGAGGGACTAGCACAGCATAGATTAGTGAGTCAATGACCAAGTGCTATGATCTGAATGTTTGTGTCTCCCCCAAATCCTCACCCTCAGTGTGATGGTATTAGGAGGTGAGGGCTGTGGGATCTTTGCCCTTATGAATGACATTAATGTCATACAAAAGAGGCCCAAGAGAGCTCTCTTGTTCCTTCACTATGTGAGGATACCACCAGAAGTTGATAGTCTGCATCCCGGAAGAGGGCCTTCAGCCTCTGGAAATGGTCTGTCAATCATGTAGTCCTGCCTTTCCCATCATGGGGGTGGGGGTAGGAAGGAGGTTGCAGGACTCAGGCTGGCCAATCAGATTTCTCTCTGAGTTTAGTGAATTATCTGGGAAAGCATGTAACCCAAGGTGTGTGTGTGGGGGGGGGGGGGGGGCGGGGCAGAGGGGCGTGGGGGTTATATTCAGGGATTACTATGGATGCTGGGGGAGAGGGTTATCCTTTTTCTTACTGGGATTGGAAGCAAAGGGTGGTATAGACCCAAGGCCTCTGAGGGCATCTTTGCTACAATTTAGAGAGAGCCTGTCTGAGGATGAAGCCGCTGTGATGATAATGTGAGGACACTTTAGGTCCATAGGAAAACTGAATTCTTACGCATCTGAAATGTGTAAGGGAGGTGTAAGGACAAGTCTTTTTTTGTTTCCTTGAGCTGTTTTGACTTGGGTCCCTGCTATTTACTATCTATGTGTAATTTAACTCATACAATACCCAAATTTATCCTGGTGCTAAAACTGATATTGCATCTGAAAAGTGTTCAGCTGCCAATCAAAAACTAATGTGATTCTTCTGAAAAATAAAACATCTTGTTTTTTAATAGGGATGGCCTAATACTGCTTACTCAAGATTTCTTAACAAGAAACCAACTAAAACCTTGTATATGAATAAAAAATAACAACCTTTCTTAGATTTGTCAAGTTCTATAATATCTTATTCTGACATAGAGTTAAGATAGCCTATCTGGGAAATATCTAAATTTTATAAAGAGTTGATCATGAAAGGAAAATAATTAAAATATGACCATTGGGAGCAACACTAAACTGGGTTTCTCAGGGTCTGAAAAAAATGGTAAATGAAGATGTTTAAGATTGTAACCCTCTGTCTAAAATGATGTACTTCTTTCTGTCAAGGTAAAAGAATGTCACCCATTGAAATTGCTCATTAAAGATAGGTCTGAGTAGACATTTGAAAAAGCATCCCAGGAGTTAGTTCAACTATGAAGTAATTTGTTAGTGCAATCCTGCTGAGACTAGGATGTTTATGAATGTCCAGAAAGGGGTTGTAGGTGACTCACTTAAAAGAAAACCACCAACTTAAGCACAATTACTGTTGTCCACAGATACTCTATATTCTTGGAAACAGGGAGGTGCAGGGACAAGTCTTAATGATTCGATACAGAATATTAAAAAAGGAAGATTGTTGAGTAGTAATCCAGACCTATTCTTGGGGTAAAAATACTGTCTCAGCCTGAAATCCCAGACTCGAAGAACTGGCTTACCACACCTCTCCAGGTTTCTTTGGGCTCCACTGAGCTGCTGCTTCATTTTTCATTGGCTTGATAAGACAGTTACATTAGCTGGTGGTTAAGGTGGTTCCACTCTCCCAGTGTGGCTTTCTTCCTCCCTGGTTCTAAGTTAATATGTCTAAAAGGGCCTTCTAGCCCTTCTTGTTGAAAGATTGTGATTTCTATTGTAAACAGCTCCTCTCTCCCCGCAACCTTGCCACCAAGGTCTGATGTGAAAGTCAGCCCTTGAGCTTTCTTGTAAAGTCCCATTACCTGATTGTTAACTTCCTTAAGCTCTCTATTCCACTGTCTTCCACTCCCCGTCACATCACAGCATTCAACAGCTCAGTTAACATATTAACAAGTAATTAATGTACATTTACATGTACCTGATGCTGTTTTAGATACTGAGGATATAATGGTGATCAAAATAGGCAATTACCTGATTTTTTAGAGTTCATAGTCTCTGGATAACTTAAAAGCAAATATAGATGACAGGGGAGTCCCCTCAACTAATTGCCCCACCCTGTTCCATAAATAAACATCGCTATATTCACATGCATCCTTCCCCACCTCTTAGTGGGGAAGCTGTCCCTCTACCTGTTTAGGGCTAATCTTGCTACCGTATACATTTCCTATTGTTTCCTGACTCCTCATGGAATTTTCTCCTTTAATCAATTTCTCACCCATAAATCTTTGCCTTTTCTACTTTACTACCTAGCTTCCCTTTGCATATAAATATAATACAATTACAAGTAAAGGCCTCATACAGTTCCGTCTTTGGGTGGCGGTAGACTATAAAAACAGGTAAGGCAATACAGGTGGTGATTGCAATGATAGTAAATACACCAGTACTAACCACTGTACATGAAGGCATGATATTTGTGCTTGTGCATTATTAATCAGTTTCATAGCACCCTATGAAATGATAGATGATTTTATTTCACAGTTCTGGAGGGTAGGAAGCCCAAGATTGAGATGCTACTTTTTACTGGTTTTGAAAGTTAAACATTTTATTTTCATTTTCATTTATTAATTTTTAAATTTTAGACATGTACACCCATCTTAACAAAATCTAAATTGTTGTTGCCTAGTATTATAGTCTCATTTTATTTTTATGACTGTCAACATCAGTTGTTATTAAAGCATATTTAATTTACCCATAGGAAATGGGTTTCTTTGCTCAGCAGTGCACTCAGCTCCTTCATTTGGGTTGAATTTCCTTCTTTCTGAAGTAGGCCTTCTGCCAGACGTGAGGTATATGAGTTGAATCTTCTTTCAGAATTTTTTTTCAAAATGTCTTTATTTTGGCCTCACTCTTCAATGATAATTTTTCAGGGTATAGAATTATGGGATGCCTGTTATTTTCCCTCAGCCCTGTGAAAATTTGATTGTATCATTTTTTTTTTTTTTGCATTCTATTTGTTGCCAATGAGAGATGTACTATCAGCTATTCCTTTATAGATATTGTGTTCTCTTTGGTTTATAAAATTTTTCTCTTGATTCTGGCATTCTGAAGTTTCATTAAAATGTGACTCAGTGTGCTGTATTTATAATTATCTTGCTTGAGATTCAGTATGCTTCTTCAACCTAAGGATTAAACATTTAAAAATTCAGAAAAATTCTCTTCTCTTTTCTCAAATATTGACTTCTATTATCTCTGGACCAGGGGTCAGTAAACGATGGCCAGTGTCTGGTTTTGCAAATAAAGTATTATTGAACACAGCCATGTCCGTTTGTTTATGTATCTGTCTATGGCTGCTTCTGCACTACTTATGCTTCTGCACTACAACTGCAGAGCTGAGTCCTTGTGAAAGATTATATGTCCCACAAAAACTAATAGATTTACTGTTTGTTTCTTTACAGGTAAAACTTGCCAATCTCTGTCCTAGACTTTCATTCTGGAGCTTCTATTAAACATGAGTGGATTTTCATTCTATCCCTTGTGTCTATTAATTTCTAGTTCTAGTTTTCTATACTTTTATTTCTCTGTGCTGCATTCTTGGTAATTCTTTTAAAGTTCAGCATTTTTCTGTTATGTTTTGTGTAGTATTTTTATACAGATTTATCAGAAGTGGGGGGTGGTTAACTCAGTTTGTCATGTTTTCAGAACCTGAGGTCTGATCTATCTATTCCTTTTATACATCATCCTAACCAAAACACTTATCATAGCTATTAACACGTGATCTGATCATCTGTTAGTTGGAGTTCTCCTGATAAACAGAACCAATAAGATATCTATGTTTGTTTTAAGGAATTGGCTCCCACAATTATGGAGATTGGTAAGTCCAAAATCCGCAGGTTGTAGTCTGCATACCCAGGAAAGAGCTAATGTTGCAGTTCAAGTCCAAAGGCAACCTGCTACAGAATTTCCTCTTGCTCAAGGGACATCAGTATTTTGTTCTATTCAGGCCTTTAACTGGTATGATAAGGCCCACCCATATTATGGTGGGCAATTTGCTTTCCTCAAAGTTCACTAATTTAAACGTTAATCTCGTCCAAAAATACCCCCTTACAGAAGCACCCAGAGTAATGTTTGACCAGATATCTGGGCACTGTAGTACAATCAGTTGCCATATAAACTTAACCATCATAAGTTCACTCTCTGTCAACTTGCCACCTATATTCACCTTCTTAAATCATGCTTAATTTCCAAATAAAGGTAAAAAGGTCATACTTATGCTTAACATGATACAACTATCCTGTGGACAACCAAAATGCACTAATGCTTTCCACAGAAAAAGATATAGTCCTTGGTGATGTTTTTTCTTCTTGATATCCTGTAACTGAAATATTATGATGTAAATTTAACAATACTTAAAAATGATATAATATTATATAATGTCAATCCATCTTATGCTGTGTTATTAGTAAATAAGAGAAAGAAGAAAACAAGACATTTGCTGTATACACGCAAACATATTCATAACAAAATAAGGAAGAAATACTCATGATAATTACATTGCTTGTTTTTATAACTGGTCACATGGTTGTAGCTAGTATTTGTAACTATTGTCTTCCACTGTCTATTCCATATTCCTTTCTCTCTCAGCAAGCACCTCATATGGTCATGGTTTGTTCTTTGCTTTATGGGTTTAGCTAAACCTTCTTTCCCGAGGATCTGGGCCACTAGTAGTCCTTCTTGAATTGGGTTATAGTAGTTTTCATTGACTTTAATCATAGGACCTACTAATACTAAGGGATGTCCTAAGGCAGTGGTTGGCAAACTCATTAGTCAACAGAGCGGCAATGTGGCTCGAGAGCCGCAGTTTGCCGACCACTGTCCTAAGGGATTCCCTGTTTTCCAGACACTCTTCCTTATCTTCAACGTGGCCTAGCAGTCCAATTTCTCCTTGGTGGTCAGGATTAATTACCCCAGTCAACACGGTAACTCCTTTCTGCCTATTGGTTTAGAGGCATAAGGAGCCCAGAGTGACTAGGTAGCAGTCTTCACTCCTTCAATGGAATCATTGTTGTGTCTTCTGGTAGAAGTATTCCTCATTTTGGGACTAAGACCTCTAGGCCACCAGAGGATAAGGTCTCAGGGACAGGAAACAAACATTTTGCTAATCAGTCACTTAGGGTAATAGTGAGTGGTGCCAATTCTATTTCCACCCCTTGATTCCTGGACCCCTGAGTCCTGGCTGGAGGAGAAAAGGGGCCATATATTGGACACTGATTCAGAGCGTATACCATCTCCTGGAGACCTCTGCCCAGCCCCACTAGACATTGCCATCTAGTTGGTGCTGCAACTGAGTCTTCAAAAGACCATTCCATTGTCCTATCCAGCCAGTTGTTTCAGGAAGGTGAGGAACGTGTTAAGACCAGTACATTCCATGAGTATGGGCCCAGTGCCACACTTCATTTGCTGTGAAGTGATTTCCTTGATCAGTAGCAAGTATGTGTAGACCAACATGACCATGGATAAGGCATTCTGTAAGGGCCCGGATGATAGTTTTGGCAAAAAAAAAAAAAAAAAGGGGGGGGGGGAACTGCATGCAGAGAAGGCAAATCTCTACCCAGAGTGTCTTTATTTTTTTCTGTCACACAATGTGCTAAATCAGTTCTCTTTTCTAAAACGGTATATAATCATAAACATAGCTAATTAACTTGTTGCAGTTACCAGAAATGAACTGAAACTGTAGAGAGCCCATGAAAGAATTAACAGTGTTTAAAACCAGGAAAAATGTAATAAATAACACCATTGAGTCCATAAGAATATTGAAGCATTCATATTCCAGAAATCAACCAGAGTACAGAAATGATTGAGTTAAACATCTAAAATATATATTCATTTCGCCTTGTGTGAAACACAAATGACCCGTATTTTAAATGAAAACACACACTGGTTTTAGTAAAAAAGTGAAGTCATTTAAAGCCGCTCATTAAAATCCACTTGAGCAATTACAGTGGGGATCAGGATCATACGATCACTAACAAAGTAGAAGCTTGCCTCTGAAACTTCCATGTGATCTTACGGACTAGAAGTTGACTGGTCAGGCTTCACGGACATCAGCTAGCTGGATTTGCTAAACTCCATTAACTCCTCAAATTTCAGTGTCCTAGTTTTTTTCTGAGAAGAACTAGAGCAAAAAAGAAAAAGCTATGGTAAGGCAAATATACCATGACCTGTGGTAAGAATTGGCCTGAAGTTTTAGGCATAAAAGCTTAGTGTTGGTTCCATATATAGAGACACAATCTAGGTCAAGTACTTACTGAATGCTACATGTTAGTGCTTTGCTGGCTACTCTGGGGAAGGGCAAAAGAGGGATTGAATACTGTGAGAGGCTTCAATCTAGTTGGAAAGACTTAGACATGTGACGATTAAAGCCCAGGACAGTGTGCATCGCAGGGCTAAATCATGAGCACCAACTGCTAAAGAATGAGTGCCTTCTGTGTGACAGAGCACCGAGTAGCTGAGAGGCAGCCAATACTGGGGAACTGTGAGATGCTGACCAACAGGGTTCCCCACCCTTTAGTTGTTATTGGCACCAAGGATGAACTCACATCCAGAAATAGTATGTATATTTGATTCTCATTTATAAAGATAAAGACTTTTTATAATTTAAAGCACTGAGTTGTTTGTGTTGCCTGGAGTAAGAACTCCCAAGGAGCCCTGGCACTCCTTCCCTGCTTCAGTTATAAATTACATGCCTCAGGGGGCTCCTATTCTTTCTCTGGCTATAAGTACATGCCTTAAAGGACCGGATCTGGCAGCCCAGAACAGGTGACACAAAGTGTGAAAGGACAGCGTGGCAGAGAGCTCTGCCTCTGCCTGCCCTGGGAGCAGCATGCATCTTGATGCATCCTCATTGCCTGGGCTCTCCTCCCTAAATCTGGCCCCCAGACAACCTGTGCCCCCAGACCTTTTAGCTGTGCTGGATCCTTTCTGTCTTCCCTGGTCTCTGGATGCTACTTAACAGGCTGCTGAGGTTGACCTCCTGTTTCTAATTCTGTCTACTTCCCTTGATGGCCTTCATGGTTTCTCTGACCTGAGATACCAAGAGATCTTTCCTGTTGGTGGGACTCTGAGTCCTAAACACCACAGACCTCTGAATCCACTCTGCTCTAGGTCACTTCACTATGATGAACTGACATAGGAAGATAATTCTTTAAGAGATTGCCCTTCGGGGCACAGTGCTGGCATTCTGCTCTGCCCAGCCTTTAAATGAGGCTATTCATCAGGGTTCTGTCCTCAGCCCACTTCTCTTTTCACCCCTACCATTTGTTGGGTGAAAGTTATCTTCACTTTCTGAAGATAAACCATTGATGCTCTCCCTGGACAATCTTATTTACCGCTACAGCTTCCCACCTTCATCTCCTCTCTGCTGACCTCCCAAGTCCCTCTTCCAGGCTTCAGAGTATGTGCTGGTCGAGGAAGTCTGTGTAAGCCTTGAGCAGCAGTGTCAATGATCAAAGAGATAATGTGTAGCTCTCAGAATTGTTGGAAAACAAGACTCAGAGAATGTGCTGGAAGAAGGGGAGGCCAAAGCTAAGCTCAGCCGTAGTCCAGAGAGGTCCCCACTGCCACAAGCACTGGACCCTGCAGTTTGCACTATCAGTGTTGTTTGGAAAATGGGTGTTGTGGCTACCTTCAGAATGGATTCTCCAATGTCCTTGCTTCTTTGAGTCACTCATTCCTAATTTAAAGTCTCAGAAGGATGCATTTGACTGGTCAACCCTAGATCATGCGAACATATCCTTGTTAAAAGGAAGCTAGGAAAGTAAACATCTAGCCTTTTAAGATTTTGCACTGGGAGGTGGGCTGTCCCTTATCAGGAATCCTTCAATATGAAATTTCCCATCTATTCAAAGCAGGAGACACGAACAGTGGAAATGAATCAAGGAAAAAGGGAGAGAGTCAACTGAAAAGAAAAGATGAGAGGTCAAGTCCATCAAATTTCCTATCACTTCAGCCTTCTCTTTTAGACCTTGACTGTGGTGTGGTGCTTATTCTTACTGTTGAGATAGAGGTGTGGTAATAGCTTAGATGGTATCCAGTGGGCCATACCTTCTAGTGTACATCCATTGAACTTGGGATGGACTGGACCTCACTTTAACTATAGAATTTGGCAGAAATGACTTTGTGCTTATCATGGGACTACATCTTGGGAGGACTTGTCAGCTTCCACTTCTGTGCTTTGGGGAATCCTGAGCTGCCATATTAGATGTGTGGCTACTCTGTTGGAGAAACCACACAGAGAAAGGCCACAGGGAAAGGGAGAGGTTTCTAATACTAGAGAGACAAAGCACCCAACTGTCCCAGTGTTCCAGCTGCACCCATCTTCTAGCTGTCTCCATAAAGGCACCCATCACAGGCGAGAGCTAACCTGAATGTTCCAGTCCAATCAGACCCAGAGGACTATGCCCAGCTGATGTCAACTAGAGCAGAACTGCCCAGAGGAGCCCAGCGAGGGACCCAACATGGTTGTTGTTTAAAGTCACTGTTTGGACATGGTTTCTTACATAGCGATAGAGAACTGAAACAGGGGTCATTGATTGTGTGTGTGGTCTTGTTCAATTATTCATTTGACTGAATTCCACTTCCAGGCATTTAGTATGTTTTCCTGTGAGTTAATATTAGCCATTGAAAGCAGAACCCTTCTAGTTCACAACCAGTACAAGGCTTTGATTTTTTTTTTTAAAGATGGGCTCATTTGCCGGCCCTTATCAATATTAGAAGCACAGACAAGCACATACTTAAAACCATAAGCTTCAGGCTATGCATTGAACTGGCTAGAGTCCTCCTCATCTTTTCTCCATCAGACTCAGTGTAGCATAATTACCTTGGCCCAGGAAGGTAGTTGTTAAAGACCCTGAAGTAGAGTGATCTGAAATTCCTTTGGCAAGAAATACAGACAATGATAGGTAAGAGAAATGAAGTTTTAATTTGAAGAAATTTTATGAAATAAGGAAATAACAGAAACCCACAAAATCAAACAATGTCTCTCATCTTTGCAGATGCTGTCATTTGACTCACTGGCAGGAGGGAATAAACCCTGTGTTATGGTATCCCCCTTACCTAGAATCTAGTTGTTATTGAGAAGCAGCTCCCTGGCCAGGGACTATATTTCCCAGCACCCTCTGCATCTAGATGTGGCCACGTGACTAGTTCTCATCAATGGACTGTCAGTAGAAGTGACATCTGATGAGCCAAGGCTTTTCAGAGGTCATTCTACCTCTTCATGCTCTCCTTCCCATTGTACTAGCTGGATAGAAATGATTCCCAGGCCTTGGGATAGCAGAACTCCCAGATGGAAGAAAACTTGATGTCTGAGTCACAGCAAAGAGAGTCATTTGACAACTAGGAACACCCACTGTGAAGTGACATGAAAGAAAGAAATTTCTGTTGTGTTTGATCTTTTAAAAACTTGAGGTTTATTTGTTACAGCAGTTAGCATTCCCCTAATAAATATAGTTGTTTATTCATTTGAAAATTCAGTTATTTATTTATTTGTTTACTTTTAAAATTCCCATTTATTTATATATAAGAAAACATAAATTCACTTTCTACTTAGCAAGCAATATCAATTTGAGCATAATTTAAAGTATATAGGAAAGCTTTTTAAATAATGTCTTTGACTACTCAGCTCTTGAATTTGGAACATATTATATTTTAAATCTCTCATAGCAAATTTGAAGATAAAACAAGAATAAGTATTTCCTTTTTTTAAAATTAAATCTTTATTGTTCAGATTATTACAGTTGTTCCTCTTTCTCCTCTCCCTTCCCCCCGCTGCCCCATAGCTCCCCTCCACCCAGTTCCCACCCCACCCCCTGCCCTTACCACCGCCCCTCCCACTGTACTCATCCATAGGTGTATGATTTTTGTCCAGTCTCTTCCTGCACCCCCCACACCCCTTTCCCCCCAAGGATTGTCAGTCCACTCCCTTTCTATGCCCCTGATTCTATTATATTCACCAGTTTATTCTGTTCATCAGATTTTTTATTCACTTGATTTTTAGATTCACTTGTTGATAGATATGTATTTGTTGTTCATATTTTTTATCTTTACCTTTTTCTTCTTCTTCCTCTTCTTAAAGAATACCTTTCAGCATTTCATATAATTCTGGTTTGGTGGTGATGAACTCCTTTAGCTTTTTCTTATCTGTGAAGCTCTTTATCTGCCCTTCAATTCTGAATGATAGCTTTGCTGGGTAGAGTAATCTTGACTATAGGTTCTTGCTATTCATTACTTCGAATATTTCTTGCCACTCCTGTCTGGCCTGCATAGTTTCTGTTGAGAAATCAGCTGACAATCATATGGGTGCTCCCTTGTAGATAACTGTTTTTCTCTTGCTCCTTTTAATATTCTCTCTTTGTCTTTTGCTCTTGGCATTTTAATTATGATGTGCCTTGGTGTGGTCCTCTTTGGATTCCTTTTGTTTGGGGTTCTGTGTGCTTCCTGGGCTTGTAAGTCTATTTCTTTCACCAGGTGGGGAAGTTTTCTGTCATTATTTCTTCAAATAGGTTTTCAATATCTTGCTCTCTCTCTTCTTCTGGCACCCCCATAATTTGAATGTTGGTACGCTTGAAGTTGTCCCAGAGGCTCCTTACACTATCTTCATATTTTTGGATTCTTTTTTCTTTTTGCTTTTCCGGTTGGGTGCTTTTTGCTTCTTTGTATTTCAAATCTTTGACTTGATTCTTGCAATCCTCTAGTCTGCCTTTGGCCCTCTGTATATTATTTTTTATTTCAGTCAGTGCAAGCTTAATTTCTAGTTGGTCCTTTTTCATATCCTCAAGGGTCTCGCTAAATTTATCGGCCTTTTCTAGAAAATTCTTGAAAAACCTTATAACCGTGGTTTTGAACTCTGTATTCAGTCGTTTGCTTTCCTCCATTTCTGTCATTTGTGACCTGTTTCTTTATCTCCTCATTTTGCCTGCTTCCCTGAGTTGATAGAGTGGCATTGTGTGCTAGGTGTCCTATAGGGCCCAGTGGCTCAGCCTCCACAGTTACCTGAGGTAGACACTCTTGGTGCACCCCTTTGTGGGCTGTGTGCACAGTCTTGTTGTAGTCAAACCTTGATTGTTGTTGGTATCACTGGGAGGAATTGACCTCCAGGCCAATTGGCTGTCAGGATCAGCTGTGTCTACGCTGGGAGAACTTCTGTGCCTGAGATACCCTTATAAGGCAAGCCTTGCTTCACTGGGGCTTTGGTGCTCACTGAGTCTGCCCCCTGAGTGTGCCCCATATGGATCTGAGGAGTTGTAATCTGGATGGTCCTACTCTGATCCCTGAGTACACTGATTCTTGGATCTCCAAGGAGGTGCTAATTTAGCCTCTGCCTGAGGCCACTCATCAGGGGCTATGGAGAGATTTGCAGTTTTCTCTTCTTTGTTTGGGTTTTGGAGGTGCCCACATGAGGCCCAGCTGTGAAGCAATGCAAGCTGCTGTGGGGTCTTGGGCCTTCTTTTGTATGTTCTGGGCCTCTTTGACTCAGCTGCAGTTTGTTAGGTAAGTTTAGATTTCAAAGGACCAGGTCATTCATATGCAAAAGCCTCTGTGCACTGTTTGGGGTGGAGTCTCAGGGCAGAGCAAACAGCAATGGCTTCCTGTCAGCCCTGCCCTAAGAGGCCCCCGGGTCTCAGTGTCCCTCAGTAATCACTGCAAGCACCTCTGAGAGAAAGCTGCCCTCACGTTCTGCCCACTGCCAGACAGTCCAATTTCTCCTCATATGAGTCTGGGTCTCCAGAGTCTCGCCCAGAACTGGAGTTCAGAGTAGTCGGGAGCTTGTGTCTCCCTCCCGCTTGAAAAAGACAGTTGTGTACTCAGTTGCCAGCCCTCTGTACCTCTGTACTTTACTTCCGCAGCTCCTCTGATTCTCAGTGTGCTTTTCTCTTCCCTTCTAGTTGTAGAATTTCCACTTAGGCAGCCTTCCTGTGGTTCTGGATGATGTCCGTTTTGTCTTTTAGTTGTAGTTTTGAAGTGGTTGTGCGAGGCAGCAAGTTCAGGTGTTTACCTATGCCGCCATCTTAGTTTCTCCCCAGTTATTTATTTTTTACTGATGAGATCACTAGTTTTGAAATTGTGGAGGCGTCAATTACTTTTTCTTAGCTTTTGTCACATATATAAAAAATGGAGCTAACTCTATTATGTCATAAAATTGTTGTTATACTAAATGGATATTACAGCATCTCATGTATTGAACATTGCCATGTGCCAGACCCTATGTTAAACACTTTACATACCTTATCCCATTGAATCATCTCAATAGCCCTGTGAAGGAAGTTCTGTTAATATTTCTGTTTCACAGGCATGAAAATGGAAGCTTAGTGAGGCTAAGTACCCATCTGATGTTACACAGCTAGTAATGGCAGGTCAGGATTTCAACCAGGGCCACCTAACTTCAGAGGCCATGTGCCCAAGCACTCGGCTGCTCTGATTGGGACCAGCACAAAGCCTGACACACAATAAATGCACAATAAATATCTATTTTATTTTCCTTCCACTTTAAGAAAAGAAGCAATATAAAACATAAGTATAAATGTATGCTAAGTGCATACCACACACACACACACACACACACACACACACACACACACACACACACACAGCCTTACCTTTATTCATACTCCTATTCAGCTTGGTGTGTTTAAAGTAGAAGTAAACTAGACTTGTGTTCACTGTTACACAGCATAACAGGTCTTCTTAGCTGGAACTGTTAGTATTTTGTGCTTATAGCCCAATAGCAGCCACATGATTCAAAGGAGCAGTAGAAACACCGAAGAAATGAATCCCGAAATGATTAAAGCATTTTGGAGTTGCTTGTGCAACATTCATGTTATCGACCTGCTGGGTGAAAATTAACAGAAAACACACCCCAGGATGGACTTACTACAGGAAGGGCCGGAATGCTGGGTCCCTAAAGTCTTTCTCATTTAATTTAATATACCACATAGTTCTTGAAACAAACTAGGTTAACACATTCAGTCAGAGGCATATCTTAGAAATAGACTGACCTCTATATGCAGCATTTTATACACCTGAAGTACTTTTTTAAAAAAACTTATAAACCATAATAGGACTGCTAGTGCTTCCTCTAAAGTCATATCAGCGATTATTAGATTGTCTACAGAACCAAGCTCGGAGTGCAAATTTTGCAAAAGGTGCAGCAATTTGCTTCATTCTAATTGCTACCCCAAGAGCAATTTGTCTTCTGGGCTACGGAGCTGCTGAACCACTTTCTTCTTTCGCTTGAAGTTTCATCAAGGCAATATGCTTAATCAATGTTTGCTGATGTTTATGGTCTAATGCTTCCTGACAGCAGGTGCAAAAAAAAGAGTAAATTCCCATCTGCATCAACATCTTCCTTAACGCCCCCAGCATGCTGTTTTGCTGTAATTTTAGTAGACAGGCGATTTTTCATGGCACCTTCATGAGTGGCGTTGCCCTGTAGCTGGCTCCCTTTCCCTACCTGCTGTTCTCAGAAGCTGTGCTTTTGTTTGCACCACTGCGGGCAGCTCCTCTCAGGCTGTCTGCTTGGCTTGTGGATGAACTCTCTTCAGTGTTCAGTTTCTACACTCTGGTCCAGGAAATGGACCCTATTCCTCAGTAATTTAGAAGTTGTTGTTAATCCATCAGTTAGGCCAAGCCTGACACGGGCTATGGAGTTGCACCTTTTGGTTATCAGCAGAGATCCTAAAATAGCTTCATTGACCCAAAGGATCTATTTCCAACCATCTACAATGGACAGGAATTTAACCGGGGGAAGTCAATTACCCTTAATGATAGTCACTTGGCTAATTAACCATCCAGGCCCTGGAAATGTGCATCTCACTACAGTTTTCTCCTCATTATTTGTTTACTGATGCAAAAGACGTGGCTCACCTTTCTGCTCCCCATTAGGGAAGGGTAGTTTGTAAACGGAAGACAGCAGTCAAGGCTCCAGGCGGGCTTTTCTTTTTTCCCCTGTGGCTTCTTCACTTCAGTTCATCTTAGATTCCTTCAGGCAAAGGGAACAGTTTATCATCCCTTTCACTGAGGAGGGAAGAAAAGGAGGAGGGCCTGGCTTCCTGGAGAAATTCCTGTTGACCCCTGTGGGTTATCAGTATTTCCATGTAAATTCCTGACCCGCTCATGTGCAGTGTTGTGCTAAAATCACGTGAGCTCCAATGCAGATCTTAAATTTTAAAAATTATACAAAGTTAAGGCACTATTTAATTTTGTAGAGCTAAAATTTTGCACCATACCTGGACAGCAGGCTTCTTTGAATGTCAGGCAGCCCAAATAAAGGCCACAGAACTAAACCACCACATTCAAAGACTTTTATTTTGCTTGCTCTTAAGATGAGGAAAATAAACACCTGCCATCATCAGAAACCTTTAAAGACTTGGTGAGGATATAATACACATTTAAAAGTGTAACTGAGTGGTGAATACATCATGTTTTTACTAATGCGCTTTCCTCCTACCACCCATTATTTCTAAAACACTGCATGAAAATCTTGCTGAATCAGCTTAAAAAATAAGAAACAAATAAAAGAAAATGGGATGGGACTCAGGCCCCTGAAGTGGGGGGGGTGTTGAGAGGGGGTTCAAAGGCCAGACATAAGAAGACAAGCTAGAGAGAATGAAACAAAGCCCATGAGAGAAATCTCAAAACAAGATGCATCAGAACCAATAGAAATTCAAGATCAATTGTGTCAGCAGATCAAAGACCAGACCTAGCCTGGTGAAGGGCATTAACGATCATCAGGGGAGATGCATCCTACTTCCCAGAGTGAAACAGACACTTTGCTTCTTTATGGTGATCAGGCAGGCTTTTGAGGAGATAACAAAACTGAGCAAAGCAGGTACACTTACCCATAGACTGGGGTTAGAAATGGAGGGAAAGGTATATTAGCTGTGTAAAAGGTGTTAGAGCTCCGGTACTAGAGATCTTAGAGGCTAGGGTTCGCGGTTCCATCAGAGGAGCTGTTCTGCCCAACAGGATCTATCTCCCATTGGCAAGTACTGTGCAGAAGATTTCCTCTGACTGTGCTTCATTGAATAACCCTGGCTGCTTATCTGGCAGATAAGCAAGAAACCTGTTCCTCCATTTTAATTTAGCAGACTTAAATAAATGTACTGTTGGCAGAGAATCAAGACAGTGGAGTAATGGTAACAGTCATGGTAGAAAGACTTGGCAAAGGCAACTGCACAGATTTGTCCAGACTCTATTTAGAGACCTGCATGAGATGAGGGTGATAGACTGCCAGTACTCTGCCTCACTGCCCGGAGTCTATATTCATCTCAGTACTGGAACATTAAAACAATGCTCAAAATGAACACTACTGTTCATGCAGTATGGATGTTTGGCATACCTGGCAAAGTCAAAAACTTACCCAAGTCTGACTATAAAATGGATGTCAGTTCTCTCTTACCTCGATAAGACAAGGGCCCATATCCCTGATGGCCCACAGTCAACAGTAAAATAATCCTTGATTTCTAAGGAACGGAATGGTGTAAACAGAGTTAAAACATCATGAACAACAAGTGGGATTAAGCAGGTGATCCAAAACACAAATGAACTGTCATATAGTGGTTATCAACAAGGAGAATAAAGGACAATCAGACAGTTTATCTGTTAAGTGAGTATTTTTGTAAGCTCTGTAATGATTATTATTGGAAAGTAAGTGATCACCGGGGTAAAGGAGAAAACTGAGCCACAGAGGGGTAAGATCAGCCAATCTGCTCTACAGAATGGGTAGGTGTGTCTGGGCTAATGATCCGGTTTCTGACCTAATTGTAACATAGTGCCGCACTCCTGCTGAGTACATGCAGTATTAGGATTTTTTTTTTTTTTTTTACAGAGATAGTCCCAATAAGTCCACCAATAGATTTATGTGGATAATTATCTCCATGAGACTGAGCTAGTCCTTCTCCAACCCCTCCAAATATCTATCAGTTAATAAAGTTTAGGCAGAAGATGGTTGAGAAATCTTAAAATCTGAGACTAAACTTGGGCTCCCTTAACTTCTTTGGCTTGAACAAAAAAAGAAGAGTGAGTCATCACTTAGAATAATTTCTTCAATAGAGAATGTGTAACATCCACAGCAATCATCTAGCACCCTTCTTACTTGTTGAATGAGGATTCAAAAGAGAGAATAAATGAATAAATGAGCTAATTTATTTTCAAAGTATTTATAAAATCTCCCAATCTGAGTGTAGACTCATCTATTGCTCCATGAAATACTTTACATTTTTTGCTTTGTATATTTTAACACTGTATTATTATATGCAGGCTTTTAAATAATTTTTCTTTTGGATGAATTGAACATTTTATCATTATAAAGTGAATGTCTTTATTCTTAATAATGCTTTTTGCCTTAAATTTTACTTTATCTGATATTAAAAATTCAGTTTTTAAAAAATTATGGTTAATGTTTAGATGCTATATATTTTTCTATTGTTTTAGTTTCAATCTTTCTATATCTTTATATTTTTTAATGTTATCTCTCATAAGCATCCAATGTGTGTTTTTTGGTTTTTTGGTTTTTGTTTTTTAAATCTTGGCTAGTGATCTTTGTCACTGAGACATTTGGTTCATTTAATGTAATTGCTGGTATATTGAGATTTAAATCTACCATTTTATATTCTTTCTATTCCCATCTTTCTTGCTACTTTTGGCATTGAGTAGTTTTCATTATTCCATGTCTCACCGACCTCCTACCTTGGGAGCTATTCTGATTATCCATTGTTACATAACAAATCACCCCAAACATAATAATTTATAATAATAATTTTAGTTTGGTCATAATTTTGTTAGTCAGGGACTCAGGAAAGACTTAGCTGGGCAGCTCATTTCTAATTCATGTGATATGGCTATAGGATCAACTTATAAGATGACTTCTTTTTTTTAAAAGTATTATTATTTTTTTATTGTTTGAGGTAATACAAATAGTAGTACATATGTTTCCTTTTTCCCCCCCATTGACCTCCCCCCTGGCCTCCCCTACCCCCCAGTACATGCCTTCACCCGCCCCCTCACCCCCCAGTGTCTTGTATCCATTGGTTATGCTTATATGCATGCATACAAGTCCTTCGGTTGATCTCTTGCAGCCCCCCCAGCCCAACCTCCCCTGCCTTCCCACTGTAGTTTGACAGTCTGTTCAATGCTTCTTTGCCTCTGTATCTATTTCCCCCCCATTTCTTGAGTCATATATCCAATGCCATGGGACCCCTTTCCTTCCTTCCTTCCTTCCTTCCTTCCTTCCTTCCTTCCTTCCTTCCTTCCTTCCTTCCTTCCTTCCTTCCTTCTTTCTTTCTTTCTTTCTTTCTTTCTTTCTTTCTTTCTTTCTTTCTTTCTTTCTTTCTTTCTTCAAAGAAAAATGGGTTCTCATTCTTTAGTCTCTTCACTTTGCTTGTGCTTCTACAGCATAATTGTTCAGGATAATCTCACTTCCTACATGAAGACTGATTCTAGGTGGAAGCTGTCAGGCTAGTTCACAGCTTTCCTGGAATTGACACATTATCATTTCTGTCATATCCTACTAGTCAAAGGAGTCACAAGCCCACCCAGATTCAAGGTAGTGGAGAAGTAGAGCTATGTTATGATTATACACCGTTTTAGAGAAGAGAAGTAGAGCCTATCACGTATGAGAGGAAGGACAGGGTCACACTATCAAAAAAAATCATGTGGTAAGACAGATATTGCTGTGGCCATCATTAGAAAATACAATTTTCTACAGAATATACATTATACACAGGTTTAAATGTTTTACTGCTTTTGTTTGTTTTAGTGCTTACTCAGAAATGAAAACATATATACTGACTTATATGGTTAAGAAATTAATGCATTTATTTCTTCTTAGCAAATGAAAAGAACTTAGAGCACTTTAAATCCCTCCATTCTTACATATATGCTATTATTGTCATGTATTTTTAATTCTATATTAAGATGTGTGGCTACTCTAGTCTACTTTTATTCCTAAGGTGTAGCCCTTAGAAGTTCCAACCAAAAGCAGGCGAGTTCACCAGAGTTTCCTCTCCGTGGAGGGTCTTAGACTCTAACTTTTATTACCTTGGAAAGGCTGACAAAAATCTATATTTAATCTCTCCATCTCTCAGATGATTCTTTAAGTGCCAGATGCTCCTAGGGGAAACACAGTTTTAAATACTGAGCTGTTTTTTCTTCTTTTCTTGTATCTTTGTCCCGCAATTTTTCATGGTCTTATTAGGTCCTCTATGCTCTCTAAGTTCCTCAAAAAGAGGGTTGTTTTGCAACTCAGTCCAATACTAACCAGAGCAGGAGTTCTATTCTCAAAATATTTAACTTAATATTTATAAAATAAACTGAATTTTATTTCATCTTCACTAGAACTGGAATTGATTCAGAAAAAATACTAATAATAATGAAGAATTTTCCAGCTCCAAGTTACTTTTTAAACATGATAGAATGTGTCTTAATTTTCACAAAATTTAAAGCAACCAAAAAGTGTTAAATAATAAATGGACTGACTCATTTTAAGTTCCATACCATTGACACTCACCCATGTAAAATCTTCATTACAAAATAAGCCTACTTTTCAAAATGAACTTTTATGCTTGAAGATAGAAGCAGAAAGTCAGTTTCCCAATCCAGAAAAGATAAATTCAGCACTGCCAATGTAATGGGCAATAGTTGATAATTGTTTGTGATGTTCACAGGCCAAGTTAATAGCAAGATCCAAAGAATACAATTTACTGTATGTAATCCATATATATAAAAGCCTAATATGCAAATTGTCTCCTCGGGATTCGACTGGGAGACTGGGAGTTTAATCGCTTGCTATGACATGTGATGACCACCAGGGGGTGGTGTGGAATGAAGGGAGGCCCCAGCCACAGACAAAAGGCCCCGATCAGCCCTAATCACTGTCCAGGCCTAGGGACCCTACCTGTGCATGAATTTCATGCACTGAGCCTCTAGTCTATAACAATTATTGAGCAACACCTGACTCTAAGACAGTATAGGCGTATCTCATATTGCACTTTGCTTTATTACAACTTGTAGTGATTACATTTTTATTTATTTATTTATTTTTTACAAATTGAAGGTTTGTGTCAATCCTGCATTGAGCAAGTCTATTAGTGCCATTTTCCCAGCAGGCTTAGATGATGATTAGAATTTTAAGCAATAAAGTATTTTTTAATTCAGGTATCTATATATTTTTTAGACATAATGCTATTGCACATTTAACAGCCTACCGTATAATATAAACATACTTTTATACGCATTGGGGAACCAAAATTTATGTGAGTTGCTTTACTGTGATATTCACTTTATTGAAGTGGTCTGGAGCCAGGCTTGTAATAGCTTCAAGGTAGGCCTCTATTCTAAGTCTCACAGGAGTAATTATCTATTATCCAAATCAGATTGCTACCTGACATAAAGTTTTATATTACTTGTTATATCTAAAGTACAATAAGACAAAAGTGTGATGACTGTCATAGCAGGCAAATGCCCCAATGAAACAAAAAGGAAGCCTAATAAAAGACTCATAAATACCTGAAAACTTGATATATAATGAGGTCACATCTAAGTAATTTTGGGACTAATTGCTTTCTGTTTGAAAAATGAAAATTGATCTTCCACATCAAGTAGAGTAAAAACCTGTGTAAAAGGTAAAGTTATAAAGTTAATGGAAGAAAATGGTGGAGAATATCATTGTCACCCTGAATAAGAATTTCTTAACTCAAAAAAACACAAAGCATTAAAGGAAAAAAAGATGAGTTTACATAAATATTAAAGATTGCCTAATAACAAAGGGAACCATGATTAAAGTTAACAGATGAGTAACCTTCTGAGAAAATATACTTAAACATCTATAACAGAATACATAGTGGTCACAGCGTATTAGCATCTCTAAGAGGATTTCCTGGACTTCCTGTCCAAAATACTACTGCCTCCTTACTATTTATTCCCTTAACTTACTTTATTTTTCTTCATAACACTTATCAAAACCCAACATTATTTGATTATTTGTTCAATGTTCTTTTCCTGAATATATTCTAAGCTCTATGAAATCAGGACTTTTTTTCTGTTTTGTTTACTTTTCTGTCTTAGTACCTAGAACGGTAAATGCTCAATAAAAATTTGTTAAGTGAATGAATGAATAAAAGAACTGCAAATGAACATAAAAAACAGCAGAATCCCATAGAAGAGCATCAAAGGAGATGAGTAGGCAATTACCAGAAAGAGAAAACTTAATGGCTAATCCTATATAATAAAAGACTAATATGCAAATTGTCCCCTCGGGAGTTCTACTGACCAGGAGTTCTACCACTTGCTGTGACATGTGCTGACCATCAGCGGGTGGCCCAGAATGAAGGAAGGCCCCAATCGGCCCTGATTGCTGGCCAGGCCTAGGGACCCTACCCGTGCACGTATTTTGTGCGCTGGGCCTCTAGTAAATACTTAAAGACATGGTTAATCTCACATCAGAAGGGTATAAATGAAAAAAGTATGAAATAACATTCTTTGTCTATCAGACTGGCAAAAATTTGATAGTCAGAAAACTGGGGAAGTGGAAACCTTCAAGCCCTGCTGGTGGAGTGTAAATTGGTACAGCCATTCTAGACAGCCATCTGAAAGTAGTAAGTGAAATTAAGTATGCATGTATCCTACAACTCCATGACCCCACTCCTGGATGTATACCCAAATAACTCCCACACTGATCCAAAAAAGGAAATGTCTGTAGATATCCATTAAAGCGTTGTTTGTGGTTGCAAAGAGTAGGAAACATCCTTTATGTCCTTCACTAGAGAACTTGATCACTCTAGTATGTTACATGCATACAATGAAATATGCAACAGTCAGACTAAAAAACTAAACTTACACATAGCTTCCAGAGACTGCTATTCAAATGGCTGATGGTCCCTCCATCCATCTTCAAAGCCAATAGCATAGCATCTTCAAAACTCATTTTGCATCCCAAAACCCATGTTCCTCTCTCTAGTCATGGAAAGAGTTTTTATTTTCTTTTTCCTCATTAAAATATAGTGATAGAATATTTAAAACTCTTCATGTGTGTGGCTTGAGTGGTATCATCAATGTTTTTGTAAATACTTTACTATGTTTTCCTATTGAGCTTAATTCCAACAACTTTATACTTTAATAAAACATTCTAAACATTGCCAAAAATCCTCAACAGTTATCTAAAAGCAGGTAGACAAAATCAGACAAAATAAGTGATTCTCTGTTGATTACATATTTCCTCTGAGTCTGTGGCTCTTGATAGGAAAATATCCCTCCACCTAAAAAAAAAAAAAAAAAGGCTTCTCCCCCTAGCAATTTTGGGATCCTAAAAACCACCAGGTCTAATCAGCTTGCTTACATACTTATTTTAATTTGAGGAGAATCATTTTCATTTGCAGTCTCTGGTCAGTATTAGATGCTGTTCAATATCTACTTTGGGAAATTAGTGTTGTTCCCAGGTCTTAATTTGCATCCTATCTTTAATATTGGATGGCATTTACTAGATAAGTGCTTCTCCAACTGGGAATCTTGTTAAAATGCAGATTTGGATTCAGTAGGTTTGGGAAGAACCTGAGATTCTGTATTTTGACAAACTCCCAGATGTGGCCAACACTATGGACCCTCAGACCACACTTTGGGTAGCAAGGCTCACCTGGAACACCTGTGCAAGTGGTTATTCTTAGGGTATCTGAGAGCTTACCCTGGGCCCCGTACAATTCTTGGATCCACACATTTAGCAAAAGGTTGATGAGAAGACAGCTGCACTTTGTGGTATTGCAAGGGCTTGCTCCTCAGTGCCATCATGGAGAAAGGTGAATATGGTCCTCCAAAAAGCTCAATCCTGTGGGGTCCTAAGGCTGCTCACATCTGAGTCGCGTTTAATAACATTATGTTGATAGTTTGAAATCAGCCTTGGTGGTAATATTTACACCATGGAAATTGGCAACTGCTACACATCAGGGCTTTTCCTCCCAAGCATACCACTCTGACCCCAGTGCTCAGCAGGGAGACTCTGCAGGTCCCTTTGAAGGACTGATCCAAGGATGGAAATATAAGTCCCAACCATGGTTTCTGGTTGGGATAAGAGTCTAATTATAGAAGAGGGAATCCAAGATGGTGGCATAGGTAAACACCTAAACTGCTGCCTTGCACAACAATTTCAAAACTGCAACTAAAAGACAAAACGTATATCACCCAGAACCACAGGAAAGCTGGCTGAGTGGAAGTTCTACAACTAGAAGGAAAGAGAAAAGAGCATTGAGATGTGCACAAGCGCTGAAAAGCTGAGGTACGGAGGCGCGGGATCTGGGTTGGCAGCAGGCGTTGCTTTTTTCAACCCAAAGGGAGACAAGCCCCTGATTACTCTGAAATCCAGTTTCTGGGGAGACGTGAGGGACCCAAACTCCTACAGGGAGAAGCTGGATTGTCTGCCACCGGGTCGGAAAGTGAGAGGGGTCTGCTTGCAGAGCTGCGCACAAGAATAATTGTTTACTGCACTGGGGCACGGGACGCAGTCTGAGACACAGAGCCGGCTAACTAGCAGCCATTGCTGTTTGCCATGCCCTAGCCTAGTGACGCCCTGAGACCCCACCCCACACATCCTACAAACCCACCCAAGCTCCAAGCAGCAGTGTTAGCATAAGAAAGGCCTGCCCTATGGCAGCTTAACCTAACAAACTTGCAGCCTGGATCAGACAGCTCCAAAACCTCCAAACCCCAAGCAAAGAGGAGAAAACTGTAGCTCTTGCTGTAGCTCCTGCTGGGTGGACTCAGACAATAGCTGACCTGCACCCCATTGGAGATCCAGAAGCCAGTATACCTAGTGGTCAGTGTGAGAAACCAGATTTCAAACTCCTCATATCCATAAGTGACACATTCAAGAGGCAGACTCAGTGAGCACCAAAGCCCCACTGAAACAAGTCCTGCACCATAAGCGTGTCTCCAGCACAGCAGTTCTTATAGACACTGTGAGTCCTCACAGCTGATTGGCCTGGAGGTCAATTCCACCCAGCATACCAACAGCAATTAAGGCTTAACTACACCAAGACTTTGCACTCAGCCCACAAAGGGGTGTACCAAGAGCATCCACATCAGGTGATTGGGGAGGCTGAGCTACTGCCCCCTATAGGTCACCTACCACACAAAGCCACTCCATGAACACAGGGAAGCAGCCAAAATGCGGAAACAAACATGTCACGAATGAAAGAAACGGAGGAAAGCAAACTACTGGACGACATAGAGTTCAGAACCACATTTATAAGGTTACTCAAGAATCTTCTAAAAACCACCGAGAAACTTGATGACACTTCTGAGGAGCTTAGTGAGACCTTCAAGGACCTTAATGAGAATGCCAAAAAAATGGAAAAGGACCAGTCAGAAATGAAGCATACATTGTCTAAAATAAAGAATATACAGAAACTCAACTGTAGATCAACGTACCCGAAGAATCAAACTAAAGATCTGAAATATGAGGAAACAAAAAACACCCAACCAGAAAAACAAAAAGAAAAAAGAATCCAAAAATATGAAGATAGTGTAAGGAGCCTCTGGGACAACTTCAAGCATACCAACATCTAAATTTTGGGGGTGCCAGAAGAAGGGAGAGAGCAAAATACTGAAAACCTA
Source organism: Corynorhinus townsendii (assembly GCA_026230045.1). NCBI lineage: Eukaryota > Metazoa > Chordata > Mammalia > Chiroptera > Vespertilionidae > Corynorhinus > Corynorhinus townsendii. The sequence continues at coordinate 8,496,043 of JAPDVU010000012.1, forward strand.
TTAGAAGAAATAATGACAGAAAACTTTCCCTACCTGGTAAAAGAAATAGACTTACAAGTTCAGGAAGTGCACAGAACCCCAAACAAAAGGAATCCAAAGAGGACCACACCAAGACACATTATAATTAAAATGCCAAGGGCAAAAGACAAGGAGAGAATCTTGAAAGCAGCAAGAGAAAAACGGTTAGTTACCTACAAGGGAGTACCCATACGACTGTCAGCTGATTTCTCAGCAGAAACTATGCAGGCCAGAAGGGAGTGGCAAGAAATATTCAAAGTGATGAACAGCAAGAACCTACAACCAAGATTACTCTACCCAGCAAAGCTATCATTCAGAGTTGAAGGTCAGATAAAGAGCTTCACAGACAAGAAAAAGCTGAAGGAGTTCATCGCCACCAAACCAGGATTACATGAAATGCTGAAGGGTATTCTTTAAGAAGAGGAAGAAGAAGAAAAAGGTAAAGATAAAAATTATGAACAACAAAATGACATCAAATACATACCTACCAACAAGTGAATCTAAAAATCAAGTAAATAAAAAATCTGAAGAACAGAATGGACTGGTGAATATAATAGAATCAAGGACATAGAAAGGGAGTGGACTGACAATTCTCAGGGGGAAGCGGGTGTGAGTGGTGCGGGAAGAGATTGGATAAAAATCTTACTCCTATGGATGAAGACAGTGGCAGGGGGTAAGGGCATGGGGTAGGGTGGGGTGGGGAATCAGGTGGAGGGGAGCTATAGGGGGAAAACAAAAAGAGGAACACCTGTAATCTGAACAATAAAGATTTATTTTTAAAAAAAGAGTCTAATTATAGAGAGAACACATAGTAATTGGTCCACCTAGAAGGATATGACAGAAAAAGAGAGAGTGTTACATGGGAAAATAGGAAATAGGGCTTTAAGAATACAGCTAATTTCCCCTACATCCACGTTCCTCTCTCTAGTCATATACAGGCCAACATTAAAAGAACATTATGCCTGCAGTGAGGGGTCTGTAGTTGACGCTGATGAACACTTAGGAGCAAATATATCATTTTAAGTATTCACAGAAATTAAAAACAGGGAAGAAAAAATAAAGAAAATATATTATTTAAAACAGGAACACTTTCATTAAAGAATTAGTAAGTCTTTAGTTAGCTTGGAGCACAGCGGAATCCGTGCAGTGACTAGGGAGCTGAGTTCCTATTAAGAGACCACTATATTGGCTTATTTAATGGCTCTAGAGAAGTTCTGTACATTTTTTTTGGCCATAATTTCCTAACATGTAAAATATGGGAGGCTGTTTTCCAAGTTATTTCTATGATTATCTCAGGGCAGTGGGATTATGGATGATACTAATTTATTTTATATGCTAATATATATCAATACATATATTAATACCCTATATTTTAAAAATGAAGATATATTATAAAAAGAATAACAAACACACACATACATTTATATTTTTTGTTTCCTGTGTTTAAGCCTGTCACTTTCAACACTGCAAGACCTCAGAGTTATAAGACAACGTATATAGAAAAGAGAATTAAGGGATGAATTTGATTGTCCTTCAGTGTTGTTGTAGAACTTCATATCTGAAATGCATTTGGAATGCATCTACTAAATAAGACTTCTCACAGTTCCAACAGGCTTCCCTTAGATGATGCACTGAAGTTTCAGGGTGAGCCGATTCGTGGTGTCTGTTGAAAGTGAAGTTTTCCTATCTCACTGTCCAGTACTTCGTTCCTGGTTTATGCTGCTGCTTGCAGTCCTTAAAATCCTGTGACTTGCACGGGGACGGGGCTTGCCAGCTGGATCCAGGGTTACAGCAAACTAAGTATTGACATCACCAGGCCAAACACAGAGCCAAGGAAATGAACATGCCTGATATATGTGTGTCCTAATTTACTTTGGAACCTATTCCGTGGCTCACAAGAAGTCCGTTGTACTTTTTCCATTTTGCATCCCAAAACCCACATACTGGCCAAAGGCTGGAGTGTTATACATGGTGAGGAAGGACAGGAAAACCCGCCACATCCTATGTACTTTGAGCCGTCTGATTAGGGAGAGATTATATATTTGGTGTTATGTTTTGAATATTTTAACTCCAGGATTTCCATCCTTGACTGTGTGACTTCACCTGGCTATAATTTGCATTTTACTGAAAGAGTCCACAGAGCACTAACCCCTTTGGAGACATTACCTCATCAATCCTCCCTGTGGTCCTTTGGGAGACATGGGGTCAGGCGTTTTGGGGAAGAGAAAGCAGAAAGCAGCCTTTTCAAAAAGAAACTCAGCTCAGAGATGTGGGCTCCAACTCAGAAAGGAACGTGGGCTCCTGAGCCCATTGTGAGACACCAATAGGAGGGTAACTCCTTCATTTCAGTTCACCCCCTGTTTCTGATCTACACAGTAGGTCCAAGGTACTTTCTGGTGGGAATTCTATTCTTTGTCTTCCTCTTTCCCCACAATTTCTTTCACTCCCCAGTGTATCCCAATGATTTTTTGACTTTAGCTCAAACATATGAACTGTCTTATTTGGTCCCCTAAATGTCAAACTCTGATGTTTAAGCTCTTTGTCCAAATTGTAAACTTTTAGTCACAGAGATGGTATTTCATGATTTGTGCCATTACGCAGAGCACGGGCCTGGCAGAGCACAGCTCATGCCCATCTTGATCCACTTCATCCTTCTCTATCCCTTTGCCTAGCATCATTTTCCTAATCTCTGCTTACTGCTAAGCGTGTCTTCCCTATTTGAATGCAAGCTCCTTAAAGGCAGGAACTTTTTCTGTTTTGTTCATTGCTGCCTCCCAAGTGCCTACGATAGGGCCTGGCACATAGGAGACCCTCAGTAAGAATTCATTGAAGAAAATAATTAATGTTTATAGGAAAAATTCAGTAAATGCCTGGATATATCTTTTTGTTATTACTGATTGTTGAGGCTGGTTCTCCAATTATTCTTCTCTGTTTCTTTTTTCTTCTTCTTCAAGTGACCAGAGAGCACAATTGATGACTTTTGGGTTTACAGAGATGATGAGTTCATACTAAATGGCTTAAGAAAATGTACCAACTAATAGTGGGTCCAGGGAGGGTGGCACTGAAATGCAAATAAAGACTAGAGTGCGTGGCATTTCCTTAGACTTGGCACAAGCAGGGTTCTAGATGGGGAACCTGGCATGTGGCAAGATGAAATAGTCTACTCAAAAGTGCACAGCTAACTGATGTCTGAGCTGCCTTCTAGTGGGTGCAGAGTCATCTTTATGAAGTATTTACTTAAAATAGATCTACTGGGACTCACATTGACTAAGCTTCCATGGCTTCTCAGAATCCCAAGAGTACCTGAGCTAGATTTACAGTCAGTGATCACAGAGAATCACAGCATTTTGTACAGATTCTGGTCACAGTTGCTTAAACCGGGTTATACCTGGGTTTAGATATGTGAAGGAAACATTTCAGGGAGACAAAGTCTCTAATATCACAGAGCACGGAGGTACAAACCCACCTGTTCCAGTAGATACTGGGATTGCCAGGGCCTGTGCGTCCACAAATCATCACCATGGCCAGTGTTCTTTAGGACCCATACTTGGTAGCTCTCTTTCGAAAAGCTGAGCAGGGATAGAATCAGACACTTACCACCAAGCAGACAGGAGTGCTGCTTCTTGATAAGGAGTAAGGCAGGAACACTGTGCACTTCGCCCAAGTGCACTCTAAACTAAGGTCAATGCTCTCCTTCTCGACTAGGACTCGTGGTAATGCCTGCTTGTGGACGGCTTTCTGGCCTCATCTCCTCTGAGGCTGGGCATGGGGACATAAAGGAACACTGGAGAGAATCCAAGAGGTTTAGAGACAAATGAAAAACTTCGTTCCAACAACTTGAATCAAGTTAATACTCTTTGTGGGTACGGTATTATGGACATATTAACTTTGACATTGTAAGTCCATTCAGGAATAGACTACTTAGCGATATGTCTTTCTAGTGGAAAGAAAGATAATGGCAAGGTACTGCTCATACTACCTGTATGTTAGCCTTTCTCTCTCCTCTGTATTCACTCTTTAATCCATCCTTTTCTCTTGATCCCACCTTCTTTGCCTTTTCCTCCTCCCTCCTTCTTGCCTTCCTTCCTCCCTTTTCCCTCTTTCTTGCCTGGGTCTTAGGTCTGCTAGGGTCACTCATAGTCATCTTAGTTGTCTCACCAACAGGCAGGACTGAAATAAGTTCCTGGCCTCTCCACTAACATAGTTGTCAAGATATTCTTCAATGTGGTAATTTATCTTTATTCAAAGAAAGAGAATATTCAAGGCTGTTGTTTCTGTAAAAAATTACCATAAACTCAATGGTTTAAAACAACACAAATTTATTATCTTATTTTTGGAAGTAAAGAAGCCCTAAAAAGCAATCAGCAGGGTTGAGTTCCTTCTGGAGAATCCATTCTCTTGCCTTTTCTAGCTTTCAGAGGCCGTCTGCATCCCAATGGCTGATGGTCACTCCATCCATTTTCAAAGCCAATAGCATAACATCTTCAAATCTCCCTCTCTCTCTCTCTCTCTCTCTCTCTCTCTCTCTCTCTCTCTCTCTCTCTCTCTCTCACACACACACACACACACACACACACACACACACACCCTCTGCATTAATCATAATATCTCCTTTTCCAGCTCCAACCCCCCTGCCCCATTCTTATACAGACCTTTGTGATTACAGTGGGACTACTTGGATAATTCAGGATAATCTCCCATGTCAAGCTCCTTAGCTTAATCACACATGAAAAGTCTCTTTTGCCATTTCACATAGACATCTTTGGGAGCCGTTATTCTCTCTACCATAGCCGGGAAGCCAGTGATCCCAGAAGTAAGTTACTGGCTTGAACATTCCCCTTCAAAGGACAAACAGCTTGAGGACCTCTTGTGGGAAGGAACTCAGTTTCCAAAAATAAAACTAACAAAACACAGGCAGGGTCTTGCCTAGAGAGAGGATTTTAGTTGCTTCTGGGTGAGTTTCAGTCTCACGGTGGTTTGTTTTGGGGAAAGCTGTGGCAGCAGCGTGGTCAAGCAGATCTTCAGAATAAACCAGACTCAGGGTTTGAAGTTCAGCTCTGGCACTTGGGATGGGACCTTGGGTATATTTGCTTAATTAGAAGCAAATCTCTGTTTGCTTAACTATAACATGGGGGTGATAATTCTTCCCTCACAGAGTTGGAAGACTGAAAAAAAATGTTGTATCTAATATGCCTACTATTGTGCCTGGCACATAGAGGATGCTTCATAAACATTATTTCTTTCACCCTTTTCTTAGTGATTAGACTAAAGATCAAGAATGTAAATGACAGGGTGGCCAAAAATGATTAGGTTGAGAGTATCAAACAGATTTTGGGCAATGTAGTTTAAAACAAACTCAGAGGATTTACCCACACAATCCAATGGGAACTGACAAAATCTATTTCTTCTCATCTAGCTTTAGTCTAATTACATTTTATGTCTCTAAATTGAAGGAGGATGTGTAACGGAAGGCTTAACCTGTCTCATGCCTATGCCTGAAGAATTGTAGAAACCAAAGAGAATTTTGGTCATTTTCAAATTAGACAGAAACATATTCTTTAAGGACTCAGTGGGTCTTTAGGTACCACCCAGAATATCCTCCCAGTAAATGTCAGCATATTTTACTTGTCTTTGCTTAAATACTTCCCACAATGAAAAGTTCACCATGTTTTGAAGTAATTCATTGCATTATTAGCTTGTTCTAATTAGAAAGTTCCTCCTTATTTTAAGCCAGGAAACTGATTTCTTAAGGTTTCTACTTTTGATTTTAATTTTGTCCTCTAAACTTATAAAAACCTAATATAATTTTCATAACAATTCTACAGATACGCCTACCTTGAGTCCCCCTCCCCTCCCCTCTCCTCCCTCCCTCCCTCCCTTCCTTCCTTCCTGTCTTTTCTAAATTAGAATTGCAAAGTTTCTCCAACCATTTGTTATTTACCACTCTTTTCAGATCTTTCCAAATCTTCAAGTTGTTGTTCTTTTACTGCACTCTAGTTTATCAATGTTTCCCATAAAAGGAGTCACCCAGAACTACACAGAATAGTCCAGATGTGCTTGGATTCATGCACGGTATGTTGAGACTTATTTTTCTGTTGGATCTGGATTCTATTGCCATAGATGAAGTCTGGTTTCACCAGTTTTCTAAAATGTAATCTCATAACACTGGCATTTGGCTTATTCTGAGCTTACAGTCCATCAAATCAGTTTGTAAACAACCGTTGTTTTCCCCATCCTTACCTGTCCAATTGTTGTATCTTAATGTTTGTTCTACAAACAATATCATAAAACAACAGATGAAAATTAAATAAGTGACCCAGAATCTTACTACTCTGACATCAGCAATTTTCAGTTGTCTATGTTCCTTTCTAGTCCTTACTCATCAATTTTCATAAATTTTATATAGTTTTCAACCTAATCTAGATAATTTTTCATATCTTGACTTTAAAAGCTAACATATTAATATTTTCCTAAGTGACTACATAATCCTATATAATAAAGAGGTAATATGCAACTTAACCCTCATGCTGTCACAAGATGGCTATGCCCACAGCGGAGGCAGGGTTCCTGTAATGAGCAATCAGCAGGGACCTGAGGGGCTGCGCCCCCTGTCCAGCAGGGCTTGACTGGGGACCTCAGGCCGTGCCCCTGCCTGGCAGGGCTTGATGAGGTACCTCAGGCCATGCTCCCCGCCTGGTGGGGCTTGACTAGGGACCTCAAGGTGTGCTCTGCCACCACGGCCTGGGCCAGGGCACCTCAGGCCACACCCCCTGCCCTGGTGCCGGGCCAGGGGACCTCAGGCTGCACCCTTTGCCCTGGGCCGGGATACCTGAGGCTGCACCCCCATCCTGGTGCCAGGCTGGGGGACCTCAGGTCACACCCCCCACCTAGCAAGGCTTGACAGTTGACCTCAGGCCATGCCCCCCACCCAGCGGGGCTTGCCAGGGGACCTCAAGGTGTACCCTTGCCCTGGTATCAGGCTGGGAGACCTTAGGCCATGCCCTTTGCCCTGGCACTGAGTTCAGGGATCTGAGGGTGCACTGGGGACCTGAGGCTGCACACCCCACTCAGTGGGGCTTGATAGGGGACCTGAGGCTGCACCCACCCCCCAACTGGTGGGGCTTGACAGGAGTGAAGCTGGCTGGGTCTGGATCTTGCCCAATGGGGGTGGGGCAGCTGGGTCTGGATCTCACGTGATTTCAAGGCATGCACAGGTGGGCGGGGACTTGACTCTAGGTCCTGCAGCACGCCCCAGACTCTGACAGGAGGAAGATTTTCATATACATTTTACTCATTTTCTTTAATCTCTGGCACTTCTATTATAGAGAAAGGGCAAATAGCAATATTAAAATATTTCTTCTAATTAAATCCCTTTTAATGTGCACGAATTTCATGCACCAGGCCACTAGTTTTTTATAATTACAGTTATATGACACTTAATGACAGAAATACCTTCTGAGAAATGTGTTGTTAGGCAATTTCATTGTTGTCTGAACATCATAGAGTGCACTTACACAAACCTAGATGGTACTGCCTACTATACACGTAGACTACCTGGCACAGTCTATAAGCCTGTACAGCATGTTACTGTACAAAACAACATGAGATTGAATCAAGCACAAGAGAAAATTTTTTTCATAAACAGAAAAAATATACTCCAAAAATAATTAAAATAATTCTTACACACACATGCTCTTGTTAACTTCTCTCCCCTTATTTATAGTTACTCAGAAAGAGCTTTTTACCACTTTGTCCTCTCTTTCCCTTCCTGTACTCCTTTTTTGAGGCCCAGTGCATGAATTTGTGCATGGGTGGGATCCGGCTGGCCCACCCCCATGGGGGCCCCATTGGGCCAGGCTGATGGGGGGAAGGGGCCACAGGCAGTTGGCTGGCCAGCCCCACCCCGGATCAGGGTGTTGGGGGCCAATCGGGAGTGGGGATGGCCAGGGGGAGGGGCTGATTGGTGCCCGGATCAGGCTGGTTGGCTGCCACAGTGAGCATCATAGCCACCGGTCGTTCTGGTTGTTTTGGTCATTCCACCATTCTGGTTGCTAGGTTTTTATATATAGAGATAATTATTGTGTATGGTAAATAAATGTACGTGTTGTACTGTCACACATTTATGTACCATACACAATTGGCAGCACAGTAGCTTTGTTTACACCAGCATCACCACAAACACATGGGTGATGCAATCCTCTGTGATATTAGGATGGCTACAATGTCACTAAGTGACTAGGATTTTTCAGCTCCCTTATAGCTTACTAGAGGCCTGGTGCAAGAATTTGTGCACAGGTGGGGTCCGGTCAGCCCTGCCCCCGATCAGGGTGTTGGGGGCTGATCAGGGGCAGGGCTGGCCAGGGGGAGGGGATGATTGGGGCCCGGATCAGGCTGGTTGGTTGCCGCAGTGCGCACCATAGCCACCAGTTGTTCCAGTCGTTCTGCCATTCCAGTCATTGGGCTTTTATATATGTAGATGGGACCACTGTCACATATACAGTCCTTCGTTATGTGCGCATAACTGTTTACTTTTCAATAGCTGCATTAGATTCCATAGTAAGATGAAACATATTTATTCATCCAGTCCCTGTCTCAGACATTATCTAAAAAATGTTTTCTTTTGGGAGATTTTTATATAGTCCTTGAAATCAATGACTTTTTGGACCTAAATCAGGGTTTTATATTTCTCTATTTTAGATTTCTTGCTTTTTAGTTTTATTCCTGCTCCAGACTTTTGTGGGTTCATGTCTCCAATTCCCCATCCCTTTGCTCTTTAACATCTCTTAATTCATAGAAATGGAGAAGTAGACAAGACCCTGCGGCTTTAAGCTCTACTTTCCATAGTAATTCCTACATTGAGTTCATAACTGCATCAGCCTGACACAATAGCCCCTCTCAGTGTCAGCCTATGAGCTCCTATTTCAGGAGCAGTTAGAAAATCCATCCCCACCCCAAACACTCCTTTTCTGCCTGAGGTCTGCAATTGATGGAGGCCACATTCTGTAAGTTCCTTGGGGGCAGCCTCTGTGTCACTTTCACTTAATGTGTTTCCACTTTCTCAGGAAGGCTCTCAGCGAATACTTATTAGTAGAAAGAATAAGACAATATAATTAAAGATAAGAGTTAACTAAAATCAGCCGGGGGGAGAGACCACTTCATTCACACTAATGAGTAAATTGCTGGTATTAGATATTTCCCTGGGCACAGGTTTTTACTATGAGGAAGAGGGGGTGGGAGGCACTCAGGTCCTGTTTAGGAAAAGACAGTGATAGACTTGGGATGCCTAAAATAGGTACTTCATAAGTTTGCCCAGGGTCAGCCTTGGACTTTATAACCCAGACTATTAGTGCTGTGACTAATCACAGAGACAAGGAACTGGTAGAGCTCATAGATTCTGCATTCAAATATGTGGGGTGCTTTGTGGCCTCTTTATCTTGGGCTAATGCTACCAAACAACAGAAGTTGCCTTTGATATGACTACAGAAATGTTGGGGGGGGGGGGGAAGGGCGAGGGTGTTGGGGGAGGAACAGAGGGGGGGAAGGAAAAATGGGAAATAGTAAAAACTGATAGTATAAATACTGAGTTTTACTACTTCTTTACTGAACAGCTAGTAGGGTACAGATGGTAGATCAATACCCTCTCCTGGCATACCTCACTCAAGCCAGGGCCTGACATAGGTGAGAAGGAATGTTGGAGTGACCAACTATCTGAGTTGGCCTAGGATTCTCGTGGTTTAAAGACCAAACGTTTCATATCCCAGGTGCCCTGCAGTTCTGGGAAAACTGAGACAGCTACTCACCCTTCTCCAAAAACTACCAGCAGTCTTCGTTGAATTGTCTGAGAATTAAATTGAGAAAGGGTAGAATAGACCCAGCCTCCTGGCCTATGGAGAGTAAAAGGAGGTCTCCTCTCTGCCTTCCTTATTGGAGCTGAATCAAAGTTCTGTATGGAATGCTCTGAGAAGTCATGCCCGGAGAACTTCCCTGTCCAACCTTGTCTCCCCTCCGGACCCATCAACTTGCCTAAGACAGCTTTGGAGCCTGAATAGCTATTCCTAGAAAATCATCTTTAAATATAAGTGCCACTGCAGGTGAACTCATTAGTACTCTCATCCCCATTTGTGTGGGTAAGTTTACCAAGCCCTCACTTAGAAACGTGTTCTGAAATTAGAAGACGGCAGACAGGAGAATCTAACAGGGTCATGGCAGTAAGTGCATCTGGGAGTGGTGCTTCACCGGACACCTCAGTGGTACCTGCTGTCCAGCCAGGGCATAAAGAGACACCGGGTCCCCTGGAAGAGACTCACCAATTATTTATAATCCAACTTTGATATATGTTGACTCTTCTTTGGGTTCCAGAATAGAGACACTCTCCAAGTTACCATCTTAAACCTTGAACATTTGGATGGTTAGCTGGAATCTGATTTCCCTCTTACCACTGCACGACTGCACTACCCTGTGTTTGGTGTCATTTATTTTTTTATTATTTTTAAAAATATATATTTTATTGATTTTTTACAGGGAGGAAGGGAGAGGGATAGAGAGTTAGAAACATCGATGAGAGAGGAACATCGATCATCTGCCTCCTGCGCACCCCCCACTGGGGATGTGCCCGCAACCAAGGTATATGCCCTTTGACTGGAATCAAACCTGCGACCCTTCAGTCGAAGGCCAACGCTCCATCCACTGAGCCAAACTGGTCAGGGCTGTTTGGTCTCATTTATTCCACTACCACCGAACATCTCCTGGAGGCAGACTTTATCGTCCTTTCTTTTCCCCTTCTGCCTTTGCTATTCACAGATCAATTCATTCCTTCTACACACACATGCCTTTTTAACTTCTTTCCCCTTATTTATAGTTACTCAGCAAGTTCTTTTTGCCATGTTATCCTCTCTTTCCCTTCCTGTGCTCCTTTTTTGAGTACATATATTCATCTGTGTATGTGCATACATGTGCACATCTGCATCGATATCCTCACAGTCTACTTATATAAACCTGTTTCAAGCAAAAAGGAGGGGCAGAGACTTGAAGTTAAACATAAAGATTCAGAACCTTCACATTTTAGAGAATTTAAAGGTGCTCAGAAGATTTCCTTCAGAATTTTTATAAAAATTTCCATCTGCCCCTGTATTTTCCACAAATTCAACCAGCTTTTTTTAAAAACACTGGTATTCAATATAAATAGGAGAAAAAAAATTTCCTACTCATTTTCCCCATTTTGTTTTGTTTTATTTTTGCATTTTTTTTTTTTTGAGAGCTAGCATTGTAGTAGTACTCTTCCCTATTTTTCATTATAAGTCTAAGGCACATGCAGCAACATTATGTGTTAAATAAGGTTTTGTGGCTGGCGTGAAAATGTAGGCACCAATTTATTAGGAATGATTAGAAATAGAGAAAAAGCAGGTGTGAGGTGCTTTCTAGGATGAGACTAGATGTTTGATACAATAAAAGACACAAGCACATTTGGCTTTTGAGCTTTGGCCCTTTGTTTGTTATGGGAGGAGCCTCAGGAATCTTTGAGAGAGACCTGAAAGTAGGCATGTGCTTAAAAATAGAGCAGCGGGCTCCAGTGTGCGCTCGCAAGTTCTATTATATTCCAGTGGTTCCAGCCTGGGACCATCACCGAGGGTTGGACTAAGAGGATATAAACCCTGTTTAGCAGGAAGTGCTGAGAATTGTGGGTCTATGTGCAATCTCCATGTGTCCCAGACCATATGGAAAGAGCATTCGTTGGTCTCGCCTTTCCAGCAGATCTACTTCCCAGGGGCCCTGACAGCTGGGATGCGGGGGGCAGGGGTGGGCCATTGGAGTTTCAAACAACGGATTCAGGTTGCATTTGTATGCGGAGACTTCTTGTGTTTTACAAAGGTCTTTTTATTAATTCACATGGCAAACTTGTAAAACATGGCTATTACCATATTTTATAGATGCTAAGTAATTTGCCAAAGTTAATAGCATATTTGACTTCTCCCCCTCTCTCTCAGTTTCAAAGAATCAAAGCCCTGCTGAATTTTCCTTCAACATGCTACTCACACTCACTGTTCCCTTTTCATTCCACTGCTACCCACTCTCTTCCGCCCCTGCGTCACTTCCCCCTCCACCCCTGGAATAGCCTCCTACACACACTCCTGTCTCCAGCCTGCCTCGGCTTCAGTATATCCAAATACCCAAATATCGCTGCTAGGGTGCAATGCGAGATTCATTGTCATAGCACTGCTCTATCTCAGTTCCCCATTAAAATCATCCAGGGACAGGCCCATCCCGCTACAGGATAAGGACCAGGCCCTTCAGCCTGACATTCAGGGTCTATCCTGGCATTTCTCAGCCTTCCCTAGGAGTTTCCCTCACCCTATACCACAGGCAAACTCTTACACTCTTTGTATTTTAAATAACACTTACAGTCCATATTCACACTTCTGCTTAATCACGTTTCCCACCTGACATTTCACCCTCTTCTCCCCTCTCTCCATCTAAACCTGTGCGGCTGGGACTTCTCCTTCCTGTGAAAATCCATACTTGGCATCCACATCAGCCCTCGGCTATTAATAATGCAGACCCAGCGACACCTCTTTCATATCTGTTTAATATTGTTGCTTCGCTCTTCATGGTTATTAACTTTTCATGAATTTCCCCATTTTTCATGTTTTCGCAGTTATGTAGGCAAGAATCATGTCTTCGCCTATTTTGATGTAGCAGGATAATGTCGTGAAATATTCATCTCTGCGCTTGTATTTCCCTCTTGTCCTTGCCGGTTACTTTCCTCCTCTCAGCAGAGGCATCTATGTTGCCTCGGGGAGGAAAACGAGAGCAGGAGAAAAAGCAAGAAACCCTTAAAGGTCCAGGTTTCTACCTTAACTTTCCAAACAGATTTTCTGATAATCCAAAGGGGAAGTCTGAGGGCTTTCTCCCATACCCAGGGTTTATGCCATAACCATGGAATTGGAAAGCGAATATGGCATTTTGCCCATGGTCCACTCAGCTGATAGAAGCCAGCATCTGCCTTAAGATTTTCTGAGACCCAGTCAAAATGACCCACGTGGCACCTTCAGCCAATACCATGGTCTGAGGTATGCATAACAAACACCAGCCCTGAAAGAGGGTGGAGGGCTTTGATCCCCGGGGAGACGAAAGTGGGAAAGGAAAATCCCAGCTGGAACACTTGGGATGACAGGCAATGGGAAACCCCCCCTGTATTCCCTTACATCCTGGATCAGTGCTGGCCAAGATGGTGGCCACTGGCCACCTGTGACTAGTAAGTACTGGACATGTAGCAAGCTGCCACGGAATTGGATTTCAGTAGCTGCACGTGGCCAGTGGCTATTGTACTGAACAGAGCAGCTCTAAAGCACCCGACCACAGTCTGACTGATTCCATGACTCACAGTGTCTCCGCCAATTCTGGCACATAGTAGGCGCTCAATAAATATTTCTAGAATGAATTCACGACACACATTCTAAAAGCAATAAATATGTATTGACCACTGAAACCTCTTAGCTTCAGTGCTCTCTGTTCTACTGATCATATAGAAGCCACTGCAGCTTATTCCATTTAAAAAAATGTTATAGGAATTGATTTTTCTCAGGTACATAATTCCCAGGCCATCAACATCAACAGATAGCTAGCTATTGAGCCTGACAATCACAGCACTGCTTGGAATCTGAAAGTACCTAGATCAGGTTGCCAAAGCTTCAAATTACTCCCTATGTAACACTGAAGGGAGCTCTGGTTACGTGTGTTCCCACTTCTCCCAGTGTGGTTTAGTGTTGTTTTATGTTATATTTGTAACCTGATTGTCCCAGGCCTGACCAACCTGTGGATAAAGAGATACAGTCATCTTGATATTCAAGTCACAGCAGCCTCCGTAGAGCTTCACGCCCTTTCTGGGTCTCTCTGGTGTTCTTACCATCGTTGCCACTGCTGCTGCCTTGTAAGACATCACACAGGAACTAGGCACAGCTGCTTCCACTGGGAGCTGCTCTAAGCCCTGGGATGCCCACGCTGCCTTGTAGCCTAGGGCTGACCTCCACGTTTCTTCCTGGAGCAGCTGTTTATGTTCTGAGTCCCATCATGGGTTTCATTTTGTTTTGTTTTGTTTTGTTTCAGTGAACATAGATCTTTCAGATTCTCGCCTTCTGCACTCCTTTGGGGATCAAAACCAGTTCATTAGGCAGAAGGACTAAGCTGAATGAAATGATCAACAAATAGTTGTGGATTCTATTATGTGTAAAGCTCCTATTTTTTAAAAAAAATCAATGTATATTGAATATACGCTGAGTGGCCAGATTATTATGATCTCTGAACGCATAATAATCTGGTCACTCAGTGTACTTCTCTTGAGTACTTCATTTATTTGATACTAAAGATACTATAAATCATGCACCTGATCAGTTTTCCCCTTTGCACTGGCTGATAGAAAGCTCAGGGCAAATAGGTGGTTGATCTCCAGCAAAAGTCTAGAATACTTTTGGTACCCATTTAAGATACAAATACACTGAGTGGCCAGATTATTATGTGTTCAGAGATCATCATAATCTGGCCGTGTATACCATAATGTTTACTATCCAGACACCTTGCTACACTCCCATCTTCGATGTCTTTCCTTCACCTAGAAATCCCGAAACTCCTGTGTATGGAGCAAGAGACCCATAAGGATCACCAGTTACATAGGCACCCAGGCACTGAAACCAAACTTGGGCTCAGCTGGGAATAATGATAAATGATTCCTTTAATCCAGGCGTGTCAGACCTGTACCGAATTACCTGGAAGGCTGACTGAAACACAGCTTGCTGGGCTCTACCTGCAGAGTTTCTGTTTAGTAAGTCTGGGGTGGGGCCCAAGAATTTGCATTTCCAACAGGTTCCCAGGTAATGCCAATGCTGGTCTGGAAAATACACTTGAGAACCATTAGATTTCTGGAAAAACAATTTACAGATTCATGATAGTCCTCCCACTTCATGTCATCTTTGTTTTTACAAGCCCTGAAACATTAGTTGGTAAAGACCTTTCTTGCCTGAATCCACCCAGATGACGAGTTTGAAACATGAGGAGAATTCTCAACACCTTCATTCATAGTTCTAAACAGATGATCAGTTTAAGGTTCCTACACACTTTCGGTGGCTTAGTGTAGAGGTGGCAGAAAGCAGTGATTCATGGTGGAGTCAAGGCATCAAGTGTTTCAGTAAGCCTCACTATCATCAAGGTGAAACACTTGACTAATTAGGTGGAGCTCTGTCTGCTGCAGAAACCCACAGGGGATTGTTGTTCTAATTATATAATATAAATTATTCCAAAACAAGGTCAGACAGAATATGACTCCTTTGCTTTTAATTATTTAGGTGAAATTTTCCCAAAGCCACAAAACATTGACTCAGTTCAATTAATTCATTAAAAAGTCCAGTTATCTTACAGATGTTTTATCCACAGTTAAAAGGTCAGATAGATGAATTTTAAATATCAACAGATACTTCGCTGTCAGGAAAACACAGCTTCACTCAAAACATTTTAGGAACCTAGAGTTTTCTGTGTTTAATCACCCTTCTAACCAATAAATTCTCCGTTAGTGGCCAAACTTCACTATCGCAATTTAAACTCATTTCTTCTTGTTTCTATCTTGTGTAGGGAATGAACAATGCTGGTAATTATCTTTTGGTAATTACTCTTAATTTATTTGAAGACAGCCACTCTTTATCTTTTTCTTTTTCATGCAAAATTACCTCTGACCCTATTTAAAGCTTTCCTCATAGATACTAATTTTAATCTTCTTAATTTGTGCATAACTATCCTATAGAACAGGCCCTTCTTTTAAAGCCCTCACCAAAACTCTGAATCCCTGGCTCCCACAGATGTGCTCCCATCACCTGGGCCTCGAGCTGTGAGGGCCCCTAACCCGGTGATTCCTGGGTCCCCCAGCCTTGTTCTGCTAAGTATCCAACCTGTGAAGTACCATACCCACATCTTATCAGGTTTGGAATATGCTCATGTTGCAGAGTTTTATTTTTAATAATTATTTTTTAAAAAAATATGAATTAAAAGAAGCCATTAGTTTTATACAAATTGACTCAGTTCACAGTTACGTAAAATGTGTATTGGGTTTGATTAATGAATGCAATTCTGGTTCATGTTTATTTAGGGTTCACTTTGATTTGTTTTGTATTTTACATCAACAAAGGTTAAGGCAGCTCTCATGGGTATGTGATAAAAATACTTTTTGAAAAATTGTGAGAAATCTCTAGCTCTAGGCTACCCCTAGGGAAACGTCAGGATATAGCTAACAATTTCAGTGTCTTTTGTCCTAACTGAGGCCTGGGGTCTCTCAGCCTCCTTTCTTCCAACGGGTTCTTTGTGGCTCAAGCCCTTGACAGCATGACCATTTGTTCATCTCAGTGATGACGGTACTTGAAGAGGCCTTTCCTCACAAATTACGCTTGCATCAGCATATGTTATAAGAAACTTACACCTGGCACTTTCATTTCTGCCTGCTTCTCCTTTGTGATATTGTTTAAATTTTACTTCTTCATATGCTATCTTTTGCATTTCCAGAAAATATTGTTTTTATTTTAAACAATTACTTTTTTTAAAAGAGAAAAATCATTTCTATATATCCACATAATTACATTTCTGGCTCTCCTTATTACTTTATGCATTCCATCTGGTATGACTTCCCTAGTGCCTGAAGAACTTCCTGTAACGTTGCTTATCATTTACATTGGCCAGCAATGAGTTTTGTTTGAAATATCTTTAGTGTGCCTTCAAATTTGAAAGTTATTTTTTAAATAGGTAAGAATTTTAGGTTGCTGTTTTTATTTCCTTTTCATATTTTAACGATGACTTTCTGATTGGATAGGTTCTGATAAGAAGCTTGTTATAATTCTTATCATTATTGCTCTGTACATACAGTGTCATTTTCCTCTGACTTCTTTAACATTCTTTTCTCTTTATCACTGGCTTTAGTCATTTAATTGCAATGTGTGTTTTTTAATACTTATTTTGCTCAAATTCATTGAGCTTCTTGAATCTGTGAGTGTACAGATTTCATCAAATTTGGAAAATTTTGACCATTATTTCCTTACATATTTTTTGTTCCCTTCCCCCTTTTTTTCTGGGCCTCCAATTAGCCCACTTGATAGGGTCCCATGGGTCACTGATGCTCTCTTCAGATTTGTTTTAGTTGCTTTTCTGTTTCCTTTTGGATATTTTTATTATTATACCTTCATTATCATTGAACTTTCCTCTGGTCTTCTGTTAATCCCATACAGTGTATTTTCATTTTGCATGTTGGATTTTTATTTAGTAGTTCATTTTGGTCTTTTTATATCTTCCATTTTTCTCCACATCATGATCGTGTTCTTCTTTATCTTCTTAAACATATGGAGCATATTTATAATAGCTCTTTTAACTTTTTTTTTTAGATTCTTGTCTGTTAGTTCCACTTCCTCTGTCATTTTTGGACCTGTTTCTATCGATCAAGTTCTCTCATGGTTTTAGGTCTTATTTTCCTACTTCTTTGCATGCCTGCTAATTTGTTATTAGATTATAGATGTTGCAAATTTTACATTACTGATTGCTAAACTTTGTGGTATTCCTTCAAGTAGTTTTGGATTTTGTTCTGGCACACAACTAATTTACCTGGAATTAGTTGAAAACTTTAGAGACTTCCTTTTAAATTTGGTTAGGACAATTCCAGACTGGCCTTTAGTAGAGGTTAAAGAATAGGGGAGGATTCTACTCTGTGTCTTGTAGATTCTACTCTGTGTCTTGTAGACTTTCTACGCTTGCCCTGAGTGAACTCTGGAAGTCATTTTGCTTACTCCTCCTTGATGATTATTTTTCTGGATTCAGGTAGTTTCTGCTCAGACATGCACAGATCGGTACTCAGCCAAAGGTTCAAGGGGGAAATTCCCTCCTGGCAATAAGCTTGTACAATCATTCAGTCAACTTCGCTTGTTTCGCTTCTGTTAGAAGCCACAGTTCCTTCTATCTGTTGTTCAATGTCTGAGTGTGAGATGGCTTGTAAGACAACCCTCAATGATCTCACCTTGTGGCATCCACATTTTGTGTAACTCTCTCTTCTCTCTCTCTCTTTTTTAATCTTCACCCAAGGATATTTTTCTATTGATTTTAGACAGAGTGGAAGGGAGGGAGAGAGAGAGAAAGATCATCATTGTGAGAGAGACACATTGACTGGCTGCCTCCCACTTGCACCCCAACTGGGACCAGGGTTCGAACCTACAACCAAGGAATTGAACCCGAGACCCTTTGGTCCTCAGTCCGACATTCTAACCACTGAGTAAACCAGCCAGGGTGTAACCCTCTTCTCTTGAGTGGGAGTTGGATCTAGTGACTAGCAAGTAGGATATTGCAAGTGTGATAAAATATCACTTCCATATTACAGAAGGCTACAGAAGACTATGACTTCCATCCACTAGCAGACTCTCTTACTGGTTTTGATGAAGCAAGCTGCCATGTCACATGGCAAGAAACTCAGATCAGCCTCTGGCTAACTCGCAGAGAATAAGAGCAGCCCTTAGTCCAATTGCTCCTAAAGAGCTGAGTCTTGCAACATGAGTGAGGGCCCAGGAGAGCATTCAGATGAGACCGTGGTACCGGCCAACACTCAGCTGCAGCCTTGGGAGAACCCTGAACTAGAGGATCTTTCTTGATATTGGTGATCTGTGGTAATTTTATAATAGGTAACCGTGCCTGAACTCCTGAACCACAAAACTGTAAGATAATAAATGTGTATTGTTTTAACTGCTAAAATTTGGGATAACATGTTACTCAGTCCTAGATAACTAATACATTCTGAAAATAATCACCTCACATATGATGTCTGTTTTGGTACTGTTATTTAGGGCAGGAGGATAAATTAGATCTGTTACCCCATCTTCATCAGAAAGAAGTGCCAGGCCATTCAAATTCGAACCCAGATATCACTATTTTGTAAAGCTTCTAAATAAAATCAATATACAAATAACTATGAAAGCCAATACCTCAGATCAGTGACTCTTGGCCTTTCATGTGCATTGAATCACCAAAGGACCTTATTAAAATCAAGATTCTGATTCAGTAATTCTGAAGCAAGACCTGGGATTCTGCATTTGCAACAAGCTCCCACATCATGCTGATGCGGCTGGTTTGTGGACCACACTTTGAATAGCAAGGACTTAGATTATTGGGTGCTTTCTGTTTTTTTTTTTTATCTATTATTGAAAAATTTGGAACAAGTTCCTTAGTATCTGTACCAAAAGATATTGGAATAGCTCTAATCTCTGTCTTATTCACTCTCCATTAACTGATGTCTGATTCATTAATTCAGCAAATATTTATTTTACAGCTCTTGTATGATAGATGAAATAGCTAAATGAATGAGACACAGCCCCTCTATTCCTTGCAATCTGAAGCCATTCTCACTTCAGTGGAAGAAGCAGATATGTGAGGAAATACATTGTGAAGCAGGCTAATAAGAGCAAAAGTAGAAGCACAAATGAGTTATAAATCCTCTTTCAGGGTGCAGTGGTCAAGAAGTCTTCTGGAAGAGACGATGCTTGAGTTGAGTTTGGAGAGGTGGGTAAATTGGAGAGAATGGAATACTGGAACTTTACCCCTCACTACTTGAGCACCTTAATCCTGGTGGCTCATTCTCTCATGCAAATTGATTCCTGGTGGTCTGCCCTGAGGTCTCAGAACCCTGAGATCAGTATGCAGATTAGGTCCCTTCCTTTGTAGCCCTCACTGTCTTCCCCCTCTGTGTTTAAGCAAGCAAACTTAAGAAATAGCTTTTTATTTTTAGCCCCACATCAGTTTTATTACAGAAAAGTTTCAGATGTCAAAAACTACCATTTTTCATCCTTATCTCTACCCATTTTTCTCAGGGTGGGAGGGGAAGAGAGCAGATAGACAATGGCATGCTTCACATGTATTGTATCCATAGTCCCATTCCTGACTTTACCTCCAGAAGAATTATTTGTTCTGAAATCCCTTTCAACACTTTCCCAAAATATTTCAGTTGGACGAATGAAACTAATATGTAGAAAACAAAGCAGAAAAATTTTAAACTTTACTCTGTTAGATCATAACTAAGACACTGTTAATTTCCTTTGTAGAACAGCCAGTGCAATATAGGCTTTTGAGTCAACAATAGCCCAGAGTTTTTTCCCTGGAGGTGGAAAAATCAGCCCTTTAATATCTCTCAAAAATTTTATTAACAATTGGAGAGTAGAGCAAGACTCACTCCTCATAGTTAGAACATGAGGCTCCTTTGCTATTATTACACATCTGAGGCTAATCCCAACTCAGTCCCCAGAAAAGATGTGGTTAGAGACCAGAACTGATAAGTAGTCCAGCAAAATCCTTGCAACTGCTCACATATTATAAGGGCACTGAAATCCTAGAATCAAATAGGGGTTTGGCATCCATCTTTGGAAGATTAATTTTCTTCTCATCATTAAGGACTCACTGGTTTACCATCCCAAAGTCTAAGGAAAGAATCCAAGTGAATAAGTGCTGTTTGATGTTCATACCCCTGATTGTGACCATGATGAAGAGAGTAAGTAGGGCAGTGTATTAGTGAGCTTTTGCAGTGTAACACACTGCTCCAAAATTTAGTGGCCTAAAGCAATGCCATGTATAATTTCTCACCATTCTGTGGATTTTATGAGCGTTTCTTATCTAAACCAGATTATCTGGGGCTGAATGCTTTAGGTTGGTGTCTGGATGACTTAGGAGTGGCTGGAATAGAGCCTCTATCTATTAGGTCACTCAGCTTCCAGAAGGCCAGTCTGGGCTTGGTCACACAGTGGTGGAAGAGTTCCCAGACAACATCAAGAGGTGTAAACGCCAGCCCTAACCGCTTTGGCTCAGTGGATAGAGCGTTGGCCTGCAAATGGAAGGGTCCAGGTTCCCTGGGTTGCAGGAGTGGTTCAACATTCAGGAGGTAGCCAATCAATGATTCCCTCTCATCACTGATGTTTCTCTCTCTCTGTCTCTCTCTACCTCTCCCTTCCTCTCTGAAATCAATAAAAATATTTTTAAAAAATTGAAAAAATAGAGATGTAAACTCCAGTGTGCAAGCAGTTTGCAAGCTTCTGCTGGCATCACATTTGCTGGTGATCATTTGCCAAAGTGAGTCACATGGCCATGCTCAGATTCAAGTAATGAAGAAACAGACCCACCTCTTGATGGGAAGAGCAGTAAAGTCACATCTGAAAGAGCATGCATGTGAGGGATTGCAATCCTTAGCAGCCACAGCTTGCTTCTCCTGTTCTCAACAGCCTGGGCACATCATCTCACACACCGGTTACTCCAAGCAGCAAGTAAGTACAGACTGGTCTTTAATGGTAATTTTCAGAATTACTTGCTATCAGTCTCCAACCACGTACCATTAGGTTTCCACTCTGTCTGTGTCACTCTCGTCTTTTACCCCAAACATCCAACATCTCTGGCCTCTGTTTGTGCAGTTTCATCAGGCCAGAAGGCCCATCTACAATACACTCATCTAATGAACTCTTAGGTGTATGTTAATCGCTAGCTGAAGTATCACTACTGTTGAAGCCTTTTGTGACCTTCATAGTGGATTTTCCTGAGCTCCTACCGCTGTTCTCCCAGATCACAGAGTTTATCAAAATCCTTCATCCATCATTCCGACTGGCTATGGATCTCAAAGGTCAAGAAGGGCATTTTGTTTTATTCATCTCTGTATTCCTGGAGCCTAGCCCAAGGTCTGGCTCACAGTAGACACCCAGTAATTGTTGATTATGTGATACATAGCATAAATAATGCTGTACTCAGCTCATTTGCAGTCTGTTTGGAAAGAGAAACATTCACATGTGAATCATCTAGAGAACAATAGAAATTATTTGCTATAAGAATCAAGAGGAGGGGAACATATCTCCTAATTCAGTTTACCCACCTTAAATTCTTTGCTTTCCATTATTTCTTTTTGTCTCTCTCTACACCTGAATCTAATCTGTCATCATTTTTCATGGCTCTGGAAACAAACACTTTGTGTTCTAATTTCACTCACGTACTGACCTTGTACAAATCACTTAACCTCTGAAAGTTGCAGTGTCCTCATCTCTTTTCTGGGGATTTGTGAGGATCGAATACATGAAGAGACCTACAAGTACTTGGCATGGTGCTCAATAAATGTTAGTTTTTATTGATGTTCATAATATTATTATAATTATTATATTTTCAAATGTACTCCTCCTGCTTTTGTTCCAGCCCTTATCATTCCTTTCCTGGGCCATTGCAATCACCTTCTCAGGACTTCCCCCGCTAACCCATCCTCCAACTTTTATCTGATTAACTGTTCTGAAGGGCAAACCCAACCACTTCTTTTACATGCTTCAAAACCTCCCTTGGCTGCCCTTGGCCTGAAGATTCAAGTTTAAATTGCTCAATATTCCTCCAGCAATACTAGATAATCTGCAGTTCCCCAAATGTGCCCTGCTATTTAAAACATCCTTACTTTGCACAGAGGCAGTTTACAATGATGACATGAGGCTTGTGCTACAGGGTCCCTCATTTGCACATGCACCTCCAAATGCTTGACATGTTCTCCAGGACTCAGAGAAAGTAGCAGCCCAGCTGGGAGTCTGAGCCAAAGAGCACTGTGGAGCTCAGGGATGGTAGTCCCGAAGGTTCAGGTGGGGGCAGTGGGCTGCCAGCACTGCCTCCCCTTCTATCCAGACCTCAGTGACACCCTGCCCCTGCAACCCCATTGTGCACCCAGACCTTGTCTTTGATCCCCAGAGAAGATCTGAACTAGAAGTGGCTCCACCTTTGCTTGGGGGCCACTGTGACTATAATCCCACCCCCAACCCAGGGCCACCCTCAGGGGATGGGGAACCTCTCAGGCTTCCCTCTGGCTGGGCAAGAAGCTGCAGAGGAAGTTACAGAGGAGTCATGGCTGATAACAAAGTTGTGAATCCAAAACAAACTTCTAAAACGCTTAGTAACAACAACCAGATTTCTCCCGAGCATACCAGAGGAGAGATGGAATCGTCCTCCTAGTCTCTCCCCAGAAAAAGATATTACAAAAGCAGTCAAAGAGTAGGAGGCCAAAGTGCAGGGGGTGGGCAGTATCACAGCGGTGGTTCAGGCAGTTAATTCACTGATAATAACAACAATAATAACAATATGTTGTTCTTCTGGAATTTGTGGTGCTCCTGTACTTAGCAGCTTTTGAAATTTTTAAATTTTGCCTAACTCCATATTTGTAACATTGCATTCTTTCTAAGTCACGGACCCCAAATGGTATTAGGTTCAGGCTCCATATACCAAATCTGTTGCTATAGCACATGGGGCTCCTTCTTTGCAGGGCTCTCATTTTCTCTAAAGACACAGACCCCCTTTCCTGGCCTATCACTGTACATGTGCAGGCACCATTCCTGCTGCATGGAGCACTTCCTCAGAAATCATTTACTACCGCCCTCTCTGGACTTGTTCAGGACAGGAAGTGCTTTGACCCAGCTTTGTAGTCCCTCTACCTAACTTCTGTCTGTTACATCATAGTGGTTTCACAAATGTTTTTTGAATACATGAATGAATACATAAATGGATGAAGTAAATAGCTGGATATAATGGACAGTGAATGGGCACAATCAGAGACAGTTTCATGGAGACATGGAATCTGTGTGATACCTTAAAAGATGATTATTGTATGCCTTGGAAGAGAAGAGGTGCGTGGACACACTTGGTAATGAGATCAGCACAAACAGAAGACAGGTCAGGTTGTCGGGGTGATGGTGGAAAGAAGGGGTGACACTAAAGGGACAGCACTATACAGAACTTTCTGGAATGATGAAACTGTTTTGTATCTTGACTTTGGTGGTGGTTACATGAGCTTATATGTGTGTTAACATTTAATAAACTGCACGTCAAAAGAAAAAAGTAAACTTTACTGTATGATAATTTTAAACAAAATGTGCATAAAAACCACCAGGATAAGAAAGACATTCACTTTAGGATATTAATCAGGGACAACAGCGGGCTCTCTGCCCTCACCAAAGCCAAGGATGAGTGAAGCAGGGAGTCAGATGCATGATGATCAAAATGTTTTCTAGAGAACCCACAGAGGATTACGTTTCCATTCTTTTAGCTGATCCTTCTTACGCAGACCAAGATCGGAGCAAAGGGCTGTGAATCACTTGGAAATGACGAACAATGGCCTCAGGTAGAGAAAGGCGTATGTCAGATGTGTGGTTTTTCTAAACCTAAAATAGTTGCTTTCAGTGCACTCAGCAGGGTTATAATTCTAGGGTGTTAAACCCTTGGAAGTGTCATGCCTGCTCAGCACTCCACTTGCTAATCATTAAAAAAAACAACAACAGCTTTATTGAGATATAATTTACATATTCTCAAAGTATGCTATCATAACCACTATCTAATTTCAGAAGATTTTCATACCCAATCAGAAACCCAGTATCCATTAGCTGCAACTTTCCATACCCCTCTCATTCAGCCCCTGGCAGCCACTAATCTACTTTTTGTCTCTATGGATTTGCCTATTTTAGACATTTCATATAAGTGGAATCATATGATATATTTTTGTGTGTGTGACTGGCTTCTTTTACTTAGCATCATGTTTTCAAGGTCCATCTGTGTTGTAGCATGTACCAATACTGCAGTACTTTTTATGGCTGAATACTATTCCATTGTTTATCCATTCATTATTTGACAGACACGTGTGTTGTACCCACTTTTTGGCTATTATGAATAATGCTTCAGTGAACACTCATGTACAGTCTTTTGTGTGGAAAGATGTTTTCAGTTATCCTGGATACATACCTAGGACGGGTATTGTTGGGTCATCTAGTAATTCTATGTTTAGCTGTTTTAGAAACTGCTAGACCATTTTCCAAAGTGGCTGCACCATTTTACATTCTCACCCACAGTATGGAGGGTTCTCTGAATAAGAACTGAAAAATACATGTAAGTGTAAGGATGCTATAGACTAAAACGGGAGAATATCCTATTCCTACTAACAACCCTGACAAGTCAGAAATCATGTGTTCTTTTTGGAATTATTATATTGAACTTCGAGCTGGAAGGTCTATTTTTTAGGGCCGCAGCTGTAAGAACGGAGGAAATAGCATGCTGTGCGTGCAGTCCTGGGTTCTGGTTCTTCTGCTGCAGTTAGCTTTAGCTTGGTGGTGGCCTTGGCTACATTAAACTGCAAGCCAAGAGCCCTTCTCAAGAAGTACGGACATAACTCCTTTGCAAGAAGTATGGACATAACTCCTTTGCAAGAAGTACGGACATAACTTTCGGAAAGCACAGTGTACATGCAGTGTAATCACAGCCACCAGGCCAGCAGGGCCTCCTGATGGAGGACATGCATGGGGTTTGATTTTAAATTCCTACCTGGTCTTGCCCTTTAAAGATCACAGAGGGGCGGGTGATCATATGACAAGATGTTGTACTGGAGCATGTGTTCTGGAGGAGGATTGGTTTTTCCAGATAATTCATCTAAGCAGAGGCAATATAAACTCACCATCTCCTGAATATTGCTGACATACAGCCTAGGGAGTTTCTTCTTTAGGCTCCTCCTTCCCCAGCCTCATGACTATCCCGAAGTAGGCCGCGGAGGCCCCTGAAAGTCCCATAGGTATGGTCTCAGAGCCTCTGCTTAGCAGCAGGTGACTGCACATCTTGACTTGCCCATGAGTCTGTTTATACATGTTATTCCAGACTAATTACTAATGGGGCCCTTTTCCTCTCTAAATTCCCCTGGCATGGATAGTATATTATATACAGTAAACCCTCACTTAGTTAGGGTTTTTTTTAGTTAGGTTCTGTGGCTTTAGACAAAACAAAGTATGGTGAAACCAATTTTGCCATAGGCTGATTGATATAAACAAGAGTTAAGTGCCTACAGTATTTCATCAACCTTATAATAAAACAACATTAAATGAAATGATGTATGTTAGGATCTGGTGTAATCACTATAAGAGCATACTTATTCCTAGGTCCTTTTACCCAATGTTGTTGTTTTTCTTTTTTATAAATAGTAAAATAATTTAAAATATTATTTAATTAAGTCCCCTCACTTGCTTTATTTTCTTGCCTTAATAACATATTAGCTTTCACTTATTTCACACCCACATGCAGCATACTCTGGGTCAAGATTTTATATATGAAATCTTATTCACAGCCCTGTGGTAGGGTGAGAACTATTAACCCCCTTTACAGATGGAGAAACTGAGGCTCTGAGAGGAAAAGTCGCAGATCCAGAATTTGAACACTGGTCTATTGGCAACAGTAGTCTTTTGTCAGTGAGCCTCTGTGCATTCAAAAACAAAACAAAGTATTTTAAACCTTCAGGAAATGAAATTTGTCTTATTTGCGTTTTTAGATTCATAGTGCTGAAAACAAAAGTAATGAAGCACGTTAAATCCTTGCGTGGACACCCATTGTGTATTCGCTCAGCTCCTCAGTCTTCTCGTTGGAAAAATGGGGCTATTAATAGTTTCTCTCCCTTGAGGGTATTGTTGGGATTAAGAGCTAATACATGTAAAGTGTTTACTTAGAACAGTGCCCGGCACATTGAAATCTCTCCATGAATATTAGTGTTACCGTTGCCATCACCGTCACCATCATCATTTATACTTGGCTTAAGTGCCACCGTTGTGTGCGATGCTCAGATAGAGCTGCCATGTTTTGCTGTTCCCAACTGCCACACCTTCCCCTGCCTGTCCCTTTCCCCTTACCTTGCCATCCGTCTCTGGTTATATTAACTTTTCATTAACATCTCTTTGCTGTTATAATTTCAGTGAGCACAAAATATGTAAGACATTTATGTCTTCGCTGTAGAAACATGTTTTTGCTTTATCTACCCACTTATTTGCCCAACTTTGTAAAACTGAAGGGTTCTGCGATAACACTTGAAACATAACTTGGAAAAGGAAACTAAGGGATCCAAGACAATTTCTCAGTTTTGCAGTAATTCAAAGTATGGTTTCACCCCTCAGTTTCTCTATCTATAAAACAGATAGAACAATGGTTTCAGGATTCTTATGTGGAAATTATAGTCTTAAGATGAAGTATGGTAATTAACTATTGACTGTGTAGGCATCACAATGGTTGAGAAACTTGAAAAGTTATTGAGACTCATATAGAAAACATTTTAAAAGTTAAAAATAACTTTTCCCTATTACCACAAAGAATAACATGTTCATTGTTATATAAATAGTTTGTGTGTATTTTATGTGTATTTATACATACATATATATATGCAAAAAGAAAAATGAGATGAAACTAAAGTAGTTTTGCCATCTTTTTTCTACTTTACCAAGTGGTCTAAAGTTCCTTCTATTTCAATAATATTCAGCCCATTTCCAATTGTTTTTGGCAGCAGAACTAATTTTCCAGACAGAACCACTTTCTATGAAACCCATAAAATTGAAGCTTTTGGGGTTGAAGCAGAAATGTGAGATCCAGAGCCCCACCCACTCAGGCTGCCACTGGCTTTCTTTCTTCTTTACCCTTCACCCCGTTGCCCCTGAGACAATACAAAGGAACCCTGTGGATTCAATCAATAGTCATGCGGGATGTGCCATAATATATTTAACCAATCTCTCTTCATTTAGATTATGTCTAACTTTTCCCTGTTATAAACAACACTGCAATGAACATCTTTATAGCTTATCTTGGCATGTACACTTCTTGGCACATATGCTTTTTTATATATTTATTTATTTCCTTTGGATATTTTTTAACAGCAGAAATTCTAGGTCACATTTTAAGTTTTTAAAAATAATATAGTAAAAATTGTCCTTTAGAAAGTCTGTATAAATTAACTTGCTAACCCTGGTTTTTTGTTTTTTGTTTTTTTTTTCTCATTAAAAATAAAATCCTGGCCAATGTGTTGGTTAATAGCAAAATCAGAACACTTAGCACCCACACCAGACACCATTAAACTAAGAGAAGAAGAGACAGGATCTCCCACCCCAAAAGGATTTTGTTTTTTAATGCTTGCACACAACTTCAAAGCAAAAGTTCTACCCTCAAAGAGCTTATATTTTACAGTTATAAAAAAAGAAAAGAAAAATGTGGAGAAAATCCTACATATTTTTACGAAGACATAGAACAGGTCTAACATAGCAAACACTCTTTTATTAAAAAAAAAAGTTTTTGTTGATTTTAGAGAGGGAAAAAGGGAATAGGATAGAGAGATAGAACCATCGATGAGAGTGTGACATCGACCCACCACCTCCTGTACACCCTCTATTGGGGATCGAGCCCTAAAGCCCAGGCATGTGCCTTGCCCAGAAATTGAACCAGTAACCTCTTGGTTCATGGGTCAGTGTGAAACCACTGAGCCACATTGGCTGGGCAGCAAACACTCTTGAAGTAGGAATCCAAGAGTCAACTTGGCTTTAAGGAGGTTGGCACTTCTGTAGGCACTGCTGGTAAGAACAGATACAACTTGACAATAATGTAGCTTTACTCACCATCCTGATCATACATTTGGCATACTGGGCACTAGGCCTATCAGTTCAGTGGTCTCACTTCAATGTGAGGAAGAGTCCTTGAAAAAGCCACAGAGGACACCCTCCACTGAATCACTTACAGTTACCCCAGAGGTCATCTGTCATATCACCAGCCCTCTAACCTTGAAATACTTATAGTGTCAATAAAATCACACTAGATGGGGACAGTAGCCTTGGATGATATAGAAGGGAAACATCATCTCCTTCAAGTTGGGTAGAATTTTTCTTCCCTTTTTTCCTCTTAAAGAAGAGATCAGCTTAATTTTCTAAGGAGGTTTTGTGTTCTTTGCATTAACTATATTGAGAAGTTTGTGAGGTCTCTACAGATTTCTCTGCAGAGAGAAACTATCTTGATGAAATAGTTGGTGTTGAGAACCTTGGGTACATAGCAATTCTTTACTTTTTATTTGCTCCTTCCTGTTATAGTAGGTCACCAAGGGTCCCCACACTAGCATTGTGCATGAATTTGAAAAGGCTTTTTAATTAAACCAACTAAAAGTCTTTCCATAGATGATTTCCTAAATATAAATCATCCTA
The DNA here is from genome assembly GCA_026230045.1 of Corynorhinus townsendii. Classification (NCBI taxonomy): domain Eukaryota; kingdom Metazoa; phylum Chordata; class Mammalia; order Chiroptera; family Vespertilionidae; genus Corynorhinus; species Corynorhinus townsendii. Next base: position 8,525,091 of record JAPDVU010000012.1, read on the forward strand.
AGGTTCCTTTATACCATAGGTTGCAAGGGACTCCTACCTCCCAGCCCAATGCTACACCTGGCAGGGGAATTAAACTAACTGCTCTTTTGATGACCCGAAACACACCTCATCCAATTGACTCAACTGTCCTGAAGATTCCCAACATTAGCTGCACACTGGACTCTTTTGGAGAAAATTAGAAACAAATACCTGGGCCCAGCAGCAGGTCTTCTGACGTAACTGGCCTGGGGGAAGGGGCCTGGACATAGGGCTATTTTGAGAGCTCCCCGTGTGGTTCCGATGTGGAGCCAGGATTGAGAATCCAGACTTAACCTGACTTCATACTTTTGTCTAAGAGTTGGGTTGAATATAAAATAGCCACTTTAAGGAGGCTAGGAAAAATAAAGAAAGCGATTGGGGGCGAAATTTTTTCTGTATTTTAAGAATGTCTGTTTCACTCAACTAAAATGAAGCATAAATATTGGGACAAGGTCAGGATTCTTTGTCATTAACTTACCTGAAGGAAGGTTGAGCATTGGGCGAGGATGTGGGCAGTGTGGGAGGAGATAATATGAAATTCATATCAGCTTAACATAAGTAACGCCTCCTTACAGCAGTATTGCTAAGTGGCCAGAGTGGTTAGAGCAATCATCCAAGCTAAGTAGTTCTTGGCACTTCAGGAGAAGGCCTTACTTTTTCCTCAATCAAGCGCTTAATTGCTTAATTTGTCTGGAATCTCATTGTGGAACTCATTACTAAATCCATCAGGGCCCAGAGGGTGTCAGAATGATTTAGCAGTCTTATAAATTTCTCTATATTCTCTAGTAATTCTCATTGTCTGTTAAATGCTTTAGAATGACAAGAAGATATAACTTATCAAAATGACTAGGAATGACATTGAAAACATCTTAAAAAAAAAAAAAAGAGGAAAGAGCTTTGAAAAGAGCCTTTTAAACACCCCAAATTAATATTTAACTAAGTTAGCACAAACCTGTTCTTTTTCAGACCTTTGATTGTTTTATTAGAAGCAATTGCTTATCTCAGTTTAAGAAGCTTGGTTCAGGCAGGTTACTCACTTAATGTCTCATTCATATAAACTTTATATTAAGTTATATTAATTGCATCGTAACTGTTAAGGTTTTACAAATGAGACAGGAACCTACAGAAAGGAGAGGTAGGCTCCTTTATTTTTTCATCTTCAAATATATTAGTCCTATTAAAAACATCATTCTCACTAATGTCAAATGGTCTTTTGGTACCTAATGATCTTGACAAGAACAAAAACAACCATGTGGATTTGGAACCAGGAGAGAATAGGGTCATTTATCTGTGGTGCTGTGGGAGAGACATTTTCTTTTTCAATTTTCTTCCTCCTTTTTCATATTACAATTACTGTTTGGGTTCATAATGACAAGTCCCATCATTATGACTTTTCCAGCTCACAGGCTGGAGAAAGATTAATGGTAGAAGAAAATACAGTCTTTGGGCATTAGTGCTACATCGAGCAGAAGTACATGAAATCCATTTATAAGATTTATGCTTGTAATGGAGAAAAAGTGGCACAAGGTATAAAATGTTAAGATGTAGAATCTGAAATGTTGGCAGGTGACATGCAAATTTCATTCATTCACTCATTCAGCAAATCTCGAGCATCAATTCTGTATGCATGTCACACATGGAAATAAAAATAAACCCTGGTAAGACCTAATCTGAAAGGACATAGGGAGCATGCACAGGGTGCTAGAGGAATGGGGGAGGTACTAACTTGGTTTTGCCTATCCTAAAAGCTAGAATTTTAATTCTAATTATCTTGGTTTACCCTACATAATAAAAGTCTAATATGCTAAGTGTTTGGCCGTCTGGTCGTCTGTTCAACCAATCAAAGCATAATATGCTAATGACATGCTAAGGCCACTCAACTGCTCGCTATGATGTGCACTGACCACCGGGGGCAGACACTCCTACCGGTACGTTAGCTTGCTGCTGGGGTCCCGCCAACTGGGACTGAGTGAGACAGGCTAGACGTGCCCTGGAGCCCTCCTGTGGTCCCCCCCTGGCTGGCCAACCTCTCATGTCCTTCTCCAGTCCCAGTTGTGCACCTGTAGGGCCCCTCAACCTGGCCTGTGCCCTCTCGCAATCCGGGACCCTTTGGGGATGTCAGAGAACTGGTTTCGGCCCAATCCTGTAGGCCAGGCCAAGGGACCCCACTGGTTCACGAATTCATGCACCTGGTCTCTAGTGTGTCTGTAATAATGGTAGCTAAAGGTTTACCACAAATCTTTGTTGAGAATAAATGAATCTATAGATGAGAACTGTATATTTACTAATTCATTGTAGTACATAACAAATAGAGACTTCACAATGAGTCTAATATAAGCCTCTAATTTCTCCACACTAAAAAAAAATAAAAAAAAAATAGGAAAGCCTTCTTTAACTATTATAACAAAGAACACGTTTGGGTTTTTCCCAGTGTGATTGTGTGTACCTCTGTGGTGTCCTCCTGTGTGGGTTTGGAGGTGCCTCCTGGCTGCAGGTCTCTTGTTACTGCCCCAGAGAATTATTAGACGTTGTCTATTCACCTTGGGAAGGACTGCTCTGCATCTGGTTTACTAGAGCTCTCTAAATGTTCTCTGTGGGATTTTCTTTCTCAGCCCTATGGCTTTGGGTGGAGCATTTAAAAAACCCTTTGAAGTAAGAGTCATTTCCTGCTTGGAGGTATAACAATTATAAAGGGCTTTGTCATTGCTCAGAATTAGGGAGTCCATGACACTTGTGCAATATCATTTAATACTATCCCAGGTAGAAGGAGGTTAAAAGTAACTTAGAGCTGTTGCCCTTCTTGCTCAGTATCATTTGGAAGACAGTCAACACTGTGCTAATCACTGGAGGTGCAACAATTCAGAGCAGTAGCCCTGTCTCCAAAGACTCACAGTCTGGTAAGGCAGTCAGATGGTGACTATAATAGAGGAATGCAGATGGTGGTGGTGGTGGTGGTGGGGCGGGCAGGGTCGGGGGAGGTTGCTATAGGATCAGAGAGAAAGATTACATAACCCGGAAAGGCTAAAAGCATTTAAAATTTTGCTAAATAGTACAATTTTTAGAAAATTGATCACTCCAAAATAATCTGGGAACTTTCTCCAAAAATGTTTAATTCTATATTAAAATATAAACTGGTAAGTCTTGTGCTCTGTTTGTCATAGTAGTGTGCTGTTATTATTTAATTTCATGAACCCTTAAAATGTGAAGTATATGATGATAAGGATATTAGGAAAGATTTCCTACAAAGATCCTATCAGAGCTGGGGCATAAGGAACCAATGACAGCAAGCCAGAGAAAGCCAAGCAGCAGAGAGGGAGTGTTCTTTGCAAAGGAAATAGCACTCACAAAGGCTGGGACACCAGCGGTGGTGGGTTGGGAAAGTTGAGTGGATGCTTCCTACCAGGCACTGGGGAGAGGAAGACATAGTAGTGAAAGGGAATGAGGCTGCAAAAGTAATCCGGGGTGTGGTCATGGAGAAACTTATGTGCTGAGTAAGGAGTTAGAGTTTATCTTAAGACATTGGAGAAAGAAGAGATGATAAGGGCCTTTGGACAGGAATGGGATAAGATCAGGTTTGTATTTAAAATCAGAACAGCCCAACTGATGTGGCTCAGTGGTTGAGGGTCAACCTATGAACCAGGAGGTCACGGAGGACACATGTCCGGGATGCAGGCTCAGTGCCTAGTGGGGCCATGCAGGACTCAGACGATCAATGATTCTCTCTCATCATTCATGTTTCTCTCTCTCCCTTTCTCTCTGAAATCAGTAAAAATATATTTAAAAAAATAAAATGAAATAAGAACACTTTACCTGCACCTTGGAGGATGACTTGGAGGGCTAACACTGGAGAAAGACCAAGAGGAGGCTTATGCAAGAAACCAAGGAAAGGAAGCTGGTGGCTTGACCTTAGGCTAGGAGAAGAGTAGAAGATAAAAAGAAATAATGGGCTGGATTGATAATTACTTGGGCTGGATTTGATGATCAGCCAATGAAGGGACGAGGGAGAGGGGGAAAATCTTATTCAGTCTTGGCCATCAGCCTATGAGTACTCAATCAACAGTAAGGAAAGAAATGATAACACCGGAAGGAAAGAAGTGATAACAAACTGAGTAAACAACAGGTACATTCCCTTCCTTTGTCATCAATACCACATTTTGAGTATTTTTATATCTTTTTCTCTCTCAAAATTTATTATTTGCTGTGAACAAGTAATATATGCACATGGCTCAAAGCTGTAAAAGCCTCACTCCTTGCCATCGACTTGTTTCTTGTGTACCTTTCCAGGGTCTTTATGCAGATGCCCATGTACACAAGTTTCTCCTTTGGCCAGCTCCAAACCATAGAGAGAACAGTTTGTAGTTCTGGAACCCATAGCGTCCAGCTTAAGCAAGTTGACACAGCACATCCCAACCTAGGATTGTATGGTTTGATACATTTTCATCTGGCTTCCCTTCCAATGGCAAGAGCATTTTCCTATATTATTGAATATTCTTCCAAATTAATTTAGAAGAAATTCTGATGAACCATTATTTATTGAACCATCCCTCTATTATTGGTAAGTTAGGATATTTTCTGTTTTTCTGTATTACAGATAGTGCTGTAGGAACTCTATGCATGCAAACATTTGTCATGCATACAGTTCCCTGGAAATGGATTCCTAGAAGGGTAGTGCTGAGTTAAAGGAAGTGAAATTCTACAGATCCCAGTGGTTCCTGCCAATTTGCTTTTCAGAAATGATGTATCAGCTTTCATTCCCATTAACACCGGGTCTTGGCCAATACGGAACACTATGCTTTAAATCTTTTCAAAGAGGCACTTACTATTTCTGATGTTAGGGATCATAGTTGCTTGAGAACGGATGTGAGGTGAGCTTGCTGCAACCCTCACCTCAGGTGGCTGGCTGGGCTGGTGACACCTTCCGTCCTTTATGCACCTTCAGAAGCTGCGCTCTTGCCAAAAGGGGACTGCCTCCTCTGAGAGGGAATCCAGCATTTTCCAGACAAAAACTTTGGGGAATTTATTGCTTAAAATTAAATATGTCTTCACTTGTGTACAAGGAAAACTGAGAAACAAATACGGAAACAGAACCAAAATGAGAGCAAGGAACTTTTCCAATTATAACCAGCAAGTTCCTAGCAGAATCTCAATTAGCATTTCAATCATGATTGAAGGCTTTTCAAAATATCTACATTGTACCAAAAACTAGATTCTGTATCAAACAAAGAAAGGCATGATCTTTGATTTACTGCTAAAACACTAAAACACATTACCTGGCTAATTCCCATTGCAAATCTTTGAGTTAATCAGGATCTCTTTATGGCACACTATTTTAAATAATCTTTTTGATTCTCAGCTTTATTGCAGAGCTTAGCCAGTAAGAGAACTCACCTCTGTGGCACAGCCAACCAACACTTCAAATAGATGAATGAACTATTATTGCATATATTGATTAGATATATTAATCATAAGCATTTGGCAATATTCTAGATTGAGATCTCAAAAGTTCTCACAGAGGTCTGTAGGAATTCTACCCAGTTATTCATTTTATAAAACATTAAAAAACTGTGTAGCTCAACCCCTTTTGGGGAATTAATTACCTTGTTGGAATAACTTTATCCATTGAAGGCAGGGGGCAAAGTGGGCAAGTTTTGCTGACTTACAACCACACAGTTTCTCTCTCTGATCTCTAACCAAATAGAACTTCTCGATTTCGAAAGGGAAACTCTTGCATAATGGCAATGAAAAGAGAATTTGGTGTAAATGATTTTTGTACTTTATTAAGAATCTCATAGATGATAAAATATCTAGTCATCTCTAACTCATATTGTGACCTTATTAAATAATTAAGTTTCTCTTCCTTTAATCAGGTCGTATATCACCAGATGGAAGAAGGGATTTATTTGATTGAACTTTTTTCAAGGACATCTTGAGTCTTATTACTACTGAGGATATGATACTTCTATTTTAACAGTTCCCCACTTCAGCAAGGAGCAAATGACCCATGAGGCATTGTCTTTACTAAAATATAGATCTGTCTGTACAACATAAACATGTAGCTAAAATACAAAAGACATTGGCACTTTAAGTTGTGGACATGATCGATGCTTTAAGAGAGGCTTGTAGCAAATACCTTTGGAATTTGCATATAAATTCAAGGATACTGTAATATGTCACAATAACATTTCTGGAAAACTAGGATGAGACCGTGGGCAGAGCATTAAAGTCAACCCAATAGAAATAGAAATAGAATGTGAACCACATATGTAACTTAAAATTTTCTAGTAGCCACATCATAAAAAAGTACAAAGAAACAAGTGAAATTAATTTAGTAACTGGAGGCCCGTTGCATGATATTCATGCAAGAATAAGCCTTCCTTCCCCTGACTTCACTCCCAGCCACCTGGGGCTGCCTGGTAGCTGGCATGTCCCTGCTCCTACCGGGATCTGGCAAGTCCCCACTCCCCAACTGCCCAGAGCCTGCAAGTCCTTGCTTCTGTCTGGAGCACCACTCCAGTAGCTCCCTCTGCCACCCCCCTTCCCCTCATAGCAGGCTTCATGCCGCTGTGCTCCTGCATATGCAAATTAACCTCCATCTTTGTTGGGTTAATTTGCATACTCACTCTGATTGGCTGTGGGTGTAGCGGAGTGATGGTTAATTTGCATGTTTCTCTTTTATTAGGTAAGATAGTTTTTATTTATTCCACTGTATCCCAAATATTATTTCAACATGTAATCAATATAAAAATTAGTAATGAGAATTTACATTCTTCCTGTATTAATTATTTGAAATACGGTGTGCATTTTATACTTATACACATCTCAATTTGACAAGCTACATTCCCAATGTTCAATAGCCTTTGACAGCACAGGGATAGACTTACTAGTAAACTGAATATATTTCTAGATGCCTTCCTAGCCTATTTTCACCCAATGTTAAATTTCATATGATCAGCCTTACCCTCAGATCTCTATAAGTAACTCTTTCGAAATGCCTCAACGTCTCATTCTTTACCCTATTATTTTTTCTCCATTTTCTCTCCTTAGTTTTTAAGGCTTTATTTAAATGCTGATGCCTCCCAAATTTATGCCTCCAGCCCAAACCTCTCCTTTGATCTCTAGACCCTCATATCCAATTAAATGCTCAACATTTCCTCTTGGATCTATAATAAACACCAAAAATGTAATGTGGCCAAAATAAGTATTGATTAGCAACTCCAAGCATAATCACCATATTTGCTCTCCCTTAAGCCTTTTTAATGGTACCACAGCCTACACAATTGTTTAGCTTAATACTTCTCTTTCCCATTCACCCACATGCAGTCCATCAGCCAACTCTGTTGACTTCCTCCATAATATATCTGTTTTCAAACTCCTTCTCTCAATTCCACTATTATAACCCGAGTTCAGGATGCCATTATCTCCCTCTGGATTACTACAACCATCTCTTAACTAGTCAACTGCCCATAGCCTAGTCTCCATTTATCAGCCAGATTGAGCTTTAAAGCATAAGTCATCATATCTCTCCCTTGCTTACAACGTCTCCATTGGTAATAGGACATGAAAAGATACTCAACATCATTAGTCATTAAAAATGCAAATGAAGTCCACAATGGGATGCCATTTTGCATCCACTAGAATAGCTTTCCTAAATAACACACAACCACAAGTGGTGAGTATGTTGAGTAATGGGAACCCTCATACACTGCTGGTAGGAATATAAAATGATGTAGCCACTTTGGAGAACAGTTTGGCATTTTCTCAAAATGTTAAACAAAAACTACCATTCCACCTGGCATTTCCACTTTTAGATATCTACCCAAGAGGAATGAAAACATAATCACATGGAGACTTGCATGCAAGTGTTCATAGCACCATCATTCATAGTAGCCAAAATCTCGAGCAATCTACCTGTTCAATCTATCATCAACAGGTGAATGGATAAACAATAGTGTCACAGCCACACAATGGAACACTATTTCGCAATAAAAAGAAACAACCTACTGGTATGCCATGGAACCTCAAAAACATTATGCCAAGTTAAAGAAGCCAGAAATAGGAGACCATGTATTGGGTGATTCCATTTATATGAGACTAGAGGCCTGGTGCATGAAATAATAACAGTGGGGGGGGGGCGGGGAGTGTGTCCCTCAGCCCAGCCTGCACCCTCTCCAATCTGGGACATCCTTCTCACAATCCAGGACTGCTGGCTCCCAACTGTTCGCCTGATTGCCCCTACCCACTTCTGCCTGCCAGCCTGATCACTCCCTAACCACTCCCCTACCAGCCTGATCGATGCCTAACTGCTCCCCTGCAGGCCTGATCACCCACAACTGCCCTCCCCTGCCAGCCATCTTGTGTCCACATGGGGGTGGCCATCTTTGACCACATAGGGGCAGCCATCTTGTGTGTTGGACTTATGGTCAATTTGCATATTATCTCTTTATTATATAGGATGCCCAGAAAAGACAATTTTAAAGAGGCAAAAAATAGGTTAGCATTTGCATGGGGCTGAAGGTGGGAATGGGGAATGCCTTACCTGTAAGTGGGCATAAAACATGTTGAATTGCTCACTTGAAATAGATTAATTTTATGATAAAAATATCCCTTAATAAAGGTTTTTTTAATTTTACTTATTTTATTTTTTTACAATATACAAAATAAATCTATTACCAGGTTGTAGATACAAAATAATTAGCCATTTATATGCAATAAACATTAATATTTCAAGAAAAATTATTTTAAATATAATAATGTTACGTGCAATAAACATTAATTGAATTGCTCACTTGAAATAGATTAATTTTATGATATGTAAAATATCCCTTAATAAAGATTTTTAAAAACACACAAAAACTTCCCATTACACTTAGAATAAAACCCAGACTCCTTGCCGTGGTCCACATGCCCTAGGTGGTTGACCTTTATTACTCAGATCTCATTTTCTGCTGGCTTCTTTGTTCATAGCGCCCAGCGGCTGCAATGTTCCTTTAGTCTACTGCTCTAACATGCCAAGTGCATTTCTATTTTCAGGCATTTGTTCCTCTGCTAGGGTTGCTAGTTCCTCAGACTTTCACAGGCTTGCCTCCTTTTCAACATTCAGGACTCAATTCAGAAATCAACCCCAACTCCAAGTGAGCTGAAGCAGCCACCCACCTGCCGTAGCCCAAGTCATCCTGTCAATGCTACTGGCTTATTCTCTTTATGGCAGTGCCTGAAATTTTCTCAAACTTTTCTTCTGCAAAAATAATAAATAATAATTATGTCTGTCCTTTTGCCTCCTGGACTGTCTTTGAGGGCTGGTTCAAAATTTAGGTGGAAGCACTTTGGACACAGAGCTTACTGCTATTATTTTTCTAAGAGGATTACCTCATGGTTCCTTGGGACCATCCTTCTGTTTACATATGCTGAGGTCAAGAAAATACTATAAATTAATGACTGAGTTGTACACTCTGTATACACTGGGATAAGTGAGACAAAGCATAGAATGGTGGTTGTTTAAGGAAACCAATGCTCTACTGCTGTGTAAGGCACACAATGTCTTGATTCTGTAAGTGAAAGAGGACCTCATGCAGCCTCATAGGAAACCATCTATTCTTCTGGTGACAATGAGCAATCTGTAGGGAAGTAGATCTGTTTGTTGTCCGTTGTCCCTGCCATGGAAAGGGGGACAAGGACAGAGCATTTGCTGTATTTGCTGAGAGAATAAAACCCCAGATTCCAAATACAAGAAACTGGACTTCAGAACTGGATTATTTCACTTAAGTTGCTAAATGTATATGCAGAGGATGGCCCCTAACTAAGCTGCCGAATAAGAAGTTATCCTCACCTCTTTTCCTCCCTCCCTCCCTCTTTCCCTCCCTCCCTCCCTTCCTTCCTTCCATCCTTCCATAATATTATTTTTAAGACAATTTATTCAGAGCCGTTTTATTTTCACAGCAAAATTAAAAGGGAGATATGGAGAGTTCCCATATAATCCTTATACCCCCTCATGCATAGCCTACCCTATTATCAACATCAGAATTTGAATCTGCATTTGAACACATCATACACCCAAAGTCCATAGTTTACATTAAGGTTCACTCTTGGTGTTGTATATTCTATGGGTTTAGACGAATGTATAATGACCTGTATCAATCATTGAAGTATCATACAGAGAATTTGCATTGTTCTAAAAATCCTCTGTACTCTGCCTGTTTATCTCCTCTGATCTTTTCACTGTCTTCATAGTTTTGTCTTTTCCAGAATGTCATATGGATGGAATCATATATAGTATGTAACCTTTTCAGATTAGCTTCTTTTTGCATTTAACACTCCTCCTCCTCCTCATTTTATGGCTTGATGGCTCCTTTCTTTTTTATCACTAAATAGTATTTCCTTGTGTGAATGCACCACAGTTTATTTATCTGTTCATCTATTCAAGAACACCTTTGTTGCTTCCAAGTTTTGCCAATTATGAAAAAAGTGCAGTAAATTTTTATGTACAGGTTTTTGTGGACATAAATTTTCAACTCTTCTGAGTGCAATAGCTGGATATGTGGTAAGAGTATGTTTAGTTTTGTTAAAACCACCAAACTGTCTTCCAAAGTGGCTGTACCATTTTGCATTCCCACCAGCAGTAAATGAGAGATTCTGTTACTCCACAGCCTCACCAGCATTGGATATCAGTGCTCTGAACTTTGGCCCTTCTGAAAGGGATGAGTTGTATCACACTGTTGTTTTCATTTGGATTTTCCCGATGACCTATGATGTGAAACATCTTTTCATATGCTTGTTTGCCTTCTGTATAGCTTCTTTGCTGAGATATAACAAAATCTGGACGTCTTTCTAGGTTCAGGTCTCTGGCTCATTTTAAAATCTTGTTTTTTTCTTGTTGAGTTTTAAGAGTTCTTTGTATATTGGCAAAAGACACATCTAGTCACTTACTTTCTTCCAGTCCGCAGCTTGTCTTCTCTTTCTCTTGGCATTATCTTTCGCAGAGCAGAAGTTTTTAATTTGAATGAAGTTGAGCTAATCAATTGTTTCTTTCGTGGATTGCGCCTTCGGTGTTGTATCCAAAAAGTTATCACAATACCCAGGGTCATTTGGGTTTTTATCTATGTTCTAGAAGTTTTATAGTTTTGCATTTTACACTTAGGCCTATGATTTATTTTGAGTTAATTTCTGTGAAGGTATAAGGTCTGTGTATAGAATCTTTTTTTTTTTTTTTTTTGCATGTGGATGTCGAAGTTGTTCTAGCACCATTTGTTGAAAAGACTATCTTTTCTTTATTCTTTCTCTTTTTAAAATGTACACCTTTAGCAACTTTGCTGGATGTTCTCTTGATAATTTTTTCAAAATCAATCAAAATCCTCTCCTTCTCAAGCTAAAATACAATTTCCCAACTGCCTCAACATTGTAAAACTTTAATTCCCTTAAAAATTCAATAATGTGACAAGTGCTTCTTGTACTTAAAATTGTAGTTTCTTGTTACCCTTTAACTTGGATATTATTTTTTCTAGTAAAAAATACTCCATTCAAAATGTTCCTCCCTTACAGCATAGGGAATATAGTCAATAATATTGTAATAACTATGTGTGGTGTCAGATGGGTACTAGACTTATCAGGGTGATCACTTTGTAAGGTATATAAATGTCTAATCAATATGCTGTACACATGAAACTAATATAATGTTGTATGTCAACTGCAATTGAAAAATAATAGAAAAATATTTTCACCTTAAATTTCTGAGGAGGTTTCCTAGTGTCTATTAGCATCCAGTGTTTCTGATAAGTCTGATGCCAAATTGATTCTCATTCTGAGTCATCTTTTCTCTCTTTCTCTCGATGGAAACTTTCTCTTTATCCTTGGTATTCTGCAATTTTGTTAAGATCTGCTTGGCATTCTGTGGGTTCTTTCAATCTGAAACACGTGTCATTCTTTGGCTTTGAGACTTTTTTTGGTATACTGTCTTTGATTTCTGCCTCTTCTTTTTTATTATTCTCCCATTCTGGAGATTTTCTTAAACCATTCCCACTCCCTTGTATTTTTTCTACTTGATTTTGGCTATGGTTTTTACTACCAATGTGATCACATCATCTTTGATTATTACAGGGTTTCTTCAAAATTTCTGGGTTTCTGATAACACACTAACTTTTCAAGGATGAACAGGGTGTATGTGTATGAATTTATTTCTTGTGATTTGAAGCTGGGATTAGAACTATGTGACTAATATGCCATATTGATCCAGGTTTCCAGGTGACCATTTCTTTAAGGCTGGGTCCTGTCTGTCTCACATGTGGAAGTTCCATATTTTAGCATTTTGTAATGCCTCCCTTAGATAAACTTTAGGAAGAAGTATGATTTTTGTGGGCATAGAATGAAAAAACTATTCTTTTATTGCATTGGTTCCATTCTAGTCTGCCATGTTGCTTTTTGGGTTATATTTTCTGTTAATAGTTGTGACTGTTCTTAATATTCCATTATTTTATATGGAATATACATGTAGTCTTCATCAGGTTCAAGTTTTCATTTTGTAATTTTTCAAGATCTTGAAATGAAATGTTCCTTTTATGCAGTTCAGGGCTGGAGGTAGGGGGCTTTTTAAAACATGCTGCCTAGAGACTTAACCTTATGTCAGCAACACCTTTATAACTTCTGAACATTTTAGGGGGAGAGAGATCTTTAAAGAAAGAAAGAGGTCATGCTTCTCGACTCCATAGTCCTGGGAACCAGTCAGAGGAATAACAATGTTCCAGCCAGAGTAATCAGAGCAGATATGGCTAATAGGTTTCAACTTAAGTTGAAATAAATGATTGATAGGGGCTGCCTGGAGCACAGCTGTGTTGGAAAAGATTTTGAGGCCACATCTGGGTTCACAGGACAAAGTGTGATTAATGATGTCTGCCACGGCTGTGCGAGGGGGTAGCAATGGTAGCTATGCCATGTATTTTTAATCCTTGAATAAGAATCTCCTGGTGGATAGAACTGTTCATCCATGAGGCTGCCAGATTTTACTTGGAAGAGTATGGGCATATTCTGACAGCATAGAGATAAGATGCTAATGGTATTTGGGCTGATTTTATTCAACTAGTTGTCAGAATGATTTCCTGACTTGCCAGAGCCAATATGTTGAAGAATAAAGTATGTCGGATCTGTGCTTCTACTGCTTGCTTCCAATGTAAGCATAGAACCATAATGCCTCCCAGTGCAGGCACAAACAGGATGTTATTCAGAAAAAAAAATGGACTATGAGATGGTCTGAATTATCAGTCTAAGAAAAATTGTCCTGTGTCCTACAAGGCAAGGGTAGATTCTTTTTTACTTGCTTGATTTTATACGTTGTTCAGTCAATATACAAAGGTATGAAGAAGAGAGTGGTATTGACTTATAATACTTCCCTAGAAAATATTGCTGTAGAATCTTCTAGTCTCTTTTCCATGTTACATGTTCAAATTTAATGGCATCAGACTATGCATTGTTTTTCACTTAAATTTTTCATTTAACAAAATATCGACCTCTTTCTAAGTTAAAAATAAATATGACTGATTATGGTATTTAATGACTAATATTATATTACCATATAAATATACACCATCATTTATTTAATCAAACTTCATAGGTTGTTTCTCATACTTTGGTATTAAAAACAACACTTTGGTGAGTATCGTTGTACATAAATATTTGTGCACTGATTATTTCCTTATAATTTTCTAGAAGAGCACTTGCTAGGTCAAATATATAAATTTATGTTTTCATTTTAAGAGTCTGATGTTGTCTTCAGAAGGTATTAACAATGTGTGTAATAAATCTTGAAGAGAGCGACATAACCCAATAACATTTTTAAGATCACCACACTGAGTGAAGAGCCTGAACTATTCCCCACCCACCACCCACAGTCTCTTTTCCTCCTTCATGATGTTATGTATGTTGATTGTGGAAATCATTATAACTCAGAAGTACAGCTACACACTTAAGGCCTATGGAGTGGAGCCACATAGAATCGCAGCTGTTTGACCAAACAGCTTCCCAGGGCCAGCTGTCCCCAGACCACTGGGCTCCAGGGAGGGCATTCTTCCTTGTACTTTCTAGGACATGCGAGGCTCATGCTGACAGAATGTGTAGGCCCCCAGTTCCATTCCAGTCTCTGAGGTTACTGCAGGGCTCTGTTTGGAAGGCTGGGGAATGGAAGGCTGATGAAGTCCGGAGGAATCTGGAGTGCAGCTTCAAAATGTTCATTCTCCCCATTAATTTTTGTGTTGTTGCCTTTGTAACACTGGTAACCAAAGCAACTAGGATGACTACCTCTGCACATTGGAATGCACAGGGAGCTATCATGAAGGCGTCATGAAAGACTGTTAGCACACATGATTTACAGGGTGAGTTTCCAAACACACCCAGTCTGAGCAGGTGAAATGAATGGACAGTCATTATGAGTGATAACTGAGTTTAGTTTCCAACCTAGAAAATCTTAGTGGCAAATACACATGTACACACACACACACACACACACACACACACACACACACATCTCCCAGTAGATGAGAAAAGTCCAATTTTTCACATTCTATTTATTTTCTAAAAACATGCTAATAGTAGAAATTATTTCTACAAATTCTCAATATAAAAATTCAGGTAACAAATTTCCAGAAATAAATTTCAATATATTTCTAAATACTCAGTTGTGTATAGGGTTTTTTGTTTGTCTCCCCCACGTACTTCCCCACCCGGTTGGTCCTCCATAAAGTCAGTAAGAGTTTGTAGAGTGTGGTGTGCCATAGACCCACCCACTTTGAGCGTGAGCAGGAGAGTTAAGCTGCAAACGCACCCCTACAATACTTAGGTAGTCCTAAATCAGGTATCAGGAAAAGACACTCCCTTTCTTGTAAACCATCGGTATTATCTCATACAGAAAACTGTCAGCTCCTCCCTCATCTACACTCTCCCCCTCCATCTAAAGAACCTCTTTTCCTACCTTTGTTAGTCAACAAACATGTATTAGTTTCTCAAAGGGGGTCGGTCCAGCAAGGTATTAGGCCTTGGCTATTCAGTCCTTTCACTCATAAATATCATATCAAAATTATTTTTTTTCTGGCCATAGGACCAATTATTTCCTCTGTTCTGTTTTTTTCTTCTTACTGTTTTCTTCTTTCTTCTTTCATTGACTTGAAACACCCCAATCTCTCTTTTAAGCAATAAGTTTAGCCTTCTTTTCTTTTCTTGTTTTTTTTAGTAGCTTTTTATTTTCTTATTTATTTCTCTCATCATTTATTTATTTCCAACAATTATATTTTTTCAACGTTGCTGCATTCCCAGGTCGCCACATAAGATTTGGTTGGTTCTTACCTTCCAATCAGTCTGTGTTTACCTCTGAGATTTCCTTTCCTACAAGTGGAACATTCACCCAAGTAAGGTGACATCATTCTCTATTTCTTTTTAAAAACCATATGTTCTAACTAGAAAGGGTAACTTTTGATAAGCTTTGCTTTGTAACCATAGCCCATTTTGAAAGCAGTTTTACATGAAACCATGCTGGATTGATTGCTGAATGGGAGAGTCAGGTTTCCTCTAAAGAGAAAGACAGAGTTGGAGAGGTTATAGAATGGACAGCTTCTAGTTCAGGGCTGAGTGTTCCAGGGCACTCATGCTGTGATCGCAGAGCTGCTATATGTCTATATTCTCTCTCTCTTTCACTCTCCCCTCTTCTCTTTTCCTCTCTCTCTCTCTCTCTCTCTCTCTCTCTCTCTCTCTCTCTCTCTCTCTCTCTCTCTCTCTCAATTTCCACTAAGATTTCTTAAAAAAAGAAAAGAAAAGAACAGGAAAAAAGAACAAGGGTTTGCTATAAACAGAAAAAGAGTTAGGTCTTGTGGAAAACTGCTTTTGCAGAAGCCTGGGAAAATAAGCAATTAGAAGAATATTCCTTAATCAGAAATAGCTGAAGGTGTGTCAGTTCTGGAAAATGGTCCAGAAACTTGGGGTTTGATTCTTGGGAAGGTAAAGGGTAATTAATCCTATTTAAACTTAGGATAAACCCAGGATTATATTAAGCAATGATTAACAACAAAAATTATGGGAAAGAAGGATGTAATTGTATCAAGAATCTTACATTTCTTTAATTTCATCCTAATTATATGTACTTTTTAAACAGAGCAATTAGTAATGTTAACAAAAATGTGGGCTTGTCTATTTTAATAAAGGGTTTTACTTTCTTGTAAAGAAGCATAAAGACAGGGGGAAATATACTAATCTTTATTTATCATTTATTAATGCCTCTGGGACACCATTTTGGGAGGAAGCAAAGTCATAACCAACAATAACACTCTGACAACTGACACTATTTATAGTCTAAATGTTTATAGTTTAAGTTCTAGTCATAGAATAAAGAGTCCTTTAAGAATTGACCTTGGAAACCCAAATTTGGAAAATGGTAGCAAATCTTAGGCCAACTAAGTTGCCTTTTTCATAACAAAAATTCATAGCAATGTTTTAAATTACATATTATTTGATTACTAACTATGTGCATAACCAATACAGGGTGGGTCAAAAGTAGGTTTATTCTTATATATTACTATTTATTAATCTGTATTATTTTTTCATATGAATAACTGTAAACCTACTTTTGACCGAGCCTGTATAATTAATTAGATAATAGTTTTGAAATGTTATCTGATTTTTTTTTGTTCCTGGAAGTTCTAATTGTCCTGATTTCTCCCCATTATATCAATAGCATTTAGAAATGGCAAGGACCATCTAAAATAAAGCAATTTGCACTTTCAAAAAAGTTATTCAAGTCCAGAGTAAAGAAAAGTAGTCTGAAAGCAAAAACAGGTATGATTTTTAAGAGCTCTTAAGGCTCTTAAGAGAGGATAGGTTTAGATTCTGAAAACTTGGCTTTGTGTATGAGAGTTTATGCCCTGCCTTGGTGTTGTGACATAAGAAGAAATCTATAAGTGTTCTTTTTGTGTGTGTGTAAATTTAGGGAATTTATACCATGAACTCTGAAGAAGCTCTGTGTCCACTTTGGTCAGTGGGTAGTAGAGTGGGCAGGACTGAGGGAGCTGTGCAGGGGCCCAGGATTCTGCCCACCAGAGTGGAGAATAAGGTGAGTGGCTGAGAGGAGGGCAAAGGAGTGACTAGCAGAACAGTTGTGACCTTGGAGAGAACAGTTGGGCATGAGCATGATGTTTGTGGAGGGAGGTCTGGGAGGTGGGTCTGGAAAGATAGTGGGGCCTTGCGTGCTAAGCCAAGAGTTTTGGCCTTTCTCTATGGACATGCAGGGGAGTATACCTGGAAGGTTAATCTGACACGGCACGCAAGATAAATGCGAAGGGCTGGACTACCAACTAGGAACACATTTAGAGGGCTGTTGCAATAATCTTGGAGGTGATGAAACTTAGTTAGGGAAGCCGAATTTGACATGGAAAAGAAGGGACAAATGGGAGAGTTATGTGAAGGAAAAGCAACAAGACTTGATGACCAACTGGGTAGGGAAGGGATCATGAGAGCTGGTGCGCTGACTGCTTCCTACAGAGGAAAATCAATATAGAGCAGGTTTCCTGTGCCAGTGGCAATCTGAAGAATTCTTTAACTCCCAGGGTGGGAGGTAGCATCTGATTGAGCAAGTACAATTAATCTTCATCCAAGCAATATAATGTGTAAAAAAACCTGCTTTGGAATTAGAAGTGGCTAAGTTGGAAGAAACATCATGGGAAAAGTAGTTTTCAAAATTTCTCCTTGGTCTCTCCTCCATGCCACCTGCTTAATAAATATCACATGTTGAATTCTCTTATACTAGATACCACCATAATTGTTCACTTCTTTATACTTTTCTTTGTGAAAACCACTCAAGAAACAACAACACACAATACAACTATAACAGCAAGAACAACCATCAATAATTGAACTTCACACTACCTCGGGTTTCACCCTATTTGAGAGGTGCTCTCCACTTCCCTTGTTGATAATCCATATTTCCATTGGTATGAACAGTCTGAACTATGGAAATTACTCAATGGTTTTATTTATGGCCTATACCACAGTTTTGAAATTAACTTTACATCCGGTGTTAGTAGATATTCATTACCTTTCTAAAATGCCATTTTAAAAACTGATTGCTTGGGGACTAGATGGCAAAGAAGGGGACATTTCACACACAGATGGTTGGCCCTGTTCATAAAATGTTACATTTCAACATTCTTCTATATTTATGGTGTGTACCGCTGCTTCTAGTGGGCCAGGCGAACTCTCCTGGGTTTCTTTGCATCTTCTTGTTTTAAAACAGTCGTTATCTTGTTTCTGGAGTAAAGCTTTTGTGTTCTGTGAAAATAATATGCATGTTGACAGCAAGACATAAATAATGAACCATCTAAAGCAACATTCCAGCTAGCTAACACAATTTGAGAGACGTATCTATACTGGAATTTTTAAAAAATGGAAAGGGGAAAGAAGTGACCTACTAGAAATAAAAAACTAAGAAATAGACATGTTTTTCACAAAGAACATCCTGTGTATGGATGCCTGTGAGCTTCAAAAATCACTCAGTCCTAGAAGTTGTAAACCTAGTCTTTTCTGAGGTGCTTTTCTTTTCCCCAAAGAAGTCATAACAGGTATATATACAGATCTATGGTGCCTTTCTGTTGGAGAAATGAAAGTACTTCCAAAACAATCTTATAACATTGTGATGGAGGAAATGATGGCAGGTTTTATATTACTCCCATCACACAGGTGATGGAAGCCTGGATAAATGGTGTTGGTGACAAAGTCACAAATAGATGCTAGGCCTTCTGATATATGGCTAATACTTCAGTAGTTAAATGAAAAATATGTCCCTATTTTGCTCAGCCCTTTCTCTTCATTCAGAGAGCAACTTTTTAACTCTTGCTCATTCCTACACAGACATGCATCCCTCCTCACCCTGAAATAGGTCTCTGACTTATATTTAAAATTTGAATCTTATATTGCAAAATGATATCATAGTCAATAAGTGCAAATATAAAAAATAAAAATAATTAACTGGAGTACACACCCCTTCCCAACAACACTTTATGATTATAAACGGATCTGTAACTTTGGGTAGTGCAGTTGTCCACTAGTGCTTGGGAGTCATATATGCCCCTTTGGAAAGCTGATAAAATCTATAGATGACCTCCCCAGAGAGATGTATGTCCATAATTACAAGGGCTTCTGAAGCCAGAATACCTTCAGTAAGTCCATGAAGGCCCTGGTTAAGAACCCAATAGAATAGAAAGAACGTAACTTAGGAGAGAACTTGGATTAAACCCTAGCCCCACCTTCCTATCGACTTTAAGAAAAATTATTTCTTTTATATATATAAAAGGCTAATATGCTAAGTGTCCCTCCCACCTTCTGACCAGTCGCTATGATGTGCACTGACCACCAGGGGGCGGATGCTCAACACAGAAGCTGCTGAGCTGCAGTGACTTGGCAGCAGCGGTTCTCAGGTGACACACCCTGAAACCAGAAAGGAGGGAGCCCGATTCCTCACGGGGCCACATGATTCCTCCTTTTGTTCGTGGGTTATGTTTTTGCTGGGGCACTGTTGGCCGCAAATCTGGTTTACTGCACACTTGCATTTGCGTTTCACACACTCTACAACAGCAACTTTGCAGAGTGCCCTATCAAATTCCAGGACCCCTTGGAGGATATTGGAGAGCTAGTTTCGGCCCAATCCCCACAGACCAGGCCAAGGGACCCCACCTGCTGGAGGGACCCCACTCACTCCGCAAACACAGGGGAGGGACCACAGGCGGTTGGCTCCTGGACGTGTCTGGCCCCTCGCCCAGTCCTGCCCTGCTGGCCACCTTCTAACTAATTTCTTTTCAATGTGCATGAATTCATGCACCGGGTCACTAGTTATCTATAAAATAAGAATTGTACCCTTGAATTGGGATTGAGGAAATGAAGCACTTAGTGCATGTAAAGCACTTAGCACAGTGTCTAGCATAAAGAATGTGCTCCCTACACAAGCATTCTTTTCTCTTATGAGATATTTAGCAGGGAATGACTGATGTTGGCACAGGCATCCTGAAGCTGGCACTCTGGCCCACTTCTACCTGATGGCTGCAAATATTATGCCAGGGGTCAGATTAATACAGCAAATCAAGAGCTGGAGCCTTTTAAAGTAAAAATCATCCTGGTTGACCCTGCTGGTCAAATCTTTTGACGTTCTTTCCACATTGCGATGGTTCCCCATGGTGTGAATCCCATCTTCCCAAGATAGAACACAAAGCTCCCACGTTTCTCACTTTCCTTCACCTCCCTGATGCAGCCATGTGACTCAGGTTCTGCTAATCAGATGCACATACAGAGATTTAGATACAGAAGTGAGTTATGTGAAGAAGCAGGTGGGATGCAGAGTACCCGTTCTGCAGGCACAGATGGTAGGAAGAGGCAGTGTGGTTCTGGAATCATCAGGAGCAGAGAATTCCTTCCCAGCCAGTTCTGCACAGAGGTTCTGGGGATTGTTCCTGGAGGTTCACTTCAGAGCCTGTTTCTTCAGTTCTTCCAAAGACTGTGAATATTCTAAATCTTTATTAAATTACTTCCTACTTTAACCAGATAGAATAGGTTCTGTGGTTGGCAACTAAGAACCCTGATTTTAACAATGCTGAAATGTCTATTTCATTTCATCTTCCTCCCTGCCACACAATTTCTTTGCATTAATTTTGCAGCATAACCTAATGTAATAAAAGACCCTAATATATTTCCATAAGAATGGAATTTCCATAAGAATGGGGCTTTCTATAAGTAAGGCACAGACTCTTCTCACCCTGACTAGGATCCTGAGTGGTGTCTTTGGGCTGCATGCAGGGAGGTTTTTGTAGCTCACAATAGCCTCTCAAGAGGCTGGACCAAATTGTCTCAATGGCTCTTCAAGTGTTGTTTTTTTTTTTTCTTCACCCTATTCTCATTACAAGCAGACAGTTCTTCCTCTTTTGGCTGTTTTAGGAAGGCAAAGAATTGGGAAGAAACTTCTGTGAGCATGACAGCAATAGTGGTTTGAGCGGAAGATTTTAGGCAATTATTATTTTATTAAAATGAGGGACTCTTCAGGAATAAGGCCACCTTGTTACATAAACAGATTTTTCCTCCTAAAATACTTTTTGATTCTTTTAATCAACCTATACATGTTTTAGACGAAACAAACTTCAGATAAATAGAGTTTTAGTAAAGCTGGTTTAATGTCATGTGGTGGTGCCTTGGCCCGTGTGGCTCAGTTGGTTGTAGTGCCATTCCATATTCCAAAAGGTGGCAGGTTCAATTCCCAATCAGGTTGTGTGTTCCATCCCTGGTTGGGGCACATGCAGTACACAACTGAATGATGTTTCTATCTCTTTCTTTCTGGAACCAATAATAATTTTTTTATTTTAAAGTCATGTGGTGGTAATGTCTTATGCATTCATTCAATAAGTATCATGAACTACTACTCTATGTCAGACATTGTGATAGGTGTTAGCAAAATAAGGTACTAGATAAATAAGATTAGGTATGCTTTTGTAAGGTTCGAGGGGCAGGAAATGGAATCGGAGACCAAGACAAGTTAAAAGAAGAAGTTTATTCCGCACTAACAAGCAAGATTCATTACAAAAGAAGGTAGAAAAACCAGGATTAGAGGAGAAGGAGGACCCAGCTGGGCTGTCTCAAAGGGGAGAACAGCAACACATGCAGAGGTGAACACGTCTTTTGAGGGGAGGAAAGGGAAGGGGTGGGGCCCAGGGAGGAATGGGAAGGGGTGGGGCCCAGGGTACTTGGCACACACTGATTGGTGGTTCAATGTCTTGGGAATGTACCGGCCGCAGACACAGGTTACGTCATACTCTGCCCACCAGCTGGGGGAAGGGAGGATCTATCATTCCAGGCTTTTGGTGATATTTAAAAAAATTGAGAGTCTGGGCAAGGTCAGGGGTGAAGGTCCATTTTCCATAGCCACTTCCTGCTGAGAGGGGGCATCTACCCAGGGTCTCAAGGATTCTGGTGACATAGGTGTCTCTAGGTTCTGAATTCAAAGCCAGATAGATCTCTCCCACCTTCTGGTTGGTGAACACCTGCATTCTGTTCTGCAAAAAAACTAGTGAAACAGTACATGAGACAGGGGCTAAAGAGCAAAATTAAAGGAATAGATACCAGTGGGCCTAATGATGGGAGGAGCCATGGGGTAAGTGAGCGAAAAACAGGGAGTGTTTTCCATGCTGGACGAGGGGTGCAGCAGCATGATTTCCCCAAGGGACTGGTTGGTGAAGTCTCGAGAGCAATCCTGTTGAGTCACTTGGGAGGTAAAAGCTGGTCCTGAGGCTGCCACAGCATCATTTGTCTGGTTTTGCTGCTTTTCTGAGCCTGGAGCTGAAATACAACCTGGGGGGTGAGGAGGGGGGCGTGTAAGGTTCTTGAGGAGGACTGAGTCCCCCGGCTGGAGGACTGGTCCTGAGGAGTCTTGGTTGGCTGGTTCTGGCCTGGGCAGACACCTGTCAGCGTGTTCCTGGAGCAGTTGCCTGAGTAAGGGCAGGTATGGAAGATAAGTAGCCAGGAGAGGAGGGTCAGTAGGTATACGATGGTTGAGCAAGAAGGGTCTCCCATATAGGAGTTCAAAAGGGCTTTAGAAGGTGGGGCTCCTTGGTGTAGCCCGGATTCCAATCAGGGCCATGGGAAGGAGGTATGGCCAGGAGCTGCGAATTCCTAGAGAGAGTTTAGTTAGATGGTCTTTAAGGAGGCCATTGATCCTCTCAATCTTACCTGAT
Source organism: Corynorhinus townsendii (assembly GCA_026230045.1). Classification (NCBI taxonomy): domain Eukaryota; kingdom Metazoa; phylum Chordata; class Mammalia; order Chiroptera; family Vespertilionidae; genus Corynorhinus; species Corynorhinus townsendii. The sequence continues at coordinate 8,547,839 of JAPDVU010000012.1, forward strand.
GATTGTGGGCAGTAGGGTATGTGCAGTTTAGTTAAGTCAGGATTAAAGAGAGGAAAATCTGAGAGTCCCGCCTGAGGTTGAGTGAGGGCCTCGACGACCTTGGGGCAGGAGTGCATTGCCACAGGTTGGGTGGAGGCAGCAGGAAGGAGATTGGCCAGGTTCAGGGCTTGGGACTGAGTTAGGGAGATGTCAGGACTTTAAAGGAACAGGAGATGGAGTTCCTGCATGCGAGAGGTGGCAAGGAGAGATAAGGATCGGTGGGACAGAAGATCCTGTAGCCTATGGGTGGAGAAGACCTGTAAGGGTTGCTGGAAGCAGATCTTCTGGGCCTCCTTGGTGAGAGCGGCGGCTGCAGCCAGAGCCTGGATGCAGGGCTACCATCCCCAAACCATGGGATCAAGCTGTCTGGACAGGTAGGCTGGCCCTAGAGGCTGGGTGAGGACCTCCATAGCTATTCCCTGTTTCTCATCAGTAAATAGTTAGAAAGGCTTAGAGATGTCTGGGAGAGAGAGAGGGGGAGATGCCAGGAGGGCATCCTGGAGCTTAGAAAAAGCCTGGCGAACAAGGGAGGGTGAAGAGAGGGGGCCTGCTGGTGTTTCTTTAGAGGCCTGGTATAGGGGCTTAGCTAGGAGGGCAAAGTTTGGGACCCAATGGCAGAAGAATCCTACCAGCCCTAGAAAGGACAAGATCTGTTCCACAGAAGTGGGAGGCTGTAGGTCTCATATTGCTTGCATTTGGTCAACTGTCAGTCCTCGGGAATTGGGCATCAGACAGATCCCCAAGTAAGTGACAGTGGGGGCTGACAGTTGCGCCTTGGCAGGGGACACATGGTATCCTTTGTCCCCTAGAAAGTTGAGGAGGTCAGCTGTCTGCCTCTGAGACATCCAGGGAGGGGCTGCAGAGAAGGAGATCATCTACATACTGGAGAAGAGTGCTGGGTTCTAATGAGCATTGTCGGAGGTCTCTGGGTAAGGCCTGGCCAAACAGATGAGGACTGTCTCTGAACCCCTGGGGCAGGACTGTCCAGGTGAGTTGGCGGGATACCTGCTCATCTGGGTCCTTTTACAATTCTTGTCAACAGTTAACTTTAGAACTCCTTTCTTTCTTTCTTTCTTTCTTTCTTTCTTTCTTTCTTTCTTTCTTTCTTTCTTTCTTTCTTTCTTTCTCTCTCTCTCTCTCTCTCTCTCTCTCTCTCTCTCTCTCTCTCTCTCTCTCTCTCTCAACATACCTTCCATTAAATATTTTTAAACATGTCTAGCAATTAATGTTTCAGTATTGTATGCCATCCTATCTAATAAAGAGGGAATATGCTAATTGACCATCACTCTGTCACAAAGATGGCTGCAACCAGAGCTGAGGCCAAGTTCCCATAAGGAGCCTTAATGAGCAATCAGCAGGGACCTTAGGCTATGCCCTACCCTGCCCCCATGGAACTTGACAGGGGACCTCAGGTTGCACCCCCCAACCGGCAGGGCTTGACAGGGGACCTCAGGCTGCTCCCCCCACCAGGTGGGACTTGACAGGGGACTTCAGGCCATGCTGCCCATCCCAGCACCAGGCCGGGGGACCTCAGACCGCACCCCCCACCCAGCGGGTCTTGACAGGGGACCTCAAGGTGCGCGTCCCGTCCTGGTGCTGGGCTAGGGGACCTCAGGCTGCTCCCCCCATCCCAGCACCAGGCAGGGGAACCTCAGGCCACGCCCCCCACCAGGTGGGGCTTAACGGGGGACTTCAGGCCATGCCCTCCACCCCAGCACTGGGTCAGAGGACCTGAGCCTGCGCCCCTGCCTGGTGGGGTTTGACAGGGGACCTCAGGCCACACCCCTCACTCCAGCACCGGGCCAGGGGACCTGAAGCTGTGCCCCCCTGCCTGGTGGGGCTTGACAAGGGACCTCAGGCCATGCTCCCCACCCAGCGGGGCTTGACAGGAGACCTCAAGGTACACCCCCAGTGCTGGTCAGGAGAACTCAGGCCACGTCCCCCACCCAGAGGGGCTAGATGGGGGACCTAAGGCTGTGCCCCCCTCCTGGTGCCAGGCTGGGGGAACTGAGGCTGTGCCCCCCTGCCTGGCGGGGCTTGACAGGACCTCAGGCCATGACCCCACCCAGCAGGACTTAACAGGGGATCTCAGGCCAAGTCCCCCACCTGATGGGGCTTGACGGGGGACCTCAAGGCATGCCCCCCACCCCGGTCTGGCTGGGGGACCTCAGGCCATGCCCCCCAACCTGGCGCCGGGCCAGGGGACCTGATGCTATGTCCTCTGCCCAGCAGGGTTTGACAAGGGTGAGACTGGCTGGGTCTGGATCTAGCCCAATTGGGGGGCAGGGTCTGGCCGGGTCTGGGTCTCACACAATTTTGAGGTGCATGTGGGTGGGCGGGAACTTGACTCTGGGTCCCATGGTGAGCCCCAGACTCTGACAGGAGGAAGGTTTTCATATACATTTTACTAATTTTCTTTCATCTCTGACACTTCTATTATAGAGAAAGGGCAAATAGCAATATTAAATTATTTCCTCTAAGTAATCCCCTTTTAATGTGCACAAATTTTGTGCACTGAGTCACTAGTTTAAAATATTTAGGAAAGGCAGGGAAAGGAGGGAGCAGGCCCTGCAGCATGTTTCCAGGCCTCTAGCCACTTGAATTTTAAAACTGCCATTTTTTTCCTAGAGATAAAGATCTAAGTTTCTGATAAGCCTGTGCCCACAAGAAAGTTGTTCTTTAGGAAGGGTGGAGTGGGGGAAGAGGCAGGGTGAGAAGGTGCTGAGGCTAGAGCAATTTTCAGAGCATTAAAGGGTGATTTTCCATCAATACCCATGACTGAGATCATGGAAGGAAAAAAGGGGGCCCTGAAAAGGAGGGCAGGACAGAGAAGGTAGCCCCCGTATTGACCAGGAAGGAGACTGGCTTATCACTACCTTGATCATTACCCTGGGCTCGGCGAGGGTGATGGGGGTTGCCAAGTCTGGGCATCTTCAGTCTTTGGCCAGTCTTCAGTCATGGCCAGCAATGGGTCATGACCTGGAAGGGTTGCCCCTCTATGCTGAGATGCAGAGGGCCCGTCACTTTTCCAGGGGCAGTCATTTTTCCAGTGGCTGCTTTGACCGCACGCCAGGCAGGGCTTGGTTGGAGCCTGGGGCTAGGGGCACTGCTTTGCCCAGTGGCCTTTATTTCCATACTTGAAGCATCTTCCAGGTGGTGTTCGTCCTCTTGTTGCACCCCCACCACACACGGTCCCAAGGACTCAGAGCTGCAATCAAGGCTTGGGTTTGCAGGTTCACTTCTGTCGAAGGCAGGCTTCCTGATCCGACACTGCCTGCTCCTCATGGGTATTAAAACCTTAGAGGCTGTATTCACTAGATCTCAGACTGGGATCTGAGAAGGCGTTAGGGGTGGGGGTGGCGGAGCAGGCGGCGGGCCATGGGCCAGAGGAGGAGCATGGTGGTGGGCGACCACACCAGGCTGGGCCTGTGGGGGTGAGCTGTGGGAGGTCTCAGTACCTTTATTCAGAGAGAGGGGTGGGCCTTGCTGTTTGAAGATGGTGGCCCCCATGGGAACGGCAAGCCATGTGGCCAACATGGTGGCTGCTCACAATACACAAGGGAAGAGCAAACCAAAATTTCTACAGATAAACAGAAATCTTACTTAGCTGTTTGGAGTGGCCAATGGGGTGGCTGGCAGGTGGCTCTTGTGCTGCGTGGCAGACTCTGCTCGGCTTGCGTCCCAAGGCGGTGATGGCGGCTCCCGTAGTGGCGGCTGCTGGCCGGGAAAGGGACAGCTGTGGTAAAGAAAAAGGAGGAGGATGAGGGAGAGAGGGAGCCACAGATGCAGGTTACGTCATACTCCGCCCACCAGTTGGGGGAAGGGAGGATCTATCAGCTTTCACCCTTAAGAATCTCATAACCTAATATAAAGACAGACTGATAATTCCAACTGAGTGCGGTGCTGGAATCTGTTTCTGCCATAACTGCAAATACTTTTTTTTTTTTTTTTTACCAGGGCACTCTTTTATTCAAATATTTTAGTAAGAGAGATCCTTACTTATAACTGAAACAATAATGATTTTGTAAAATGTGATGGAAGCAGCACTGTTATTGAGGTCAGGAATAGTGTATCTTTCTGTTTAGTATCAATGATAGCTTTTGGATGGCATTCAGATGTCTTTTTCCCACCTGGTCTGGGAGACCAGTGGATTCAGGTCAGCATACTTATGTTTCTTAGGGTTCCTTGGTGGCAAGCAATAGCTGATTTTAACTAATTCAATCAGAAGGAAATTTTACTGGTAACTCAGAGAATCAAAGGGAAAGCCAGAGAATGTGACTTGGAATAGTACTGGAACCACAGTAGCTATGAATCAAGTCAATGGGAGCTAATCAATAGCTCTGTCCAGACACTCCATCCCTGTATTACTTTTCTCAAGATTCAGAGTTTAAGGATAGCCCACTCCTGGATGAAGGTCATCAAGATTACTCAAAAGGAAGTAGGTAACTCCTTAAAAATAAATTCTGCTCTTACCAAAAGAAGGCAGAATAAATATAAGGAATCCAGATACCAAATATGTCTACCATGATGTTTATGCTCCAAGGGTATGGTCCCCATAGATGTTTTCCTGGATGTAGCACTGATGTTGTTACTTACAGCATTGCTCCTTATCCAACCACCTTAAGCTATTCCACTTGATGAGGGAAGGATAAGAAAAATTGATTTTCCTTGAATAAGAAAGGAGGGAAGGAGTCCAGACACTGACTTCTGGAATAGTAGTTTTCAACCTTGGCTACCATCACCTAGGGATTTCTGCTTTGTAAGAATTCATTTTATTTTGAACTAATTTTAGATTTACAGAAAATTTGAAAAATAGCACAAAGAGTTTCCTAATATCCCTTTCCGTGTTTCCCCTGATGATAAAATCTTATATAACCACTAGGGGCCCGGTGCATGAATTCATGCACAGGTGAAGTCTGGTCGACCCCCGTGATGGGGGCCCATTGGGCCAGGCCAGCAGGGAGGAGGGGCCATTGGCAGTTGGCCAGCTGGACCCGCCCCCAATCAGGGTGTTAGGGGCTGATCAAGGGCTGGGCCAGCTGGCAGGGGGGCGATCAGGGCCTGGATCAGGCTGGTTGGCTGCCGCAGTGCATGTCTCAGCCACTGGTCATTCTGGTCGTTCTGCCATTCCAGTCGCTGGGCTTTTATATATACACTAGAGGCCCGGTGCATGAAATCTGTACATAGAGGGGGGTCCCCTCAACCCAGCCTGTACCCTCTCCAATGTGGGACCCCTCGGGGGATGTCCCACTGCTGGTTTAGATTTTGTTGAAGAGAACTTACTGATCAGGGCCTAAACCAGCAGTTGGACATCCCTCTCACAATCCTGGACCACTGGCTCCTAATTGCTCACCTGCCTGCCTGCCTAGTCACCCCTAACTGGCCCCCCCCGCCCCCCCCGCTTGCTGGCCCAATTGCTCCTCACTGCCTCTGCATGCTGGCCTGATTGCCCCAACTGCCCCCGCTGCTGGCCAGGTTGCCCCCAACTGCCCCCCCTGCCAGCCTAATCACCTCCAACTGCCCCCCCCCCCGCTGCCAGCCTGGTCTCCCCTAACTGCTCCCCCCTACCGCCGGCCTGGTTGCTCCTCATGGCCCCCTGCTGGTCTGGTCGCCCCACGCAGCCTGCTTGTTCAGTCCTTTGGTCGTCCCTCACTAACCCCCCTGCTGGCCTGGTCATAGGCAACCATCTTGTGAGAGCTTGATTGTCAATTTGCATATTACCTCTTTATTATATAGGATACAGATATTAAAATTATCAAGAACAGGCATTAATATTGGTATAATATTATTAACAAATCTATAGATTTGATTCAAATTTCACCATTTCCCCCCTACTAACATATTTTTTTGTTCCAGGATACTATTTAGGATCCCACATTGTATTTAGTTTATTTAGTTGTGACTTTTTAGTTCTGAAACAGTTTTTCCCACTTTCCTCATCTTTCATAATCTTGATTATGTTGAAGAGTACTGATTAGTAATTTTGTACAATGTCCCCCAATTTGGGTCTCTGTGTTTTGTTACAGTTGGAGTGAGATTATGCATTTTTATCAAGAATACCACAAAAATGATGTACATCATAGCAAGAGATTCAGGATGTTGAGATGTTTTATTACCAGTGATATTTACATTGTTAACTTGGTGTCTGTGGGGTTTCTCTGCTGTAAAATTACTGTATTTTACTCTATATTGGTAAGTTTCATGGGAAGAGTACTTTTTAAATCTATGTAAATCCTTTTTCTCCTCTTCTGCTTGCTAATTTAAGCATACATTTTTGGGTATTGTCTGCAACAGTTATTCCTTTGATGTTTGCCTAATAGTTATTCTCTATTTCTCTCTTTCTTTCTACATTTACTAGTATTAATTGGAATTAATTGTGAGGAAGAGTTATCTCTGCTCTTCCATTTACTTTTTTTATTTCACTATTTATATGAGTTTGGACTCATGGATTTTTTTTTTTATTCTATGGTTGAAAAGCCAATACTACCATGATTTCTTCTGTTGCTCAGACTGTTCTAGCTTTGACCATTGGGAGTTCCTCTAGGCTGGCACCTGTGTTCTTCTAACAAGTCCTACCTTTTTTTGAGAATTTCCTTAATGAGTTGTTCCAGGCTTATCCCTGCCCTGACCTAAAATCAGCCACTTCCCAGCTGGGGAATTTGTTAAATCCTAGTGTGGAGGCCCCAACCCAAACCAGTAAAATCAAAAGATCTGGAGATGGAACACCAGTATATCTTAAAGTTCCACAGGTAATTCCAATGCACAGACATGTTTGAGAACCAAACTAGAGCAGCACTTTACTAACTTTAATGTGGCTTTGAGGTTCCTGGGAGTTTTGTTAAGGATCTGGTAAAGTAGGTGTCAGGTGGGGACTGAGATTCTGCATTTCTAAGAAGCTCTTAGGACAGCTTACTGGCAAACCCCTCTTTGAGGGATAAGGGACTAGAAGACATGATTTCCTTAAGAACAACCACAACCACAACAACAAAAACATCTTAAAAATTACCCCTAGGGCTACAAACTGGCTGATGGTTGTGGAGAGAGTTGCTGCTTGCTAGGTTACTGTTCAGCACCATTTTATTTTCTAATTACTTGGGGTTAGTGGCGAAAGGAACTGCTTGCCATGCAGTGTGGACAGGGTCATGGAGATTGCCCTAAGAATTGGACATGGAAGAGGAAACCACTCTACTCTGAAAGCAAACCACTAGAATGGATGAAAAGGAGTGAAAGTGTTTGCTTGTCTTCTATTTCCCAAACAGGCAAAGAGTGCTGAATAAACCTTCTTGAAAAATGAAGAGTGATAATAAAAGAACATTTCATGCTGGAAGCATAACAACAACAACAAAAAATCCCAGCTGTGAATATCCATTTTACCCATCTTGGGAAGGCAAATACAAAAGATTGGAATCTTCTGTGGGAAATAGGTCACCATTTTTGGATTTTGTTTAAACAGAATCCTCGAGGGAACATTATCCTCAGTTCTTTTTGAGTATTTGTTCAGTTTTTCCAGCTGTTTTTAGTGCATATTCCTGTCCAGCTGCTATGTTGCCTTGGTCTTCCCTAGGTAGTTGTTCTCTGAGAGATAAGAACAAAGGGGCCCAAAGAGACATAACTACAGTCAGCCAAGCTCCTTTCGTCCCCTCCTACAGGGCCATGCACATTTGCTTCATAAAATGGCTCTTTGATCTCCAAATTAGGATCATCTTCAGGAATCCTCAAGCTTTAGTATAACTGACACTTACTTCTGGGGCTTAAAATATACTGATTCCCAAATCTTTGAGTGGGACCAGGAAACAGCACCCCATCATCCCTTGCTTGCATCCTGGTGATCTGATGAGGTGTTCCACATACAGAACTTCGAGAAACATTGATCTAAGAGATGAGATCAGCAGCACCCTCCCCTTTGCCCCATTGTAGGCTGATTTTAATTTGTTACATAGTTCAGTTTCCCATTCTTTTTAACCTTTACGTCAAAGACTCCAACAGCTGCAAATCACATTATTACTCCCCTTCCCTATCCTTTTAAATAATCAGTTAAAAATCCTTCTACTTTTCTTCTGGAACTTTGTACTGTAACCCTTCCTTTCCGAGAGCCTCAGGCAAACAAAAGCTATGAGGGCTTTTCCTCCTGGCTGGATGGTCAGAGCTACCATGGTCTGTATTATGCTACACCCCCTTGTGCAAATCAGAACCCCCCATCTAGGCAGCCTCAAGGACCACCTTTTCATCAATGTTCATCTTGTCTCAAAATTGTACTTCATTGGTCATGGACAGCAGGCAAATCCATCACTGATAATCATAATAAAAATCCTACCAAGGTTGAATAATTTCATCATCTTCATAAACCAAGATAACATATTTAGGATATTTTAATGTATTAAATAGGAACATATTTACTTACTAGAGGCCCGTTGCAAGATTTGTGCAATAGGCCTTCCTTCCCCTGGCTGCCGGCACTGGTTTTCCTCAGGCACCAAGGACCCAGGCCTTCACTCGGGCCACTGCCTTCAGTCTTTGCTCCAGCCAGAGCGCTGGTCCTGTAGCTCCCTCAGTTCCCCGCCCTCCCCCTCATAGCAGTTGTCCCACCCCGCCTGCTCAGTGCCTGCATATGTGCTGCCCAGAGGCCCGGAGCGGCTGGGGGACGGGACCACCAACATCTTTGTCAGGTTAATTTGCATACTCACTCCTGATTGGCTGGTGGGCATCGCGAAGTGATGGTCAATTTGCATGTTTTTCTTTTATTAGTGTAGATAATTTTGCAAATATGTTCATTCTGAGTTTTGATGTTCTAATTTTAAGTATGTAAGAAAGAAAGATAATTTGATTTCAACTGTGTTAATTCTCAAATCTGTGCCTTGGGAGAAAGGCCATGACACTGGAAATAGATTAAGGGTGTGATGACTTGTCTTTGAACACCCTCCATCTCTCAGAGAGGAGCTTGCCATTCTCTCTGAGCTGCACACACGTAGTAGAGACAACAGAGACTCCCTGAGGCAATGTGTCCCATTGCTTAGGAGAACTGAGGCAAGTGATCACACAAAACACTGTGAGCACTTTGTCAGTGCCCAGGGGTGCATGTCCCTGAACCAAACAACTGGGAGTATGTCTGAAAGAAAGTCTGGACCCCATTACCTTGGAGTAAGCTGACCTTGTCCTTCCTTGTCTATAGGCTAATCTGGTTCTGCCATGTGAAGCTACACTATCAGCTTCCCAGAAGTTATGACTAAGTCCTTTTTATTTTTCTGACTCTTGTCTACAATGACACTGCAGAAAAAAAGGCCACACTATTATACCCATCTCTGTTCCCAAAGTCTCCAACATTAGGGACATTATAAGAAGTTCTAACATTAGAGACATTTATGAGATGTTCTCTTGGAGGGATGCTTGCCTGGCCATGGAGAAAGATGTTTATAACTTAACTAGAGGCCCAGTGCATGAAAATTTGTGCACTTGGGGGGTCCCTCAGTCTGGTCTGCACCCTCTCACAATCCGGGACCCCTCGGGTAGGGTCCCTAGGCCTGGCCTGAGATCAGGGCCTATTGGGGCTTTCCTTCCCTGGGCTGCAGGCAGCTGGCCCCATCCCGCCACTGCCACTGCTTGCCATCTGTGCAGCACTGCACCTCCCTCCCCTGCCACCAGTAGCCTCCTTCTACAGGCAATAGGCTGGGGTGCAAGGGCTTGGCTGGCCTGGGCCTCCCTCTTTCTTTGCTGGGGAGCGGGGCTAGCCCTTTGAGGGGCCGTCTGCCTACCTGATCACCCCTAACCGCTCGTCTACCTACCTGATCACCCCTGACCACTGTCTGCCTGCCTGATTGCCCCTTACTGCTTGCTTGGGGGTAGGGCCAGCACTGACTTCAGGTTGGTCAGCCTCCAGTCATTACTGGTCATTTCGACCCAGGGTTTTTATATATTAGGAGTACAGTAATAAAAAAGGTGAGCTGTTGGATTTAGATAAAAACTGACTTGGATCTAGTGGTTTGGCCATACCCTAGCATTTGTCTGTAGGCATAATGGGGATACTTTTGGGAACTAGTCTGACCTTCTGATCATCTTCTATTTAAGAGTCATGCTTTGAGTTTGCCCAGTTCTGGCCTAGAAACTCTCCACCTAAATCATAGTCATATTTTCCTCCTGGGTCAGCTGTGGAGATGATCAAGTACACTGTTTTTGCCTGTGTGCCAAAGTGGAGTGTGACATCCATTTAGCTGATCATAACTAGCAGTTTTATTTCCCATTAAACTATCACAAAAATGTTAGACTGCAATGCTTATAGGAAGGGCAAGTATTGTTTCATGGAATTTCATTTATATTTGTATGTATGTATATATTGCCATGAAGTGCAATGTCATATATTGCTTATTTGGAATTAGCGTTTAAAAAGTTCAAGAAATACTGAGCTAGTACTTGACTTTGATCTGTAGGGCTTAAAAGCATACTAACTGTTTAAGTTTGAATCCTGGCTCCATCTCTTGCCAGCTGTGTGACTTTGGGAAAATTACTTAACTTCTCTGTGCCATAGTTTTCACACATTTCATATGTAATATGAAAATAATAATAGCTGGGTCCCCAGTTGTGGATCATATGAGAGGCAATCGATAGTTGTTTCTCATATTGATCTCTCTTTCTCTAAAAAAGAAATCAATAAAAACGTATCTTCAGGCGAGGATTTAAAAAAAGAAAATTAACATTTGTATAGTGCTTAAACTCTTGCCTGGCACATAGTAAGTGCCTTGTAAATTGCGCGCGCGGCAAATTGCGCGGGGGCAAATCTGCTCTACAAGTATCCTTTTATAGTCTTTTACATACTGAATCAAGACAACAAAGTCCCTACCTTACGGATATTTATAATTCATATGCATATGGATTTAAAAAAGTTTTCTGTTCTGAGTGGCATTATACTGGAATGTTTTAGAAAGTGTGTTTCAGAACGAGACTGCTGGGTTCTAACCACAGTCCTACCGCTCACTTGCTGTGTGACCATTGGCAAGTTATTTGACTTTGCAGACCCTCGGTTTCTTAATCCATAAAGTGGGGCTAATAGACGCTAATAAGGTTGTTGCCAGGATTAAATGGGACCATCCAAAGACGATGCTTAGGGCTCAAACTCTAATAGCTATTATCATTCTTCCTGTTAGTAGTTCAGATCATGCCATTGCTTCTTATTCCCCTCCTGCTCTTTCATGTGACTGGCTTGCTTAACTCATTTCACTTAGGCTGTGGCAAATCAGCCACATAGGGGCTCAGAAAAAGACCGATTCTGCTGACTGGAAAAGCAATTGTGCAGCCCAGGGTTGACTCAGACTGCCCCACTGTGCTCTCCCTTCAGCCTTGCTCTCACAAGTAATCCAAGTCACTTAGAATCGTCCTTTTGCCTCAGCAGGTCTTCACAGCCCCGCAGATAATTCTGAAGTGTCACAATGCAAGTCTGAGTGCCTAAGTCCATTTTGCAGTACAACTACTATGGCCAGGGGGTCATGTCATAGTCACTCCCCCTTCATCTCTGGGGAGGAAACTGATCAGGACAAAGCATGCTATCCAATATGATGAAGCATTTTGTATGATGTATCACTTTTAAATACTGTGATAGCATAAAAGGGCTCATTAGCTGAAGGGGATTTCAAGCCAAGTCCTTCAGTTCTTAAGGACCTTTGGGAAAACTGTTCTGACAAAGAGAAATCTAAGATTCTCGAGGACTCGGCTACAGGACCTGGTGACTGTTTTGCTGTAACTCTCTCCTCTTCTTCATGGCACATTGTTCCTGTAGCACCACTCAGCTTTTAAAAATTGAAAGTGGAGCTATATTATGCAGCATCAATCTCTTGCTTGACCATAAGCTCCTCAAGGGCAGAGAACCTGCCTTATTCATCTTTGTATCCCCTGCAAGCACCTGGCACACATCTCAATCAACGTCTGTGGAATTGAATCTGTTTGAATTTATATCCCGGGTCACACTGCCAGAGCTCAGGATAGAACTGGAGCTGAAAGCAAGTGAGGAATCATTTATTTCCCACTGCGGAGCTGCGGGCTCACCTCTGAGTAATTCAAGTCATCCCATCACCCCCAAAGCTGCCTCCTCCAGCCCAAGAAAGGGCCTTAACATGATTCTATTGGTGCCTTTGGTGAGCGTTCTTTCTCCTAATTCTGAGAAGGAAGGAAAATGAAGCACCCAGTTCTTCATCTTGCTGATTGATAATCCAGGGCTAGGAGAAAGAAAACGGGAAATGTGAACTTTTTCCATCCTCTGCTTAGCTGATGTGGGGGAGACAGGCCATGGGAAGCCACGGAGCCCTTTCTCGTTCAGCATTGTCTAGTATTGGCACAGTGCTGGGTCCTAATGAAATATAGGAGCATAATCGGTCATTTCTCTCTCCCCGCCCCCCCTTCCCAAAGGTACAAGTCTTGGATTTAACTTTTTATTCTGTAAACAGAAATAAAGACAGAAAAATGTCTTTTTGAAAACTCTCCATGTGTCTAAACCAGGCAGTCTGCTGAAGCTTTATATATATTTGCTCTAATTCTGCCCATAGTCAGACAAGTATCAATGTCTCCATTTCCAGTTAAGGAAACTGAGGTCCAAGGAACTTAAATGAAGAATCCGGGACTGGAGATCAGTTCCGATTGGATCCACTCACTATACCACGAAGTTTCCCCCTTTCTCCCTAAAATACGGGTGGGTGCGTGTGTGCGCGTGACAGTGTGTTTCCTTTTCTCATCAAAGTCCCGCTACTTCTCCTGGTCAGTTTCCTCGGTTCTACTTTTTCTAAACAAAGTCCATTTCTCCAAGGTCTCACCGCCTCCTCGGCCATCTCCCGGTGGCGTTCCAAGGACCGCCAGCCACTCCTCCGCTAAGTTCGGAACCCCAGCCTTTGGCTCGGATCCAGGAGCCCGCGCCTCGCCAAGTAGCCGTGGGTCCAGCAAGCCAACTGGACCCAGCGCTCGGAAGGGACCCGCCGCCTCCGCCTCGGCCCCGCCCCGCTACCTGACGCCCGTGCGGCCCGGGCGCCGCAGCCCCCGCCCACCGGCGCGCCCGCCCTGCCATTGGCTTCCCCGGCTGCCTGTCTCCCCGCCCCGCTCGGTCCCGTAGGCAGGTTTGCTGGGGAAGCCGCAGTCCCGGCGGCTGGGGCGCAGCGCGGGAGGACCGTTCGGCGCCTAGCGCGGACACCAGCCGGCATGTCCCCGCGCGCGGGAACCCCCATCGGCCCGTGGGCCCGAGCGGCTGCTAACTTGGCGGCGGGCTCCGGCGACCGTGCCGGGGCCATGTAGTCGCCGGCGGGGCTCCCCGCAGCCCGGGAGCGACCACGACCGCGAGCCGGAGCCGAGAAGCCCGCGGGTTTCCCCAGAGTCGCTGAGTGCGCGCCGCGCCCCCGCCGCCCCTCTGGTGGCACTTTGGGCCGGAGAGGGAGATGGGGGAGAAAGTTTCGGAGGCTCCCGAGCCGGTGCCCCGCAGCTGCAGCGGCTACGGCGCACGGACTCCCGCCCCTGCGGCAACCGCCGCGTCCTCGCAGGGCGCTTCCTCGCCCGAGTCCTCCTCGGGCTCAGAAACTCTGTCGGAGGAAGGGGAGCCCGGAGGCTTCTCCTGCCAGCGGCCGCCGCCGCCGCCGCCGGGCGGCGCCCTGGGCACCCGGCCGCCCGCCGCGTGGGCTCCCACCCGCGCGGTGCTGGAGCTCGGAGTCTCCGCGCCGCCGCCCGGAGGAGCCGTGCCGCCCGCGCCCCGAGGCAGCAGCGCGTCCCAGGAGGAGCAAGACGAGGAGGTGGGCGCCGCCTCCCCCCTCAGCCCTCGGGGTCCCGGCTGCCCGGCGAACCCTATTCTCCACTCTGCACGAGGGTGGTGGGCTGGGCTCACTGGGGCATGGAGAGGGGAGGGACCCCAGGCACTCTGTCCCGAGCGGGGCAATAACTGGAGCCGCCCTGTGGGCCGGTGCTGGCGGATAGTGTGCTTTTAAAACGTCAGAGCAGCAAACTTATTACCTTCTGTGTTTGCTGTCGTGGGTCTGCGAATGGATGTGATCTGGAGACCTGACTTGTCCCCACAACTAACATCTCATTCTCCGAGTGGGTGTGGCTTTCCACCCGAGCGCTTGGGTCGAGGGGGAGTGTGTTGACGGGATGGGTGTGAGAGGGAGAGCTGGGGTGTTGCGGGTGGAGGGCGGGTGGAGCCGTCCGCGCGGTGCGTTTCAGTGGCGCCACCCGCCCGGGATCGCCCGCGGGTGGTTTTGGCTGGTCCCCGCGGCGACCCTCCTGCGGACTCCCAGCCCTTGGCCCATGGCGCCGAGGGGCGCATCGGCAGCTTCCATTTGGACTTGTTTCAGGGTGCCCAGATGTGTGCTGGTCGCCAAACTAATAGGGACCACCTTCTTCCCAGGACTGTGCCCATCCTAGTTTCCTTGGAAGGATGTTCATCCAAAACTTGTGGGTTGCATCCTAGACATTGAAATGCACGTGATTGGTGTCTTCTGCCTGCTTTCTCTGGCCTCCCCGCCAGGCCCTCTCGCCCCCTCCCCCCTTGCCCGCTCCCTTTCGCCTTTGGAGGGAGGACACTTCAGGAAGCATACGGTTCTTCATGCCTTTAAGATTGTTTGCTTTGGACGTTTCTTGCGGGGAAGTCATCTTGATTAGGCAGAGCCATAAATAAAACATCACACTAACACAGCCTCCTTGTGAAGTTAATTCCTCAGTGCCAGAGTGGTATTTTCCTTCTCTCCGATGGGATTAGCTGTAGTAAATGTCTTTTTTTCTCAGAGATTCTGCAAGTGGAGGCCATTGCCCTGACAGTAGCCCCCTGAGACCTCAGCCTGGAGGCAAAAATTAGATCTAGCACAAGGTGAGCAGTCCCAGTCCTAGCCTGGCAGGGACGGAGCAGACCCTAGCCGGTGGTGGGTCCAGCCCAGTCTCTGGCAGTAACCATGACCCATCCCTGATTCCCCTGGAGGAGGGCAAGGATCCTGGTGTGGAGACTGCTTTCTAGAACTGTCTCTGCTCCTGAGCTGTGACATTTTGGGTCAGTTGCTTCCTTCGCCTGAAGTTCAGTTCAATAATTTGACCAATGAACTTCAAGGTAAAAATCATTTATACGCGTACACGTCTCCATTTTCTGATCAGGAATTTAATTTGGATCCAAAGTTCCGATTGATTCTTGGAACCAGATGGCAGGAATTAGGCTGAGTGCCACACCCACCGTAGAGCTACCTGAGCAAACCGTGGACTGAACCAGGGTTCCTTAGTGGTTGCATCTCCTTTTGAAGATGCCAGGCGTGTGTTTTCACGCTTTTTATATTTGTTTGCCCTGTGACACCTGCCTTAGTGTTCAGAAATAAGCACACTTGTCACTGGGCAGCTGGCGGTATGCCTTAACATTGATTTACCGCTAGATTTTAATTTACTATTGTCATTGGTAGAGAAGATGGTAGAGTTAGTTGCGCTTTGTTTTCTGTGTAGCTAGGAGGGTGCTCCTTGGTACACGCCATGGTCTTGCAGATCCTAGGCAGGGGAAGTCGGGAACTTCCCACTTTTGACCTGGATTCTGTAGCTGATTTATTGCCTGGCCCCAGGGTGACAGTGTTTTACATTTCTGGAAGTGAACATCAAGTGAACATCATGACAGCTTATTTCACAGGCGATGCAAGTGAGGATTGGTTGATTGAATCACATTTTGGAAAGTGGAATGACAAAATGACATTGGTCAGTATTTGTGAGATCTCAGAATTGTATGTAAACTGATACAGTGTTGCAATTTATTGTGTAACTTATGGTAACCTGTAGCAGGGGGTGTGGGGAAATTGTCCAGAAGTGGAAATCTTGATTTGCTTTGAGAATTTTAAAGTGAAAAAACTGTGAGGTCCCCTGCCCCCACCCCCCCCTGCCTCCCCCGCTCCCGCCCCCCCCCTCCGCCACCTCCCTCAGGTTTAGGGAAGTGCCAGTCTTGGTGAAAGGGATTGAAGTCCAGTGCACATTTGTTGGGTCTGGTGATGGTATGGTGCAGTGGTTCATAACCTTTTGGGAGGCGGGCCTTTTGGGAATCTAATGAAAGCTCTCCACTCTGCTCAGAAAACACACACTATTCCAGAGGTTTCGGTTTCAGGTTTCAATTCAGTGAAAGACCTGGGCTTGATTCTCAGCTCTACCGCCTTAACTAGATGTGGGATTGTGGATCATTCAACTAATATAAGCCCCAGTTTTTTTACCTCTTAAGTGGGAATAATAGCAATAGAGTTGCTAGACATTTTATATGCATCATCTAATTTAATCCTAGCACAATATCTAGCATATAGCATTGAGTGCTAAGTAAATAGTAATTTTTCAAGTTCATTTGTGATAAAATTTGTGAAATGGAAGGATAAGAGTGAGCAGGCTTATTTTATTTATGCATAATTAACCTACTGTTTACTTTCAGAGACCCTGAGGCTGTCTATTCAGTTTATTTCCATTTTATTAAGATAAGGTGGGAAACAGTTTTTATTTGTATCAGGTTGTATTATAGCAAGGCACTGAGTAAAAAGCACTAAAAGGTTTAAGTGCAGTCCATAAAATGCAAAGAGGTTCATTTAGATTTTTAAAATTGTTATGTCTAACTTGGGAGAGTCATTGTTTTTCCAAAGTTATTTTTACACTAACTTATTGCATGAATTTTATAAAGCCACAAAATTCAAGTTTCTAGTATATTAGTACAGTGCTAGCTTTTTTGGACAACTTTGTTAAAGCTGTTTTCAATGAATCTAGTAATGTTAACAGTGTTTAACCAATTTCATATATTATTTTACTGTCAATATTTGTGTAAGTTTACAATGTCTTGTGGACTTCAATCAGCCCTTTTAGCTTTTGGTGCTTATAAACACTAGTGTCCCAGTGCACGGTTCATGCACATTGAAAGGAAATTAATTAGAAGAAATATTTTAATATTCCTATTCGCCCTTTCTCTACAATAGAAGTGTCAACCAAATTCACAATCAACAATGGCAGATCGACATACACGTGCAATTGGCGCCAGTGAGAGCTTTATATGTAATGCGCATGCACGAGTCAGCTTAGCCTTTTATATGTATAGAATAAACTTGCTTAATTAGACCTGCTTTCTGATTTAACTAAACTTTTTTCAGCCCAGTGAAGCACCCCAACTTCTCTTTCAGGTAATTGTCAGCAACACAGCAGTAAATATCAACACAAAGCAGATTATTATTGTAGATCACACAGGGAGAACAAAGGGTAAAATATTTAACTGCAGCAGTGTTTGACTATATTCTGTGCAGTGAGAAAAGCTGAAGTCCACCATTTCTTCTTTACAGTCGGGTCAAGTTTCTAAATTTTGTAAATCTGTTTTCTGGCTAATGAAAATAGAATTCTACCGAGTCTTCTATCTACTTACTCCAGGACTTCTGTGAGGACCAAATGAGATGAGGCATGTGAAAACACTTCACAAACATTTGGTTAAAGTGTAAAATGTTTGCACCTGGCTATAAAGAAAGTTGTGTTCCTGGGCTGAAGAAACTGCAAGGAGACTAGTCCTCACTAGAAAGTGGAAGCTGGGCATTGCTATGTGACGTCATTACCCAGCACCCACAGTGACCGTTTCCGGGCTGGGCTATGGGTTGCATTTTGTGCCACGGGGTTTTGGCAGCGTTGGCTGTGATTTCGTGGGCTGTTGTTCCAGGGTGGTGGTGGGGCTTGTGTCCCACTTGGGGCGTGTTGGCACCAGGTCCGTCGTGCCGTTTATTTTTAAATGGCCAGTGCGCATCATGGCAGCTCCTGCGTTGAGTGTCTGCTCCCTGGTGGTCAGTGCACATCGTAGCTATCGGTTGGATGGACACTTAGCCTTTTATATATATAGATAGATGAGTAGACCTGGGAGATTTTACAAGGTCAGTTCCAGATTTCCACAATAAAGCAAGTGGTAATCTTTTTGCTGGTGGAGGGTCTTGTCTTCAACTTGTAAAAAAATGCAATATCTGTGAAGTGCAATAAAGTGAAGCCAAATAAAAGGAGGTGGTAGTTTTATGTACTTAATTAATGTCAAACACGTGAGAGTTAGCGATGGCACATGATTTTTTGTTTAAATAAAGTTCATCTGACTTTAGCACTTCTTCCTGAAGCCTGCGGATTTGGGGTCTGTGGGTGTTGGGGTGGTGGGCTGCGTTTCTGACAGTTGGGACAATCTGGATTGGACTGTTGTTCCTCTGACCACATCTCTGAGCTTTGCTCTAGGCTTTCTGCCCTGTCCCTTCCCAAAGAACCCTATGATGACTAATAAAATCCTCGGTGCCATTTGCTGTGTGTCAGTGAACTCAGGGCAGTGGGTTTATTTCTGTATGCCTGGCACAGTGCCTCTAGTGTATTAGTGGGGGCTCAGTGACTATATGCTGAATGATGAGGAGAAAGTGACATCTTTGAATATAGTTACACATTTGATGGAAGGGTGACTGTGTGTGTATTTAATTGCTTTGCCCATTGTGATTTTTGCTTAAACTTCTTGATCTTTTATTAAAAAACAAACAAAACAAAAACCATCTCAATCAGAGTGAAAATGTGTGAACAGTTTTTCTAGGTAATTTTTGAACAAAGTTAAATCCCTGAGGATCCACTCAGAATGCCTGTGAAGGGACTTGTGTGTTAACTTTGCTTTTCACTGTGTATTCGAACTTGAAAACTTTCATGGATTATTAGAATGGCAGAAAAAAAGGCTTAGTAGTTGAAAGGATTTATAACTTAGTATAGAGTGTCTTCCTTTACTCTCTGCTATACTAAAGGGTTTATTTTATTGGCATACATTTGGAAACGGTGTCCCTTATTAACAACAGGCACAATTATGGGCTGCCTTTTAACCCTTCTATTAAAAGGAGTTTGAGGACTGTTTCTAATATCATTTTGGATGTATGTGAGTCCCTCATGTGATAGTAATGCAGTAGATGAATTTCTAGTGCCCACTGGTTAAGAGAATAAATAGTAAAAAACAACCATCAATTCAGTAAAGCTTTTAACTGAATTTGGGTTTTATTAATCACAGCAGCTACGTACTTTGAGAGAAAAAAGTAGTGCATAAATCTTGGCATATTTATTATTTAGTCTGCTTTTTGACTCATTACTGCCGTAAGAGTAACGAGTTCAGAAAACCAGTCAGTCAGCTCTGGGCACTGAGGACACGAAGGCAGGCAAGACAGTGATGGTTTTGACCTTACAGAGCTTCCAGTGTAGTGGGAGTAATGGTCGCTAAGCACATGGTTATTAATTAACTAGAGGCCCAGTGCATGAAAATTTATGCACTGGAGGGAAGGGGGGTCCCTCAGCCCGGGCTGCTGCCTCACAGTCCAGGAGCCCTCAGGGGTGGGAGGCGACTTGGCGATCAGGGGAAGGTGATGCCGCATTGTACCTCTGCTGCGGCCTTGGTTACCTGAGCCTCGGGCAGCCCTGGGCAGCCAGGCAGCCGCCATCTGAGGCTTGCCTGTGCCTCGGGCCAGCCCTGGGTGGCTGGGCAGCCGACATCTGAGGCTTGTCTGCACCTCAGGCTGGCCCTGGGCAGCTGAGGGGCTGAGGGGGCCGGGCGCCGCCATCTTGTGGCTGTGGGTGCCACCATCTTTGAGGGCATGGCAGAAAATTAGCATATTCCCCCCTTATTGGCTGTGGGCGCCACCATCTTTGAGGGTGGGGCAGTCAATTAGCATATTCCCTCCTTATTGGCTGTAGACACCACCATATTTGTGACGGTGTGAGGGTCAATTAGCATATTCCCTCTTTATTATATAGAATTGGTTTCAAAGGTCATAACTGGTATATGGGGAACAGGCTGTGAGGGGTGTGTGATGGTCCTGTGTAACTCATTTAGTCTGGGGGAACTGCCTCCCTGAGGACATTGACATTTGAGCTGATACCTAAAGGAAAAGGAGGAGTTAGGTGAGAGAAGGGGAGAGATAGGACTGATGCAGGTAACAGGAACCCCAAAGCAGGAGAGAGGATGGTGGGTCTGCTTGGCATGGTGGAGAGGAGAACATGGCATCAGGTGATGCTGCAAAGAGAAGCAGCCCCTGGGTCATACAGAGTCTTTTGGACTTTCCTCTAAGGGCATGGGGAGCCATGGAAGGATTCAAAGCAAGGTAGTGCCATGGTCGGATTTGCATGTTGGGAAGGCCAGGCAGCATGAAGGCCTCCTGTTAGGAACTGCTGGTGTAGCCTGTTTAAACGTCCCAGGGTGGGAACGGATAACTTGAGAAGGTGGCATGGTACTAAATGCTTTGTTTAGGGTACAGGAGGCTCCTTCCTGGTAGTTGAGGCACTCCAGGGAAACACATGGGAAATACAACAGGGAAAGAATTTAGGTCTGTTCAAGAGACCATCTTAGTATGAACACTAATTCTGCTTTTCATTGTGATACTGCGTGGAACCTAGCATTTTCTTGAAGGAAAACTATATTAACATGAATGGACTTGAGAAGAAGGCCTCGAAAGAGTGTTCATTTTCATCGGTAAATTGCAGGGGAACATTTACTTGAGGTGAACAGAGTGGAGATGGCTCTGAACTTGTGTGAGAGTCTCAGGTGACAGGAGAGGTGATGTTTTATGCCAGCACACATGACTAGGGTGTGCTTGTTGGCTTGGATTTTCCTAGAGAAGGAAGGGTTAGCATCAAAGAACTGAGGTTTTCACCCTTACCCCCTCTGGCCTGAGCTGTTCTTGGAAGGGTCAAATATTTATATTTGGCCAGTGCTTTGGGGCCAGATACAAAGGCTGTCTATCCCCTCAGACTTAGCGGGTACTGGATGTGAGTGCAGTTGATTTTAAGTTTGTCCCTGTGAGGAAGGGTGTGGAACCAGTGCCATGCATGGTGCAGAGCACAAATGGTGGGAAGAATCCTGCTTTGAAATGTCTCACAATGAGAAGGGTCCTTAACCAGGTGGCCTGGCATGAGAGAAAACTGAGTGCTCTGTGTGTGTGTGTGTGTGTGTGTGTGTGTGTGTGGTGTGCACACATGCACATGTATATCTTAGAAGAGATGATTGTACTTTTTAGGTGAAAAACACCCCATGCCATTGATAATCACATTCTGTAGTGTTGCCTGGAGAGGGCTTGTGCTTCTCCCTTCATCCCTTCAGAGCCGGCAGCCGGTGTTTCCCTGCCCTGGGATCAGGGTCTGTGGAGAGAGCCTAAGGGTACAGACTAATGACCTTGGTTCAGCCATGTATAGGCCATGTGACTTTGGAAAGGTTATTACTACTGAGACTGTTCCCTCATTTATAAAGTGGGCATGCCAATATTTATTACAGGGCTTGTTATGAGAATTAATGGCATTTGCTATTGTTACGGAGCGTGGCCATGCTGGTTCATGCAGAATATTATTGCCATAGGCAGGACTAGCAGGAGCCCAGGGGTCCCTTCTCTGAGGGAGCATGCTCCCAGCATGTTTGTTGGTAGTCCTGGCAGGTCCTTTCATTCATGAGTAGGTCGTGTAAGTTATCACTTTTAATTTCATGGACAGAGCATTCTTACGATGCACTAACAGCAAAGTTTTATGGTGTATGGTTCATTAACCCTTTTATTAAGACACTATCTCTCCTTTGCTCACAGAACCTGCTCTTAGTGATCATTTATTAAATAATGCCCTAAAAGACTCTATGACCATGTAAATTACTAGCTACACCCCGGGAATTAGTCAGAAGGCAGCATGTCAGCCATGTGGTGAGGCTGGTGAGAAGACCATGTACCGCACCTAAGCTTCCGAGGTAATGATTTAGGGGCTGAGAAGAAAGTAACAAGGAAATTCAGTGATTTTCTGGAAGCCAGTTTTGGTTCATATAAGCATTGCAGTGGGAATTGGGGGGGTGGTTAGGCAGGTGGTCCAGGGGCCACCCTAACCTGGCAGAGGGGAAATGTGTTAGAAGTGCAGTAGATCATAAAAATGCAAGAATTCATGTATGTAAATTGCCCCCCCCTCCCAAATTCTGTTTTGTCCCTTTGGGGACAGTGTAAACAACTCACGTTTTAAGGCAAATATGCAAATCACCCAGGGGCACTTTTGATATAACTCAAATGCTGGCACCTCCTGAGACGGCAGTTCATTTCCCTTCTGCCAGCCCGGTGCTCTGCCTCCACACCTGTTCAGGTTGATATTTAACAACTTTGCATTGTTTAGTTCAAAGATTCTTGTTCTCTTTTATGTCTCTGATATTACCTCTGGTTTCTAACCTGGCAGTGTTATTTTGGGGTAAAGCATAACACAAAATATGATGAAGCAGAAATCTCATTCTCTGGCTGCTGCTGTGTACTTGTTTCTTTTCCTCTCTTTGTCCTTCTTGTTAGCGTTCTCTCACCTGGTTCAGAATTCCTGGGAGAGATTGGACAGTAGTCACCTGTGCTTCCAGGGTTGGAGTGAAAACTCTTCCCTAAATGTGAACTGTTGGTTCAGGACCGTGGTCAGCAGTGCACCCCCGAAAGTCACATTTAAATGTATAGAACTTGTGTGAAATTCCTGATGGCTCCTCCACCTTCTCTTATCGAAAAGCTTCATTCCTATGTAATGGTTTGAATTCTTAACCAGACACATGTCTTTGAGATAGTTTATAAATTTGTACCCTACTGTACTCCTTTGCTAGCCCATCAATTCCCCTCGTGGACACAGTCGATATAATTTTGATTATGGTACTTACTTCCAGTGAACCTGTCAGCCTAAATGCTTTGAACTGATATTGGGGAAAGGGAGAGGTGAGGAGGTGGGAAGGAGACTGGCAAGACTGGCATATTGGCTTTCTTTTCTTAAGTTCCGTAGGCTGTCATGTGGACAATGACATTTTTGTAATTTTGCGGCATTTTCGGTGAGTAGCAAGCTCACAGGTGTTTTGGCTTCTGGTGTAGAACTTGATCAGCTGCTTTTCTAATAAGCTGAGAAGTTAGGTATGTAGTTCAACCCTGGATGATGATTTTCTGCCTTTCTTTGTTCATTTGAAAAATAATACGATCATTTCTCGGGCTTCTGGTGTTAACATTTGTTTTTTTGGGTGTTTCTTTATGTGGAGATGCCACACCTTCAGTGAGTGATACAGCAATGCCCCAGTGCCTCATCAGTGGTAGGGAAATAGAGTAAAATTGGGTTAGAATTGTGGTTAACATCTTCTTTCACTGTACACTGCCATTGAATCATATTCACAGAAATTGCAACTTTAAAATGGCTTCTTAGGGTAAGTAATACTGGCTAAACTATATTAAGGTATTGAAATAGAATGCAGTGCGGGGAAATCCATTTTGTGTAGACGGTTAAGTGATGGTTTTTACAAACAGGTTCTTTATGAATACATTGGTTCCATAGGAATCTGTCTGGCTCCCATACACAGAAACTCCTAAGATTTGTTTTGTCGCTGAGTTGTAGCTGCAGTGCTTAATTGAAATCACCTGAGGTTTAGTTTTAGCCATCACTCCAGGCTTCGTTTTAAAAGGGCAGCTCAAAGAATACTCACTTAGAGGCTGCCAAGAGGGGGAGAACTGCTCCAGAGAAGAGGGCAGCTTGTTTGGAGAGAAAGGACCACTGAACAAGCTCCACCTAAGGACAAGAACTTGAGGCTCATCTCAGGTGAGTAACGTACCTATGGGGAAGACCTTCCTGTTCTTGTGGCTTTCATCAGAGCAGTAAGTAGAAGCGCCCTGCTGTCTGTGCCACCTTACTTTAAAGACTGAGCAAGTGTATGAGCCCCAGAGTGAAGGAGATTGAGAAGAAAAGTATTTGTCAAGTAAGGAAGACAGACATCTCTTTGCTCTAGGTTCCGCTACTTTAACTTATTTATCTGTTGTTTGAAATTTTACCCTTGTCAACTTTATTTCATGTACCACCTTATTTCCTTGGAATTTCTTGGGTCTTATTTCTCCGTGCATTAAGTTACCCTAATAAGCGAGCCCAGTTCTCTTTCATCGTGGGCATGGGTGGGTCTAGCCATGGTGCCCATTCTCTAACAATAGGAGGAAAAGAGATAAAATGGAAATTACTTTGAACTTCCTTGGTTTTCTCTACTAAAACATCAGTATCACTTTTGTTTTCAAGAGTTCTGCTTTTGAAATTAAAACATTTCTACCTGGAGAACACTGAGGGCAACAGGTTTAGGATTTTGAAATAAGACTGATAGGCTAGTAGAGTAGCGACATGACACTTTGGTAAACTGCTAACATCATACTGTTTTTAAATTCCCTTAGAATTATTTCCGAGTCATCACTTTCTGTGTATTAGGTTACCTGTCACTCCTTGTTCTAATTCATCCCTGTTTCCTTCTACCCCTTCCCTCCTATAGCTGGGTCATCGGAATTTTAAATGGAAAGGAGGAACCACTTTGGTGGGAAATTGTAATAAAACGTTTGTTACACAGAATGTGTGGGGAAAAGGCCTTTTGGTTACTGAATTTTATGATTCACCAAAAATTAATTTGAAAGATCTTTTTGTGCTCACTTTGTTGCTTACCCTTTTGCCTTAGAATGTCGTGGCATGGTTTTCCTGCCTTACTATTCTGTGCTGAACAAGCTAGATTTTTAATACATGATTGGACATCTTGTAGTGCTTTAGGGCTCTCCCTTCGCACATCAATCATCTTTGAAGACCATCGAAGACATAAAAGTGTGTACGCAGAGGTAGAAAGTGAGTATGACATTGCCTGTGCTATGAACAAGAGTAGACAATCTTGATTTTTTTTTTAACTTTAAAAGCTGAAACTAGCGGGATTTTGCTGCATTATCTTTGTCCCTGGGATATGCCACATCGTGTGTATATTGTCAGTATTTGTATGGTGTTTACTAGTTTGTACAGCCCTTTCTGATGTTATTTCAACTGTCCTCTCATTCCCATTTTGTACACATTTCCTTTTGTAGTAGAGTTAATGGCAATCTCTCTCTCTCTCTCACTACCTTGTGGGCTCCTCTTGTGGGAGCAGTGTCATATCAGCTCAAATCTCTGCAGCAGGAAGAGTGTGTGGCATATACTAGGTAATTAATCCATGGCACCAAATGGCAGTTGAGGCATATTGTGTATCAAGACAGCATTCTGGGTGTTTTACATGCATTTGCTCATTTAATGACCATGCTGTAGCTAAGTCATCTTCTCAGTGTTATACAAACGAGGAAGAAATTGGGAGAGGACAGGTTTACAGAGACCTTTGAGAACACTGTGCATTCCCTAAGGTCTCAGCCTCTTGGTCATCTTTGTATCTCAGAGCTGAGCACAGATGTGGCCTGCAGTAAATGATGGTTGAATGCATGATTGTTGAGGAATGAAACACCACTTAGCAGATAGGTCCCTGTGCATTTGGTATTTAAGAGCTTGGATTAAGTGTCTGTAGAACTTTTGTTGAGGTCAGGGCTAAGATTTAACAGGGCTCCGACACTGGGTTTCAGATTGTCAGTTTAATGGGTTGAGTGGGTTTGTTCAAATGAAAGATTTTGACTGTAAATCAATTCTTATTTTCCTGTTAACTTTGGTAAACTATTTTCTGTTTAGATAATTTTTGATTATTCATTATCATCATGCTTGTAGAAGTAAGCCATTTTGGCTATATGTTTAAAGGAATTAATTTCTGATGATATATTAACAACTAACCTTAAAATATTAGCAGTAACACTGGGTTGTACTCATTAGTGTTCAGGATAAAACTGCTGTCAGTGGAAATGGGTTACAGGATTTCTGGCAATTTTATGGGGAGAGTTGGGGTAGCAGTTGGGAGGTCTGAACTTTGCCTTAACTTCTTGCCGGGCAAATTATCAGCCCCCATGGTCTTCACAGGTGATGAAATAAGAGGTCCTTTCCGCTTCAGTGCCAGCGTGATTCCCTCTTACTATAGAAACATTGATTTAAAATCTTAAAGTTGTCATTGGTATGTAATTTGTTATAGAACTGTTCAGTCACATGTTTCTTTTGATAAACCTGATAGTCAATTGTGTTTTCTGAATTGTGAATAGAAACATATACTTAAAGGGATTCTCTCAAGGACACTTACTCATGGATTCTTCCTTTTTGCTTATGCTGATGTGAGCATGCAGAAGAAATATGGTTTACTTATATGTTCCATTTCTATTCATCTTTTAAAATGATTTGGTATGTTCCTGTCAGTCATCAGAATAAATGTGGAGGGTACCTGGCGCTAGTCCCTGCAAGGGGATTTTATTCTGGATGATGAGTCAGCTGTTCATCCTCTTGACACTGCACCTTACTGTTATGTGCACCAGACATTATTATTATTGTCCCAGGATACTAGGAAGCATGGTTTTTGGTGTCAGCTCCTGGACTGCAGAACTACTAGCAAATCCTTTGCTCCATGGCAGAACCTGCTTTCTTACTACAGGCTCCAAACAGAAAACATGTGGGTTTGTGATCTGCTTGCTGCCTGGAATTACTCTAGTGGCCACATCACAGGTCTGTCATTCCCGTGTGTTGGACCGACAGCTTCTGATGTCTAAAAATCATTCTTTCATTTCAAAGATTTGTATGGTCTCTGCGCCCCCAGGCTCCTATACTGTTCTGGATCCTCTCTGCTCAGGCCTGGAAGTGGATTAACGTTTGTTTGCAAAGTTAAATCTGAATCTGTCATATAGAGAACATTGTGATGGTTGCCAGATGGTGGTGGTGGTAGTGGGGGGGCGGGGCGAGGAGGGGTGGGCTGGATGAAAAAGGTGAAAGGGATTAAGATGCATAAATTACCAGTTATAAAAACAGTCACAGGGATGTAAAGTACAGCATAGGGAACATAGTTAATAATATTCTAATAACTGTATGATGTGAGATGGGTAATTCTAATAGCTATGTGTGGTGTTAGGTGGGCAATAGACTTATGAAGGTGGTCATTTTGTATGCTATATAAATGTCTAATCACTATGCTATACACTTGAAACTCATATATGTCAACCATAATTGAAAAATAAATAAAAATTAAAAAAATCAGAATCTATCAGGAAAAGTTGCTTTTTATCAGCCAACTGATTTTTATTATTATTTATTACTATTGTTTTAACTGGAAGCTGGTGGCTCCATCCTAAGCTGTTAGCCTGAGCTTTCAGAGTTGTCTTCCCTTTATTTGAAAGTCAGTTGTGTGGAACTTGGAGCGTGAAATCTCAGAGATAGTTTTACATAGTGATTCAGCTTCCAAATCAGCCTGCAAAAGCCTACTTAACCTCCAGAAAGGGTGATAAAGTCCTAGAAATGGGATGACGGTGCTGGACATGGTGAAGAAAGTAACATCTTAGGTCTGGAAGGTCAAGGCGGCTTTGCACCCTGCCTTAAGTTTTCCTTGGCCAGACTGGGACCAGAGCCTGGGTCTTCCGGCTCTGCCAGTGCTCCTGCTGCTGGCTTTCTGTTTACCTTAGGTTCCTTGCCGTGTGCGAGTCTTTCTTTTCTACAGTGTTGGGGGCACTGGAGGTGGCACTACAATGAACCACGAGTACATTGGCTGATAATTCTCAACATTTGCACACCTGGATGAGCCGGACCTGGCTCCCAGGTGTTCTGAGTTAGGGAACAGGTGAGTTGGAGGAGAGGGAACCCACATACCGAGCCTTCAAGCCAGTCACATGGTGGCTCTGGGTGTCTGCCTAGAGATGTGGCAGTGCCCTTTCTTTGTCTTTAGGGCACCTTCATGGGTGCTCAAGACTCCTTCCTATTTGGGGCAAATCCTTTTAACCCAAAGCAATATCTCCTGCCACTTTCCTGTTAATTTCTACGTCGTGAGGATGTATTGTACAGCTTGGTGACTATAGTTAATACTGTATCACATATTCAGAAGTTGCTGGGAGAGATTTTAAAGCTTCTCATCACATGAAAATAATTTTGTAACTAGATATGATGATGGATGTTAACTAGACTGATTGTGAGGACCGTTTCACAATAGATATGAATAGCAAATCATGTACACCTGAAACAAATATAAAGTTATATATCAGTTATACTCAATTAAAAAATAATGTAGAAGGTGGTTATCTCAGAAAACCCATCAGAATGCCTTAAATTCACCAAGTACTATTAATATAGGGACCATTTATGTCCAAAACATTTTTTTTTGTGTTATAAAATTTGTTCATAGGACACATGATGTTCTAATTTGCATGGTCTTGTCTCTCCCTCACCAGCAGATGTTACATTCTCCCATGCTTTTTCTTTTAGTTTAACTCAGATGCTAGGGTAGTTCCTGTAGATGAAGCTTTAAGTAATTGCCACGTGTCCTCGTTCCATTGGGGACCTGTCACTTGCATGTGTGTTTTTAGGGACCCCTTTCTCTTCTGAACCCTAACCCACAGCCTGAGGATGGGTGGCCTCATCACTCTAACCAGAGGATGTTTTTATTCATTATGCCAGGAGCTGCTTGCTTGCTTTTTCTTCTCGCTTCCGGTTTTACTCTGCCCGCCTCTCAGGAGATGGTTAAGGCTGTGTGGGATTAGTGTAATTTGTTCTTTTAAAGAGATGGGGAAGGCCCATCAAGATTGTTTATAGCATTTCCAGCAAAGGGGCTGACTCCAGCAGAGCCCCGCTCAGTGTCTCCTTAGAGATTGTCTGCGGTAATTAAAAAGAAAGCAAAACAGATTTTTAAAATGATAAACACAGGCTTACCAAGTGATTCCATCATGCTAGGTGTGAGCCCTGCTGAGAAACACCAGGGATGCTCACTTTCTGCTCCTGAAAAACCTGTAATCAGATGGGTAGTTTCTCGAATTGTTCAGATACCATTACCTGCAGTTTTTAGAAATTATTTTGACACTTAAGGACATCCAAAGATGTAAATTTAATTACCACTGCTGCTTTCTCTGTGGGCTTGGATGAAAAGTGGCAGATTCTGTAATAGAATTGCCACTGAAATGTAGTGTTTGGTTTTTTAAAATATATTTTTATTGATTTCAGAGAGGAAGAGAGAGATAGAAACATCAATGATGAGAGAGAATCATTGATCTGCTGCCTCCTGCACGCCCCCCCCCCCCCCACCTCCCCCGGGGGATCAAGTCTACAACCCAGGCATGTTCTCTGGGAATCAAACTGTGACCTCCTGGTTCACAGGTTGACACTCAGTCACTGAGCCATATCAGTTGGGCTGAAATGTTGTTTTTTTAATTTTTATTTATTCATTTATTTTTATTGATTTCAGAGTGGAAGGGAGAGGGAGAGATAGACATCAATGATGGGAGAGAATCATTGATCGGCTGCTTCCTGCACACCCCCTACTGGGGATCGAGCTGGCAACCTAGGCATGTACCCTTGACCAGAATTGAACCTGGGAGGCTTCAGTCCCCAGGTCCATGCTCTATCCAGTGAGCCAAACCAGCTAGGGCTGAAATGTCATTTTTTAAAAGTTAAATTTCAGGAGTGTTTCAAATTTTGTTTCTAAACTGGCAATAGGGACTGATGACTTTGAAGCATTACCTTAAGGTCTGGGGCATGCAGAGTAATTTGGCTTTTGAGGGAGTAACTTTCAGTTGTGTTAAACCAGTTGCTTACTTATGATACTGTACAAAACGAGGGCTTTATTGCAGTGGGATTTTGGGTGTGGGGCTCATTTTAATCTACACTTGCAGGCTGGAGCGACATATCTGGCATTATTGCAGTTCAGGGTGGTGAGTGAGCTGAGCGAAGACACCTTCTCCCTAGGTTTCTTTTTTGAAGTGCCTATCTTTCTTCCCTTGCCTGCTGGCCTACAGATTTGAAGGCAGAAAGGGAGGAAATACTATGGAGTACTGGATGGGTGGGTGTGGGATACTGGGATATATGGGTGTTATCTTAGCATGCTGTTCCAATAGTAAGTGCGGGTGAAGATGGCCTTGTTGGGGGGAGGTCCTAGTCATCCTTCTTGCTGTGGGCACAGCTGGTGTGAAAGTGCACATTGTTCTCCTTTGGCACCTCAGAAGGTATGTATTGAACTTTCCTGCTTGCAAGGCTCTGTAGGAGTGTAGGCTTGGAGGGAAGGGAGATGCAAAAGAAATAAAAAATCTGTTTTTAGTGCCTAAAGCAGCATACAGTCGGGTTAGCAGTCAG
This sequence comes from Corynorhinus townsendii, assembly GCA_026230045.1. NCBI lineage: Eukaryota > Metazoa > Chordata > Mammalia > Chiroptera > Vespertilionidae > Corynorhinus > Corynorhinus townsendii. The sequence goes on from JAPDVU010000012.1 coordinate 8,577,833, forward strand.
AGTGCACACAGAGCGAGTTGGCCTGAATGTGCACAGTGCCTTGTCAACAAGTGAAAATGGGATTCAGACTGAAGTGCAGAATCATCCACCTGATGGGCTTTATCTGGACGTGGTTTTCCTGGTGGCTTGAAGATGTACTTAGTAAGCATTGGACAGGAGAAATGATGAAATGATTGGCCCTCTCAGAATATTCCTTCTATATATCAGCAGTTTTGGGAAAGTCTCTTGTTTTTCTCTTTAAAACTAATAATATTTAGAAGCAATAGTAATTGGCAGGTTGGTTTTTCTACATGCGTATGGTTATCTTTTTGTGCCTGTGGAATTTAAAATGACTGGTACAAAAATATATTACCAGGATATAATATTTTTCTAAAACCAGCTTACTTATGGCTGCATAATTTCTAATCAAGAACATTTTTTAAAGATTAATATTTCCCCAGATAATTCAGCAATGTTTACAACTAATATTTTCTTAGCCACTGTCTTAAGGAACTGTTAGGTTTTGTTTGTGGGGGTAGAGTTTGGGGAGAGTATGTTTGGTGAGAATTTACTAGGTAAGCCATTTTTGGTAGCATCTCTTGAGGCTAGCCCAGTGGTCTGCAAACTCTTTAGTCAACAGAGTGGCAAACTGCGATTCGCGAGCCTCATGTGGCTGGTGAGCCGCAGTATGCTGACCCCTGGGCTAACCCTTTTCCTGCTTTGGGATATCTTCCGGTTACTCATTACTTGAAATTTGCCAGATTTAGAGCAATGATGTTTTTGGCCCAGCCGGAACTGAAAACACTCCTTCCATCTCTTTCGTTTTTTTCCTTCTTCTTCCTCCTCAAAGTGCATTTGAAACACTTCTTAGAGATGCTCTCACCGTCTGGGTCTTCGGCAGAATCATGGCCTCTGCCAGGGATGTGCCCCCCCGTGCTGAGGACTTACCCTGTGCCTGAGGCGTACCCTGACCTGAGCTCCTGAGCCATGAGCCATGAGCCCCTGAGCCATGTGGACTGGCTGTAAGTCCTCCGCTTCCACAGGCTGGATTTTATGAGGCACAACCTGTGATTTTATAAGGTAGTTTCTCCAGGCTTCAAACCTATCAGGGTAGTTCATTCCCAGTGTTTGCAGGCGGGGAGGGAAGTGAGCCAGCTGACAATAAAACCCACTCTTTACAAAATTCTCAGGGTGTTATCTGTCTCCTTCAAGTTTCTGCAAGCGTGGGGGGAAATTCCTTCACCAGAGCATTAGTGATTGCCAGTCATGGTCTACCAGTGTGGGGGCCCTGTGTGACATGCAGTCCTTGTGTGGCATGGAGTCCCCGTGATGTGGGAGCCACTTCTCAAAGCTGCACAAAATTACAAAGCAAGCCTGTGGGGTTCTGGGGGAAATGAGTTTATAGCATGAGTGGGGGCAACGCAGAGGAGATGGTGCTACTTAGAGGTGTCCCAAGCCAAGGTGGAATGATTAGGGCAGCTCTGCTCTTATAATTAACACCAGTCTGCCAGATGAACTCACGTGGAGCTTCATTCTCTCTTCCCTGGCCCAGCACACCTTATCCTTCCCTCTTCCCTCAGGAAAAAGAACTAAGCGGGCAGTTCCTCTACTTCTTCAAAGAGTCCCTGTCCCAGTTATTTTTATTTTAACCACAGTGTGCACTCTGGACTCCTGAAATTGACAGTTACAGCTATGCTGTTTACCTCACCTTGGAAAAGGAAATATTCTGCCTCTCCACATATTTCTTGCAGACAGCTGGTGAACGCAGGGAATGGCAGAGGAGGAGCTGTTCCTTTAAGACTTGTCTTCTCGCAGGTGGAGTTAAGGTATCCATGTGGCCTTCTTGACATGTATTTGGGGTCTAGATTCTTTGACTCTTGAGGAGGCATTGAGATCCCACTTTTAGATTAAGCATTGAAACAAGTCTTACTGACACATTGCCATGTTGCAGAGCAGAAGACCATTCAAGGGGCCCCGATTTTTCCATCCGTTGGAGAGCAAGTTCCTCCAGTTCTTGGAGCTGACAGATCTCTTTGGTGCCAAAAAGACGTACTTTGCACACCTCCCAGTGTGAAGGGGCTGTGAGACAGTGGTTTGGGGAGAACAAGAACCTCATGGTACCTGCACAGGGAGAGGGCAGGGTCTCTTCTGCTGGAAGTGGTGGGGTTGCCTCCATGAGGGGTGGTTTTATCTGCATCTACAGACAGGACCTCCTTTCTGATGCTGTATTCGGGGGGCTCATGTGGCAGAATAATTTTTTTAAGTGATTAAACCTGTGCCTTGCTCTTTGCTTTTTCTCTTCTCTGGTTTTTAAGCAGGAACTGTGACGGTTGTAATTTCTTGCCTTGGGAATATTTGCTTTGCCGATAACTGAAGCAGTGAGAAAGCAGAGGTTCTTCTCAGTCTCTTTATAAAAAGCCTAAAGCCTTAGAAGAGAGACTGATGTGCCTCCTGGGGTGCAGGCTGGTTTCTCTTTGAGAGCAGGAGAGGAAGGAAGCAGGTTCCCCTGATCGGGAAGGGGTTAAGGTTGGTGGGTTCTGGGCACATCTCTGGTGGCAGCATGAGGCGAGGGAGGAGGCCACTGGCCACTTCCCGGGAAGGCTTGATTTTAGACACCTGGTTTGCCTGCCGTGGCAAGGATTCCAGTGCCACGTGGGGGGCCTGGGAGCACAGCTGTGCAGGATTTCCAGGTCTGTTGGGGTCTGGTAGGCCAGAAGGCTCAGCAGTGGACATGCTAGGCTTTCCTTTGAGTGACATCCGGGAGCAACTGCATGCCTTACTATGGGCCTTGGAATCAGAATTAATTTGATTTCAAGGAAAGAGTGATATTTTTTTTTGTACTCCTGACTTTGTGAATTGAGGTTTCAGACCTGCTCTACTCATGAACATACCTAGATGAGGTGTGATAGCCCATAAACTTCATCTGGGTCCTGCCCTCCTGTGTCCTGTTACTAAAAGTTACAGTGTGGTGATCGAGACAGATCAGAAGAAGGCACCAAGGGCTCAGCTCCTCCCAGCTCAGAGGCCGCGCTCCCACCCGTTACTCCCCTGGTTCGGCCCCAGCAACTCACTGACTTCTTGCTTTGGGCGTCGCCCTGCCTGTTAGTCACTGACCTCGTAGTGTTGGGATGTCTTCCCTTCGTCCGACTACAAGCTACACAGGAGCAGAGACCCTGTCTTATTTATCTTCGTAGCCATAACAGCGCAGCGTGCAACACATCTTTCTTGAATAAATAAATGCACAGAGGAAACTTGACACCGTAGTAAGGGAGGTTGAGGCTCTAAGACAAGTGCCAGGCTGATGCAGGTGGACCAGGATGCAGGCAGGGATGGACTTTTCCCCACTCATCTTTTCCCTCTTGTCAGGGTGAGTGATTCAGAGTGGGATTCAAAGAAAAGATGACTTAAAATTTTTTGTTCGTTTTAAGTATTATGTATTCAAGTTATAAGTAAGAATCAGTGTCTAGGAGTCTGCACTGCTGGCTGGCCAGTGGTCACGTTAGGCAGAACTGCCTGGAGCAAGACCAGTTTAGGCTGGCTGGACATCAAGGGAGATGTGCAGGGCTCCTGGTTCTCCTCCCGTAACTCCTGCGAGTGCTGGTCCAGGCAAGGGTGAAGCCCACGGCCCTTATGCGGCCTCCTTGGAGGTGAAGGGTGTCCTTTCTGGATTGCCAAGTTCCCTGAGGCCCAGGGGAGCCAGGATTTTGCTCTCTCAGGCTCCCATGAGGAGCAGCTGGCAGGGGCCTCTGTGTGATTGGACGTGGGCTCTGTGTACCTCATCCCAGGAAGGGGCAAACACTTAAAAATGCTCGCAAAAGCAAATTCTGAAAAGACCAAGACTTCCTTGTGTAAATACTTGGTAAGGCGCTCCCCTTTCTTTCCTGTTATGATTAATTTCCCCAACAGCATTGCTGGTGGCTCTTCTTCACAGTTGGTTGCTGAGTTGCAGCGTTGAATTGTCTGTGTAATTCGGCACTGTAACAACATATAAAGCCAGGAAAAAGTGGTTTCAACCCGGGCAGCTGAGCCTTGAAAATTCACTCCTTGCACTTTCACATCTGGGCTGAAAGAAGAGCATTAAATGCTTTTAATGATCTGGTCAAATTTCTTCCTGAAGGTAAATGAACACATTCAAGTTGAGCATGAGGCACTGAAATTATCTTCAACTACAACCAGGGGCAGTGCCTCACTAAAAGATTTGGGTTTTCTGATGCTGTTAATTAGATGTAATTCTCTGGCTATCTAGCTTTTGAAAATTTTTGTAAAGCATTTCAGCATATGCCTTATTGAAGGCCTACTATGTACTGGGCACTGTGCTCATGCTTTGTGTACATTATATTTTTAAAACTTACCTGTGATCTTGCAAGGCAGGTGGGGGATATCTCCATTTCACACTTACGGAAAGGGAAGCTCGCAGAGATTAGATAACTTGCTCACGGTTTGTCTGCTTCCAAAACCAGGGCTCTTTCCCACGGCGGGTCAGAAAGAGCACAGAAAGGAGTTGACTTTTTCCCTAAAGTTACTCATGAACAGCTTTACCCACTTAATGTCAGTGACTTAAAAAAAAAATGTTAAAAACTACGTAGAGCAGAATTGCAGAGGCCTGCCTGCGTGCCTGGCTCCCAGAAATGTGTGGTAAAATGAGACAGTGTTTGTTGGAAGCCACTAAGTTTGGGATAGCATGTCCCACACGATAGATAACCAGCTCAGGTAGCCCTTGTTCTTTCTGTCCCTTTTGCCTGGGATGCTCCCCCTCTCCCTCCACAGTACCACCGTGAGGGGAGCATACCCAGTAAGCACAGAGGTGGATTGGCCAGGGACCATCCTATCTACTAAAAGAGTAATATGCAATAACTATCACTCTGCTACACCACAAGCCACACCCTCAAGCCACGCCCACTAGCCAATCAGGAGCGAGTATGCAAACTAACCCAACCAAGATGGCTGCAGCCATGGCCACAGAGAGAGCAGGAGGGAGGCTTGGGTTTCCCCTGCGATGGAGGAAGCCAAGCTTTCCGCACACCCTGGCCAGCCCAGGCCTCCGCTTAAGGCTACAAAGTTTCAATTATAGAATTTAAATAAATCCCAACAGAAATGGCTGCCACCACAGAGGGAGCAGAAGGCTTGGCTCCGCTCCAGGCTACAAAGTTTCAATTGTAGAAGATAAATAAATCCCAGATACCAGGGCCTCCCCTTGGGTCACCAGGGGGTATGGCTGGCCTGCAAACCACCACAGGTCCCTCACCCAGGCCGCCTCATGCCCCAAGGGAACCCCACCCTGATCCGGGACACCCTTCAGGGCAAACCAGCTGGCCCCTACCCATTTACCAGGCCTCTATCCTATTTAATAAAAGAGTAATATGTAGATTGACCATCACTCCAACACACAAGGTGGACAAAGATCCTGCCCCCATGTGGACACAAGATGGCCACCACAAAATGGCCAGCAGGGGAGGGCAGTTGGGAGGGACCAGGCCTGCAAGGGAGGGTAGTTGGGGGCGATCAAGCCAGCAAGGGAGGGCAGTTAGGGGTGACCAGGCCAGCGGAGGAGGGAAATTGGGGGCAAACAGGCTGGCAGGGGAGCAGTTAGACATCAATCAGGCTGGCAGGGAAGTGGTTAGGGGGTGATCAGGCTGGCAGGCAGAAGTGGTTAGGGGCAATCAGGAAGGCAGGTAGGCGAGCAGTTGGGAGCCAGCAGTCCTGGATTGTGAGAGGGATGTCCAATTGCCCGTTTAGGCCCGATCCCACCAGGATCAGGTCTAAACGGGCAGTCGGACATTCCTTGAGGGGTCCTAGATTAGAGAGGGTGCAGGCTGGGCTGAGGGACACCCCTCCTCCCCCGTGCACAAATTTTGTGCACCGGGCCTCTACTTAACAAAATAAAACACCAATGCAAACTAATAAAGGGAGAAAGACAAAGGCAGGAGCACAGAGAGCAGGATATTTGGCATGTCTTTCTGGCAGCTTGGGTTGAGAGGGAAATAGGTGCCATGGCAGTGTTTTGGTCTTGGCTTTGACAGTTGATTCGTGATGGAGCTTTGACCTGTGCCTGTGCCTGCTAAAGGCTGCCAGGTGGTTCAGAGAGGGGCCTGCGGTGAAGGCATTGGCCTTGTTCCCGTTGGCTTGTGGAGGAAGATTGTTTACTGCCCAGTGCCAGTCACTGAGGGCAGGAGCTGTGCTAGATGCTTTTTTTTTTTGCACGTGTCATCCTTTTCATCCTCATTGCAGGTTCCTGAGGTGCAGGGGAATAGCCCCACTTTACAGGACGGGAAACAGGTGTTTCAGGGAACTCAGGTATGGAGCTGGTCCCTGGTCTTATGGTTAGTGAAAGGGATAGGATTTGAACTCCTCTGTTTGTCTTTCCAGATTTCTGTCCTTGCTAAATGTAATGTTTGGACAGACATTAACATCTCATTACAGAACCAAACAGTTTTGTCTGTATTGCCCATTTAAAAGACTTCAGAGTAACTAGATGTGACTTCTGATGTTTACCCCCATCATTTTTGATGGATCTTCACATACCAAGGCGGTTATTAAAAAGTGTCATTCCCATTAGGAGTATCGTGTCTTCCGTTAGTAGTATGAGGATTACTGGTGCACATTTTACAAAAAGAGAAGGATTGTTTTTCTGACTCAGTTTTGCTGAACTGGAGGGTATGTGGGGGTGTGAAGACAGAGAAATGGAGAAGGAAGCCTACCTCTCACCCTTTCTAGGGCATCCATGTCTTTCTGTGGTTTATAAGCCAGCAAAGTTCACCTACATTCCATTTATGAGTACAATATTCTCTTGATGGCAGTGCTCTAAATGCCAGCCTGCCACCCCAAGGCAGGCCGATAACCTATTTAGAGGATGGTGTGGATAGTGCAAACAGTGGCAAGAAATCAGTGGGTGAAGAGACTAACACTCAACCTAATATATTTTGTCATCATTTGTTAGTATTTTGATCCTCAATTAGAAGTGTGACCAATAGCAAGAATAACTATTACAGGAGTGACTGTAGTAGGTGGTTTGTGACACTTGATAGGGTTCCTGTCCCTGACCCTGGATTCCCTAAACACGACAGGGCCTCCCTGGTGCTGAGTTACAGCCGTGCCACCTGTGAAGAGGAGATTCGGTGAGCGAGAGCCTGAGGGTGAATGTATTTCACTTACTTGGGGCTGTCAGGTCTTATCAGCCTTTTGTTAGAAATATTTCTTCTCCCTGAAAACTCATAAAAATTCATGTTGCAATATCAATGCCTGCAGGATCCTGTAGAATTTTGTTGAGCTGCTTATACCCTCTTCTCCCTAATAGATATATCATCCTCCTCATATATGGGCATACAAATGTGTGCTTGTGAATTGATAGAGGCAGCTCATGTCTGTGCCAAAGTGGGTTTGCTGAGGGAAATGAATAAACTAATTTCCCCCCCCCACTGGTTCAGTGTGACTAAGATAATTCTCTGTGTATTCTCAGGAGATTCCATTCTGGCAAATATTTTAAATATCATTAACCTTGTATACATTTCACCAGATGCCTTTTCAGCATATCTGCGTGTTTTGTTATCATAATAATTCTTTGCTGGTGTATCAGGAACGGTACAAAAGTGATTAATGGAGTTAACATTTTTATGATTAATATATTTAGTGAGGTCACCTTTCGTGTTATTAGAAACAACAGATTTGTCAATTCTTACCAACACTGTGCATATTCTTGTGCCCTTAAAAAGAAAGTATGGTGTTAGCCTAATGCATGATACCAGAATTTTAGTGTTTTAAATATAGGTCTTCAACTCAGTGAAACATTTAGGTTACTCTTTTTCTTTTTTGCTTTAAACAAAGAAAATTGATTTGTTGGCATTTCCCCCCTGTTTGATAGAGGAGAGAGGCAAATATTTAAAAATAATGGTGACCCACTAATGATAGTGAATCATTGCCAAAACTTTCTGTGGGGAGAACCATATCCCATTCTGCTTAACTATGTAAGATAGAACCTTGATACTGTGTAGAGCGCATAGCTAGTCCTTTTCTCCAGCACTTTTATTATGTAGTGATTGTCCCGTATTGTGTGGATATATTTGTGAATGGGGAACATATATAGATCTCTACAGTACTACTCTTTTTATTTTTATCTTAAAACCATCTAGAACTATGCCTGGAAACTAATATGTTTTAAAACCTCAGTACGATTTCAAATTTTAAGTACAGTTATGTAGGACTTACCTTTTATTAAGAACAAAGAAGCTACCTTGTAAAACAAAACCAATATGTAGCATTTCTGGTAGTGGAGAAGAAGTTTGCTTAATGGACAGTAGTCTCATTTATGGAATGTTAATTATAAATTGTGACTTAACATTTTTTAATGAATTTTATAAGAAAATATTTCTAGTAATTATTTCTTATGTCCTTGTTTTCCCTGCTTCTGTCTGTCCTTCTTTTCTCCCACCTCCTATGAGGACGGTTCTGTTCTTACAGGTCCTGATTTGTTCCTTCTGTCTCACCAGAAGTGGTAACTCATTTTGTTAGGATGGTAGTGATCTCAAAAGCGGAGGATTATGACTCCAGTTGGGGCTTAATAAGCCTGAGCAGGTGCATTCTAAGTAAGAGAGATACTGTTTTAATGCAAATGTCCCCCCTAATTCAGAGAAAGGGAGACATGGATAGGAATTGACATAGCAGTTAAGTCAGAATTGTTTCTAATAGATTGTTTTTTTCTTGAATTCTCCGGGCACCAGCAGCAGTATCTGTTAATAAATGAAAGAGAAATATAACAGAAGAGAAGTTGAGGGTGGCTGTCTTAATTTCTTGTTCTGATGGATCACAAATGCTTAAGATAAAGGAAGTCGGAGGCTCACATGAGGACTTGGGAGCCTCTGTGGTACAGTGCTCATTTTAGAGGGGAATTGGATTCTGGGACCCACGATAAAGAGAAGATGATTACATTAAAATACCCCAAGCCCCACTATAAGGTGATGGAACATGAGCCTTACCAGGGCTTTAGAGCGAGGCTCCAGAATTTTCCCTGCTCTTTCTTTGTTGACATGTGCTATTGGGTGAAAAGCAAGAAAACGTTTAGTGGTGTCTGAGTAAACCAGCACTTCTTGTTTGGTGAATGGAATCTTTGTGGCAAGTAAAATTGTACTTTGAATTTTAGTCAATTTTGGATTTTAGACAAATACAGTGTTTTGATTGAAAAAAGCATTAGCCATATTCTCCTTCCTGGGTGGTTGAATGTGTGTAATTATTTATTATACTGTACTTTTATGTTTTAGGTGTTTTTCTATACATTTAAAAATAAAAATGGTTAAAAGAAAAGCCACCAATGAGTCCCAGGCCTTCTAGCTCAACCATATGAATGCATTATTCATTCCTCCATCTGTTCAACAATACTTATTGAGCACCTACTATGCACCAGGCACTGTTACTGACTCTGGGAATATGGTAATGAGCAAAAGAAGTAAAAGTCCCTGATCTCATTGAATGGAGACAATATGTTAAACAATGTGTTAGAGCCGTGGTCTTACTTTTATCTCATTAGGGAATTGTCTGTCGGTGCTCATAATGCTCTGCTGTATGGTATAGAAGGAATTACATCCTTTCAAGAGGTGGTGGTTGAGATTTCTATTAGACATGGAAGTGGACAAGTGAAGAAGGTTGTGTAAAAGAGTCTGGAGGCGAGGAAAGACATTCAGGCTAGAGAGACACATTCAGGGAGTCATTGGTGGTAGATAAAGTAGTGGGGCAATGCGATCAGCAAGGGAATTAGTGGAGGTAGAAGAGAACGAAGTGCTGGGGTACATTGGAGCTTATAGTTCAGGGAGATGAGCAACTGGCCAACGAGACTAGGACTGATGGCCAAAGAGTAGATTTAAGAAGAAATCCAGGGGTGTCCTGGAGGCCAAGTAAGGATGATGTTTTGAGGAGGGATGATGGGGTCGCCATGTCCAGGGCTGCTGAAAGGTCAAGGAAGGCCAAGCTGAGAAGTGAGTCTTTACTAGGGCACAAGTCTTCCATGACCTCAGAGCAGTGTGGATCGAGTTCACGAAGAATTTTTAGATCAGTGGCTGCAAATAATTAAACTCTGCATATATAATTTGGGCATCTGTGACCTGCCATTTTTCTTCTCACCACTTAGCAGCATCATTGCTGTATTAACGGATAAAGAACAAATAACTTTTTATAGTAAAATTCAGAGCCTATCCATTAAGAAGGCTGAAATGGGAAGATGTGAAGCTTCTTTTCACAAACTTGCGTTGGTGTTTCCCGTTTCAGCCGTATGTCTATGGGGCCCTGCTGTTTGTCAGTACAGTTTCAGTGGGTTCACATCACGCTCTTTCAGATTTGCTAGAAATCTGTACAGATTTATTAAAAACCCTCAGGTCCCCTTGGGGCTTAGTGCCAGCTGTGCTTCCTGTGTGTTTTTTTGTTGTTGTTTGTTTTTTTCCAAGTAGTAGATCACAGAGCTATGAGACAAGGAACAAGGAAGGTTCTTGTTAGTAGCTCAAAGGTGTAGGGGACATTGTAACCCACCTGTTTAGCCAGAATCACATGCTGCTTATGTGAAGATTACTTCAGCTAACATGTCGATTGTCCAGGGAGTTTTTACTTGTGCTTAGAGGATAAATAACTAGATCAGGAAATTGGAGCAAGGGGAAACTTAAAGGTAGAAGGGAAAAAAGTAAGAGAGAGCCCTGCCCGGGGTGTTTTCGTTCTCAATCATATCCTTGGTGAGGATTTAAAAAAGAAAAAGTCATGGGGAAGTTAGTGCACAAGAATGTATGGGAGCAGCAACTTCCTAGGTAGTTGCTGGAAGAGGGTCAAGACTCAGCTATGAAATTCATAGATTTAAGCAGCCTGGACTTGGAAGGAAACCCGATTGTGAAGTGACTCAGTGTGCTGAAGGCAGAAACAAAACAGTTACTCAGGCGAAACAGAGCTTTTCTTGGTATGAGACATTTCCCCACAACATAGGAAATGTTGAATTATGAGTATACAATGTCTCTACTATAGATATTCCAGAGTTACCTAGAATTATATCTTACATTGAGGGATAATGCGCAAGCATGATTATATTCAGGATCCAAACAATTCTATTATGTGTGTGTTGTTGTTGTTTTTTTGAGAAAACTTGCATTACTGATATTCGATGTTGTCAATTTGTCATCTCCATGTGTTTTGACAGTTGAGTGAATGGAGTGCAAGCCAAGGATTTCTTGGGTTATTAAGCCTTGTGGGGCTGTGTGTCTGCATGGATGACCACCGCGATGGGGAGGGGAGGTAAGGGAGGGCTGTGTTGCTTTCTTACTGGAATTCCTTTACATCAACAAAAACATACTTGACATAGAAAACTATCCTCTCTTCGCCCCAGACTCCTTTAGAAGACCCATGTAAGTTCTGGTTTTGACACTGATGACTTTAGTGAAAACTAGGAAAGGTGAGGGTTGGAAGAAACACACTTCCAGGGAGGTCCTACCTCTGATACCTGCGTGGTTAGCTCTGTGATGAGCCTGCCAGAGCTCTGACTCCCACACCCACCCGTGGACCAACCTTTTCCTTTGTTAGCGTTTTTTTTTTTCATTCCCAGCTGTCTTACTCTTTTTAAGTTTTAGCAAACTACTTAGATCAGTGGTCGGCAAACTGCGGCTCTGTTGACTAATGAGTTTACCTACCACTGACTTAGAGCATTTCATATTAACATTATAAACCATTTCCACCTGGGCCCATCCACATCTCCATTTATCTCTGCAAGGATTTCAGATAGAGCTTCAGTGTGTTTTACAGCATATACAGCTGCAGTCTGCCTGTCTCTCATTGGTTTCCTTTGGTATAACACAGTATTTAGTGGAACACTCGGAGGTATTGTCAGACCGCTAAGAATTGCCCGCTCACTTGCCCCTGGCTGCTGGGGGCTGGGCAGGAATGACTGAGAATGTGTGGACTAACATTAAGCAACTTATTAAAAAGCTAGAACTTACTAATTTTAACTGTAAGGAATGCCTATGAGTCATTCATATTCACATTTGAATAGGAATGTATTTTGAAACTTAAAAATATTGGAGCCCTGGCCAGTGTGGCTCAGTTGGTCGCTCATTCAATTCTCATCAGGGCATATGCCCAGGTTGTGGGTTCGGTCCCCAGTCGGGGTGTGAATGGGAGGTAACACATCGATGCTGTTCTCTTTTTCTCTCCCATTCCCTTCCTCTCTCTCTAGAAATTAATAAATACACATATTTGAGTTAACTATTTTATTCACTTTCAAGTAACAAGGATGGAATGGCGGGCTTTTTCAGAATAAGGTGAAGGGTAGATCACCCATTTTTAACTCATTTTAGGGCAGTGGATCTCACTCCTGGTTGCCATTTGAGTTTGGGAGTAAAAAATTCCCTGGCCCCACCCGAGACCAATTAAGTCCCACTCTCTGGGTGGGAGCCTGGGTATTGCTTCCATTCCCAGGGGACTGGAAGGTGCACCGGGGTGAGAACAGCTGTTCAAGGATGTCACAAACTCTGGCCACCAGAATGCAGATTCAAACCATTAAAGCGTAAATGGAACCTCCAGATAATCCATTTTGTTCTAAAGAGTTATGCTAAATCCACATTCTGTGTTCATGGGTATATTTAGGAAAAGTATAACCACTTGACATGTGCAGTGGGTAATAATTTGGATTTTATGTTGGGAGTTGGTTTGGGTAGCATCTGGACTGAAGTTTGTCCCTGTTCTACCTTGAAGAAGACTTATAAGCAACATAAACAAGGTTGGGCAGGGAGTTGAATATACTAGTAGTTGATAAAACCAACTCATACACACTTCAGAGCATATATTGAAATTCAAACTATTTGTGCATTAATTATATGTCATTTCCTCTAAAGGTTCCTGGAGATTCTACCTGGAAAACCTCATCAGTGAGTTTTTATCACAGTGTATGTACAGTGAAACTTGGCTACTGGAGCTGTTTCAGATGTTTCTTATGTCTCAGTTTTCCCAGCTAGCTCAGAGTTTACCCTATGAGAGAGGATCAGAATTTAAAAAAAGGAGGAAGAAGAGGTAGCTGCAGAGAGTAATCTCTGCATCTCTGCTGCCATAGAGATTTCTAAGGGTAATTCAGCTACTTCCTGCTGACTCAGACCAGCGTTGCAGACATAGTAACCCGGCTGGGTCACAAAGGTGCTATGTTCAGGAGCAATGGGGAGGGTGGGGAGGACTGTTGTCCTTTTGCTAAGTGCCCTCAGACTGCTGTGCTTTGTATTCCATCTTATTTCCATTGTTTTTCTATAGTTGTCCCCATTTCTTCCTTTTAATTCGATCCTTCTAATCTGCCCTGGACCTGGAAACCAAGTAATTATTAGAGTTGTCAGCCAAATAAGAATAAATAGTCTGTCAGTAAAGAAGACCTTTTAAAGAGTAAAATCTATTAATTGCAATGAATAGACTTACCTTTTTTTGTTTGTTTTCTTCTGGTTCTGCAGCCATGTGCTAGGAAGGTGTAATTTTTAAATTGGGGGTAAAGACTTACTATGTGTAAAAAAAAAAAAGGCAGGGCCTTAAAATGAAAAATATTCTGGAATTTGGATTTCCATGTTTTATATACCCATTTATCTCTAAATCTGAATCCCACATTTTAGAATGTGAACTTGCTGAGGAGATATACATGGACACAAAGGAAGGGGAGAAGCCAAAATGGGACCCAGCCCCCACTGGTGTGGCTCAGTGGTTGAGCTCTGAGGAGGTCACGGTTGGATTCTGGGTCAGGGCACATGACTGGGTTGCAGGCTCGATCCCCAATGTGGGGCATGCAGGAGACAGCCAATCAGTGTTGATTTTCAATTTTTATCCTGCATTTCTTACACAGAATCTTACATAGAGTGAGTCAAAAATGACAATGATCCATTGACTCCCCCCACACTGGGGAGATTTACTGCTCTGTTCTCTCCCCATGAGACTTTTCTTACTTTACTCTAGGAAATTGTGATAGCTGCCTTATTTTTAAGTTGTAAACCTCGTTATCTTAGGCTCGTGTTAAGGAGCAGGCAGGTTTGAGGCCTAGCCTTGCTGCTATTGATAGTTCTGTTGTTGATAGCTTTCTGAAGAAAGCTGTAGGGAAAAAATGCAGATTTCCGTAGTGCTTTTCATTTATTCTTCTGTAAAGTACATCTCTCGGGTGTGAGAGCTTGGAGTATTTTAAAAATACCAACCTTAATGATGCCATAACTATTATTAGTACATATGATGGTAATATTACTGGGAGACAACATAGTGGTTGAACAGGGACTTTGGAGCAAGCTGACCTACTGTTAAGCGGGGGTGGGAATGTCTCTCTCATAAGGTGTTTGTTGAATAGATGGAAGCTATTAACTATTTTATACTCCCCCACATTGATCCCGCATAGATCTTATCCCCAGGTGCACATGTGTGCAACCTAGTCATCTCTTCTCTGAATAGTGTATCCAAGTAGTTTGTTTAAAAGTTCTATTGCTAACGTATACTAGTGGTTTCATAGAATTCAAACACTATTCAAGTAGTGTTTATTGGAGACTTGGTTAGTTTTCTTTCTTCAACCGGGGTGCCTGCCTTTGTTTTGTAATTAACTTTTTATATACATGCAAATCATCTAATTTCTTAGATATTTTACAAATTTGTTGCTGGAGCAATTCAACTCACCAGATGGCTGAGTTGCTGAAAACCTAGCTTTAGACCTGTGGCAGTCGCTTTTATCCAAAAGGCCAGGAAGTGATTGTAGGCCCTTGAAATGAATTCTTCGGAATGGTGCTTGGTTGGAGGCCACCAGCTTCCACCATGGCACACTCCTGGGAAAAGTCCCCTGAAACCTTTATTTACTGGGAGGATCCTGTTACACAGTCTCCTGTTATGAAGACACAGGGGAGAAGTTTTCCCTGAGAGCTGTGTTACTCCAGTAAGCTGTTTGTTCTGAGGAACATTGTGCAGTGGAGCCTGTTTCATTTCCATGCTGCCTATGAATGTGCTAAAAAGCCTAATTTGTGGCCTACCTATCTATAGAGCACAGAACCTTAAATCATACATTTTTATTTTATTTTTTAAAAACTTAAACTGTCTCACCCTCATCTTTTTAAAATCTAAAAAAAAAAAAAAAAATTTGTCATTTTCCCCCCTTAACTTTATCTTCTTCCTAGTAGAAAAATGCACATATTTAATGAACTGCTTTAAATGCTTTTGTGCACATAACCAGGGAAAAATAATTGTAAGAGGCCCTTGTGCCTGTCGAAGCACATTCACTGCAGTCTCCTGAGCATGATCAGCAATGCCCAGTGGAAGTTGTTTGCCCCCTGGCTGCAGCCGCCTCACCCCCTGTGTGAGTGCCCTGGGGCTGGACCCAGGGGATGGCTTAAGTGATGCAACCAGGCTCTACCCAGTTGCCAATCCCCCAGCCCAGCCCCCTCTTCCGAAACCAAGGGGAGCCTCTCTGCTTCCCTGCCCTGGGATAGCTCTCAGTGCTCCCTGTCCCCAGCACCTGCTGATCCTGCCCTATCAGTGTCCCATCTGGGTTATTTCACCAGTGCTGAATTCTGAGTCAGCCTCCAGACCCAACCCTGTCACCCCAGTGTTTACTTTGAAAAGCGGAGGGTCTAGGTTCACAAGTGAGAGAGGTGTACAGCGTCTCGTTTTTGTGCATCAGGTCTATCAGTCCACATTGGTTAGGCTGTACTGCAGATACAAATACCACCACATTTTCCTGGCATACCACACCCTCATCATACCTGTCCATCGTAGGTCCACAGGGGCGTCGTGGTCACCTGGGGAACCAGACTCCCCGAGCACCCTCTCTGTCTAATCTTGCTGGGTACAGTGCTGGAGGGAAAGGACTCGGGGGGTTTCCATCAGCAGTTCAATGTGCTGCCCTAGAAATGGCATTGTCACTTCTGCTCACAACTTGACTGGTACTTGTTATGTGTCCTACAACCAGGAAGTGCAGCACTGTTCTGTGCCTGGAGAAGGAGAGAACTAGAAATATATGGTCAGTCACACTAGTAACTATCACACTAAGGACTAGGTTTTGAAATTAGCATGGTGGTTTGTTGTTTATACTCTTCTCCTTCGCTTTGTCTCCTCCCCCACAAATTAATCTTCCAGGCTATGTGAACTTCAGCAAAACAATACATGAGAAGTTTGGGATGGAAATTAGTACACAGATGTAAAGTGGAACCAGGTATGCAAGTATTGCAGAATGCATGTCAAAATGAACAGTGTATTTGTTAAAGAAGTGAATTATACAGGAAGTTAAACTTTCTAGCAGCCCATGTGAATGGGGACTTGTGAGAAGGAAACTTGGGCCATAAAATGGGGGTTCTTAACCCGGATTATGGGGAGTTGTATCCGAAGTCCTTGAGATTATTTGTAAAGTGGAGGGTGTGCATGTGCAGAGAGGAACTGTGGCTTTCATCAGCTTCTCAGGGGCCTGTGTGATCAGACCCCAA
This sequence comes from Corynorhinus townsendii, assembly GCA_026230045.1. Classification (NCBI taxonomy): domain Eukaryota; kingdom Metazoa; phylum Chordata; class Mammalia; order Chiroptera; family Vespertilionidae; genus Corynorhinus; species Corynorhinus townsendii. The sequence goes on from JAPDVU010000012.1 coordinate 8,594,242, forward strand.
GGTTAAAAACCACAGCCATAAGGTAAAGGTAGATTAGTCAGAAGAAACACTACAGATATATGATCTAAGCTCAGGCAGGAATTCATCCCAGGAGTAGTAGTGATTCCCCTCACTTACAGCAGACACCATGATGAATTTTATAGGCATGTTTATTACAGAATGCCACAGTATAGGGGCTTAATCACAAGGAACAACAACAGCCTGTAATTATTGGAATCCAGAGTCTAGGTCAGTGGTCAGCAAACTCATTAGTCAACAGAGCGGCAAACCGTGGCTCGCGAGCCGCAGTTTGCCGACCACTGGTATAGATAGATGATGGATGTCCATGGAAGCGAATCCAGGAAGAGCAAGCTTCTAAGGGGCAGTAGGTTTGATACCCAGTGGTGGTGTTGGTTGTAACAATAAGATATGGGGACAGATAGCACTCTGCTGATCTGGCCTATTGTAGACACAGAATCCAAAAGAAAATGTGGATTCCATAACCTTGCTTTGTTTCATCCAGCATTTGATAAGTATTCAGTTGGTGATGACAGTGAGATTATAGTTACTAATAGAACCTGGGGTATAGCTTTCCTGTGTTGCGTATTTACTAAAAATAAAAGTTATTTGTATGGACATATGGCCAGGACATATACCAAAGAGAAGGGGATGCCACCTCTATCTGGAGAGAGCCAAAGGTGTATCACTTAAGAGGATGCTTAGTTTTCATTTTATTCTATAACCTAGAACAGTGGTCGGCAAAACTGCGGCTCGCGAGCCGTGGTTTGCCGCTCTGTTGATTAATGAGTTTGCCGACCACTGACCCAGAACATTTTAACACGGGAATTGCATTTTTAAAAGATAAAAATGTTTTATTATACAAGTAACATGTTATTTTTGTTAAAAATATTAGAGCTCTGGCCAGTTAGCTCAATGAACTGAAGGGTCCCTAGTTTGACTCCCATTTGGGGTATGTGCTTAGTGTGGGTTGGTCCCTGGTCAGGGTGCATAGGGGAGGCAGCTAATTGATGCTTCTCTCTCTCTCTCTCTCTCTCTCTCTCTCTTTCTCTCTCTCTCTCTCTCTCTCTCTCTCTCTCTCTCTCTCTCTCATATCTTTTCCCTTCCTCTCTCTCTAAAATCAGTAAAAGCATATTTAAAAATTAAAAAATGAAACTATAAAAATAAAAGTTATTTGTATGCAACCTAGAGGTGACACTGTTGTGGAAATATTGGTAGCCTTCTAGATATTATGTACATATACATACTTAAAAAACAAAAACAAAACCAAGATGTGCTCAGCTGGAGTGGTTCCGTTGATTAAGCTTTGTCCCGTGCATCAAAAGGTTGCCAGTTGGATTCCCAGGTGGGGCACGTACAGAAGGCCACCAAATGATGTTTCTCTCTCAAATTGATGTTTCTCCCGCTCTCTAAGCATGTTCTTGGGTGAGGATTAAACAAAAAAGCAAACAAACAAAAAACAAGATGTGGCTCATAAAAGGATCATAAAATACATACAAATTAGTAATCTAGTGTTTCCACTTAATACATCTTAAGTATTTTCCATATCAGAAAAAACTAGACTTTTGTTTTAAATGATTTTACATTGTATGGATATACCATAATTTAATGCATTCCTTTAGGATTACTTTCACTCATTAAAAAAATGACAGTTGTAAACAATGTTTTGATCATACACTTTTGTATAAATTATTGCACACTTGTGTCATCTTCCTTTTAGGATAAATTTTCAGATGTTGAATTGCTGGGACAAAGAGTAGATATATATTTTTAAGATGTTGGATATGTATGCCACACTGTTCTTTAGAAAAGCAATATAATGTATATTAGTATTTCTCTCACACTTTTACTTATATTAAGTGGTATTATCTTTTCTTAAAGTGTGTTTATCTGATAGATGACATTGTTTCAATTTGCAGTTCTTTGATTACTAGTCAAACTGTAAATTGTCTTATATTTCTAGGCAGTTTATTTTTTTCCCCCTAACTTGCTTATCTGTGTCCTTTGACATTTTTCTCTTGGGTCTCTTTCTTAGTAATTTGTAAGAATTCTGTGTATTTTCAGAGTACTGATCTCTTTCTGTGAATTTTAGTAACTGATATATTAATGGGGGGAATGTAGCCATTTTATTGTAGCTTGAAAGTTTTAGCTTTTATTTTATAACTTTCTTTCATACCTATTGACATATTTTCTCTGTTTCCTTGATTAAATTTTTATTGATTTTGTTTCTGTATCACTGTAAGAATCTTCCAGTGTGCCTTTCCTTGTGGAAGTTCCTGCTCAGGGATTCTTTAACCTTCCATGTGTCCTGGGCCCATTGGCAGTCTGGGAGGCCTGGGGTGGCCAAGGCTGTGGAGCTCCAAGGAAGGGGTGGTGGGAACAATCCACTCTAGATGTAGGCAAAATCGGGATGCATGGCCTGGAGAGAATTTTAAAATAATACTAAAAGTGACAAAAAGGCAGCCTCCTCTTCATTGTCACCATGTGCTGAGAATTCTAAACAAATCAATGATAGAATTCTTCTCCCAATTGGGATGGATTTCTTTCACTTTACTTATTTATTTATTTTTATTGATTTCAGAGATAAAGGGAGAGGGAGGTATAGAAACATTAATAATGAGAGAGAATCATTGATCGGCTGCCTCCTGCACGCCCCCTACTGGGGATCGAGCCTGCAACCCCAGCATGTGCCCTTGTCTGGAATCTAACCCTGGACCCCTCAGTCTGCAGGCCGATGCTCTATCCACTGAGCCAAACTGGCCAGGGCTCTTCCACCTTTTACCTCTTCATTATAATCACTCATAGTACGTGGGTCCTTGCAAATTCATGACCCCCTGAATTTTATCTTTGGATTGTTTGGGGGTCCATGTACCAAAGGGCCCATTATAAATGGAACATTTCAATATTAGTCATATGTACAGTTCAAGGTAGCAAAAGGAATTAAAAGGAGTGAGAATCTAAAACTGAAACTAAACAAAATGGAGATTTGAAGGGTTTTCGTGTCTTCCGTATTAATTTATTGGTGTTCGGATATTCCATCACCATCAGACAAGGCAGCAGGCTGTATCTTTACATTTCTTTTTGGCTTCAGCTGCTTTTTTATACCAGGTTTTCCCTTTTGACATTCTTTTTTTGTTCTACTAGTCAAAATGAGTTTTTCCTTTTTTTTTTTTTAATAAATCTTTATTGTTCAGATTATTACAGGTGTTCCTCTTTTTTTTCCCCATAGCTCCCCTCCACCTGATTCCCCACCCCACCCCATGCCCTTACTCCCCGCCACTGTCTTCATCCATAGGAGTAAGATTTTTGTCCAATCTCTTCCCCCACCCCTCACACCTGCTTCCCCTGAGAATCGTCAGTCCACTCCCTTTCTATGTCCCTGATTCTATTATATTCACCAGTCCATTCTGTTCTTCAGATTTTTTTATTCACTTGATTTTTAGATTCACTTGTTGGTAGGTATATATTTGATGTCCTTTTGTTGTTCATAATTTTTATCTTTACCTTTTTCTTCTTCCTCTTCTTAAAGAATACCTTTCAGCATTTCATGTAATCCTGGTTTGGTGGCGATGAACTCCTTTAGCTTTTTCTTGTCTGTGAAGCTCTTTATCTGATCTTCAACTCTGAATGATAGCTTTGCTGGGTAGAGTAATCTTGGTTGTAGGTTATTGCTGTTCATCATTTTGAATATTTCTTGCCACTCCCTTCTGGCCTGCATAGTTTCTGTTGAGAAATCAGCTGACAGTCGTATGGGTGCTCCCTTGTAGGTAATTAACTGTTTTTCTCTTGCTGCTTTTAATATTCTCTCTTTGTCTTTTGCCCTTGGCATTTTAATTATGATGTGTCTTGGTGTGGTCCTCTTTGGATTCCTCTTGTATGGGGTTCTGTGTGCTTCCTGAACTTGTAAGTCTATTTCTTTCACCAGGTAGGGAAAGTTTTCTGTCATTATTTCTTCTAATAGGTTTTCAATATTTTGCTCTCTTCCTTCTTCTGGCACCCCAAAAATTCGGATGTTGGTACGCTTGAAGTTGTCCCAGAGGCTCCTTACACTATCTTCATATTTTTGGATTCTTTTTGTTTTTCTGGTTGGATGTTTTTTGTTTCCACATATTTCAGATCTTTGGTTTGATTCTTGGGGTACGTTGATCTACGGTTGAGTTTCTGTATATTCTTTATTTCAGACAGTGTATGCTTCATTTCTGACTGATCCTTTTCCATTTTTTTGGCATTCTCATTAAGGTCCTTGAAGGTCTCACTAAGCTCCTCAGAAGTGTCATCAAGTTTCTTGGCGGTTTTTAGAAGATTCTTGAGTAACCTTATAAATGTGGTTCTGAACTCTGTCATCCAGTAGTTTGCTTTTCTCCGTTTCTTTCATTCGTGACATGTTTCTTTGTCTCCATATTTTGGCTGCTTCCCTGTGTTGATGGAGTAGCTTTGTGTGGTAGGTGATCTATAGGGGACAGTAACTCAGCCTCCTCAATCACTTGAGGTGGATGCTCTTGGTACACCCCTTTGTGGGCTGAGTGCAAAGTCTTGGTGTAGTTAAGCCTTAATTGCTGTTGGTACACTGGGAGGAATTGACCTCCAGGCCAATTAGCTGTGAGCACTCCCTGTGTCTATAATGGAAGAACTGCTGCGCTGAAGACACGCAGGACTTGTTTCAGTGGGGCTTTGGTGCTCACTGAGTCTGCCTCTTGAATGTGTCACTTATGGATGTGAGGAGTTGAAATCTGGTGTCTCACACTGACCACTAGGTACACTGGCTTCTGGATCTCCAATGGGGTTCAGGTCAGCTACTGTCTGAGGCCACCCAGCAGGAGCTACAGTGAGAGCTACAGTTTTCTCCTCTTTGCTTGTGGTTTGGAGGTTTTGGAGCTGTCTGACCCGGGCTGCAAGTTTGCTAGGTTAAGCTGCGATAGGGCAGGCCTTTCTTATGCTAAAGCTGCTGCTTGGAGCTTGGGTGGGTTTGTAGGTTGTGCAGGGCGGGGCCTTAGGGTGTCACTAGGCTAGGGCGTGGCAAATAGCAATGGCTGCTAGTTAGCCGGCTCTGCGTCCCCGATGGCATCCCCGAGTCCTGTTCCACAGTGCAGTAAACAATTATTCCTGCGCGCAGCTCTGCAAGCAAGCCACCCTCACTGGCAGACAGTCCAGCTTCTCCCCGTAGGAGTTTGGGTCCCCCGTGTCTCCCCAGAGACTGGATTTCAGAGTAATTGGGGGCTTGTCTCCCTTTGTGTTGAAAAAAACAATGCCTGCTGCCAGCCCGGATCACGCGCCTCCGTACCTCAGCTTTTCAGCGCTCATGCATGTCTCACTGCTCTTTTCTCTTTCTTTCTAGTTGTAGAACTTCCACTCAGCCAGCTTTCCCGTGGTTCTGGGTGATAGATGTTTTGTCTTTTAGTTGTAGTTTTGAAATTGTTGTGGTAGGCAGCAGTTTAGGTGTTTACCTACGCCGCCATCTTGGATTCCCTCCAAGTTTTTCCTTGTTTATGTTGTTTAAGAACATATTCCGCTGGGTTCACTCTGTCTCCAAAAAAATAAAGCTGTTTTCCTTCTGTTTAAGTCATCATTAAGTATAAATGCAAATGGAAAATCCATTCACATTCCTAAATTGTTGCTGATGTTTCTAAGGGATTTATTGGGAAGGAAAGAAGAGCAGGGCTTGATTTGTATCATAGTCAAGTGACCCAAATAGTTTTCAGAAGTAGAAAATGAATTTTGACCAAGAGTTGTAATATTTTTTACAGTTATACATTTCTTAATAGCGGGGATATGTTCTGAGAGATGCCTCACTAGGCAATTTTGTCATCATGTGAATAGCACGGTGCGCGCACACAAACCCAGCCAGTGTTCGCCAACCTTTTGGACCTCACGGACCACTAGTGGTCCGCAGACCATGGGTGGGCGACAGCTGGACAGACTACACACACCTAGGCTATATGTACAGCCTGTTGCTCCTAGGCTACAAGCCTGGACAGCGTGTTACTGTACTGAATTCTGTAGGAAATGATAACCTAGTGCAGTGGTCGGCAAACTCATTAGTCAACAGAGCCAAATATCAACAGTACAATGGTTGAAATTTCTTTTGAGAGCCAAATTTTTTAACGCCACTTCTTCAAAATAGACTCACCCAGGATGTGATATTTTGTGGAAGAGCCACAGTCAAGGGGCCAAAGAGCCCTATGTGGCTCACGAGCCCCAGTTTGCCGACCAGTGACCTAGTGGTAAGTATTTGTGTATCTACACATAGAAAAGGCACAGTGAAGATACAGTATAAAAGATAAAAACCGATACACCTGTATGGAGCACTGACCCTGACTGGAGACCACAGGACTAGAAGCTGCTCTGGTGAGTCCGTGAGTGAGTGGTGAGTGACGCAAAGAGCATTCCTGTACACAACTGTAGACTTTATTTAGTGTAAGGCTACACTAAATTTATAAAAAAGTATTCTTTGATAATAAATCAGCCTTAGCTTACTGTAACTCTTACTTTACAAACTTGAAATTAAAAAAAAAACTTTTTGACTCTTTTGTAACAATACTTAGTTTAAAATACAAACACATTTTATAGTGGTACAAAAATATTTTTATATCCTTATTCTATAAGCTTTTATCTATTTATTTTTACTTTTTAAACATTTTTGTTAAAAACTGAGACACTAACACACATTAGCCTAGGTTAGGATCACCACCGTCATTCTCTTTCATTTTTCTGTCTTGTTCCACGGGAAGGCCTCCAGGGGCACGGTGATAACAATGCCTTCTTCTGCAGCACCTCCTGGAGGCCCTGTAAGGATGACTGTTACCGAGAAGTTAAAAAATAGCATGCTGGAGAGGATGTGGAGAAAAGGGAACCCTCTTACACTGTTGGTGGGATTGTAATTGGTGCAGACATTATAGAAAACAGTTTGGAGTTTCCAAAAAAATTTAGAACTACCATATGACCCAGCAATTTCTCTGTTTTAATGAGATAAAACTGAGCTGGGGCTTCAGGGAGGTGGTAGTGGTGGGCAGTCTAGAGTTATAAAATATTTATTTCATTTTTTTTTTTTATCAACTACATATGTTCACCATTCACAACTGGTGGAACATGGTTAGAGAAATTGTTTTAATGGTTTAACTAATTTAGAAACTGTCTGCATGTAAAGAGAGACTTTATTTAACACAGTTTTTTCTCCCAAATAGTTAAATGTCTTGAAAGCACTATTATAGTATTTGCTTAGCTGACTGTTCGTTATTAAAAGAAGTAAAGGCAAATTAAGGCTGAAGTTATATTCTTTTATAATAATAAGCTATTTTGAACTGCTTGGAATTCTCTGACAGAGTTCGTAATTTTATTTTGAATTTTTACTTTTCAAACATTGAAAACTTATTTTAAATTCTAGTTCTTTTCACATTTCTTTCTCTTTCCTGTTCCTTTGGTAGGATATTCTTCCCAGATTTGAAATTTTTTCCATGTTTAGTTTTAAAACATTTTACAGAGAAATATTTTCTTTATTCATGTAAGACTTAAAATAGTTGTACCTTTTGTTCCATATCGCTCATACTCTGATTTTACTGTAGCAGGCTAAAATGTTCTGGAATGGAGATTGATAGCATAGGCAATTATAAGGCATTTTCTAACAATGGAAACAATGTCCTTTTTTTGTACATCTCCCCACCCCCAATTGTTTCATATCATTCCCTCTACAATGCGCAGTGGATAAATGTTATAAACCCTTCTTTTTGTCGTTCAGTCAGATAACTGGATATATGAGGAAACTTTTTGGTCATTAATCATTGATAAAGGATATACTTAAAATGTTTTGTGATAAATCATTTCGATTGTTTTCAGAGCTTTCCTTTTAATAAGGGATGCCACTGGTTATAGTAGACATCAGAAATTGAATTGTGATAGCCACATATATTTTAAATCTCAATTATAGACTCTGATTTTAATTCTTCTTGCTGAGCTTTGAGCTTCTCTGAGTGCTAAAAATTCCCTTCAATTGCTAGCTTTTAAAAAGTGACATTCTGTGCCTACTTAACTTGTCATTTTTGCTCATGTAGGAATAACAAAAACATGGTGATACTGTGTAAATCTCATATAATTTTCCTGGAAAGCTAGTATTATTATTTTAGGGAAGAATACAGCATTCATTATCTTTGTTCATAGAGATACTATTAATTTCTTTATTAATCTGTTTTAACACCAAGTATTAGAAAATCATTGTACCCTTTATTTTCCATTTAACTCTAATTCATGTTTCACTTGCTCCTCGGCTTCAGTGGGGGGTGAGGCCAGATGTGCCACGAGCACTTTATGAAGCCATTTATCAGGACCGCGGAACACAGCTCAATAACTCAAGAACGCGATCGCCCCAAGCAGCTACCTTAGCTGACAGAAGCACATGTCAGGCTCCAGGTCGCCGTCATGTTTCTTTGCAATGCCCAGGCTTGCAGCCTATACCTTTTAAGAGCTTATTGTTATCAATGTGACCGAAAATTTAAATGACTCAAAATAACCTTTAAATAAGGTGTCCAACTTAGCTATTTGTTGAAGTCATTGCTGTAAATTTCAAGCAGGGAGCTTTGCCCCGTGCTTCCAAGTGGAGTATAACACCACTGGGCTTTCCCATTGCATGAAGCTGCCATGTAGGACTAAAATCTGGGATTATGAATGTCAGGGCTTCATGAACAAATTTCCAAATGACCTTCATATACAGAATTGCTGGCCAAATAAGCTGCCTGTTCATAACCTATGTCCCATTCTCTTCTGAAAAACTTGGGCGTTTTTCAAGAGCTGGCTCCAGGATCACTGATGGAGACATCATTGCAATATTTTGTCCTCCCATAACAAATTATAAAATCTTTAAAGAAATGTTATTTAAAACTGCATATTCTGGCCTCTGGTTCACCCCCTCCTCCCACTCCCAAGTGGCTGCCCTGTGTCTGTCCTTGAGTCCAAGTTCTAAAGAATTAATTTCAAAGTATCTGCTAGGATGTTTCTACCAAATGACCTAAGATATTGAATAAAAAATCAATAGGAACAAATGCTATGTGTTTACCATATACTGAAGGTTGAACGTTATCATCCAGTGTTTTGTATGGGTTAACTAATTCTGAAAAGAAAAATTATCTGTAGTATTTGCATTGTTTTAAATAAGGAAAGAAATGAGAAATTAAAATGCTTTGAATAATCCAGTATTACTGGCCCAAGTTGTTTGTAGCTTGATTGAAGATTTAGTGTCTCTGCAGAATCAAGCAGAATTCTTGTGGCATGGGGGGATGGGTTCCAGGCTCCCTGGAAGAAGTGTAGGAAGTAAAGGCCCATTATATACTCACACACTACCGCGTCTCTCGCCACAGGCAGGCTATAATTGCTTCTTGAGAAGTCACTGAACCATTCAGAGAATTTACTGGACCATTCAGTTTTCATACCTCTACCTTTGCTGTCTCAAACATAAAGGAAATGACTGAGTTTTTGAGTTGCGCTTTAGAAATATAGGAGTCAGGTAGGAATTAGACCTACCTCTAATAACCTGCAGTTTAATTATATCTGATAAATCATTTGCACATGGTTATTCTACAATTTGCGGGAAATTCCTAACTTTGAGTGGTGAATGTAGCCTGTGTGTGTGTGTGTGTGTGTGTGTGTGTGTGTGTGTGTGTGTGTGTTGTGTGTAGTTGTACTCAGTACTTGCAGGCTATTTCAGGTTTTGTGGCAATGTGGTGACTTTGGCCATAATATTTTTAAAAATCTGAATTCAGAAGCTGCTTTTTGTGACAGGTCCTCGTCGTTTTAAGGAATCCCCACTCAGTTATTTTATTTATTTTCTTACCCAAGTTCGCTGTGCTATGATTAGAACATGAAGATTTGGGAAAGTTTAACTTGGCATGGCAGAGATTCTGCTGCAGAAAGAAATATTTGGTGAAAAAGAACCAAGTGCACAGGATGCTCACGAGTGAAGTTGAGCCGAAGCAGGAAAATGAAATGGGGTGCCCATTTTATGCGTCTCCCACAGCTTATATTTTAGGGTTTAAGCCAGAAATGCCTTAGGTGCACATTTAACAGTAGCAGAGAAAGACAGTAATGGCTTAGTGATTTAACTTACTTTTTTTTTTTTAATTAAATGATTTTATCCTGTCTGGCATTTCTACTGAGTGTTTTTTTTTTAAGTTTTTTTTTTTTTTTTTTTTTTTTTATCCAAGTCTCTAAAGAGAATGGGCCTGTTAATTTTGATATTTCATTGCAGGCTAACAATCTCAGAAGGACAGACTCATGCTCGATTGAGCTGTGTACCCTGAGATATTTCTAAATGAAAGCCTTGTCAAATATTACATTTTCCTTCTGTGTTTCAATGTTTGAATTGTCATCTAGTAAGAATGGCTTTAGTCGGCTGGATTTACAGTGTGGCCCAAAATGAAGTTTGTTTTTACATTATTTGCAGGGTAGTCATATTTACAGAATTAATTATTGAATCAAAAATCTTAGATTAAGTCTTGTTGTTTTGTGATTGTGATCATCCAGTACCAATTGGGACTGTTTGAATTAAAAGACCCAATTTTAGAATTGCTTGACACTTCATTTTTCTACTTTAAATTGCTTGTTTTAGCTGGCTGGTTTTGGACATACCTTTGCAAGTGTAAGTAATAGGCTTAGACTTGGGATTTTCAGGTCTGTAAAGGAAGCGGGTCCTCCACAAGTGTGTGTCCTCTCCCTTGGTTGGGAGCACAGGGCGTTCCTGCTTTTGCAATGCACTGATTCCTGGAAGCCCTGGGCCAAACACTGAATTAACCCACTTGGATGTCCTGCTGCTGACAGACAGTACGTGTGCATAAATGCTCTTACGAAAGGCGAACCGAATTCGAGCTGCTGAGCTTGGTTTCTGGGACATGCTTCGGGTTGTCTGGCAGGTGAATGGATAAAGCTGCAAATGAGAGGTGAGAACAATGGCAGTACTCAGTGTCTGGGCACAGATGTTGGGCACACTTTGTGCCTGGGGTCGCATAGATGAATAGGATCTCTTCCTGAACAGCCCCCACCTGATGGAGGGGGAGCAGAATGGGTTGTCTCCTTGCCCAGTTGGTGTTCCAAGGTCAGCTATGATGCCTTGTGATTTAATCACCTGTCAAATCCTGCTCATTGTTCCTGTAGAATCCCTCAACCCTTTTTTTAAAATTCTAGCAGCCTTCCTCATTACTCCAGTTGAAGTTTTGGGAATATTCTCTGCTCAGAGATCCCATGAACTGGCCAAGAGGCCCTTCCTCTGTGCTTCTGCACACCCTGCCGTTGGCTTTTCGCTGTCCCTTTAGCACCATGGATTACACTAGTATAGTGGCCTCTACAGTTACATGTTTATTCTCCTAGTCTGTAAGTACGTGGGCTGCATCTCTCCTTCCACTGCTGAATCCATGGTGCCTGATACTGTGCTTGGTGCGTGGTAGGGCTAAATAAGCTCTTGCTGCATTCCCTGCGCAGGCCACCCTTCTGTAACATCCCTAGTACTGCTATTTCTCAATACTTCTTAAAAATTAAATTTCTTACCCTGGCTGTTTTGGCTCCGTTGATTGGAACGTCATCTTGTATGCCAAGGGGTGGCAGGTTTGATTCCTGGTCAGGGCATGTGCCCATGTTACGGGGTTCAGCCTCTGGTCGGGGTGCATGCAGGGGACAGCTGATTGGTGTTTCTCTCTCTCTCTCTCTCTCTCTCTTTCTCTCTCTCCCCCTCCCCCCCCCCCCCCCCCGCCAAGGAAAACTCTCTCTTCCCTTAAAGAAAAAAAATAAATTTATTGGGGTGACATTGGTTAATAAGTTTCAAGTGTACAATTCTATAATACATCATCTGTATATTGCATTGTGTGCTCACCACCCAAGTTTGGTTCATTATACTCTTTGAGCATGACATTTATATTATTCTCTCTGTGGTTGCCCATCGGCTTCTCACTTCCAGGGCCTGTACCACTTCACCTTTTTTTCTTTCTTTCTTAAATTGCCTGTCCCACCTTTTCAGATAGACTAATTGACCAAAGCCCAGTTTATCATGTGTTTCAGTCAGCCATTGCCACGATAATGTTGAATAACTAACTCTCTCCTAAATCTGCTCATTCAATCAGGATTTGTTCTCAGGCTCAGGGTTCTCTTAGTTGCCTGTGGATTGGCTGATCGAGGCTGTGCTCAGCTAGTGGCTCTGCTTCCGGTTGTGGTCTGGCACGACTTGTCTCCTTGCTGTGAGCTGGGCTCAGATCTGTTACATGTGTGTTCTTCCCGGGGCCCTAGCTGAAAGGGTGGACGCTCCCAGGAAGCACTTCTGGTGATAGAAGCCTAACCAGCTGTCTCGTGTGGTGTATGTATTCCTATCATGGCTGATTTCAGGCTACTGTATGACGTCACTGGGAAGCGCTGCACAGTAGCACACTGTTATATTGTATTTTTCATCACGCACGTTCAACAGACAACCCAAACGCATATTTAACAGTAAGATGTCATGGAATAATTAGGAAGTTACGAATTTTGAGTACCTTTTAAAATATAATTTATCTTTAACTCTAGCTAATTTAATTTTTATTAATGGACGTTTTAAACAATGACTTGTAAATCCCTGAAAACTTAATCAGTTTTCCTGAACTGGTATAAGCTGGCTCCAGTACATCACTGGGTTAACCCACACGATGTGCAAGAAAGCCTAGGCCCAGGACTTCACACTTCATTGGTCACAGCAAGTCCTATGGCGGAGCTCAAAGTAACTGGGTGGGGAAGCACCCTGCCTCCAGAGGGGGCCTGCAGTCACAGGGCAAAGGGTGTGGCTAAATGGAGGGAACAATGGGGGCCAGTGATTCAGTCTACTAGTCTGCTGGTCATGGCTACCTGTTGAAACAATATCTGTACTGTGTTAACTGCTTTTAACCCTGTTTTTGAAATGCTTAAGTCATACTTCTTATGGGAGCACCTTTGAATATCAATTCTGTTAGCAGATTTGCTTCTGATAATTTTTTGAAGTGTGTCTCACGCAGTGTAATTTGGGAAAGATTTAGGGTTAAAAATTGAAGTCTGAATTTTTGCTTTGTTTGTTTATAATTTTGCCAGGCAGTGTCTGGCAGCTATAGATGCAGGATTGTCATTTTCTGGTAGGCTGCTCCTTTATCATTCAGTATACTCTTATGCTAATTTTTCTCTCTAAAGTCTTTTGTCTGATATTAATGTTTACTCTTGTTCTCTCTTTATGTTTTTGTCCTCTGTGTCCTAAGTAACACTGATATCTTCATAAATTTTGCCAAAATTTTTTTTGGTGGTTGATTCAATTCTAATGTTTTTGATGGTTGATTGACTTCTAATTTACTTTTTTTGATGGTTGACTTACTTGTAAACACTACTAATGATAGTATTCATAATGAGTTAATTGGATACATTTCAGATGTATTAGATAACAGTAGATAGATTACTTTTATTCAAGACAAGGAAGATCTTGAAAGGACTTTAAAAAAAATCCCTACTTAGAATTGTCCAAGATACAATTTTTAAACCCTTATATAGTATATTCTGTTTTACAAATTGCATTTATATTACTCTATTAATTATTTATTGCTCTTTTACAATTCCCCTAAAATTAGTGGCTTCAAAAACAACAAACACTTATTACCTCCTAGATTCTGGTGATCAGGAGCCTGGCTGTGGGTTAGCTAGGTGTCTTGATGTTTTCATAAGACTGGAATCAAAGTGTCAGCCAGGCCTGCCGTCTCCTCTGAGTCCTCAACTGGGAGAGGAGCCACTTCCTTGCTCACTCACAGACTTGTTGGCAGGATTCAGTTCTTGGTGGCTGTTGGACTGAGCACCTCACAGGCTGCTAGCCAGAGAACTCCCTCAGTTCCTTGCTGTGTGGGACTTCTCCATAGGGAGAGCAAAACCAAAGCCACTGTCTTTTCATAACCTGATCTTGGAAGTGATATCCATAACTTGCCTTGTGCTGTTCATTAGCCACAAGTCTGTAGGTCCAGCCTACCGTTAAGGGGCAGGAAGAATTACTTACAGGCATGGATATGAGGAGATGGTGATTGTTGGGGGCTATTTTAGCAGTTTCCCACCACAGTGGGAACTCCCTACTTTTCAGGCTAGGAGGTGAGGGACTGGAGAGGTTAAATCATTTGTTTCAAGGTCAGGATGCAGCAAATATTGTAACTGGCTCTTCAGATTGGAATCTTCTCCATCCCAGAAGACAATTTGAATCACTGCAGTCAAAGCTAATGCTAGAATGTTAATTGTAGAAGGAGGTGTTCATGGTACCACATCACCCTCTACAGTGCCAGAAATGTAGTCAGTATTCCAAAAATACTTGCATTGATGAATGATTAAATGACAGTGTAGTATGACTTTCTTAGATGTTCTACTCCTCTCGTTTTCTTTGTGTTTAGCTCCTTAACTACAAAGATATCTTATAACAAATTCACTTAAATATTTTTCAAGCTTTTAAAAACTGCTTGTTCCCCATTCCCTGAGTCTGAAGACTAAAGCAGTATAACTATTTGTCGACAAAGCAGTTGCAATTAGAATTTTGTGTTTATTTCAGAATAAGGTATAAAGAACAATTTGTGAGTACCCATAAATATCCATTTATCTACCTAAATATCCATATTGTTTAAGAAATAGAATTCAATCTTTAATGCCACCTAAGAGATAATAACATAGTTTTTCTGTCTTTTGACAGCTAGTTCTTTGGTCATAATTGGTCTTAAGAGTCCAGTGTTTTTCTTTTTAGTAATAAGGATGGCTTTTGGGATTTGGGCATAAACTAATATTACCTTTAATTTTCTTTAAGTTTCTTTTTTTATTTAAGGAAAAGCAGTTGTTTTATTTTAGGCAAGTAGCCCCATTGCTTGCTTCTCTGCTTTAAGTACCAGCCTTGAACATGTGAGTTAGTTTGATTTTGAGCTTTGGCTTGTTAGTGTGGATCCCGGAGCCTTTGAGAGGCCACGTGGCTCTGTTCTTTCGCACGTCTTTAGGGAATAGTTTGTACAGGAGTCTGTGGCTGTTCAAAGGGACCGAGCTGTGCTAGCTCCCTAACAGGTTTTCAGTGGTTCTTTCTTATGATCAGCCTCTTGTGATTTACCTAGTGTGTAGTGTTACCAGTTGGTAGAAGGACTTAGCATTTGTCATTAATAGTAAGTACTATGTTGTTCTCATCTCCCAGGCATGTAGTATATATTCATCTGAGGCAAAGAAGCCATGTTTATAATTATTCCCACTGAGACCATGTAATTTCTCCCTTTGGCTTTTCTTCTTTTCCAACGTAGAAAGGGCCGTTGTGGGAACTTGCACGGTTGTCAGTATTTGTTACTTCTCTCTTCTCCCTGGTGACCACAGCCACCTCTCTGTTGGCCTCCAGTTTAGTGTTACTTTGTTGATTGTAACTACGAGGCTAATATTAACCAATGCCACCAGGATACTCCCCACTGACCCTGTGAGGTTTTCTTTTGACAGTGGCATCGAATGGAAAGACTTCCTTCTTGTGTTCAAGGCTCTTCCTAATTTGGCCTTTCATTTCATAATCTGTTTCCAGGCTGCCCAGCCGGTTCTCTTCAGCATCGTGAGTCTTGCATGTGTCATTTCCGCATAGGCCAGGCTTATTCACATCTCCTTCCTTGGCATATGCTCTGCCAGCTTCCTCATATTCGGGAATGCCATCTGGGCTGTTCTCTAGCCTAATTTAATTCATCCACCAGAGATCAGCACAAGTCTCACTTTGTCCATGTAACTTTCTCTGGTGGCTGCATTCATCCATCCATCCATTCATTCATTCATTCATTCATTCATCTCTTTCAACCCTGATTCCTTTCTTGTTAGGTGCTTGTAATTGATACCATGTCTTTTTAATGTATTGTGTCTTGTTACCAAGTAGATGGTAAGTTCCACACAATTATAAGTCCCCCCCCCAAAATTGTTGGTGTTAAATTATAATTCCATATAGAAGACCACGTCTGTTGTTCCCCCATGGAGCCTGACAGCATGTGGAAGCACATAAACACCCCAAATTTCATTGACTAATTCAACACATATATGTTGAGTACTTTGTGTTTTATGAGACACTGCACTAGATATTTGGCCTCCATTGAAGAATCTACACTAATAAAAGAGAAATATGCAAATTAACCATCACTCTGCCACGCCAAGCTACGCCCACCAGCCAATCAGGAATGAGTATGCAAATTAACTCAACCAAGATGGCTGCTGGCCATGGAGCTGGAGCAAGCAGGAGGCTTCGGTTGCCCCGGTGATGGAGGAAGCCAAGCTTCCTGGCTGGCCCTGGTCTCTGCTCAAGGCTACAAAGTTTCAATTATAGAAGATAAATAAATCCTACATACTTGCTTCCAGCCAGTCCTGGCCTCTGCTCAAGGAGGCGCTGAAAAAAGAAAAGAAAAAAAGGAGGGGCTGGGACCTTGGGTCACCTGGAGGGGGAGTGATCAGGCCAGGATGGGACCGCAGGGGCCGTTGGGGGTAAGCAGACCAGCAGGGGGGCCAGTTGGGGTGAGCAGGCTGTCAGTGGGGGTCAGTTGGAGGTGATCAGGACAGTGGAGGGGGGCAGTTTGGAGTGAGCAGGCCAGCAGGGGGGCATTTGGGGGTGAGCAGGCCAGCAGGGGGGCAATTGGGGGTGATCAGGCTGGCAGGGGGCATTTGGGGGCGAGCAGGCTGGCAGGCAGAGTGGTTAGGGGCAATCAGGCAGGCAGGCAGGCAGGTGAGCAGCAAGAGCCAGTAGTCCCGGATTGTGAGAAGGGTGTCCAACTGCCGGTGTAGGCCCGATCGCTGTAAACCGGCAGTCGGACATCCTTTGAGGGGTCCCAGATTGGAGAGGGTGCAGGCCGGGCTGAGGAACACCCCCCCCACCACACCCCCCAGTGCACGAATTTCGTGCACTGGGCCACTAGTGACTAAATAAAGTCCCTGTCCTCATGTGGCTGGAAGACTAGTAAAGGAGGCAGACAGTAAATAAGTGATGTTGTGATATTGCTATGAAGGAAACAGTGTGCTGTGATAAGGAAGGGATTTTAGATGGGACAGTCAGGGGTGACCTCTCTGGGAGATAATATTTAATAAAGTACTGATGGTAAACTTTTGTGTCTGAAAAAACAAAAAAAAACAGGAAGAAATTCCAGGTAATTCTCCACTAAATATCCTGAAGGGAGAGTGGTTTCCACCAAGCATCCTATACCTATACCCTTGGTCTCTGTTATAGGGCAGCCAGAGGTGGTTTGGTTCTGAAGGACTGTGGTTGCTATGGAGTAGGTATATCTCTTTAGGAGCTTCAAGAGGGGACTGGGGCTCCAGATGGTGATGGGCCATCAGAGGCGAGATGGGCAGGAAGTTTGAGGGAAGGAAGCTGAGGATGCCGACAGTGGCAGTTGTTGATTCAGAGAAGGGATGAGGAGGTGAGAGGAAGGTTCAGATGCTCAGGGTAGGTAGGAAAAAATGGAAGGTTTAACTGTTGCTGAAGTCTTTTTTGAATACAAATTAAGTATCAAAGATAAAAATGAAGTTTAGAGAAATGGACAGTTTAATCACTGTATCATAATACAGTGATTAAATAGAACAAATAAACTTTTTCACTTTATTGTTTGGTGGCTTTATTCAGAATTATATTCAGATTATTTTTTAGCAGGAAACAAGATTCAGCAGAGAGATGAGAGAATCACGCAAAATTAAATAGGGAGGTTCTGGGTTGCTGGGATGTGCTTTCTCTTGATTCTATGATGCTTAGTGGCCAAGTGAACACATACACATCATGATTTTCTTTTCTTTTTTTTAAATTTAAATTATTTACTGTTTGAAGTTTTACATATGTCTTTTTCCCCCCCATTGACCTCTCCCTGGCGGCTCCCACCCCCCAGCACATGCCCTTAGCCCCCTACTGTCTGTCCATTGGTTATGTTTATATGCATGCATACAAGTCCTTTGGAATTTCTCAACAGATTCAGTTTGTCAACTTACTAACAGTGAAATTGCAAGATTTGATGAGAAATCTATAGAACTAGTTCTAATTATATTTATTTCAATATTAATAATAATAGCTAATATTTATTGAGGGCTTGACTAAATGCCAGGCATGGAGCTAAATGATTTTTATATTCATTACTTGATTTAACCTTAACCACTCACAGCAACATTCTGAGGTAGACACTGCCTTTAAGTGTTATGTCAGGAAAGACATGTTGCATTATAATTGGAGTCTTAGAACTTTGGTGTTTGAAAGCTTCAAAACTGTCTTTAGGATGTTAATGTTTGCATTAGAAGATTGCTGCCTTTTAAACAGTGTTTTAAATTTAGAATCGTGGAACTCTTCCTAGAAGGATACTGCAAAGTCCTGAAGCACTTTGTAGCTGAGGGAGCTGAAGGACAGAGACGTAACTTAAGTCAATCACTAGACGGTGGCAGAACTGGCACAAGCCCAGCTACTCAGTTCCCAGTCAGTAATAAAAGGTGGCAAAGAATCCTTTTTAGAAATGAAGTCCCTAGAAAGAGTAGTAATCTGGAGGTTAAGAGATTTTAGTGAATTTGCCAAAGACCAATAATCTTGATGTTGAGGTAAACTTTTGTCACAAGTTTCTTTTTTAGGAAACCAATCTTGGGTTCCAGGCTGCCTTGCAGCAAATAACCACTCTTAGGGTGCTCTGAGGAGAAAAGGCAAAGGAAACAGTAGATTCTCTCTGAAGGTGTTTACACCTCAATTTGGGAATCAAGATGCATCACTTGGTGATTACGCTATAGTTAGTCGTGTGTCACAATGCAGTGTAAAGCACCTGTGTGTTAATGTGCATGTGTTAACAGTGGCAATGTGGAAATTGGCTCATGAATAAACAGGCTCACCCAGCTGACACATGGTAATGCCTTTTCTGACTGCAAAGAATGGCGTGATTCGGAACTTTTACTGTGCTAACAAAAATGAAATTCACAAACCATTGGCAATATGTCCTTTTTTTTTGAACTTGGAAAAATATGTGTTGAAAATTTCAGCCCTTGGAAATACAAGGTTGCAAAAGTAGGCTTACAGTTCATATGGAAAAAAGATATGCAGGTTATGATTATTACAATAGTTTTAGTAACTTTTGTGAACTCACAACTGTCAACCTACTTTTGCCTACCCTGTATAAAGGCTTTGAAAGATCAAGAGAGGTTTATAAAAGTTGGAAATGGCATCCTGAAATAGATGAGCCAAGAACCTTGTCATGAAAAAAGTGGTGCAAGTGACTTAGCAGAAGAGGCCAGCAAGGCAGGCGTGCTGGAGGCGGCCGCACATGGGCCCAGGTGTGCAGGTGGGAACTCTGCAGGGGCTGTGTGAGGACAGAGACCTTTCTGCTTTGTGCTTGTCTTAGTAATGGGCCCTGCATGTCAGCTATTGCTCAGGGTTTGGTGTGTGTGTGTGTGTGTGTGTGTGTGTGTGTGTTTAATAACGCTGATATATGAATGCTGTCTCTGTGTTATCTTTTACAAGCTTTATCTCCTGTAGCATATTTTCTTCAAAAATTGCCTGTTTACTTGCTAATGTGGTTGGGAATGTTGTTGAACCCTGTTCCATTAAATTCCACACTTAACCCTTTCCCATTTATTCAGTAATTGAAATAGCTTCTCTAGTTATGTTAACTCTGTTTCAAACAGTGGAAAATAAGCTTGTGTGCATCACCCATCAGGTTATCTGGTCCTTTGTAATTGGGGAAGAGGAAGCCTTGAGGAATATTGATGACAAGACAGTGTGGGTGGGACTCTACATTCGATTAAAGGAACTCTGATAACCTCATTTGATTAGGTTCATTCGTTTCTCCATGTAATGGGGAGACAATTCTAAGAGAGCTTGCATTATTGGCTAAAAGAATGCTTTTTGCATTGCAAGTACATTTCCTTGCTTATGTGACTTGACTATGGAAAAAGAGTATCTCCCAGTTTTAAAATACCCTAAAGTGTTAGGCTTACATATATTTTGAAAATTGCTAAATGCAATGTTTTCTATATCTACTGCCTTGGGAAGGAAAAATGCCTTTGCTTATACCTATGAGACCTAATTCTTGGGCATATAGTGCATGTCAGTTCAAATATTGGTTATATTGGTTTCATTTTCCCAAGCAAAATTGTGTTTTGAGAGCCTGCATGCCCTACTTTGCCCAGTAGTATCCAATATCTCTTTCTTTTTGTATATTTATTTATTTTGCAGTTGTTGAATATTATACATGGTAAGTCTTTTTCTTAAATTTTAAAATTATTTCAAAATTATAGTTGATATGCAATATTATATTAAGTTCAGGTGTATAACATAGTGATTAAACATTTATATACATTATGAAGTGAACATCCTGATAATTCAGGTACCCATCTGGCACCATATATGGTTATTACAATATTATTGACTATATTCCTCACGCTCTACTTTATATCCCCGTGACTGTTTTTATAACTGGCAGTTTGTACATTTTAATCGCTTCTCCCTTTTCACCTACCCTCCCAACCCTCCTCCCATCTAGTAACTATCAAAATGTTCTCTGTATCTATGAGTTTGTGTCTGTTTTATTTGTTTATATTGTTTTGTGTTTTAGATTCCACATATAAGTGAAATCATATGATATTTGTCTCTCTATCTGACTTATTTCACTTGGCAAATTATTTACCATATTTCTGAGAAGACTTAGTAAAGGTAGGAAACATAAATAAAACTTACAGAGGTCTTATGTTATTTCTACTTTATAGAGCGATTGCTGATTGGCTACATAAAGCTGATCTGTCTTTGCCTTCTATGAACAACTGAATTTATTCACCATTCATTGTTGTTGGATGTTTGGATGTCCAACCTAAATCAATAGCCTATCTAGTTTACTGGGTGACAAGCATAGATAAAAAATTATCATTGTTTTAACAGAGGACACTGTCTTATCACCAAGGAGAAGATCTTCAGCATCTCTAATAGGTTAGAAACTGTCACCGGGTCAGAATTGGACGATGCCCAGAGACCTCTTAACATTCTAATTGTATCCTCATGAAATAAATGTAACACTACCCCAATTTTGTTTAGAGAAGAAATTGCACATTCTGTATTAATGTGCTGATATTTCATTTCCCCCCTTGATTCAGTAGCATTATTTTTCTTCAGCATTTTATACCAAAGTGAAATCCGTATTAGTAATATAATTCCCCATATACATTTTCAGCTAATCGAATTTTGCTTTTGTAAATGCAAGGCCCTGAATGAACGATGTGTGTGTGTGTGTGTGTGTGTGTGTGTGTATTATCAGCAAGGGAAGTTTAATTTCCATTCAGCTTGAGTTCTGCTTATTTCTATATGCTCTTTCTTCCTCCTTTGCTGCCTGTCATTTTCCTCGTTAACCATGAAGACGACTGGAAAATGTGCCTTGGTTACTAATGGGTAAGAAGGGTCTTCAGTTCTATTCGAGTGTGACAAAACATGGAAACAGTTAAAAAATGGAACCTACCCACACAGGAGGTGGCAAAGGAGGAAGGTTAAAAAGTTGAAAGATGCTTTCTTAAAATCCTCTATGTGCTCTATATGGAGGTCATTGTGTTAAATGATACAAAGAATGATTGTATACAAATTTAGTGTCTGCATGGAAACATTTATTTTATGGATACTAGTAAGCTTTGAATTATCCGTTTGCATTTCCAGTACAAGGTGCTGCCACCTCAGACCCAGCTGATTGCCTGTGAAAAGAAGCACTAATTGGAATGTGTATGACGTATAAAGAGTGCTGAGGAATAGGAATAACTGCGGGCTGCATTATTCCGCTTTTTAAATTTGCATCATGAAAATACATAGGTTAAGTAGATGGTTTTTAGGCTTAATTGTGACTGTACCACCTTGATTCCCCAGCTAAACAGTTTAGGTTGGCCTGTCTGGGCTAACTAGGGATGCAATTCCTTTCTAGAAAAGACAGTGTCACAAAGACCAGCCTGTTTCCAACCACGTTTTATATGAGTGAAACTGTTAATTGTAGAATGGATATGGGTCCCCTACCTTTCTTTCCTTTTACTAATAATATCAACTTAAATCTAAGCAAGTGGAATTATCAAGGCAACAACTGGCATATAGTCTTGCATGAAAACACTGTACTGAGCGGAGAACCAGTAAGTGGTATTTTTTAAAAAATAAATCTTTATTGTTCAGATTATTACAATTGTTCCTCTTTTATCCCCCATAGCTCCCCTCCACCCGGTTCCCACCCCACCCTCTGCCCTTACCCCCGCCCCCACTGTCCTCATCCATAGGTGTACGATTTTTGTCCAGTCTCTTCCCGCATTCCCCACTCCCCTTTCCCCGCAAGGATTGTCAGTCCACTCCCTTTCTATGCCCCTGATTCTATTATATTCACCAGTTTATTATGTTCATCAGATTTTTTTACTCACTTGATTTTTATATTCACTTACTGATAGACATGTATTTGTTGTTCATAATTTTTATCTTTACCTTTTTCTTCTTCTTCCTCTTCTTAAAGAATACCTTTCAGCATTTCATATAATACTGGTTTGGCGGTGATGAACTCCTTTAGCTTTTTCTTATCTGTGAAGCTCTTTATCTGCCCTTCAATTCTGAATGATAGCTTTGCTGGGTAGAGTAATCTTGGTTGTAGGTTCTTGCTCTTCATCACTTTGAATATTTCTTGCCACTCCCGTCTGGCTGCATAGTTTCTTTCTTTCTTTTTTTTTTTGACAGACAACAGTTTAGTTTTTATTTCATAATCATAAACTTAACTCTGCAATCCAGCTAGACTGGGAAGGGGCAAGGAAATTATGGAACCCAATGAACTGGCAAGAGCACAAAGATTATGGAACATTCCAAGCAAATTGGGGTGAAGGGATGCTCTCCTGAGCTACAGAAGGAATGGTCTGGTGATAAAGATAAAGCACAAGTCCAGTTTATTAGAGTTGTCCACAGTCAGCAGTGGTGATCTTCTTGCTGGCCTTGCCATTCCTGGACCCAAAGCGCTCCACGGCCGTCACAATATCCATGCCTTCTTTCACCTGGCGAAGACCACATGCTTGCCATGCAACCACTCGGTCTTGGCGGTGCAGATGAAAACTGGGAGCCGTTTGTGTTGGGCCCAGGATGCCAGGGCCTGTGTGTTTCAGGATGAAGTTCTCGTCCTCAAATTTCTCCTCGTAGATGGACTTGCCGCCGGTGCCATGGTGGCGTGTGAAGTCACCTCCTGGCACATAAACCCCGGGATGATCCTGTGGAAGCAGGGGCCTTTGTAGCCAAATCCTCTCTCCCCAGTGCTCAGAGCACGGGAGTTTTCTGCTGTCTTTGGAACTTTGTCTGCAAACAACTTGAAGGAGACGCGGCCCAAGGGCTCGCCATCGAAGGTGCTGTCAAAGAACACGGTAGGGTTCACCATGGCTGACCACGGGTGGCTTCGGAGTGGCAGCGTCTGCAAAGCCTGGCTGCATAGTTTCTGTTGAGAAATCCGCTGACAGTCGTATGGGTGCTCCCTTGTAGGTAACTAACTGTTTTTCTCTTGCTGATTTTAATATTCTCTCTTTGTCTTTTGCTCTTGGCATTTTAATTATGATGTGTCTTGGTGAGGTCCTCTTTGGGTTCCTTTTGTTTGGGGTTCTCTGCACTTCCTGGACTTGTAAGTCTATTTCTTTCACCAGGTGGGGAAGTTTTCGGTCATTATTTCTTCAAATAGGTTTTCAGTATCTTGCTCTCTCTCTTCTTCTGGCACCCCCATAATTTGGATGTTGGTACACTTGACGTTGTCCCAGAGGCTCCTTACATTATCTTCTTATTTTTGGATTCTTTTTTCTTTTTGCTTTTCCAGTTGAGTGTTTTTTGCTTCTTTGTATTTCAAATCTTTGACTTGATTCTTGCGATCCTCTAGTCTGCTGTTGGATCTCTGTATAATACTTTTTATTTCAGTCAGTGTATGCTTAATTTCTAGTGGGTCCTTTTTCATGTCCTCGAGGGTCTCGCTAAATTTATCGGCGATTTCTAGAAAATTCTTGATAAACCTTATAACCATGGTTTTAAACTCTATATCCAGTCATTTGCTTTCCTCCATTTCTGTCATTTGTGACCTGTTTCTTTGTCTCCGCATTTTGGCTGCTTCCCTGAGTTGATAGAGTGGCTTTGTGTGCTAGGTGTCCTATAGGGCCCAGTGGCTCAGCCTCCGCAGTTACCTGAGGTGGACACTCTTGGTGCACCCCTTTGTGGGCTGTGTGCACAGTCTTGTTGTAGTTAAGCCTTGATTGTTGTTGGTATCACTGGGAGGAATTGACCTCCAGGCCAATTGGCTGTATCAGCTGTGTTTACTCTGGGAGAACTTCTGTGCTGGAGACACCCTTATGAGACAAGACTTGCAAAAAGCCTCTGTGCTCAGCTTGGATGGGGCGGAGTCTCAGGGTGGAGCAGACAGCATTGGTTTGCCATCAGCCCTTGCCTAATAGGCCTCTGTGTCTCAGTGTCCTGTGGTAATTGCTACAAGCACCTCTGAGAGAAAGCTGCCCTCGAGTTCTGCCTGCTGCCAGACAGTCCAGTTTCTCCCCGAATGAGTCTGGGTCCCCAGAGTCTTGCGTGAAACTGGAGTTCAGTGCCATCGGGAGCTTTTGTCTCCCTCCCGCTTCAGAAAGCCAGCCGCGACCTCAGTTGGTCACCTACCGTGCGTGCGCCTGGGTACCTCTGCCTTCCACAGTTCCTCTGAGTCTCAGTGTGCTTTTATCTTTCCTGACAGTCCAGTTTCACCCCGTATGAGTCTGGGACCCTGAGTCTCACCCTGAACTGGTGTTCAGTGCATTCGGGAGCTTTTGTCTCCCTCCCACTTGAGAAAGCTAGCCGCGCACTCAGTTGCCAGTCCTCTCCGCACGCGTCTCAGGTACCTCTGCCTCCTGCAGCTCCTCTGAGTCTCAGTTTGCTTTTCTCTTTCCTTCTAGGTGTAGAATTTCCACTCAGCCAGCCTTCCTGTGGTTCTGGATGATGTCCATTTTGTCTTTTAGTTGTAGTTTCGAAATTGTTGTGCGAGGCAGCAGTTTAGGTGTTTACCTATGCCGCCATCTTGGTTTCTCCAGTAAGCGGTATTTTTAACTGAACTTGTAAAAAAGTGGCATTTTTGTAAAGAAGCGGTATGAGCCTACTAGGTGTGGTGGGAAAAGGCCTGGTCTCTGAGTTAGACACTGAGTCTGCTCTGGGTCATTCACTCAGTGACAATTGCGTACCCCTTAGGTGCCAGATACTGGGCTCTAGCTCAGGTCAGCAGCAAAGAAATTTCATTCTCAGAGCAGCCTGCAAGGTAGGTGGAAAAGCTGTTGCTATCTGGTAGCTGGAAATAGCCAGGCTGGGACTTAAACTCGGGTAATCTGATTTCTAATCTGCCATCTCTGATACACAATATTGCCATACAGTACCCACCTCATGTGGATGCTGTAGCTTAATCAAACAAGGCATGTGCAAGCAAATGCTGAACTACATGTGAAAGCGCTTTTCCTATGTAGGGTGGCCTTGGTATCCAGGATTGAAAAATTTCTAGGCATGTGGTGACTAAAACAATCCTTTGTTTTCCTTTAAAGATTCTATTTAAAGTCACCTTGGCTTTGTGTATATGCTATGCAGTAAATTTTGATGCATTTTCTATGATATTGGTAATAGTGAATGCCATCATATATTCATCAAATCATTCATTTAGTCATTAGCAAACATTGGTCGACATATTTTTCATGTCTCTGATAGACACTAGGGATGCAAAGATGAAGAAAGCTTAGGCTCCATGGATGGTTTATAGCCATGCAAGAGAACAGCAGATACATGGAGAGAGCATGATGAGGCCGTGTAGAGCATGCTGTCGTACAGATGTGTCTGGAGCACTGAGGGGCTAACCTTCTCTGAGAGGGGAACCCTTGGTCTGGGTCTTCTATGGTCAGGGGGCATTTGCTGGGTAGGACAGTGGTGGAAGGACTGCCTCGGACTATGGCAGAGTGCTCCGGAAGGCAGAGCTGTGGTTCACCTCGTGCAGTGCCCAGGACTGGGGAATCTGCACAGACATGACACCCATGAGCAGTAGCCTCTCTTCCCTCCAAAACCAGAGGGCCATGGCATTGTGCAGGTCAAGCCTCACAGCATCTCCAACCCTACAGTGATTAGGGTTTAGTAAAACTTGATTGTTGTCTGCAGTAACCCCAAATGTGAGAGAAATACAATAAGGCTGGTCTGGCTTGCTGACCGTGGTGTAGGAAACATCGTCTTCATGTTACAAGTCAATGTTTTTTTGCAAGTTTTGGGAGGGATTTTAATTTCTGAGATGCAACTTTTTTTTATTTTTGCAAATATTTTAGGAGTATTATTTATACATAAATAACTAACTTACTAAATACCAAGTTGAAAGAAATACAATTAAATTCTATAATTCAGTCTTTTTATTAGTGATGCTTGAATTTTGCAAACCTCATATGAGTTTTTTTAGCTAATTTTATTTACTAAAAGAATGTGTCATCTTTAAAGAAAAACCTCTCTTAGCACCAGACAATAATCTGTCTTGCAAAACTGTTGCCTTGCTAAAACTGTGTGAAAAATCAGAGATGAGCATGTAGTTTGTTTTTATTTTTATAAATAGGCCAGGTTAATAAGTTGAGGGAAAGCATTATCGAAATTGGTTACTTCCTTGCATCCGCTAATCCTCACTAACAATTGCATCAATTGAGGGCTTGATTTGGCATCAAGAAATGCAACCTAAAAACAGTGGCTTTCCTCTAGTGAGAGTCTGTTTCTCTCCCTGAAGGAAATGTGAGGAAGGCAGTGCATACCTGAGGTGGTGGCTCTGGGGTTGATGTTCCCTCCCGACCCAGACCTTTCTCCCCTTACTGTCAGCTGCCCTTGGGGTGTGCCTGTCTACGTCACGATGGCTGCCATGCTTCCAGCATTGCCTCTACATTCCAGGCAGGATGAAGGGGATGGGTAAAACTCATGCTCCTAAGTCTGCCGACTAGAACTCCACCTAACCACTGTTTTACTCATGTCACTGGGCGGAACTTACGTGGCCATTCCTAGTTGTATAGGAGCCCAGAGAATGTTTTTCTTTAGCTGGACATCTTGCTGTTCTGAAATAAATCAGGGCTCTGCTAGTGAGAAAGAAGGAGAAGAGGATATTTGGTAGGCAGCTATAATGTGTGTCACCATACCCAGTTGAAGGATCTTCAAATGTGCCTGTTCAGATCTTTCACGCATTTGCCGCTTCACCTTGGAGATGGGATGAATATTCCCTTTGGTGAGAAGATGGGCTGACACAGAAAATATAAATAAAGCCAAAGCAGACATTTGTCTTTTCTCTTAATAAATTGGGAAATAAAATAGGCTACACAAATACCTTTTTTGAGTTTTTTTATTGTTGATACTATTAGATGTTCCCCACTGCCCATCCCCTTTCCCTACCTCTACCTCTCCCCCTTTCCCTTTCCTCTCTTAATATTTTTAACTGAGGGCTGTATTCTGAAATATTGAGCAAGATGGCATTCCAAGAGCTATGGTCAATTTTAGGTCTACCTCAGTTTTTATTTTGCAGGAAATGGCAGGATGTAATAATATTCTCCATTACAAGCTTGCTTTTTCTCCTATAAATAGCACTTTCTGGATACTAACCAAACCCAAAGGAAGCCATGCATTATAGGTGGCATTTTTTTTTTTTTTTAGTGGTGGTGGTAATCAAAACAGACAGGTTTTCCCTATACTGTGCCTAGTATTCAGGGTGGTATTTAGCCTTTACTTTTTTTTTTATGAGCACCTAACATGTATCTGAGCTATTCTAGGCTTCGGGGATACAGCGGTGAGGAAAACGGAACAAAAATCTCTATCCTCACAGAATGTTAAATGATCTCTCCATTACCTAATAATTGAGGTTGTTAAAAATTCTTTCGACTGTGATTGCCCTTCAGTTTTGCTTTTGCATCTTTCAAACTTTTGTTGGCTATATGTGAGACATAATGGTTCATTGATTAAGCTATAGTTTTTGATTTCAGAGAGGTGGCACACAGGCAATCAAAAGTTGTGATCACAAAAACCCCTTCAGAGTCTGTCAGATCATTTCATTTTAAGCTCTTCATTTCACATTTCCGTCATGTAAAGTGCCTTAATTACAGAATCCTCTTCTTTTCCTAATTAAATATTATAATACAGCCACAGATTTTAGTTCTTTAGGCACTTATTTAATGTGTTCAAGAGCACTCAATAGTCTGAACTTGGGGCCTATAAATAGTTTATTTAAAATTAAAGGGACAGTGGTATTCCAAAAGATATATAGTTGGGAAATTAGAAGGCTGGGTATGCTGGATGTCTCTTACTGCTTCCCCCTGTTTAAAGACAATGAAAAGAAGTGTTTGAAAAAAAATCCTTCTAGACTGTAGATCGTTAGCTAGAGAATGTAATTTTTAAAAAGAAATACTCGGGAGAGAAACCAAGATGGCGGCATAGGTAAACACCTGAAATTGCTGCCTCGCACAACCACTTCAAAACTACAACTAAAAGACAAAACGGACATCATCCAGAACCATAGGAAGGCCAGCTGAGTGGCAATTCTACAGCTAGAAGGGAAGAGAAAAGCACACTGAGACTCAGAGGAGATGCGGAAGTAAAGTGCAGGGGTATGGAGGCGTGCGCAGAAAGGGCTCACAACTGAGGACGCTATTGTCTTTTTCAGTCAGGAGGGAGACACAAGCTCCCAACTGCTCTGAATTCCAGTTCCGGGTGAGACTCTGTGGACCCAGACTCATACGGGGAGAAACTGGACTGTCTGGCTTTGGGCGGAACTTGAGGGCGGCTTTCTCTCAGTGGTGCTTGCAGCGATTACTGCGGGACACTGAGACCCGGGGGCCTCTTAGGGCAGGGCAGAGGATCAGCCATAGCTGTTTGCTCTGCCCTGTTGATTCCCTGAGACCCTACCCCACCCAAGCTGTGTGCAGAGGTTTTGCATATGAATGGCCTGGCCCTTTATAATCTAAAATTACCTAACAAACTGCAGCTGGGTCAGAGAACCCCAGAACTTCCAAAAGAAAGCCCAAGGCCCCACAGCAGCTTGCATTGCTTCACAGCTGGGCCTCATCTGGGCATCTCCAAAACCCAAACAAAGAAGAGGAATCTCCAGATCTCTCCATAGCTCCTGCTGGGTGGCCTCAGGCAGAGGCTAAGTTAGCACCTCCTTGGAGATCCAAGAGCCAGTGTTCCCAGGGGTCAGAGTAGGATCATTCAGATTACAACTCCTCAGATCCATAAGGGACACACTCAAGGGGCAGACTCGGTGAGCACCAAAGCCCCACTGAAGCAAATCTTGCCCCATAAGGGTGTCTCCAGCACAGAAGTTCTCCCAGCATAGACACAGCTGATACAGCCAATTGGCCTGGAGGTCAATTCCTCCCAGTGATACCAACAACAATCAAGGCTTAACTACAACAACACTGTGCACACAGCCCACAAAGGGGTGCACCAAGAGTGTCCACCTCAGGTAACTGGGAAGGCTGAGCCACTGGGCCCTATAGGACACCTAGCACACAAAGCCACTCTATCAGCTCAGGGAAGCAGCCAAAATGTGGAGACAAAGAAACAGGTCACAAATGACAGAAATGGAGGAAAGCAAATGACTGGATATAGAGTTCAAAACCACAGTTATAAGATTTTTCAAGAATTCTCTAGAAACTGCCGATAAATTTAGTGAAACCTTCAAGGATATGAAAAATGACCAACTGGAAATCAAGCATACACTGACTGAAATAAAAAATAATATACAGAGATCCAACAGCAGACTAGAAGATCGCAAGAATCAAGTCAAAGATTTGAAATATGAAGAAGCAAAAAACACCCAACCAGAAAAGCAAAAAGAAAAAAATCCACAAATATGAAGATAGTGTAAGGAGCCTCTGGGACAACTTCAAGCGTACCAACATCTGAATTATGGGGGTGCCAGAAGAAGAGAGAGAGCAAGATACTGAAAACCTATTTGAAGAAATAATGACCGAAAACTTCCCCACCTGGTGAAAGAAATAGACTTACAAGTCCAGGAAGTGCAGAGAACCCCAAACAAAAGGAACCCAAAGAGGACCACACCAAGACACATTATAATTAAAATGCCAAGAGCAAAAGACAGAGAATATTAAAAGCAGCAAGAGAAAAATAGTTACCTACAAGGGAGCACCCATATGATTGTCAGCTGATTTCTCAACAGAAACTATGCAGGCCAGACGGGAGTGGCAAGAAATATTCAAAGTGATGAAGAGCAAGAACCTATAACCAAGATTACTCTGCCCAGCAAAGCTAGCATTCAGAATTGAAGGGCACATAAAGAGCTTCACAGATAAGAAAAAGCTAAAGGAGTTCATCACCACCAAACCAGTATTATATGAAATGCTGAAAGGTATTCTTTAAGAAGAGGAAGAAGAAAAAAGTAAAGATAAAAATTATGAACAGCAAATACATATCTATCAACAAGTGAATCTAAAAATCAAGTGAATAAAAATTCTGACAAACAGAATAAACTGGTGAATATAATAGAATCAGGGGCATAGAAAGGGAGTGGACTGACAATCCTTGGGGGGAAAAGGGTGTGGGGGTGCGGGAAGAGATTGGACAAAAAACATACACCTATGGATGAGGACAGTGTGTGTGGGGGGGAGAGGGTGTTAAGGGCAGAGGGTGGAGTGGGAACCGGGTGGAGCAGAGCTATGGGGGGAAGAAAGAGGAACAACTGTAATAATTTGAACAATGAAGATTTATTTTAAAAAAAGAAATATTTGGGTGATCTCTGAAAGATATTTATAGCTCGGCCAGGTGGCTCAGTTAGTTGGAGCTTCATCCCATACACCAAAAAGCATGCAGATTCAATTCCCATTCAGGGTATCAAACCTGCCTAGGTTGCATTTCAGTTCCCCATTGGGTGGATATGGGAGGCAACTGATTGATGTTTTTCTCTCTTACATCAATGTTTCTCTCTCTCTCTGTCTCTCTCTGTCTCTCTCTCTCTCTCTCTCTCAAAATACACAAAACATATCCTCAGATGAGGATTAAAAAAAGATATTTATTCAGCTATGCTTCTTTGATAATTTTGATCTTTGATTGCGGAACCTTCGGTTTCGTATGCTATTTTGGGTGGTGTGCATGTTTAGTATTTAACAAATTCTAAGTTCTAAGAAAGATACACCTTTTATTAATGATTTTCACCTGTTCATGTAAGTCAGACAGATACAAATTAATCAGTTAACTTGGTTCCCCTCCCTCCCTTCTCCCTCCTCTCCCACTCTCCTTCCCCCCTTCCTCCTTCCCTTCTCCTCCCTTCTTTCCTTCCTTAATAGTTATTTGAACACCCTTACAGACCAGGCTCTGATTTCTCAGCACTGAGCAAAGCAGATAAAATTCTTGCTTACAAGGAGCTTGAAATGTAGAAGGGGAGACAGTTGAACAAAATTAATAAAACATATACTTAATGCCAATTGGTGATAACTGCCATGGAGAAAAACAAAGCAGGGCAGGAGGGATAAGAACTGATGGAAGGAGTTGCTGGTTTTTTTTTTTTTATTGGTCACTTATTGGGAGCCTCCTTGAGAAGGTGACATTTGAATAAAGACCTAAAGGGAATGAGGGAGGGAGTCCCATGGCTGTCGGGGAGCATGTTTAGAATAGAAGACACTGAAGATGCACAGTCCTGAAATGAGAGCGTGTCTGGCTTCTTACTGTGGCTGGAGTGGAGTGAGCGCCTGACAGGAAGTGGGGGATGAGCTCAGAGGGATAACCGGAAGAACGTAGGGGGCCCTGTGGACTATTTTAAGGACTTTGCTTTTTATACCAGTTGAGAAAAAAGGCCGATGGAAAGTTTTGAACAAAGGGGCAAAGGATATTTCTTTAGTCTTAAAGCCAAGATCATGCTGGCTACTGTGTGAACAGATTGTGAGAAGCCAAGGTAGAAGTAGGAAGGCCCAGCTGGGAAATTAATGCAGTAATTCAGGTGGGGGGAGGGGTGTTTGGCCCAGCCAGGTGGCAGAAGCAAAGGTGGTGAGAAGTGGCTGCATCCTGGCTATGTTTTGGAAGTAGATCCAAGGATTTGCTGATGGACCAGATGTAGGGTGTTAAGGAAGAAAAGAGATAAGGAGAAGTTCTAAGTTTCTGATCCAAGGAGAATTGAATTGGCGTGTACTAAGATGTGGAAAATTAATTGCGAGAGGAGAAGGTGATAAGGAGTTTGGTTGCCGACATATTAACTTTGGTACCCTTCGGAGATGGTCAAGTGTAGGCAGTGGGATATAAGAATTTGAAGTTAAGGAGAGAGATTAAGAGCTGGAAATACTAATTTAGAAGTCATTATCATATAGGATGTATTTAAGGATATGGGACTGGATGAGGATACGAAAGCAATGAGTGTAGTTAGGAGAGAGAAAAACAAAGAAAAGATTTGTCTAAATATCAAGAAGAGGAAAGAAATAGAAACAGATCAACAGGGAATTCAGAAAATGAAACTTTAAAATGACTAAGTATCTTTAAAGAGTTAAAAGGTGAGCTTGAGAATTTTGTCAGAGTATCAGAAATTAGAAAAACAGGAAGAAATGTTATAACTAAAGAATGAAATAATAAAAAATAAAGAACCTAATGGATGTTTTTAATAGAAGATGGTAGTCATTTGAAAAGTTAGTCAGCTAGGCATATTCTTAACATATGATCCAGCAATAGGACTCCAATACTAATGCCTGGTGTTTACCCCTTGAAGTTCTGATTTAATTGGTCTAGATTCAAATCCCTAGACCCATGGTTGGCAAACTGTGGCTCCCGAGCCACATGCGGCTCTTTGGCCCCTTGAGTGTGGCTCTTCCACAAAATACCATGGCCTGGGCGAGTCTATTTTGAAGAAGTGGTGTTAGAAGAAGTTTAAGTTTAAAAAATTTGGCTCTCAAAAGACATTTCAATCGTTGTACTGTTGATATTTGGCTCTGTTGACGAATGAGTTTGCCAACCACTGTCCTAGACCATTAGTACTTAATTAAAAACAAACACACTTCACCCTGCCGGTGTGGCTCAGTGGTTGAGCATTGACCCATAAACCAGGAGGTTGAGGTTTGATTCCCAGTCAGGGCACATGTCGGGGCTCCATTCCCAGTAGGGGGCATGCAGGAGGCAGCCGACCGATGATTCTCTCTCATTATTAGTGTTTCTATCTCTCCCTTCCTCTCTCTGAAATCAATAAAAACATATTTTAAAAAACCAGAAAAACCCAAACATACTTCAGTTATTCCAATTTGCAGCCACGGTTGCCCTGGCTTAAGAAGGTGAGATGGATTCAGACACTCAGCATTTCCTCCCTCCAGAAGCTTCATTCTAGGCTTCCGTTTGCCGAGACCATGTTTACAAATGTGCCTTGGGTTGTGCCTTTAAGACTTGGCTCATATTTTCATCCTAGATGACTTCGAAATGTGTGTGATGGTAATGATGTTTATCTCTACAGACCCCTAACCAGCTGAAAAAACTATGTATCGTTCTTGTTTCCCACGCCATATCTGGTAATCTATATTCTGCTGTGCGATTCGCTTGTATGGAACTTTGTAGTCTGGGAAAAAATTGCACAAATCACAACAAATGAATTGCGAGGCCTGCCAAAATCAAATGGAATATTCATTCCTGCACGTTTGCTTTTTATGTGACATAAAATGTACAGCCTTTGGGACAGTTGCTCTCACACTGCCTGTGTTATGGCAAGGAAAGCTAATTTAGCAGAAAAATTGGCTGGAGTGTCTCCTCTAATAGAAATAAACACAAACCACTTGAGTGTCTCTTCTCTTCAAGGACTGCTGTTTTTCCATAAAATTTACAAGCCTACAGATCAATACAGAAGCCCCTGTAATTCATGTGGCTGTGACTTTATAATTTTAAATATGATTTCCCCATAAACGAATAGTACTGTGAACTATGAGGCCATTTTAAAAATCACAGAATGCAAGTGAAATTTAGGAATCAACTTTTGGCATCGTTAGTCAAGGGCCAAATGAGTGAAGAGACATTTATTGCAGTGTAGCAAGTGCTAGGGTTGCATGAAGGGAAGACTACTTGTGTGCTCCATACTTTTGGTCTGGGGAATGGGGCTACTGCTACTAATAGCAAATCCAACAAATGATAATTGAGTTTTTGTCCTCCAGCAAGTGGTGATAGGATTTGGTATTCACATTGTCAAAATGCAATTCATTTCCACCTATTCATCTGAATTTGAAAATGGTAAGGGCCAGCTCCATGATTGATCAACAGTGAGACTAGCTTTTAGAACCATTTCATTTTGGAGTTTGCGTTAACAATTGATGACTTACTTTTTTCCGCATGCATTGAACTTTAGATTGCTTCATTCATGGAATCACTTTCTATTCATTCCGTATTAAGGAAAATCTTCCACTGGAATTCCAACGAGGAGGAAGGGGTTCTCTGGCATCAGTGAGCTGGCCCCTGGCTTTGCATCAAAACCTGGCCACTTAGAGTGCAGTCACAATTGTGCTAATTTGCAACAATTTTATTTTGTATTGACCGCAATTTGAGATTCAAAGAAAGAACAAGAGTTATAATTTTATTTTTGGTTTTATATTCTGTAATTAGACATCAGTACTCATGGTCAGGAAACTTAATGTAGTTAACTCTAAATTTTGAGTGGGATTTATGTATAGTTTGTACCCTGAGAAAGTCTCCTTTTACAGCCCTTTTGAGCATTATCATTACCTTTGTTTAATTACTTGCTTTGACATTTTAGGTCTCTTGCTTGTGGCAAGTGTTCCTGATGTTTGAAACCCAGTCTCCAAGCTTTTCTGCCCCATTTTTGGAAAGGGTTTGAAAGATGGCTTTTCTGCATAAGTGGGTCATTGGTACCCATGCAAGAAAGGGCTGGCATGGTTGTGGGAGATGCTGAGGGGGGATTCTTAGGGAGAACTAAGCAGCTTTACCACCCATCCTAGCTTGTCTCCCAAGATGGACAGTGTCCTCTGTGAAATGGGACAGTAATAGCACACGTCCCACAGGGTGTTGTGAGGTCTGAATGTTAATTCATGTAAGAGCTTAGAAGAGTGCCTGGCATGTAGGAAGTGTGGACATGTTAACTGCTATTGGTTTGATATAATTTTGTTTAAGAGAATCTTCAGGAATCTAGACTTGCTATATTAAGAAAGCTGCCCATGCCTGTAAAATACGGTTTGCTCAATATTCAGAAGTAGTAGGAGGAAGAAGCAGGCATAGAAGGAAATGTAGCCTTGGCCAGATTTAATCACCAGCTACTGGTTGCTCAGAGACTAGGAATGGGAGACGTTAGCTGAGCTGTTGTGGCAGAGAGGGGAGGAATCCCGTGGGAAAGAAATCTGAAAGCTACCCTAGACTTGCAGAGGGAAAAAAAAGGCAGGAAGTGTCTGAAAGCCCTACAAATAAGAACTCAGTGGATATAGTGAGAATGCAGCATCCATAGACTAATTTCCTTTACTTAAATCTCATTCTAATGCCTGTATAAAAATTGTTAAGAGGAAAACTGGAGAACCAGCATGAGAGAATGTTTCTCTATCCAGCATCTGTTACATCTGCTGAGTTTTCAGAGAAGAGATCAAAGGTAGTCTTCTCAGATAATCTCTAGCTGGTGTGCCCTGGGGCTGAGTTGCTGCCTGCAGACTCACCTTCTAGCATTCTAGAAAAGTGCTGCTAGAATGGGTGCTCCTGGTGGGGAGAGGGAGTCATGCGGATCAGTTGTTAATGTGAAAAGTATCCGTTTTCACATAGTCTTTGCTTCTTTCTGAGACTGCATCGCTAATGCATCGCTAATGGGGCCAGAGTTGGGAATGGTGGTTGTGAGAGGGAGCTGGTGAGATTGTGTACAAAGGATTGTAGAGTGTACTATTAGTTTGGGGATTCTCTCCTTGGACTCAGCAGTGGTGGGGGTGATAGGGAGCAAAGACCCGGAGAGCAGGAGTGAGCCAAGGCTGGCAGCTGCCTGTGCTGGGCACGCTGACAGCTGAGGGGAGTGTGGACCTGAAGTCACTGTCTGGAGAGGGTGTTGGAAGTGATTCTGCACAGTGCCAAGCGGGAGGACAGGAACTTGTTGAGGGCTTGAGAGTTCTGCAAGCACCAAGAAGAACGACCTCTGGAATGAGTGAGCTAGTACAGTGGGGAGCATGAGGGAAGAATTATAATTTTGGCCTTGGTTACTGGTGTTGGCATTTGAAAGAGGGTGACATTGGAGTTGCGCCCTGAATGAAGAATAGAAGTTTGCCAGGAGAGAGGGGGAAGAGACAGAGATAGAGGACACAAGCTTATTCCCCGAGTGTGGATTTGCAAGTCTGCCCAGCATTTAGGGAGCAAGGAGAAGTGATCAGAGATGAGCCTGGGAAGCTAGGCGACTGCTGGGACGTGAGGGGCTTTGCAATGCCTTGTTTGGGGTTTGCTCGTTTACACTGCGGAATTGGGGTGATTCCCAGGGAAGGTGTGGCAATTAACCTTCTGCACTATGTGGTTATAATTTCTGTGAAGCTATTACAGAAGTTGACAGTCCTATGTGTTCTGATCTTATTCAAAAGCAAGTATAAGAACAATTGCTCCAAGGTCAGATATAAATGGCTGTTGGAACGACTGGTATTTAGAATTACTCATGGCTCCCTGGATTCTTCTCCAGTGTATCTGCTTGGCCATGTGTGGGTCTCAGTTTTAAGAAACATATAATTAAAATCTTTAATTTTTAAAATACAGTCATACTAATTTAATAATTTACCAAGCCCTAATCTTTACTTTTCTTGGTCCCCTGGGGAGGGGGGAGAGGGGAAATCACTTCTAACAGAGTTTGTTATAAATCAGGACTCTCTGGAAGCCACTTAATTATGCTACCTGCTGTACATAATGTGTCATCTTATTACCATCTTTTGGATAAAACATGTTAACTAATGAGAAAGTTTTGGCTGGAGAAATCTCAGAAAAACTGCTTGAATTGAAGGTGTATAGAAAATTAAGCGAAGTATTTTTTATTTTTCATTGAGGATTGCACCCAGCTGATGTCACTAGAACTATTTTGTGCTGACTTCCTTATAAGGAGAGGCACACGATCCCTTCCAAAGAAGATGAAGGGCTACTGTTAGAGAAGGAAGTATGCATTTTTTGCTCTTTGGAAATGGAAAAGGTGACATAAAGATGTTAACTTGAAATTTTTGAACAAACCCCACACATTACTCATGTACTGTGCTTGCCTGGGACACTGCCCATTTACACTTGTCTCAGCATAATTATTAATAGCACCCCTTTCACTCTAAAATGTCCCAGTTTGGAAAGATAAATTATTTGGTCACTTTACCCATACAGAGGCCTACCTCCCTGACACAACTATTTTTACTTTGTTTGTTGCTATTTATACTTTGACCAAATGCACTGCTCTCAGAGTGTGCGTGCCATCTCATAGTCTTTGCCAATATTGTCTTATAAATATCTTTCTACATTGCTGCATAGTTCCTGTGTTTTTTCATTGCTGTTGTATCATTTAGGAACACAGTTAGCCAAAACTCAACTCATAGTTTCTTGCTCAGTAAGGATTTTGTTTATTTTACTCAACAACAATGTAGACATAGATGGTCTCAGGCTGCTTAAGGACGTTAGAGACACTGTCTCCCCATTCCGCCTTCTTTAGGGTGAGGTTTTTTATCTTGCCTCATTTTAGTCATTGCCTCTATTTTCCAGTGGGAAGATGGAAGGAACAAAAGAGGCCCTGCCAGCTAAGTCTGTTCTCTAGGACACTTATGTGAATGTCTCATTGGCCAGTAATAGATCCCATGTTTACCCCTACCCACAAGACTTTCTGGGAAACTTTGAAAGGCTATGTTAAAGGATGACAAGGAAGAAGGGGCTATACATGGTCACCAGTGCACAGTCTCCACAGCTGTAAAAATTCTTCTGTTTGATGGGGAAGTGTGGTTTTTGGAATAATAATTTTCTTTCAAAAGTTAACCATGCCACACTGCTAATAACCCTGTAACATCCATGACTGAGCAAGAATTATGAAAAGTTAAATTGAGTTTCCTCAAGTGTGGGCCAGTGGATTTTACACAATGTCCAACTTAATTTCCCCCCTAATTTCATTCTGAAAAGAAAGCTAACTGATTCAGCAACTGTTTCAAGGGTGTGTGTTTCATTAACTTAGATTGTGTTAAGCATGACCAACTCTACAAGGTACTTAATGTCATTAAAATTTGGAAAACATGCTGTTTAAATTTTAAAAGCATCTTATAATCTCAAATATCTTACGTTGGCAAACCGATTTTAATTTCTCCCATTTTTAGCTGAACTAGAAACTCACCAAAGATGTGCATGAATATTTTAATTCTTTCATCTCCTTTTAAGTGCCTTAATTTTGTTTGATGTAAATACACAATGTGTTTTATGATACCTGATGCTGCTATGAATCCAAACCATGTTCTGTTGATGTTGGCTGCAAGTCATGAAATGTAATTGAATTACATAGACCTGGCTTTTAGCTTGTGTATATTTGTGCATAGCCTTCCCTAGCTCCCTTTCTCATTGCCAAGGGAAGATTGCCCCTAACCATGGATGCCTGGGAAATAGAATATTTTTGCAAGTTGAAAGATTTATTAGATGATATGTTCTTCCTTTTTTCTTCCTCCTCCTTTTATCTCACGGTCAATTCTTATTTTCTCCTATCCCCTACAGGCCGTCACTTTAATGTGCATCTTCTTAGTTTAGTAAGCTATTGGAAAATACGTATCATAAAAACAGTGCATCTGGATTTTATGTTTTATTATATTTTATATTGCATCTATTTATATTATTTGCATCTTTAAATATTCTATGTCCCCAAGGATGATGGAAGAAAGTAGGAAAGAGAAAGGATACATAATATTTTAAACTTCGTGTAATATAAATCTTTTCTACTTTTTCCCACCTCATACAGTATTTCTGAGATCGGTTTTCTATTGCTCTGTGCATATGTAGTTTGTGTTTCCAGCTGTGCCTGGGCTGCATCTACCATAGTCTACTTATCACTAATGGGCACTGAGGCTGCCTCCTGACCACGCCCCATTTTCCTCCTGCTTCTTGTAACCCTGTAATGGTATGGCCATCTTTCCCCCAAGCCTCTCTTATATGCCCTGGGCACACCTTCACATTTTGTTATTTTCTTGCTCATTTGACCTTGGGAGAGGCGTACTTGCCCGCATGCTGATCAGTGTCAGGGGCCAGCTTTATCAGAGCAGCCTCACCCAAGGCCAGTGGCCTCCACAAACAATGCTCCAATGGGCATTCCTGTCCATGTTGCCTTGTGGGTCTGGGAGAGAATTTCTATGGGACTTACACCTAGAAGGGGAATGGTTGGGTCATGGGCTAATCCTATACATCCTTTTACTTCAGTAGTGCCTGAGTGCTCTCTGTAGTGGTCACACCAGATGTAGTGGTCACACCAGGTACAGTTCCCCTGGCAGTTACATGAAGTTTCCCCAGTGCCCACATACCTGTCTGCACCTGATATTTTCCAGCTTTCTGATATTTGCCAATCTGATAGGTGTAAAATAGTAACTCTTTGTTCTAATGGGCTTTTCTCTGACTAACGTGTTGAGCATGGCATCAAATGCAATATTTTGTGTGTGTGTCTCTTTCTCGTCAGTAAATTGCTGGCTCATATCCTTTGCTTTTTTTTTTTTCCTGTTGGAGTTATCTTTCTTTTGTTAATGTGTAGAGGTTTTTTTTAAATATATATTGTAGAAATGAGTCCTTTGTTATTTTTCTACATTAAGAATATCTGCTTACATTTTCTCAGCTGTGTCCATGTGTCCTTCTTTAGACAGAAATTCTCATTTTTTGATGTTATCATTGTTTTTGCTGTTGCTTTTGTTTTTGTAGATTCCTAGGCCACCAACCTGGTTCATTTCTTTTTATGATGTTAGATTTTCTAGAAGCATTTATTATATCTTAAGTTTGAAGAAACATCATTTTTACTTGGCACCTTTGGAAATCACTCTGCCTCTCTGATGCATAAATTGTTATATTTTATCTATTGGAACTATAATAGTCTAGATTTTTTTAAAGATCTGCAGGCAGAGTATTTTAAACATAATTGAAATAGAAGCTGAAAGTTTTAGCTTGTCTTATGGGTTTTGAGCCTCCATCTTTCATTAGCATAACAAAGTGGTCATCTACATGAAACTGTACCTTGCATTTTTATGTTCAGTTAGGATTTTAAAAACAGCATTATATAGTAGGAGGCTTTCTAGATTACATAAACTCTGAAAAAGTCATGAGATAGAAAAGTATATTAATTTAGCCTTGCTTCCCCAGAAAAGAACTTAGGTATATAACATGAAAGCTAAAACTTGGCAAGAATGTGGCTAGCAATCAAGTCTTAGAATCTGATGTTCTCTTGAAAATAGGAACGGATATACTGCTGGGAGTTTTGAGAATCTAAACTTGGGAACGATGACTGGGAATATAATGTTCTATTGACTGTGCTGGAACAAAGTGTAATGATGAATTTTTGGTGGGGAGGGGAGGGATGAAAGGTCTTAGAGCGTGTCTTCCTTTTTGCTATACCCTGAGGGCAACTACCTGCTTAGTTTGTTGTGAGAGAGTTTTTGGACCCTTGTGGCTTAAGACCAGTTAGCATTTCTAAGAAAGAGCACGGAGATAAAAGGCTATTCTTGGAGTGTCTAAATTTCTGGTTTGCTTGTGCTTCTTTATTAAAGAGAATGATAGTGTGATTGGAAAGGGCAGGAACAAACTTGGTAAGAGGGATTAGAAACCTAAGATGAGTGAGAAACTTGGACAAAAGCACCTTTTGGTATAAATGAGTCTAGATTCTCTGTTTTGCATGAATTACATCCCAGTGTCCCGAAAAAACCTGGAGATGGAATTTCTAAACTTAGATGCGACCTATTTTTCCTGCTGGGGAATGAGAACGGTGCCAGAAGTGGAGATAGTGGTGTCTAATTTTTAAAACGGATAAGAAGTGAATTTGGCCACATTGGTATGGTCTCTAGGCAGAATCCTAGACTGATTCATTGATATATTGTGAGGCTGTTATCTGTCAAGCATTCTTGGCCATGGCCCACAGAATCCGATTCTGAATAACTTCTTAAAAAAGGTATTGGGCATCTTGATGGGAAGACTAGAAGCCTGTCTCAGGAAATGGCAGACACTGGGGGAGGACAGGTAGCTAAACACACGGCCAGCCTATGATGAGGGGAAGGGACTGTCAGAAAGCTGCTCCTGGGGCCCACTACTAGACATTCACTGCTGGGCTCTGCCAGCAATACGCATTCTGAACTGCCCTGGCTTCTCTGTGCTATCCACTGCAGGCAGAGTCCTGGATAGACACAGCTGCTGCTGAGCTTAAATAAGTTGTCCATGCTCTAGTTGCCAGTGGGAGAATATGTATAGATTTAGCTTCCTTTTACCTTTCTTAGAAGAAGATGAAGTTTCCCCATCTCTCCCAAGTCTCTCTCACTTGGTAGAACCCTCAAACACAGGAACCATGTTCAGAAATTGGAGAGCCCATGGGAACTGTAAGTGGTCACTATGGTGGTCAGAGGAAAAGATGAATGCCAGTGAGAAATGGCCTGGCTAATGGGCCATTCATATCCCACGAAACTCATCCTTATGGATGGGATTGCTTAGTTAGAATGGTACAAAACAGTTACTCTTGATTTTTAGAAAGGCCTTTGCTAAACTTCCTGACAAAAATCTCATAAAAAAAAAGCCATACTGATAGGACATTTGACCCCAAAAAGCATTGGGTAATGTGGGCAGTGCCTTGAGGCAAATCAAGTGGGGAGAGCCTGGGCTCCTTAATGACCTGGCCGAGAACATCAGGGGAGAGAACATCTGGGGACACTCGTCAAGTCTGCTCTTGAAGTTAAGTGGGAAGGGATAGTGAGTGCACTGGGAACAGAGTGAATCTAACAGGATGAAATGTAATGGGGAATAAATATTACATCTTGTTCTGAGGTTCTGAGCACCAGCTTCATGTTGTGATGGATGAAGAAGTCCCCTCTGCACAGCATCAAAGTGAGGATGTCACTCACCTTAGTTGAATGGGAGCACTATATACATATAGTCAGTAGTTCGATGTCTAAAGAAACACTCCTCAGGTGATCTACCGTGAGTTAGTGAAAATAGAGTGTCTATCCCAGGGGAGAGATTTTCCCGATTTTCTATGTGGAACAGATGGCATATGTGGTCATCAATTCTGGCCATACTCAATAATGCCTTTTTTTTGGTAGAGAGTGACCATTATGCAAGCTGATATAAAAGCCTGGCATCCGAAGGGTAGAGGAAGGACTGATTGTTCCCCTGGAGACCTGGGAGATGAGGTAGGATTGCTATTTGCAGATATAGGCAGGTGTCTGGAAGCAGCAGCAGGTGGCATAGAGGGTGAACTAAAGCCAGTGGATGTTAGTTCCAAAGCTGGAGGTTTCTCACACCAAGAGCTGGCTATAGCTTGAAGGGCAATAGTAAGTTGCATGTCACTTGTGACCACTCACTGTGACCAACAAGGCGTTTCATGAGCATTTTTGCCCACATCACTCCCATGGGCCTTAAGATTCCCTGGCTGTGGAAGCTTCCCAAAGCACTTCCTTCACAAGGCTGTTGAAAAGTTTATTATCGGCACGAGGCTGGTGAGAGACTCAGAATAGCTTTCAGACCTGGGAGTATTAATTCATCATAAAGCTGGAAGGGAAGGTCTTCAGAAAGAGCGACACGAGATGATAAATATTTGATTTGGAGAGGTGGGATCCTAAACCAATCGGCAGAGCACTTGTTGAGAAGGAAATTTTTTCTTAATTGGCACCAGGCTGCCATTACACACGTGGCAGCTTTTCGGGAGGCTCGTAGTTTTCACATTCATGGAGTTTTACTCTCAACTTCCTTCCATCCTTGAAGATGTCAGTGTTGGAACTGCCTGGCTGCTGAAGTAAATTCTGAAGATAATTGTTATGGGAGTTTAACTTGCCAGAGACCTAGACACGTCTCTTTCATACTTTACAACATATAAACAAGTTGCAAAATAATGGTTCTGTCAAGAAAATTACATCTTGATTCATCATCCAGTATTGGGAGTTGGGCTTCAAGAGTTTGTTCATCAGACATCTCCTTTTTGAAGGTCATTTAGTGGAGGAGCAGCTTGGAGGGTTTTGTATGCTTCATACCTGCATTGCTGGCGATGCCTGAATGAACACCCATGAGTGCCTCCTGCACCCATTATTGTGACTGAGGACTTCTGGTGCAGATACCCAGAATGGAAATAAAAAATTTTTAAAGTGGTGTTTTTAAGGTTTTGGGCCTTGGCGATGCAAACAAGTGCCTGTGTCTTCTCCAGTGGTAATATTTATTGAGAGAGATTAACATAAAAATAGCTAGCTTGCAGCACGATTTGAAAATTACAGCCTTGTCAAGGTTCCCCAAGTTATAACGGCTGGAGATGTGCAGACACTGCAGTGGAGAAGTCTGTACTCATTCCTGTATTAATTTCACTCCTTTGACATTTCTCCTTCCAATTCTGTAATCTCTCTTTTAGATTATTGTTCCTGGATAATGAAAGACTATG
Organism: Corynorhinus townsendii; assembly: GCA_026230045.1. Taxonomy (NCBI): domain Eukaryota; kingdom Metazoa; phylum Chordata; class Mammalia; order Chiroptera; family Vespertilionidae; genus Corynorhinus; species Corynorhinus townsendii. The sequence continues at coordinate 8,637,756 of JAPDVU010000012.1, forward strand.
TGAAGATAAACACTGCCGGTTCTCCATTTGGGGTTTGCTCCAAGTGTATGCATTTGTTCATTTACTCAAAATGTGGTCAGTATTTGAGTGCCTACTGTGTGTCAGGGCAATAGTGGTGATTAAAAAAATAATTTGTATCTCGAGGCTAGTAAAATTAGAAAAGGAATTCTGATCTCTGTTTTAGCTGCTTTGCAGAGGGAGCTTGGGATGACCAGAGGAAGGGTGTGTGTCTGGGGAGATCTTCCAAAGAAGGGCTGTTTGAGTCCAGTCTGGAAAGGCGGGGAGAAATGAGCCAGGTACACTTAAGAAAGGGTGACCCAGTGGAGAGATCAGAACAGTATCTGCAGAGATTTGGAGGAGGGGGAGGGGGAGGGGGAGGAGGAGGGGGAGTCAGGAGATACCACTAACAAGGATACAGTTTAAACTTGAGGGTGGGGCTCTTGCAGTGTAGTTCAATCAGAATCACCTGATGAACTTGTTGAACGTGTAGGTTCCTGCACCAAACCCCTCCACCTTCCCTCAGATAAGACTCTCTGGAGGTGGGGCCAGGTGTATCTGATTGTGACATCTGACAGTTTGCGAGCCCTCTTTTGTGGGAGTTGGGGCACTGAACAATGTAAAGCAGGTGAGTGCCATGGTCAGAGTAGATTTTAGGAAGATTACGCTGACAGTGGAGATAGATAGAAATGATTGAGACTCCAGGCAGCCTGGATATTGTGATTGCTGATAGCTCAGGAGAGAGAGGAGGGCAGGGGTTAAAGCAGCAGTGGCTTCAGAGAGGAGGGGCAGATCTACAGAGTATGTAGGAGCTAGAATTGGCCAGATGCAATGATCAAATAGATGTGGTGGAGTGGGGTGAGTGCCTGGTTTCTGGTAGATATCAGAGAGATGCTCCAGGAGCCCCGTGGCAGGAGCCGTGCTGGGGCAGGGCAGGCTCTGAGCATCCTCCGGGTGAGGTTTGCCCTCTTTGCTGTCCTAACTGAGGAGAGAAGCAGTTAGAAGGCCTCTGTGTAGACCCCACAGAAGAGGAGGCTTGGTGAGGTGTTTTTTTCCCAGTTGCCATAACCTCTTACCCCTCTTCAATCTTAAAGCAAACGTGTTGTAGGAAATGCACCCAGAGTTACACCAATCCAGTGATTCTAAAGACAGGGAGCAGTAGGCTTCTCGGCAGAGTTGCCTGCTTTCCAGTGTTGGGGAGGCCATTAACTCTGCACATTGGAGCGTGTACGCTCTCCCTGTGGTCCTGCAGCAGGTGTGTGGGCGACTCTGTGCAGGACTGTCCTTTGGTTCTCACCTTGACTGATGCTGTTGGGCTGGTGGTGGAGTTCATTGTCCTCCAGAGCCCATATTCTTACTCACTAAGCTCAGTGTGGGCTATTTTCTGTACGGTGTTTTATGTTTTATTATGTCCTCAGGATTTAATGTTTGATATTACTTACATATTATTTTTCTATTACACACAAATTTACGAAGTCCCCGAATCGCCTTTGTTAATGACTGGTCATGTGCACCTTGGGGAAGCACCTTCCATCCTTAACAGAGAGCCAGGCTTAATGGTTTGGGTCGGGCCTCTGGCATCAGTCGGAAACGGTGCGTTTCCATCTAAGGCTGAGCCGGGAATGCACTTTGCTGTGACCCCGGGCCCCTGTCAGTGTATGAGTCCCCTTTCATACTGGAGAGATGCACTAAATTGAGGCAGAGTTCTGTTGACATTTTTTGGTAGGATTCACTGGTTTGTAATCAAATGTAATTGGTTGTCTGAGAAGGAAACAAGGGAAGAGCCAGGTAGCAGATGCTAAACCTGTGTGTGGGCTGTCATTCACTGTCCTCCAGGGTGTCCCCTGATCGAATTGACAGTTCCCTCCATGCCTGCTGCCTGCGCCCTCCCTTGGGAATTAAAGAGGGAATGAGAATGCCAGTTCAGCATCTCGCTGAGAGCTGGTGCTAACCACAGATCTAATTTTAGGGCAAGGCCTTTCCCCTCCAGCTCCCTTAGTCCCTATTAATTCACATGCTTTGTTTACTGAACAAACAAGCGGTGATTTCCCAGACAACACTGAACAGGTGCTGTGCTTCCGGTGGGGGGGGGGGCAGCTCTTAGGTTTTCCTCTATTCTTTGTGGTGTCACACCCCCACCACCCCTCACAAGGCTAAATTTGAAGTAGAAAAAAAAAATCAAGACCACAGTGATGCAGTGGTCTTGATGGAAGCTCTTTTCAGTGGAAAGGTCTTCCAGGAGCCTTCTCCAGAGAAGGAGTGCCCTTGACCTGGAGCAAGTGCACCTGGAAGCTAAATGCTCAGTCTCAGGAGCCTAAGGGTATTGGCTCCTAAGGGTATTGGCACCTGGGTCCTTCCGTGCAGGAGCTTGCTTCTCCAACCTCCCAGTCAAGGTGCCAATGCCTTTGGCCACGGGGATCATGGCAGAGTATGTTTTCAAATCCATGAGTTATGAACAACTTGATACTCCCCAGTCCAGTTCTCCCTTATCTCTTCATGAAGAGGCCCACACATATGCATACCAAAGGTGCTAACTTTGAGAGTTCATGAAGCTAAATGGCAGGTCTATTTGGCTTACTATCACAAGCATGTTCCACAGTCACAGTATTTCCAAGCTAGAAGGGACCCTCAGAGGTCACTTCTGGTCTCCTCATTTCACAGGAAAAGAAAGACCCAGAGAGAGCCAACGACTTGCCCAGGTACTGTCACTTCTCAGCAAGAGAGTCAGGACTTAAACCCAGGTCTCCAGCTTCTCATCTAAAATTGCTTCCCTAGCCGCTGGGCAGGGGTGACTCATGTCCCTGTTTGGTCCAGTGTGGCCTGAGCTGCCTGCAGCAGATCACCTGGGACCTACTGAGAATGCAGGTTTCTGGGCCCCGCTCCAGAATGACTGAGTCAGCATCCGGAGGGGTTGGGCTCAGTGACCTGTATTTGAAACAGACTTCCCAAGTGACTTTTGCCTCGCTGATGTTTGAAAACTGCTGACAGAAGACCCTGGGATTTAACTTTGGCTCTGACCTTCCTTTGTTCAGCCACAGACTTAATCCTGAACGTGCTTCTTTGGCCCTAATTGCTTTCTGTTTGTGCTTCTCATACTAAGGGGCCCAGCTTGGCTGACGGGAGGGCATTACAGGTCAGGTCTGGATGCCTCAGGAATGGACTGTGGCGGTGACAGTGCAGTCATTTGATGCTGATCTCTCTGTACCTCTGTCTTCTTCTCTCTTCTCCCAAACTGCCTCTCCATGAAGTGACAACAGCAAACTTATTTTCACTTACCACCACATTCCTGTATGTCTCTTTCTCTCACTGGCATTCTGTACCCACCCTTACTCCACACCCCCAAATAGTGTTACCATCATCAGCTCCTACACTTGGGATTGTTCCAGGGGATAGGTGATGTCGGGTGAAGCCACAGTTAAGGCAACTGGTAATTCAGGATTATATGGGAGGCTGGGATAGCGGGACAGTCCTGTGTGTGTGTGTGTGTGTGTGTGTGTGTGTGTGTGTGTGTGTGTGTGATTTAATTGCATTTATGTGTAGACAGGTGTCAAGGCTTCATTACAGATCATAAACATGCTTGTTCCATGACCTGTATGACAGCATCTGGGTTGGACAGGTCTGTGCCGCTCCCTACTTATGCAGGGACAGAAGTTTTCAGGGTGCCCAATAGACAGATCAAGGCCAAGAGTGGGTATGCATGGACCCACAGTCCAGGAAAGGATTAGAAGGTGTTAGGACATGCCTGGCCTGGTGAGCTTGGTGCCTACACTGTGGGGTCACTGAGGTTAATTTCACCAGCATTTTCACTAATCCCAGTTTTAGTTTAAGTGCTTTCACAGGCTATGAGTTCCCAAAGGACGATGTGAGGAATCACCTGGACAGGAAAAGTTTTCACACGTGAAAGGTTCTGTCACTGCTGATGCTGTAGCAGTGAATTACATCAAGAGAGAAGCGAAAAATAAAGGTGAGTTCTGCCTAGTTTGCACTCTGGAGTCAGATCTGGTGTGAATTCCAGACCGCTATTTGACTAGCATTATAACTGGGCAAAGAGAGCTATAGTGGGCCTATCCCTTAGAATTGTTAAATTAGACAGTACAGAAAAGAATTGGGTATAGTGACTGGCGCAGAGTAACAAAGGAATAGATGTGACGCGTTATTATTGCCCAGAAGGGAGCGAGTGCCTTTGGTAATAACCTGCTTATCTAAAGAGGTAAAAGGCATGGGTGGGGGGGGGGGGGGGCAATAATTGCGAAGGAAACAAAACCATCTGGTTTTATTCTCTCAAAAGCCAGCCTTTCAAGAGGGTTTGTTTCTTGTATTCTAGCTTGTTCATTGGCTGTTGGTAATGGATGGAGTGAAAGATGGAGAAGGGAGGGTGGGGCTTTTGGGAGGAAAGGAGGGACCCCTAGAGGAGACCCAGCAGCTGAGGCTCACCTTGACTGGAAAACGAGTCTTAGAAATGGGCATTCACTTCCTTCTCATGATGAGCAGCTGCCTGTCTGTCCCAGCACACAAGCTGCTCTTCTCCAGGGTCTTAGCACCTTCATTCTGGCTGCCATTTAAGAGATTAAACTCCCTAATTTCCACCCAGCTCTCGCTGTGAAGTTAACCCTTTGGAGTCATGTAGGCTGAAACAAGAAGACTATCACCATGAGAACTGACATTTGGATGCCCCTCTTTTATTTATTTGGACCATTATTCTGATACTTTGGAGCCTTAGATACTTTCTGCTAGCTGGGAGCATTGGTATTTAAAAGGTGTAGGTATTCTGACCTAGCTGGTTTGACTCAGTGGATAGAGCATCAGCCTGTGTACTGAAGGGTCCCGGGTTCGATTCCAGTCAAGGGCACATGACTGGCTTGCAGGCTCGATCCCCAATAGGGGGTGTGCAGGAGGCAGCCGATCAGTGATTCTCTCTCATCATTGATGTTTCTCTCTCTTCCCTTCTCCCTTCCTCTCTGAAATCAATAAAAATACCAAAAAAAAACCCCAACAACCCTGAAAGTAAAAAAGGTGTAGGTATCCAGAGACGTAGAAGCATGGAAGAGACCGACGAATTTCAGAGAGAGGGCAGGGGTGGTAGGGCGGTGGGGTGTGATTAACCTGGGAACTTACGTGCGTTTATGCACTGCCCATGGATACAGACAATAGAGTGGTGAAAGCCTGGAATGGGCAGTTGTGGGGTCAATGGGGGAAAAAACCCAAACAAACAAAGGGGACATCTGTAATATTTTCAACAATTGAAGATAAAGTAGAGGTAGTAGTGTTTGCCAGATTAACCCAGTGTCTGGTACCTGACCTATCTTCAAACTGCTGTTCTTATGCATACTGTCTTGTTCTCTCTCAGTTGACCAGCCTTCATGCCTTTCAGCTGGGATCAGGGCTGATGGGTCCCTAAAAGCAATAAAAGAAGATTGTTCCCAGGGAGACTTGCTTAGCATGCTTGCATGTGTTGGCAGACTTTCCTGGTCAGCTGTGCATACCTAAAGGTCATGTTCCAAATACGTGTTAGGTGGCCTGCCTTGGGGCCTCTAAAGGTTATGTGCCTCCCAGAGGCTTACCTGAACCTGGGATTTGGATTGCCCCAGAGTGAGCTGGATCCCTGGGGCACATCCTCCAGCTCCCTATCTGGCTCTGAGATAACTGGTGGGTCAAGGTTGAATGTCAGCGTTCCCGTTGGCACTGTGAGGTGTACTGACCTATGATGCAGAAACTGGTATCACATTGGCTGGCCACAGAGCATGTTCTTCATGATGAAAGACAAGTCCGAGTGGAGGCAGGTGTGTGAGCTGGGAAGACAGATATTATACTTGGGAATCTCAGTATCCCAGCACACAAGTCTTGCGTTATTTTCACCCTAATCTCTTGGATTTTGGAGAAGAGGCTTGGCTGCCTTAAGCACTAATGCGGTGGCCTGTTTGAGAATGCAGTCTGTCAGTGGGTTCTGTGCCACGCTCTGACAAAAGTGAGGCGCTTGCTCTGCACAGAGGGTTTCAACATCTTTCCATCTAAATAGGGCACAGATCAGGGTGGCCAGCTGCCTGTCGCACTGGAGTCTAACCATGAAACTGGAGGAAAGGGGAGGAGTCTGTTGCACAAGCACTGTGGGAAAAATGGAGTCATTTCTTGAATATTTCAGCTATCCCAGGAGCTTTTTTTTTTGTTTTCCTTTTTATGTTCTGTTCTCAAAGAGCACTGATTAATTATTCACATGCAGTTAACAATTAAGTAAGAATTTCATTTGAAACAATGGTGGGTTCAATTTAACTGTGTTTGGAAATCAGGTGTATACTTTTCTCTGGAAGGAATTTAAAAATACATGTATACATACATATACACGTGAATGTGGGTGTAGGTGCATGTGTGTGTTTTATACACACAATTTTGGTCAAAAGGCAGGGTTGAAGAAATTGCCTAAAGGGCTAGGTGCCAGTCACATGTCTAATTAGTCAAGCATATAAAATTTAAAAATGGCTTTGTCGGTTGTGAGCAGGAGTTTTCATTTTCATGCTGGTGTTCCTGGAAAGAGTAAGGGCTGGTAACGTTGGGGTTTCTAGAAGAAGAGGGAGAGGAGGAGCTGTGCGCAGGGGCCACTTTCTTGACAGTTTAGAAAAGCTGCCGAGAGTCAGTGTTTGTGGGTGTTGATTCAGCACCAGCTGATTCTTGCTGGAGATAAAGGCCATGAAGCTAGCCTCTGGGACTCTACTAGTTCTTATAGTATAAGAACAAGAACAGATGCGTGTGGGCATGTGTCCTTCACCAAGTAATAGCTACACACATGGTTAAGCAAGTCTACACAGATAATCTGGTAAATGCTAAAGGTTCAGAGAAGATGTAATGGAAGGAGCTGGAAGCAGGGTATAAGAACTAGGAAATAAAACATTTGCATAGTTGTTTTCATGGAGACAAGCATAATTGACCACTTTGTTTTTCTTCTTAGATATTTTTTTTCTAAAAGAAATCATTTGTAGCCATAGCTGGTTTGGCTCAGTGAATGGAATGTTGGCCTGCGGACTGAAGGGTCCTGGGTTTGATTCTGGTCAAGGGCACCTACCTTGGTTGCAGGCTCCTCCCCGGCCCTGGCCCTGGTCAGGGCTCATGCAGGAGGCAACCAATTGATGTGTTTCTCTCACATCAATATTTCTCTGTCTTTCACCCTCTCTTCCTCTCCCTAAAAATCAATGGAAAAATATCCTTGGGTGAGGCTTAAGAAAAAGAAAAAAGAAATAATTGATAAAATAGACAGTGGATAGTAAAGAAAAATTTCCCTTTAGAATGGCCATGGGTGATTGTATCATAGAAACAACAAGATTCGTCCTTTGTTTCATCTTGGAGAACCTTGTTTGGGAGAGGGATCTGATCTCTGTCCGTCACTACAGAAGGAGAATGTTCTTTCTACTGAAGGTTTCTGTAGAGGAAAGGGTAATGCTTGATTCCATGAAAGCATAGAGGTTAAAAATGTGGGCACCAGAGCCAGACCACCTGGGCTAAAGTCTTTGCCCAGCAATAGTTTTGTGATCTGGGGGGTACTACTAATCTCTCTCTGCCTCAGTTTCCTTACCAGTAAAGTGGGATTAATCATGTTACTTAACCCTATAGTGTGGTTATAAGATTAACTGAATTAATATGTTTAAGTGCTTAGAACATTACCCAGCACAGTAATCTGCATTTAACAAATGTTAGCCATGAGTTGTTACTACTGCTATTATTATTGTTATTATGTTATTTTTATAGCTGTGTGCACTTTTAAAAGTATATGAAATTTTTATAATAATGTCTTTTTCTGAATAAGCAATATGAAGATCTGTAATGAATTTACTAATTTGGAGATTTAAAAATTAGTTAAAAAATTTGTCATGAAAGTAAAGCTATTTTAACAAGATTTCAAGGAAGGCCTCCGGTTTATAGTTCTGTCATCTCCCCTAGGAGTTTTTCCTCCATTAGCTCTGCTGATAGGCAGGGACTTAACAGCAGCACATTTTACAACATCACAATTCCAACTGCATGCTTCAAGTTGGGCAGCTTCCTCATTAGCCCATATTCAACTCTTCCCTATGAGTCTTTCCCCCTCCCACCCTTCTAGTTTATGTTCTTTATTTAAAAACTAGAGGCCCAGTGCATAAAATTTGTGCACTGGGGGGGGGGTGGTTCCCTCAGCCTGGCCTGTGCCCTGTCATAGTCCAGGAGCCCTTGGGGGATGTCCGACTGACGGCTTAGGCCCGTTCCCAGCAGAAGAGGCTTCTGCCACCATTGCTGTGCTTGCCAGCTGTGAGCCTGGCTCAGGGCTTCTGGCTGAGCAGCACTCCCCCTGTGGGAGTGCACTGACCACTAGGGGGCAGTTCCTGCATTGAGCGTCTGCCCCCTGGTGGTCAGTGCACGTCATAGTGAGCAGTTGAGTGGCCTTAGCATATCATTAGCATATTACTCTTTTATTGGTTGAGCGGCCAACTGGATGACCGGACACTTAGCATATTAGGCTTTTATTATATAGGATTATTTTGCATATCCCAATTTCTCCCCACTTCATTTAAATAGTCTCCCTGTCCCCGGAGCTTTTTGTGGTCAAGAATTACAGCATCTATATTTTTTATATTGCCAAATAACATCATTTGGTACCTTATACACAGACAATGTTTATACAAAGTTTAAAATGTATAAGCAGTATAACCTTCACATTTCAGCTAAACTTTTTCTGTTATTGCTAGAGGTTTTAAATCGGTTGCTTTTTGTAAGATTAAAGTCAAGTAAGTGTGCAAAGAATGTTCTTTCCTAAAAATGTCAATTTTTTAGCAGATTGGTGGAAATCCTAACTTCAGTTACCTACCTGAAGTTGCTTTCGTAACTTTCTAGCTTTCTATCAGCTATTTTTTTTTAAAGGCAAAACTAACTTTAAAACAGACAATGATCCTAAATCCTATTGACATTCAAATTCAAATGAAAACCCTTCTGCTTCTAATATCTGTCATATTTGAAGGCCATGAGGCAGTTTTCCAGGTGCATTTGTGTGGCACCAAACATTAGCTTGTGATTATACTGCATAAGTAGCCACATGGCCCTCTGTGTCCATGAGAATTGTCAGACTTTTCTAACGTGGTGCCAACCTCTGGCTTGGTCTGGATGTTAATGCAGCATGACTCACTCCCCAGTTAAGTTCATACTAGCTTCACATTCATTTTTTAGCACATTTCCCAGTAGTTGCAGATGTGTCTGCCTCAGAGCATGTCCATGCCAAGTAGAATAAAGGAGAGGACCTATTTCCAAGAGCATTATAATATCAGTGACACTGGACACGTCAGTAAGGGCAACTGCAGCTTTGACATGCCCACTCCTATAGGTATGCAGTAACCTTAGGAATGTTCTGGAAATCCTACCTCCTAAAGCACCATTTCTGTTCATGGTTTCAGACCAAGTTTGGATGAGCTAAGCTTTACTGGCCAGGCCAATTCCCAGTTTGTAGGGCTGAATTCTGCAGAGGTTGAACCTGCAGCGATGGCTGGGATCCTTTGTTATGGCGAGAGGGTAAGAATGAAAGGGGTTACTGGCTCTTTATATTTTACTAGAGACCCAGTGCATAAATTCGTGCACAGGTGGGGTCCCTCAGCCTGGCTGGCGATCGGGGACAATCGGGGCCAGTCAGCTGGGGGAGAGGGACTGCGTGAGGTTGGCCAGCTGTGGTCCTGCATTGAGCACCTGCCCCCTGGTGGTCAGTGCATGTCATAGTGACCAGATGACTGGTCGTTCGGTCAACCAGTTGTAAAAGTTGCTTAGGCTTTTATATATATATTTTCTATTTCCTCAGACAAGAAAAGTACCAGTCTTTCCATAGACGCTCTCAGATGGTTAGTGAAAAGAGTGGTATCTTTTCTAGAACTCTGGAATGAGACAAGAAGGAAAGTAAGATTGTTCTATTGTACACGATTAACTTGTGGGGAAATTATTCATGTTCAAGGTTCAGCGATTTTAGAGGCTGAGATATAGGTTGACACTCTGGACTCTCGCCTAGGCTGTGGGAGAGATGGGAAAGAATCTTTCTTGGCCCAAGACTGGCCACTAAGGACAACAGTACAACCCAGTGAGAGTCTTTCCATGGCAGCCCCTCTACCATCTTTGGGCCAGGGATGGAATTAACTGAAGAGGAACAGTTGGTAAAATTTGGTATAAGAGACCTACTTTTAAATTCATATCCCTAACCACAAAAGGGCTTCTTCCAGGCTGACCAAGTAGTTTATTTTACGCATTTTATACTAACCTTGGAAAAGAAATTATAAAGGAGGATGTGAGGGTCTTTAGTAACATTGTCTTAAGAATCAGCAACGGCTCTGCTTAAATGGTTTATCTCTTTGCAATTTAAGCTTTAGTGAAAATGAAATGTTGGTTACTTTGATCTTTATAAAAATTCTTCATATTCTTGAGGACCATTAATTGCTGCTCAGTATTCTTTCCTTTGGGCTATCCAATCTCATGTTGCATTATCATTTTATCTTAGGTCTCCTCTGAAACATCTGTGAGCTTTTAGAAGAGAGACCTGAACCAGATTTAGTCAGTTCTGCCTCCTGATCAGGGCTTCTTCAATCCCAGGGAGAGGGGGTGACCAGTCTCCGGGAGCACCCACAGTTACCACACCCCAGTGACAGCTGTGCTTGTGTCCATTGTCCTCACTTCTGTACACTGACTCTTCTTATTGCTCTTAGTTAAGTGTCCCCTTTCCAGAGCCTTCACGTCCTCTTATGTCGCTTTCTTCCTAAACCTACCACTGCTCTACCTTTCCTGTTAAACTTTAGCCTCGTACCTTATAGTTTGTTTGGCCTGCCCCGATCTTGAAATCCACTGGCTTCCAAGCCCTTGGGAATGCCAAGCCTGCCCTGGTCCAGCGTACGCTGGTTACCTTCAGGTTTGTCTGTCCCCGAGGTTGATGAATAACATCTGCGGTGACTACATAACCTTAGCTCTGCATTTCGGATTAAACAGTTGACTTTTTATCCTAGCAATCATTAAAGGGACAGTGCCTGGTCATGTAGTATATTGTACAGTGCTATCCTCATGGAAAGCATATGTGTTACAAGATCCCAAATTACATTCTGTAGAGCCAGGGAGTAACATAGATCTTTCAGGTTTTTGTTTTTTTCATGTGATCTCAAATTACATTCTGTAGAGCTCGCTGAGCAACATAGGTCTTTCAGGTTTTGTTTGTTCATGTGATTTGGGTGCACCTGCAGTTGGCTTTGTCAGTTGGAAAGCTTTAAGTGCGTGATAGTTGTGTGCTGTGGAAACTTTTTGGAGCAGTTAGAGCCCTTGCAGTTGCATTAATCATTATAAGTAATAATTAATCTGTGTGGGGCTATGGGAAAGCTCTGATGTAGGGAAACTCTGTTCACCCACTTGCTGGGCATGTGACCTTGGGCAAGTCATTGAGCTTTTAATGTTGCAGTTTCTTTGTAAAATGAGAACCATGATAACCTGCCTTGTCTACCTCGCAGGACCTCTTCTCTAATTTGAGAATTAAATAATGAATAAAGAACTATTTACAGAACTTGCAGTATTTTCTCAGTGTAAGGTATTTAGTGCTGCTATTTAATAACTACTTATAGAATTGAAGTCTGGGCAGGAGATGAATTTATATGATTCTCATATTACTTTAGGAACCACATAATCTTACTGAGGAGTTGTATGAGTTTGTTTTCATTGTCCAAGGTTGGAAAGTATTTGCTGTAATTTTCCTTTAGTTACTGCTTCCCAGGCTTGAGCTAAAACTTCACATGCCTTTGGGTATCAGTTTTCAGAAGATGTCCCATCTCCTTTTCCCTTTCTTTAAATCTTAGAATGACACCTCATTGTTTCCATCTTTTGCCTTGATTATGAGTTGTTCATTCCAGAACTTGACCATTTATGAACCTTTTTTGTGTACTTGTTGGAGTTCTGAGAGAAGAAAACACCATTGCTTAAAGAACTTTTTAATCTAGCACTGTTGAAAATATGAGGAGGTGACTTTTAAGAGAGCTTGAGCAATAGAACTCATGGAGAAGGTGTTGCCTCTACTTTACTGACCTTATTCAGCAACGGCTCTGCTTAAACGGTTTATCTTTTTGCAATTTAAGCTTTAGTGAAAATGAAATGTTGGTTACTTTGATCTTTATAAAAATTCTTCGTATTCTTGAGGACCATTAATTGCTGCTCAGTATTCTTTCCTTTGGGCTATCCAATCTCATGTTGCATTGTCATTTTATCTTAGGTCTCCTCTGAAACATCTGTGAGCTTCCACAGTTATGGAGGTGGGACTGTGTCCATTGGTGGCTCTGCGGACAGAATTTTATGCAGGATGGCTACTTTTTCTCCAGCATCATGAGTTGATAGCTACTCTTTTTCCAGCATTGTGAGGGCTGTCTCCAGTCTGAGGGCTGTGAGATGTCTTGAAGAGGAATGTTGATTAGCTGCTCTCAATTTTGGCTAGTAAATATGAATTGGGCATTTTTGTTTCAATAACTTATTGTGTGACTCTTTTTGGGTGCTAAGTGACTTATATAGTATTGCTTCATTGAACTTTATTTTATCCTCCCAATAACTTACTCAGAGTGACAGTAACTTAGAAGAAGGTAATTTAGGTTAGCAACTTGCCTAGGGTTCCCAGACCAGGAACTGCAATTATTATTATTGTTGTCAAGCATTAGAATTGAGTTGGTTTTCTCTTCTTGTAAATTTTATGTCCTAAGAAATTTTTAATAAGTAAAAATGGTTTTTGGAAAAAATAAGGAATTTCATATTCCTTTGCAGGAAAATTCTTAATTAAGAAATCACTTTAAATCATTGCTTTTTTCAAGTATCTTAACTCCCCTAGGGTTTTTTTTAATGACAAAGAAATATATGATGTTGAGACCATTTTTAATGTGTACAGATTAAATTAAATAATTTTTTTCCAGATAGGTGGGTCACAATAAGTAAAGTTGAAAAAGTCTAACCCTAGCCAGTTTGACTCAGTGGATAGAGTGTCAGGCCGCAGACTGAAGGGTCCCAAGTTCGATTCCAGTCAAGAGCACATACCTTGGTTGCAGGCTCGATCCCCAGCCCTGGTTGGGGTGTGTACGGGAGACAACCAACTGATGTGTCTCTCTCACATCGATGTTTCTCTCTCTGTTTCTTCCCCTCTCTTTCACTCTCTCTAAAAATCGGTGGAAAAAAATACCTTCAGTGAGGAAAAACCAGAATCAAAACAAACGACCTCCCCCAAAGTCTACTTAGAAATTGAGTTTGGCAACAGCCATCTTTTAGTTATTCATGATAATGATTGTGATGTCCCAGATTGAGGGTCTATTGGTAAAGTACAATTAATGGTACCCAATTTTATTTTTCACTGAGATCACGGGAGAAATTTTATGTGTGTGTATATGTGTTTGTGTATATATACATATAACAAAATTATTATATGTAAAATTATATATAATTTTTGTTATAGGAACTCAAGGACATATACAGAATATCCCTAGTTGAAAACCTTATTTTAGTGTAGCTTTGAAAAATATTCAATGTTATGCTATATCCTTAGGTACATTAAAAGATAACTCATACTTATTTTCCCTCCCTCCCTCCCTCCCTCCCTCCCTCCCTCCCTCCCTCCCTCCCTCCCTCCCCCACAGAAAGAGAAACTTCCCAAAGAGTTATAATACTAACTAAGCTGTAACTGAACCAGAGACTCGGCACAGTTATTCTTTTCATTGCTTTTTCACATCCTCCTTTTCCTACATAAACGCTTTTGTGCTTAGAGTTTTTTTTTTTTTTTTGGGGGGGGGCATTCTTTTTTGTTCAAGCCCACCTTTCTTTTGCTGAATCTCTTGTTTGGCCTTATTTTAGGCCTGTCCTGAATCACATAGGCAAGACCTGGCTTGCAGTTTAGCTCCTGTTCATCCCTGGTAGGAGTTCCTTTGTGTAAGGCAGTGGGTGTGTTCCACCATCAGAACACTTAAACTTCCCTTTTCCTGCTTGCAGAGAGTGGAGTCATTAAACAATTTTGCTGGAGGTTCTAATATATAAAACAATCACCTTGTTTATAATTCAGTCATCTTCTTTTGATTCTCAGCCATTCCGATAGCTGATCTCTCTCCATCCTAATCCTATGCAGTTTTTGTTGTCTCTCTTTTTTTTAGTATTCCAAGTGTCTTTAATCATGGGAAAACTCTCTAAGCCTTAAACTTTGATGTGATATGCATACACGTTTTGAATTTTGTGGTAATCTTATTAGGCTGTCCAATTTTAACAGATTTCATCAGAATTTTAGAAGGCAGAAGGTCAGGCAGAAGCCAAAAAGAAATGCTTATTTGAAGGCTCTATTAATAGTAAAAATATTTATGACTTTATTTTTCTTTTTAAGCGTGCCAGTGCATTCTTGTGTGGTACATTTAGCACATCTAGAAGCCTGCCTTTCTAGCCGGTTCATCCTGGATTAAGATTCTCCTGTTTGGAAGGAAGTGTCTCCTCCCTTTGGCCTTTGCCTCCCAATACTCATCAGTTGTGACGTGAAGCACAACAGGCTGTGAGGACTTGCATTCCCTGTATGGAAATGAGGTTGTGAAATCTTTTAAAAGAGTGTATATATTAGTGTATTAGAATTTCTGGATAACATGTTCAAATGTTCTCTCATTTTATATAATGGATTGCTTAATTTATGGCCTTTTAGGTCTTTAAATATTAACATACTGAGAAGTAGAACTTGGTTATGATTTAAGAATGAGACAAGCAAATAAAATGTTTTTAATCTTTTGTGTTGCATTGTAAATGCTGTTTACATTTGCTATTTTTCATATAATAAAATACATTTATTACTATATAACTCATTAATAAAACAGTATAATTAAGTAATAATTATTAAAATATAGTTTATCATTAACTACTAATACTATTGAAGTCACTACTAGCACATATTTTAACCATGATTTTAACAAGTAGTGGTTAGCTGAAGTTTGAGTTTTGGTAACTGAGCAACCTTGGCCGAGGTTGGATATGTTTGCAATGATCCTTATAACCTTTGAGATAAATTATACATCTTGCTTCTCTGTAGATTTATCTGAAACACAGTCTGAGAGATTATGGCACTGATGCTTGCTGTCTTATAGCACCTGGCTGGGTTTTCTTTTGTGTTGTTTGCCTCTGGTCCATTTCATCGTTAGTACAAGCGCTGTACCTCTTAGAACTAATTTTCTGTTTCACTTGACTTTCCTGCTGGCCTGTGTCTCATGCCAGCAAAGCCAGCGTTGGTTTTGCTTTTCTAGTTGTGTTTTTTTTTGTGGTCCATTAGACCTTGATTTTCTGACCTGGCTCCATGAGCTTCTCACGGGCTTAAGGCCACCGCTATTTGAACTTAGACGTTTCTTTAGTTAGGGCTTCATTTCCAAGATCATTTTTCCTTTTTTATAACTTGGTTTTCAGTCAGCACAACATAAATAATGGAAAAAGAAGTGGAATAAGGTCACGTCCTAATGCTGGAATTTCACGGCCTTGAGCAAGGCACTTAACCTTTCCTAACCTCTGTCTGTTCTTTCACCAAATGGAAATGGCGATCATACCTACCTTTTAGGGCTGTTGTTCAAAAAAAGTGAAAATGTCCTATGAGTATTATTGCCTTTCAGAGGACTCTGATTTACTAAAAGTATGGACTTTTCAAGGTAAAACTTTAAAAAAAAAGTTTTTTATTGGTTTCAGAGAGGAAAGGAGAGGGAGAGAGAGATAGAAGCATCAGTGATGAGAGAGAATCATCAGTTAGATGCCTCCTGAACGCATCCACTTGGAATTGAACCCACAACCGGGGCATGTGCCCTGATTGGGAATCAAACCATGGCCTCCAGGTTCATAGGTCAATGCTCAACCATTGAGCTACACCAGCTAGGCTCAAGGTAAACTTTTTAGAAACTTAAATGCACACACAATTCAAATTTTACTAGACTTTTATATTCATTTTTATTTTATCTTCATCCACTTTTGTATTCATTTTTATTATTTTTTTTTCTGTTACTAAAAAATATTTCTCACCTTGGAAGTGTTTTGAAAGATGACTGTTTTTGCTCTAATCATTGAGGGTCCTGAATGAGTAGATTAAGTAGACTGAGCTTTGATGATTAAAAAAGTCCCTGATGTTGACTTGCTCCTTGGCCCTTTCCTCTTTCTTCCATAGGAGATGGGAGCATTTGGCTGTGGACCTGCTGGGAGTGTGTAACTACCCTCAGGTAAAGCAGAACATCTTCACCCCAAGTGGTCTCTCACCTTTCTGACATAGGATTCACTTTTTTTTTTTAAATTCACTCACTACCACCAAGAATTTATTGAGAACCTTCCGTGGTCTAGGCTCTGGAGGTAGCCTTTTTTCTCATGGAGTTGACACGGAGGTATAGGAATGTAGAGATGGACAACACACAAATAGTTATAGTCAGTGTTCAGGGGGTGTCAGTGCCAGGATAAAAATTAAAGCAGGGTAGAAGGGGCAGAGGGACACTGAGTGTGTGTGTGTTGCGGTGGGGGGAGTGATATGTTAGAAAAGTTGGTTAGAAAAGGCCTTTCAGGTAGGGTGACATCTGCATAGAGACCAGAATGAAGTGATCGGGTCAGCTGTTTTGATATCTGTGACTAGAGCCCCCCAGGCAAAGGAACAGCCCGTGCAAAGGCCCTGAGGTGGAACTGTGTTTGATGGGTGTGAAGAAAACGTGGTTAGTGTGGATCCAATGAAGTGCACAGGAGGGACCTGATGGTAGGAAAGATCAGTGACTGAATGAGGCAGGGCTTTGAGGCTATTGTCAAGGATTTGGGCTTGTATACTGGGAAGATGTGAAGCAACTGGAGGGTTTTGCTCAGGGGACTGTTGTGATAAGTCAGTGGTCGGCAAACTGTGGCTCGCGAGCCACATGCGGCTCTTTGGACCCTTGAGTGTGGCTCTTCCACAAAATACCATGGCCTGGGCGATTCTATTTTGAAGAAGTGGCGTTAGAAGAAGTTTAACTTTAAAAAATTTGGCTCTCAAAAGAAATTTCAATCGTTGTGCTGTTGATACTTGGCTCTGTTGACTAATGAGTTTGCCGAACACTGTTAAGGCTTACATTTTAGCAGGCTCTCTCTGGCTGCTGTGCTGAGAATAGACTACAGGGAAGATGGACGGAAGCAGGGAGATCAGTGAGGAGGCAGTTGCAACACTTGAGAAGGAAGAGGACCATGACTTCGACCAGGAAGCAGTGACCTGGGACCAGAAACTGGACATATTGAGAGTTCAATCTGTCAGGATTGGTTATGGACTGAATGCACATCCTGTGGCTCCCCACTTCCTGGCCGAGTGGCTGGCATAGTGCACATCACCTCACTTTTCCACCCTTTATCACAGGTGGGCTGGGGGTGAAGGAGGGAGAGTAATTTCTCAGCTTTGCAAAAATGTCTTTGGTGCTTGGAGGAAGGCTCAGTTTCCAACAAACCTGATCCAGGAAGAAGGTGACACTGAATTGATAGGATCTTCATTTTAAGCTCACTTTGCACAGCATATATGACATAAGCAACCTTAAATTCTTTTTTTTAAAAAGTCATTTAAAGCATTAGCCAGATGGCTCAGTTGGTTGGAGCATTGTCCCTTGCACCAAAAGGGGTTGATTCCTAGTCAGGGCTCATGGGTATATTGTGGGTTTGATCCCTGGTCGAAATATGTGTGGGAGGCAACCTATTGATGTCTCTCTCTTTCTTTCCCTTCCTCTTTCTTTAAAATGAATAAAAGTATATCCTTAGGTGAGAATTAAAAAAAATAGTCATTTTAAAAAGTTAGGATAATATTGGAAATATTTCATGGTATCTGAAAGAAGTGTGATCATTCTCATAAAAATGGCTCTACAGTTTGAGGAATATCTGGGTTTGTTAGTTAGACCTGTGGTAGGAGTGGGGTGCAGGATAAGGAATGGAAGCAGCAAGAGTAGAGCTTTTTTGTTCTTGACAGTAAACCTGCTTTCTCAGGGTGAATTCCATAGGTATGTAGTAATGGTCTGTGGTTGTTGTTTTAACAGCTTTGTTGGGGTATAATTCACATGCCATAACATACACCCATTTTTAGTGTATAATTCAATGATTTTTAGTAGATATATATACAGAGTTGTGCAACCATCCCCCTAATCTAATTTCAGATCATTTCTCAAAGATCCTTTGTGCCCATTTGCAATAATTTCCTGTTCCATCTATGCAGTGGAGTGGTTATGTTCTTTTTAGGAATGTTCGAGGTTCAGAAATTGCCATTTAATTTGTACATAAAAGATCAAATCAGAGGGAAAAAATTGTGTTTGTGCTCCAGTTTGAACTTTTGAGGCAATCAGAAAATGTGAGCTGTCTCGAAAAACAAAGATTGTAGTATTTTGAGTCACAACTCTTACGGGAACCTGAAGCATTAATGCATGTGAACACCATCGGGACGTCCATATTTCATGTAAAGTGCCTGAATACTGGGATGGATGAAGTTGGTTGGTGAGTTTTTAGTGATTGCCAGAGTGGAAGAGGCCAGAGGCTCGAATGGGCTCATTTTCACCAACAATACAATTTTGTTCCAGGGCTAGCATGTTCCAGAGTTTATCAATGAGACACAGACTTCTTGAGTACCTGATTTTTTCCCTGTAAATATTTTATTATGCTATTAGAGGCCTGGTGCATGAATTCATGCACCAGTGGGGTCCCTTGGTCTGGCCTGCGGGATCAGGCCGAAAGTGGCTCTTTGACATCCCCCAAGGGGTCCCGGATTGTGAGAGGGTGCAGTCCAGGCCGAAGAACCCCACTGGTGCACGATCGGGGCCAGGGAGGGATGCAGGAGGTAGGCCAGCTGGGGAGGTACTGTGGGAGGGCTCCAGGGCATGTTCGGCCTATCTCGCTCAGTCTCAATTGGCTGGACCCCAGCAGCAAGCTAACCTACAGGTTGGAGCATCTGCCCCCTGGTGGTCAGTGCATGTCATAGCGATTGGTTGACTGATCGACTGTCTGCCCCCTGGTGGTCAGTGTACATCATAGCGAGTGGTTGAATGGCTTTATCATATCATTAGCATATTACGCTTTGATTGGTTGAATGGCCGACCAGTTGACTGGACACTTAGCATATTAGGCTTTTATTATATAGGATATGTTTGGAGTACCAAAGTCAACCATCTAAAAGTACATTCAGTTAGGTTAACTTGTTTGCTTACCAGAAAAGAGCTGTGGTGTATTAAGTACTTACTAAGTGCTAAGTGTTCAACCTCAGTTTCCTCACTTGTGCCATGGGGATCCTCACAACTGTGTCATGGGTTGTTATAAAGACTATATTAGGTAATGTATGCAAAGCACTTAGTCATGACTGTAAACAAATAACTGTTTAGTAATCAGTGGCCATTATTACACCATTATTATAATTAATAACTGTTACTCTTGTCTATAGTGTTGTGCCCCAGTTTTGAACTACAGGCTAGACTCTGTGTACCTGACGCTGCTGTGCCAGCCTTCTGCCTTCTGCCCATGCTTGCTGCTCTACTGTCCCACTATCAGAGCCTGCTGCTGATCGTGACTGTTCCTGCTTCTCCACTTGCTTATTTTGTGCCTTCTCTTCTCATGTTCTAGAATCTTGAGCTCACTGTCTTCTAGGGAAACAGAGAGAAGTTATATATATATGTTAGGGTGCTGGGTGCTCTGAAAGAGGGGTCATGTAATTCAGATCCAGAGCTTCCTGGTCTGGGATCAAGCAGTGAATACTGGGTGCCCACCACGCCACAGAAACTGCCCTGCCACAGTCATGGCTCCTCTGGGAGCCTAGTTCTTGGATGGGGATCCATCCCAGAAATGCTTCGGAAGCCATCTCTGGAGAGCGGATATTGGAGGGGCAGATTTGGTGCTTTATATTGATGTGTGGTCATTTGGAATTCTGCTTGCACAAATTCATTTGAGATTATCTAAAGATTAAACTTCCTATGTGCTGTCTGCATTTCCCTGTCGCTTTCTTTTTTTCTGTTTTTCATGGGTATAGCATGAGCATGTTTAGAATGATAATGCCAGAAACCTCACCATAATTAAATACATGTGCTGCTTCAGGTCTACAGAAGTCCCAGGTGTGTTTCTAATCTCGGCCTTATAGTACAGAGGGGTTTTTTAAAAGATAAAACAAAAGATGTAAATGATAAAAAAAAAATCTGAGCCAAATACATAATCATCTAGGCAAATGCTTTTGTTGTGCTACTGGATGGAAAGTCAAATGTTTCATAGGAGCAGTTTCAGGTTCCCCCGAGTCGGCTCCAACAGCTCCATTTAGGATGCTGTAAAATGAAAGCCCAGTTAACTATAGAACTGCATTTTCAGAATGCGTTCTTATAGCCATACTAGAGGCCCGATGCACAAAATTCGTGCAAGGGGCTTGGCCCTCGCAGCCCTGGCTTCGTCCAGAAGGTCATCTGGACAGTCGGTTGTCTGGATGGTCATTTTGCTGTTCGGTCTAATTAGCCTATTAACTCTTTATTATATAGGATGCCTGCCATTTGCCATTAGATATTGTTTAAAATCCAAGCACTCATACTTTTTTATTTTCAATCAGAAGACATGTTTCTAGGGTTCCTTTAAAATATTTATTTTGCTGTAAAGAAGGGTTAATCAGCCACTCAACCAAATGTAATCAGAAAATTAAAAATTCTTTTACATATTGTAATAATAATAGCTAGCATTTAAAAATAGTTGCAGTGGGTTGGGCAGTGTGATGAAAGCTTTATGTAGATTATTCTGTGTTGTTCTCCAATACTCTTGTAGGTAGGTACAATTGTTTCTGGGAATAGGTAGGGAATCAAGACTCTAGAAGGTGAAGTAACTTTATTATGGTCACACATGCTACAGATGGCAATATCAGATTCCAAAACCCTGTGGCATTGACAGATAAACAGGTTACTTAGGGTCTTAAACTATACACAATTTAAGAATCAGTTAAGGCCCTGGCCCACGTGGCTCACTTGGTTGGGTGTTGTCCTGTGCACCCAAAGGTTGCTGGTTTGATTCCCAGTCAGGGCATATGCCCGGGTTGTGGGATCAGTCAACTGACTGATGTTCCACGCTCACATCAGTGTTTCTCTCTTTCTCCCTCTCTCTCTAAAAATCAATTAAAAAATAATAAAAAAAGTAGAATCAGTTAAGGAGTTTGATTAATTGGAAGATTCCTGGGCACTACTCTAAGATTCAATTAGTAAATCTAGGTGTGGCCCAGGAATCTGCATTTTACCTCCCTCCTCCCCATGCTAGTTGAGTTGATCCAGAGACTTCTCTAAGAAATATAGCTCTGCTATCCCCAGCGTCTTTTTCATTTTCAGTAGCACAAAGGACTTTAGGGGGACACAGAGACCTTCATGATCTAATCTGTGTATGTGATGATGACTGTAAATCCATGTCTGGGTCAGAGAGGACTCAATAAATATCACAAGGTGAGTTGGAGGACAGAGCCAAGCCCTAAACCCACCCTTTATTTGTGAAACCATGTGGCATAGAAGGACAATTTATAATTTTAATTCATTGTAAAAGGAAGCAGCCTTTGCGCTTAATAAGACACGTTATCTATATGTTCTTTTCAGGAATGTTTATCACTTGTCATAATGAATCTTATCCATAACCTTCTTTTACTGAATGACATTCCACAAAAATGTAGAATTTTCAAGGAAAATGTGTTCTGAGTAATAATGGAAGAGAGAAAGAATAATTTTTTTGTTCCCTAAAATGATCAGATAAAACCCTCAAACTAATGATTCATAAACATTCTTCACTTTGATTAGTCCATTTCATTCTTCAAGCCAGGCATTTTGAATAATTGCCATTATGTAAAAAGGGGATTTAATTCTCTGGGGATGGTTCACAGGGTTTGACTTAGATTATAAATAGCCAAAGCTGAATTATTTACTGTCTACTAAATGTTTTGACCACAAGAAACTTTGCTCTTAGGCCTCATTTGAATGCCTAATAAAATAATAATAATAATACAATATATTTATAATAAGATGTAAAACAAGAAATACAATGCAGTGCTAGCCTTTCAAAGCTATTGTAATTTTTTTACTTGCAATTATTCTGACTGTAACTCTGAAAGCTTTGAATTATACAAACCATGTGACTTTGCATTCAGATTCATTCTGATCTTATTTGCCAGAGGAAGCAATGGTTGATTTAAAAACAAACAGGGAAATATTATATGTTTGTTTTAAACTCTACCATGATATATGTTGGTTATCATATATAATAAAAGTGTAGAATGCAATTTGTCCCCTCGACCGGGACTTCGTTTGGGAGTTTGACCAGGGGGTGGGGCTGGCCAGGGGAAGGGAGGGAGTACCTAGCCAGCAGCCGCTAGGGATCCTACCGGTGCATGAATTTCATGCACTGGGCCTCTGGTATTTTATAATATATACTGTGTCAAGGTTAAAGTATTTATACTTTTTATTCTTCTTTCACTTGATAAGAGAACAAAAGAAAGGGTACAGTAGTAGCATCATGACCTTGTTGGCTGGGCAGGGCTTTCCTCAGTGGTAAAGGTCTTTCCCGTCATCGTCTCCAGATAGGAGTCTACAGGCTCGCCTGCATCTTCCTTAGCCCAGTGGAGTCACTAGAACATCTCTACTAAATTCTTACTCTACTATTGTTACTATCAAATAATAGAATGGATTTTCAGAAAAAAAGGGAGTTTAGCTCTAGAGTCCTTTTATTTATAAACATATAGTATATTCTTTCTGTTAGAAACATTGATTTATTTTTGTTTGCCAGAGACCTAAATCTTTCTGTTTCCTTATCGACTGTTTGGGTGCCGTCAGGGCCTCCTTATCTTTGTTTCTTTCCCTCACTGTGTGAGAACACAGGCTCTGGGATTGCTCCCAGCCAGTACTTCCCTGAGAAGGGTTTATTTTATGAGTCATTTGGATCTAATGCTTACAGAGAAAAAAACAACATGTAGTTCTTTTTTTGAACAGAACTCTTGTTGATATATAATATTTGGAGAGAAAAGTATAGACATTATAGGGATATAATTCGATGAATTTTCTTAGAGTACATGATAGCCCTGTAATCAGGACCCATAATAAGAAAAAGACTATTATCCACATGTCCCCTTACCTCCCTTCAAGTCAGTGCCACCTCCTAGAGACACTTGCTGTCCTGATCTCTAACCCTGTGCATTAGTTTGGGCTGTTTTTGAGCTTTTGTAAATGTCATTATACAGTATGTCCCATCTTGCTGTGTTTACCAAATGCTACCTATGCCTGTAAGAATCTTGCTTATATGCTCTATTCTTTCTCATTTCTGTATAGCATCCCATTGCATTAGTTTCCTAATGCTGTTGTAAATTATCACAAAGTTAATGGTTTAAACCAGCACAGCTTAATCCTTTTGTAGGTCAGAATTCTGAAATCAGGTTCCCTGGGCTAGGGTGGAGGTATTGGCAGGCTCCTCCCTTTTGTAGGTTCTGAGGAGAGAATTTGTTCCTTTGTCTTTTCCAGCTTCTAGAGGCTGCTTATTCTCCCTGGCTTGGCATTGCTTCCTCCATCTTCAAAGCATGGCACCCCAGCATCTGTGTCCTCTTCGCATGCCCTCTTCTATCCTTTAGATTTCTTCTGCCCTCTTTTAAGAACACTTTTGACTATATTTAGGCCAATCTAGATAATCTCTGTATCTCAAGATTCTTAACTTTATCACACCCCCACAATCCTTTTGCCATGTAAGGTAGTATTTACAAATTCCAGGGATTAGGATGTGGAATTTTGGGCATTCTTCTGAATACCACACCTGTTATGTGAAGGTACTGTCATTTGTTTATCCATTCTACCATTACTGGACATTTGTATTGTTTTCAGTTTGG
Organism: Corynorhinus townsendii; assembly: GCA_026230045.1. Lineage (NCBI taxonomy): Eukaryota > Metazoa > Chordata > Mammalia > Chiroptera > Vespertilionidae > Corynorhinus > Corynorhinus townsendii. Next base: position 8,661,583 of record JAPDVU010000012.1, read on the forward strand.
AGCTATTATGAATCATGCTGCCATGAGCATTATTTTACATAATTTATAACCGTGTGTGTGTGTGTGTGTGTGTGTGTGTGTGTGCGTGTGCGCGTGCACACACACTTGCATGTGCACTCACACTCATTTCATGGTGTATATATCTAGGAGTTGGTCATATAGTAATGTGTAAGTTCAACCATAGATGTTAGTGCCAAAGAGTTTTCCAAAGTGATGTACCAACTTATACCCTTCTTAGCAGCATAAGAGGTGCTGAATATCCCCTAAAGAATTCAGCATAGTTTGGACCTGGAAGCTTATTCCAGAATTTTTCCCATTAATATAGCCCCATTTTAGACCATTTGTTTAAAATCCAGGATTTTCTAAAATTTGTTTTGTGAACAGGGACCTGAGAGGTACTGTCAGGGAAAATTTATCTAATGACTTTGGGAAATATTGAATCCTTCTGGGATATTCTCTTTGCAGATGAACATGTTAAAGGTTTTAAGCTTGTTTTGTTTTTGTTTGACTTACGTTTTCCAAGTGGATTTAACTTTGACTCAGTTTCCCTTGATTGAGGTCTAAAAAAAAAAAAAGCGTTCCAATAAATACTCTTTGAAAATTCTGAAATAACCTGTCATCAGGGTGATTTCTTATTATTTTTGAAAAAGAAGTTTTAGGTTCATAGAAAAATTAGGAGGAAGTTGCAGAGTTTTCTTAAATACTCCCTGCCCCACACATGAATAACCTCCCCATCATCAACATCCCCCACCTGAGTGGTATATTTGTTATAATTGATGAACCTACAATGACACATCATAGTCACCCACACTCCATTTTGTACCAGGGTTCATTCTAGAATCGAGACTAGATGTTGTACATTCTCTGGGTTTGGACAAATGTAGAATGACCTGCATTCACCATTACAGTATGATGCAGAGTCATTTTACTGCCCTGAAAATTCTCTGTGTTCCACCTATTCATCCCTTTCTTCAACCCCTGGCAACCACTGATCTTTTTACTATCTTCCTACTTTTGTCTTTTCCAGAATGTCATAGAGTTAGAATCATAAAGTATACAGCCTTTTCAGATTGGCTTCTCTTACTTGGTAATATATATTTAAGGTTCCTCCATGTCTTTTTTATGGCTCGATAGCCTCTTTCTTTTTAGTGCTGAATAATGTTGCATTGTCTGGATGTGCAAAGTTAATTTCTCCATTCAACTGGATATTGCAGGACATCTCGGTTACTCCCAATTTGGGCAATTATGAATAAAGCTATAATAAGCATCCATATCCAGGTCGTTGTGCAGACATAAGTTTTCATCTCCTTTGTATGCGCAGGAGCATGATTGCTGGATTATATGGTAAAAGTATGCTTAGTTTTGTAAGAAATTACCAGACTTTCTACCGAAGTGGCCGTTCCATTTTGCACTCCTGCCAGCAGTGAGTGAGAACCCCTCTTGTCCCACATGCTTGCCAGAATTTGCTTTGTTAGCGTTTTGGATTGTAGCCACTCTAATAGGTATGTATGGCATCTCATTGCTGTTTTTTTTAATTTACATTTCCCAGGTGACATATGACATGCAGCATTTTTTCTCTTTGCCATTTGTATGTCTTCGATCCACTTTTTTAATTGGATTGTTTTGTTTTATTGAGTTTTAAGAGTTCTTTGTATATTTTGGATAACAATCCTTGATCAGATGTGTCTCTTGCAAATATTTTCTCCCAGTCCGTGGCTTGTCTTCTCATTCTTTTGACAGCATCTTTCTCAGAGTAGAAGTTTTTTATTTTAGTGAAGTGCAGCTTATCAATAGTTTATTTCATGGATCATGTGTTTGGTGTTGTATTTTAAAAGTTATTGCCATATCCAAGGTCATCTAGGTTTTCACCTGTGTTCTAGGAGTTTTATAGTTTTGTGTTTCACTTTCAGGTCTATGATCCAATTTGAGTTTATTTTTGCGAAGGGTGTAAGGTGTGTGTCTAGATTCATTTTCTTGTACAGGGATGATGTTCCAGCACCATTTGTTGAAAAGACTATCTTTGTTCCATTGAATTGCCTTAGCTCCGTTGTTAAAGATCAGTTGACTGTATTTATGTGAGTCTATTTCTGGGCTCTATGTTCTGTTCCATGGATTTATCTGTCTGTTCTTTCACCAATAGCATACGATCTTGATTACTATAGCTTTATAGTGAATCTTAAAGTCAGGTAGTGTCATTCTTCCAGCGTTGTTCTCCTTAGTAAATTGTGTTGGTTATTCTGGGTCTTTTGCCTCTCTGTAACACTTTAGAATCAGTCTGTCAGTATCTAAAAAATTCCTTGCTGGGATTTTAGTTGGGATTGCATTGAATCTGTAGGTCAAATTGGGAAGAACTGACATCTTGGCAATAATGATTCACAATGAAAAATTAATGGAAAGTTGTTACAGCTTTCTTTTAGAAGGTAAAAACACGAGTTATGTCTTTGAGTATTTTCTCCATAATGTAAAGATCTACCTATAGAAAATTAGAAACCATCAGAAAATGGGTTGAATTTGCTTCTATTTAGTTTTCTTTTAGCGAGGCCTATGCTTTTGGCACTGATTTGCATTACTGTAATATTAAATTTTGTACCAAGTATAAAAATGATTTCTGTTCACTTGGAGCAGTTTTGGTGGGATTCGTCCAAAAGTATCTGCTCCTGGTGTACTTTGTCTCCATACATGATCTCTACCTGTTTACCTTCTCTAAACCAGCCTGTGATGGAGGGACCATCTTGCCTCTGTCTGTTCTTTCTCTCGGTCTGTTTTGATATTTTTTTCTTGTTTGTGTTTGGATTGCCCTCCTTGTAACACTTTTTATTTTTAAAAATATGTTTTTATTGATTTTAGATAGAGAGGAAGGGAGAGGGAGAGAGAGAAACATTGATTGGTTGGACCGCATGTGCCCTGACCAGGAATTGAACCAGCAACCTTTTGGTGCATGGGGATGTTGCGCAACCAACTGAGCCACACTACACTGGTCAGGGCAAAAAGAAATCTCATTTTTTAGATGGTGCATTCTTGCTCTGATGCACTTTGAGTGGGACGCCTGGCTCACTGGGTCACCTGCGCACTCAGGTTTGGTTGCTGTACTTTGTGTTGGGGGTTCTCCCTGTGTCTCTGCTGGGCTTGTTTTTTCTTCCTACTAAGGAGAGATGGCTTCTCTATTGTGCATTCTCCCTCCCCTTCTGCCTGTATTTGAATGTTTCCTCTACCTCAGGACATGCCTCTGGCACTTGGCCCTTGAAGTCACCAAACTTGGGTCGGGTGTTACTTCTGAGGTACTTTCCAAGAGGTGCTAAGCCCATGCAGAATTTTAAGGAAACGCTTTCAGATCTTCACCTTCTCTTTGCATTCTTTCCTAACATGGGTCTGCCCAGGAACAAACCTGTACTAATGGGTGGCCTGACTTTACCTCTCTCCAGTCTCATCAAGGTGTATTGTCACGGGAAATAACCTCTCCCACCCCATGGTGTTAGACAAAAGGACCATCAGAATAGTGGCTTGCTGTTGAGAAAGGGAATGAATCTAACTACTTGGAAATTAATCCTTTTGCAAATCAAGTGGATTCTAATTTTTTTTAAAACTGAAGATGATCATAAATAATTTTCCCAGGAACAGGGATTACTATATAAAATTTTGTTTAATTATCTGTGATTTGGGGGGCCTACATCTCAGAAGAAGCTCAAAGAATTAAGTGCTGCTGATGTAAAACTTCCATTCCCATGAACTTACTTACATGAATAACTTTTTTAGTTTATATTTCTAATACAAAAATTGGAATAGAATGGCTGTTGAAAAGTTCTTATTCTAGCCATAAAAAATATTCATAGGTACATGAAATACTTGGAAAAAAACCAAAACACCTATCACCATAGATCTCATTGAGAAATGTGTTTCCAATAAAAAATCTTTAATTTTTAATTATAAAATTAGACATTTGTTAAAATACATTGTATTAATAGTTGTGATAATTGGATAAAATGAAATTAGAACCATTTAGTCACAGTGAATAAAAATATTTACTTTTTATAACTATTTTTGTTGTTCAGAAGTATGATAGTGTAATTAACACCCAGAAATCTATGGCTTTTTAAATACACCAATAATTAACTCACAGAAAGAGAAACAAAGAAAAAATCCCATTTACCATTGCACCAAAAAAATTAAGATACCTAGGAATAAACTTAACTAAGGAGGTAAAAGACCTGTACTCAGAAAACTATAGGACATTGAAAAAAGAGATAGAGGAAGTCATAAACAATTGGAAAAATATACTGTATTCATGAATTGGTAGAATCAACATCTTAAAATGCCCATATACCCAAAGCAATCTATAGATTCAATGCAATCCCCATTAAGATACCAACGGGATATTTCACAGACCTAGAACAAACTCTCCAAAAATTCATTTGGAATAAAAAAAGACCCCAAATAGCTGCAGCAATCCTAAGAAAGAAGATCAAAGTTGGAGGGATCACAGTACCAGATATCAAGCTGTATTACAATGCCAGTGTTCTCAAAACTGCCTGATATTGGCACAAGAACTGACATATAGACCAATGGAACAGAACAGAGAACCCAAAAATTGACCCAAGCCATTATGCACAATTAATATTTGACAAAGGAGGCAAGAGCATACAACGGAGAAAAGACAGTCTCTTCAATTAATGGTGTTGGGAAAATTGGACAGAAGCATGCAAATAAATGAAACTAGATCACCAACTTACACCATACACAAAAAGAAACTCCAAATGGATAAAGGACTTAAACATAACATGGGAAGCCATAAAAATCTTAGAAGAATCCATAGCAAAATATCAGACATATGTTATAGAAATATCTTCACCAGTACAGCTCCTAGGGCAATGGAAACGAAGGAGAAAATAAGCAAATGGGACTACATCAAAATAAAAAGCTTTTACCCGGCAAAAGAAACGATCAACAAAACAACAAGAAAGACCACAACATGGGAGAACATATTTGCCAATGTTATCTCTAACATTTACAGGGAACTCATACAGCCTAACAAAAGGTAAACAATCCAATCAAAAAATGGGCAACGGACCTACATAGATACTTTTTGAAAGAGGACATAAAGGAGGCCTAGAGACATATGACAACATGCTCAAAGTCATTAATCATCCGAGAGATGCAAATCAAACAACAATGAGGTACCTTCTCACGCCTGTCAGAATGGCTATCATCAACAAATCAACAAACAAGTGCTGGCGAGGATGTGGAGAAAAAGGAACCCTCTTGCACTGCTGGTGGGAATGCAGACTGGTGCAGCCACTGTGGAAAACAGTATGGAATTTCCTAAAAAAATTAAAAATGGAATCCCATTTGACCCAATAATCCCACTTCCAGGAATATATTCCAAGAAGTCAGAAAGGTTATATGCACCCCTATGTTCATAGCAGCGCAATTTACAATAGGTAAGATTTGGAAACAGCTTAAGTGCCCATCAACAGATGAGTGGATTAAAAAACCATGGTATATCTACACAATGGAATACTACGCTGCTGTTAAAAAGAGGGAATCTTACCATTTTCAACAGCATGGAAGGAACTGGAGAGCATCACAATAAGCAAAATAAGCCACTCAGAGAAAGATAAATATCACATGATCTCACTCATCTGTGGAATATAATGAACAACATAAACTGATGAACAGAAATAGAGCCAGAGAAAAACATATTTTAGAAAATAATAGAAGTAATCCTGTTATTTGCAGATTTTTAATATTTCCTACAACTTTTGTGTTATCATACTATGTTAGTACAGTTTTGGTAATATTATTATACTTAAAATCCTTTTTTTCTTGAAATATTAATGTTTATTGCATGTAATCCTATATAATAAAAGGCTAATATGCAAATCGACTGAACTGTGGAACAACTGGTTGCTGTGATGTGTACTGACCACCAGGGGGCAGATGCTCAATGCAGAGCTGCCCCCTGGTGGTCAGTGCACTTCCACAGCGGGCGCACCACTCAGCCAGAAGCCGGCTCACAGCTAGTGAGTGCAGCGGAGGTGGAGGGAGCCTCTCCCGCCTCTGGTACAGCACTAAAGATTTCCAACTGACGGCTTAGGCCTGAGCCATCAGTTGGACATCCCCCGAGGGCTCCCGGACTGCAAGAGGGCACAGGCTGGGCTGAGGGACCCCGCCCACCCCCCTGCATGAATTTTGTGCACCGGGCCTCTAGTATTATTATATTTAAGATTGTTTTTCTTGAATAACTGGTGTTTAGTGCATGTAACATTATTATATTTAAATTCGTTTTTCTTGAAAATAAAAAATATATAATTATTTAAAAAAAGAATGGACACATTTGCACCCTTGAAATGAAGGCAGTTTCATTTTAAAATGTCAATATTTATGAAGTGCTAGGAATTAGATCCATGCCACTATTTAAACCTAGGATGAACAAGTTTATATGTTAGGGCGTATATGGTTTTTTTAATTTCCTTGGATGCATTTGGAAACAAAAATGTTTGTAGACCACTTCTGCAAGGAACTTAGCCTGGGCAGGTCGGACTCATGACATCCTCGTTCTGTTTTTCTGGCCCATCACCTTGATCACATTAATCAGTATAGTGGAGCCCCATTACCAGAACTGATGTCTCGTTTATCAGTTATATCTTTCCCTTCTGTTTTCACTCAGTTGCCAATAAGCCATCATTTATTCAAGGATCACCTGCCTCTTGTGTGCTCAGTATGGGTTTCAGAGATGGAGAGGAAAGCGTTCTCTCTTAAAGAGCTTTGTCTGTCAGGGGAGACTGGCCGTCCTACCGTAGCTATGACCACTCAACTAGAGGGAAGCAGAGGTTCCCATGGTGCAAAGGATCCTAGAGGAGGGCTTCCTAGGGGAGTTTGAACTTCACCTTAAGCCAAGTTCTCAAGGATGAGGACCCAGGACTGGACCAGGACCATTAGCCAGGTTGAGGAGGATGGAGAGGAAGGCTTCACTTCTGGTGGAAATGTTGCTGTTGAGGTAGAAAGATGGCCAACATTCCTGCTCCCTCCTCTACCTCCCCCCCAAAAGAAATGCCTTTTTGTGTGGTCTTTTAAACATTTCCTCTTTAAAAATGTTTCTTAACTAGGCAAAGGACAAAGTATTTTTAACATTATAAAGTCATAGCTTATGCTCCTATCCATAAAAAAATGACTCCTTTGGCACTTACAGTTTTGACTATTTTCTAGCAAATTGTGGGTGAGGAGCATATCCAATGTATTAGTTTTGACATATGGTTACACCCAGTCAGCCTCAGCTGAGCTGTCTCTGGGGACTGCAGAGGCAGAGTTAAATTTCCCAAGTTGGAAAAGAAGCTTTCAGAAATGAATTTCTCGCTTCATTCTGAGTGACTTTGCTGCTATTTCCCGGGGGAAGTTGCTAGGCATTTAATAGATCTCCATGTTAGGAAAATTCTTCCGAGCATTCAGTCTTAGGTGTTTTTGCCCCTCTGTTGGCCAAAGCTTTGTGTTATGGAGTCTGTATCTAATTTCCTTTAAGTTCATTTTTGTAAAATGTTCCTAGAAGATGATCTCTACCCATTATCGTTGGGATAGCTCTCAGGTATTAGTTGTCTTATCATTCCAGTTAGACACAGTCCTGCCACCTGTCCAAGGAAAGGAGGAGGCCATGTGACAAGCTCTCGGCCTGCACAGCTCTCGATCTGCCTCCCTCCCTGAGCTCTAGCAGGGACATGAGAGACTTCCTTTCAGCTGTGACTGTGTTTTGTTGCTCTTGGCCATTGTATAGCAGCAGCTCATATCCTGTGTGTTTTCAAAATGTCCTTCTTTCCAAAGACTGTATCTATGGGCTTTATATGGAGTGACCAATACATATATTTAAAACTAGTGTTTTGTTAGCTTTTCTAGGAAAATAAAGCATAAGCAAAATGAAAGGTGCTATAATGGAAAGCTTTTTTTTTTTTTAAACCCTTAAAGCTAGCCTTTAAATACAAGTTGTTTAATTATAATGCCTTCTTGCTCATAAAATCAGACACATGGCCTGTTTTACATGCTGGTATTTTGTTAGTTCAGTAGGGGCTTTTCTCAGCCAAGGCTCTTTTGGTGTCTATTGAACCTGGCAGTCCTGTGAGGGCTGCGAGCTGGTTCAGGTGTGGGGTGGAGGTGTGACTGGCTGAGGGTATGGAGGTGGCAACCTCAGGGCCACTGGCTCTGTCCAGGTCACCTGGGACAAGTACGGCTGCTGCATCTCTCAGGAGGCTGTTTTCAGAGAAAGGAGCTATGGGCTTGGTGGACAACCTTACATATATCCATTACAGGTGGTTGTGTATGTTTGAAAATAACACATTGGGTTGTTTCAAGAAATATTAATGTTTGGGTTTTTCACTAATTCCTAATCTCCCCAAATTTACCGGCATTGTGTTCTGTATGTTTGCAACCTGCATGTGAGGTCATGCTCCCACTTGGTTACACTCTCTGCTGCTCCATTTCTCTCCTGTGACTCTTGCTTGACTTCCAGTTGAGTTCTTCAGTGAAGCTTTGCATTTTGGAAGAGTGCATTTACCTTATTCTTAGTAATACCTTTGTGTATATTCACATGCTTAACTGTTTGGCTCTGAACTAACTCCCTCTTCTTTTAGTGGTTTGCACCAATTATAGTTATATCCTGGTATTTTTTTTTTTAAAGAAACATCAAATTTCCTGAATTCTCTGGAGGAGAAGCAGAGGATATTTTAGACATAAAATAGTTGAAGTGAGTTATGGAAGTGAGCTGCATGTTATTTTGGAAATTATTTTTCTGTAGGAAAGCTAAGAATCCAACCATCCTGGATGGCATAAAGTTGCCTTGCATTAAGGTTAATTATTACCAAGGGACACCACCTGTTTACTTCCTTATGGTAGGTGGTTTAAAAAACCTTTCTAAAACCTCAAGAATTGCAATCAAAGATGCAACTAAATTCTTTCTGGAGGATAATGAATTCAACTCCTAATGAGCCTTCTTCCCAATAAGTAAAGCTGGAAAGGAAAAACAAGAGTTTTGAACTTTTTTTTTTTTTTACCTTAAGCTGAAGAATTTCCTATTTGGAAACTATCAGCTGAGCAAACATTAAGACCAAATGTTTAATGGGTTATACATTATCCTGAATTGTGTACAAAATGAGATGAAATATTCTTGCTTTACTGTTTAGTGTTTTACAGATTGACTATTCTTAATTCATTGGAATTTAGGCAAACATCAAGATCTACTACATTGTCAGAACAAAATGCAATTAAAGCAGATTTTTTTTTTCTTAGAGTGTTTGTGTTTTGTGTTACATTTCAGAAAGGTTTGTGATCAACCTGTCTGAATTTATGTTAAGTGTTTTAAAGCATTGGCTGTAGTCATTGGACTATTACCTCCCCTGAGGACAGTAAAGAATTACTTTTATAGAAATATTAAGTGTCAGTGTTAGGAACAGACATCCCCATTTTAATGTAGTACTTCCAATAATGTAGTAAAGTTTATTCAGCACTTAACTATGTGTTTCTGAAGTTAATGGCAGGCCTTCAGTAGTTCATCCTTCCTAATAAAAGAGAAACATGCAAATTGACCATACCTCTGCTACACCCACCAGCCAATCAGGAGCGAGTATGCAGATTAACCCAACAAATATGGCAGCAGCCACGGAGCTGGAGCCAGCCGGAGGCTTGGGTTGCCCCCAGTGATGGAGGAAGCCAAGCTTCCCGCCCTGGCCTCCACTCAAGGCTACAAAGTTTCAATTATAGAAGATAAATAAATCCCAGATACCAGGGCCTCTGCTTCAGTTGCTGGGGGGCATGGCCGGCCTGCAAACCACCACAGGCCCCTCGCCCAGGCTGCCCCACGCCCCAAGGGAACCCCCACCGTGATCCAGGACACCCTTCAGGGCAAACCAGCCGGCCCCCACTTGTGCAACAGGCCTCTATCCTATCTAATAAAAGAATAATATGCAGATTGACCATCACTCCAACTCACAAGATGGCTGCCCCCATGTGGTCAAAGATGGATGCCCCCATGTGGACACAAGATGGCCGCCACAAGATGGCTAGCAGGGGAGTGCAGTTGGGAGGGACCAGGCCTGCAAAGGAGGGCAGTTGGGGGCAATCAAGCCTGCAGGGGAGAGCAGTTAGGGGTGACCAGTACAGCAGAGGAGGGAAGTTGGGGTTGACCAGGCCTGCAGGGAAGGGCAGTTGGGGGGGGGGCAGGCCTGCAGGAGAGAGCAGTTGGGCGGGGGGGACCAGGCCTGCAGGGGAGGGCAGTTAGCGGTGACCAGGCCTGCAGGGGAGGGCAGTTAGAGGCAATCAGGCTGGAAGGGGAGCAGTTAGGCATCAATCAGGTTGGCAGGGGAGTGGTTAGGAGGTGATCAGGCTGGCAGGCAGAAGCAGTAGGGGCAATCAGGAAGGCAGGCAGTTGAGCAGTTGGGAGCCAGCAGTCCTGGATTGTGAGAGGGATGTCCTGGTAGGATGGGGCCTAAATGGGCAGTCGGACATCCCTTGAGGGGTCCCAGATTGGAGAGGGTGCAGGCTGGGCTGAGAGACATACCCCTCCGTGTATGAATTTCATGCACCGGGCCTCTAGTTGTGAAATAAGATCTCAGGTGTTGGTTAGTAATAAATATTTTTTAACGTGAATTTATTAAAATTTTTTATCAGGAATAATTTTAAAAAGTTTTTCAAATGGGATTTTGGAATCTAACTATATTATCCATTCTAGCTATATGTGATTTGGTAATTTTTTAGAATTTTTATTTATAAATAAGATGAATTTATATTTCTTGTCATTTTTTTGAAGTTTTAATGTCGAGGTTATACTGAGTTTTATAAAATGACGTGGGAAACTTCCTTTGATTTTTTTTTTAATACCATCTAACATTGTAAATTGTATATAAAAACTATTAAAGGTTTGATATTGCTTTCCTGTAAAATCACTGTCAACATCGTCTCTTTCTGTATTGTTATTGAAGTGTTCCGTCTACATCAGGAGTCAAGTTTGATCATTTATGTTTTCTTAGGAACAATCTCATTTAGTGTTCCAAATTTTCAGCATAAAATTGTATATATTCCCTTATACTTGTATTAAATTTCCTTTGTCTCTTTGGCGATACATATCCCATTTTTTATTTTATTTCCAGTGTTATGAATTATATTTTCTCTTTCTTGATGAGCTTTGCAAGCATTTTGTGTATTTTATTGATCTTTTCAAAGAACTAGCTGTTCTACTGTTTATATTCTAATCCCTTGATGCTTTTATCTTTTAATAATTCTTCCTTTTGCTTTCCTTAGGTTTATTTGATTGGGTTTTATTAAGCTTATTGAGCTGAATGATTTAATATTTTTTGATTAATAATGAAAATGCCTTTTTTTAAGGTGACATTTTCTGACCTTCTCTCTCCTCAACTTTAAACATTTCTCCTCTATTTTCACTGTTAGCTGATAAACAGGTTCCTACATTGGGAGAAAATTGAAACAGTCAGAAGGGAGCTTCTGGAGACTCCAAGACCCATGTCTGCACCCCACATCTGCATCCCTGTCTTCTTTCTTTCTGCTTGTTGCATAGATAACAATTCATAAAATAGTCATAGCTAACTATTCATGCTTCTGTCTAAAGCTAGTTCCTCTGCAAGTGCCTCCATCCTGTGTCCTCTAGCGTGGTCAAAAGAAACTACCCCACGGGGTAACATTTACTGTCTTGAGATGCTGTTTAAGGATATAAAATTGTAACTAGTAGCCCAGCTGGTGTGGCTCAGAGGTTGGGTGTCAACCCAGGAACCAAGAGGTCACCAGTTCGATTCTCAGTCAAGGCACATGCCCGTTTGCATGCTTGATTCCCAGTAGGGTGGGTGCAGGAGGCAGCAGATTGATGAAGTTTCTCTTATCAATGTTTCCATCTCTCTATCCCTCTCCCTTCCTCTCTCTCTAAAAATCAATAAAATTATATTTTAAAAAATAGCAACTAGTAGATAAATAAATCCTGGAGATCTAATGTACAGCCTAGTGATTATAGTAAACAATACTGCATTATATACCTCAAAGTTTCTAAGAGACTGGATCTTAATTGTTCTCACCGCAAAAAAGAAACGATAATTATGTAACGTGATAGAGGTATTATCTAATGCTATGGTACTGATCTTATCAAATCAATACATTGTACACCTTAAATTTATGCAATATGTCAATTAATCTCAAAGATAGAAATCACCCAGATGTTCTCTTACAACTCAGATTTTCCTTCTCCTAGATTATGCTTGCCTTTATCCAAGCATGCTATTATGGCTCCATCTCTCATAAACTTTGTCTTGCTCTCACTTTTCTATCAGGTACCCACAATTTTATCACTCTACTGCGCAGATTATGCCAAAGAGTTATTTCTACTCACGGTCACAAATTCATCTTTCTCTAGTCTGTCTTGAACCTACTTTACAAGGCTTTCCTCCCCCCTCACTGCATAGAAACTACCCTTGTTGAGGTTGTCAAGGACCTCCATTGGTCATTGAACTAGAGTGGTGACCACTTTTCAGACCTCATATAACACAGTCCTTCCTCTTTTGTCATCTTATGGCCTTCACTTGGCTTCTAGGACACCTCAAACTTTTGGTTGTCTTCCAACCATATTGGTTGCTTTTGTCAGTCTCCTTTGTTGGTGCCTCCTTAGTTCTCTGACCTCTTAATGTTGGAGTGTTGGAGCATCCCAGAATATATTCTTAGCCCTCCTCTTTAGTTTTGTACAGTGGCTACCATCTAAGTACTCATGGTCCCTGAACTTATATCTCTAGTCCTGAACTCTCTCCCACATTCCAGAGGAGCATGTCCAACTGCCTGCTCTTTATCTCTACTTGAATGTCTCCAACTTAATATGTCCCAAGTGAACTTTTTATCCATTTCCAAAGTCTTCTCTATCTTAGTACATGGCTACTGAATCTTTCTAGTTGCTCATGCTATGCTGAAACCATACTTGATTGTTTATTTTCTCTTATACCATGTCCAGGCCATTGGACAATTCTCTTGGTTTTACCTTCATATATTAGTACTAGGGGCCTGGTGCACGATATTCGTGCACTGGGGGAGGGGTCCCTCAGCCCAGCCTGCCCCCTCTCACATACTGGGAGCCCTCAGGGGATGTCCTATTGATGGCTTAGGCCTGCTCCCCATTGGGAGCGGACCTAAGCAGTAGTCTGGCCTCCTTTTGCGGGAGGCGACTGGGCTGATCAGGGGAAGGCGTCAGTCCCATCACCCTGCTGCTGCAGCCACTGCCAATCACTGCAGCCACCAAGGTATTTTCCTCAACTCGGACTCTAGTCCCTTCACCATGAAAAAATGACAACTTTCTTTAGGGGTTTTCAAGATGTGTCTTTCATAGGATATGACATTTCTTTCTTTATTTTTCTTTTTATCCTTACCTGAGGATATGTTTCCATTGATTTTTTTCCCCTCCCCTCCGATCGCAGGCTCGGCCCCTTTTAGGCTTGGGAAGGGGGCTCCCCCCCGCCCCTCTGATGGCCAGCTGGGAGTGACCTGGGTGCCGAGGAGATTCCCAGGACCCAGATATGTATGCAAATTAACTGCCATCTTTGTTGATTAATTTGCATACTTACTCTGATTGGCTGTGGGCGTAGCATAAGTATGGTCAATTTACATGTTTCTCTATTATTAGGTAAGATATTTAGAATCTGGTCATTTCTTACCTTCTCTATTGCCTCTGCTCTGGTCTATGTCACCACTGGCTCTCACTGTACTGCTATAATCTCCTAAATGGTCTCCCTGCCTGCATCGCTGCCCCCTTTGGTCTGTGCTCAGCTCTAGTGACCCTTCAACAATGTTGGCCAACCCACCTTTCTGCTCAAAGCTTTGCTGTTGGTCTACATCACAGAGTGAACACCAAAGTCCTTACACACAACTCATCTCCTCTTTCTTCTCAGACCTTACCCACTCCTACTTTTCCCTCCCTCACTCCACTCCAACCACGTGGCTTCCTTGATGTTCTTTGGATGTGCAAGACCTACTGTTGCCTCAAGACCTCTGCTATGGTTATTTCAAGCCTCTGTTAGAAATTATCCCTTAGCTATTCAGGAAGCTAGTTCCCTCAACCCCATAACTTTTCCCCAAATGCCATCTTCTCCTTGAGGCTTATGCTGACCACCCTGTTTAAAACTGCAGCCCCCTGCCCTCAACTCTCAGCACCGTTTATCTTGCTTTTTTTATTGTCTACCAAATTGTGTAACTTACTGTTTTTATTTATTGCCTAACATCCTCATTAGAATGTAAATTCTAGGAGGGCAGGGATCTTTGTCTCTGTTTTTCATTAATGTGTCCCAAGCACATAGAACAGTGCTCAGCACATGGAAGAAACTCAATGATTATTTGTCAAACAAATGATGAACAAGGGCTGTGATTTTGCTGTGAGAAATATTGGCCACAGCTCATAAATTTTGATGTTCAACATACTCATTGTCTTGAGTTTCTAAATAGTTTTTTGGTATTTATAGTCTCTTTTTGAATGAAGAGAGATGACAATTTAGGGAGGCAGTCACAGTTGCAGTAGCAAGGACAAAGTGTTTGGGGAGCAATGCCCTTCTTATTTCCCCAGAAGTGTCTGGGGTGGAGAATGGGACAACTGCTATATATTTTAGTGGAAAAGGGATGTGCTTGAGTCAGGGACATGGTAGAAAAATAATGAAGCACTGTCCCATCTTTTAAAATAAAATCTATTAATGAAGTGAAGTGAGGGTGTGCTATAAAGCAGAAGCATGAGTGTATTTCTGTCTTATCATTACAGTGGGTACTTTCCAGATTCTGGCAGTGGTGTGTGTTTGCAGCAGGCTTGGTTTTTGGAGGTGCTGGGAACAGTCACTCCTTTCTAAATCTTCAGTGACATTTTAGCGAGATTGTTGGGAGAGACAGCACCAGCAACTTAGACACACACCGTTTTTAATCAGAAATCTCATGTGAGTTCATGGATAAGCCTTTGTCCAGAATATTGGTCGACCATGTTTAGGTCCTCAAGGTGTCTTCTTCCTGTTGCTTATTCAAATGGCTGTTCTGAAACACCACGAGGACTGTTTTAGAATTCTTGACTTTGGCTCTGCCATTAAGTCCCGAGCAAGGGCCCAGAACTGCGTTTGTTTCATGACTGTAGAAAGGGCAGTGCTGCCGGCTAATTGGCTGAGAGGAGGCTTGGGTATGGCTCTGCTGACATTGCCTTTTCAGAGGACTTCTTCCTAGAATCCTCCAGAAATGATGTAGAAACTTAGTGATATGAAAAATGCTAATTAATTTTTCATTTTGGATATTGAAGAGAAGTGTAAAGAATATGATAAAAGTAAAGGAAAGTGTTTATTCCCTTAGGAAAACACTGAGCTTTCTTCATGGCTCTGTGACTACAAAACAATGGAAATCTTCAGAGGTGATACTTGTGTGCTTTTCCCAGGAATGATCTCAAATTTATTGTTTCTTCTTCTTTCAAATCAGATCACATATTATTTTTCTCACTTAACCAGGTCATTTAAGAGGAAACACCAAATTATTCAACTACCAAATCACTTTTTATATTAAAACATCATTCTTCATGAAGCTGACATCTCTTAGTTTGTGTCCTACTAAAAAAATGAAAATGCTTTAGGAACATTTGGTGCTGGTGAAATTCACACCAGGCACAGTCTTCCCTAAGCAGTTGGTGGAACACCTCCGCCTTCTCCCTTTGCCAAATACATGGTCAGGATATTTCTGGGGATGGTGAGCTGGAGGGAAATGAGAGATATTTTGTAAGATTGACTCAGGGATATAAAGTATGAAATTGTCCCTTTTAGTGAAATTATTCTCATTTCATTTCCAATCTGACATGGTGACTCCATATTGGCCCACCTTCCTAAGCAAGGTATTAATTTTCTTTCTTGTGGAGGAAAGAATTCTTATTCATTCTTTTTTCTTTTCTTTTACAACAGTTACATCAATATTTAATTCTCCATATTTTGGTTGTAAGTTGTTGATTCAAAAATATGCTTATAAGGTGTGGAGCACAGAAATACAGGCAGGTTTTGTGTATTAACTGTATTCCTGGTTGACCAAGATGTCACAGTGAGAGCACGTTTTAAACTCAGATATAGTCAACTATACAGGTGGACTTTGGACTGCTAGTGATGAGTTCTGGATTTGGGTGTGGGTCATTCTAACTTAGTAACTGGCAGCTATATTTGTGTATTATGAAATGTTAAAACCTTACAACTAGTGTTATGGTCCTATAGGCTACAACCATCCATTTACTTCTCTTTAAATGTTCAATTGTTTTTCTTTTTGAGAACAATGAAAAGTGGTTGTTTTCTTAGTTTCACCTAAATCTTTCTTGTGCTTAATGAAATATTATGTCATTTTAAAGAAACACTGGTAGTTTCTGATCACGTATTTTTACAGTGTTTTTTTTCCCCCCTCTTTAAGTTTCTGCCAGTTTTGTTTAATTTATATCTTCAGGATGAAGTGATATGCTTTTCTTATTAGGACATCTGTATTAATCTTTTATTTGATCAGAAGAAATATTTTTTATATGGCTTCATATTTCTTTGCTGGGTTCTAATATTGTTTACAAATTTGCATTTTAACAGAAATTGCTGTAGTACATGTGTGCGATTTAGTTTTAAGCTTCAAGAACATATGCATATTTTATCATTCTCTTTACATTCTTAATCTGATTTTTAAAATGATTATAAATATTGGATGTATCCATGACTTGTTATCAAGTAAAAGCCTCTTCCTTCAGAAAATAAGATGCCGGATGATTCATTTACTTCAAATGCCTGCAGAGTTTTAATGGTTCTAATGTCAACAAATATGAATGCTGAAAATGTGGATATTCAAAGCTCTTTATATTGTCAAATTAGCTCTTTATATCTTCATAGAAAATTAATAGTATTCACTTCCAAAAGACAACAGATCCCTAAAAAAAATCTTAGATGGCCTGTCCATACCACAGATATAGTGATCTTCTAAAATTTCTGCTTTCCTTTTGCTTGGTTAATTGGCCTGTTGAGCCTTATGTCTTTGTGTCCTTGTGTCTACTAAAAGGAGGAGAGTATAAGGCAAAAATTAGAATGTGTTATATGTGAATTTCTAAACTCACTTCTGAAAATGCAAACAGTTATTGTGTACCACGTCTGCAGCAGGGACAATGATATGTGCTAGAGGTTCAAGGTTGAATTGAACCTTGAATTGCAGTCTCTGATCTTGATGATATTCACTCATTTATTCATTAAACAAGTATTTATTGAGTGCCTCTTCTGTGTCAGGCACGGGAATATAGCAGGAATAAAACAGACCAGAAATGGAACTGACATTCCTCGTTGGTGGAGACAGCATTAAACAAGATTTAAGTTAAAAATATGCATACATTTACTAACATTGTACATGTATATGCATATACACTGAGTGGCCAGATTATTTTGATCTCTGAATGCATAATAATCTGGCCACTCTGTGTGTGTGTGTGTGTGTGAGTGTGTGTGTGTGTGTGTGTGTATTAGAGGTGCATGAATTTGTGCATGGGTGGGGTCCGTCCAGCCTGGCCAGGGGGAGGGGACATGGGCAGTTGGCCGGTCTGCCTGCTGGTCAAACTCCAGGTCGAGGGGACAATTTACATATTAGCCTTTTATTATATAGGATATACACTGAGTGGCCAGATTATTATACGTTCAGAGATCATCATAATCTGGCCACTCAGTGTATATATAACATGTATACGTATAACTAACATATATATAAATGTATATATACATAAATATAAGCTAGGAAGTGGTAGGTGGTAAGGAGAAAAAAAGAAGCCAGTGGACAGAGCTGGGAAAGGGGTGGGGAAGCAATGGTAGGTTGAAAATTTAGTTAGTTAAGGTGGTCAGGGACGGTCTCATTGAGAAGGTGACATTTCAGTAAAGACCTGGAGGAGGGAGATTAAAACTTTCCCTAGTGGAAGAGATAGGCATTCAGGAAATCTAATTTTCATGAGGTAAGAGATCAGACAGGGTGTGCCAGGAGCCCAGAGAGTCACATAACCACATTCAGGGTTCCGGGAGGACTCTGAGTGCACATGAGCACAGGTCTAAGGTGAGAGACCGCAGGTTACACAGGACATGACAGCTGCTTGGTGTTCCTGCTGAGTAGTGATTGAGGCTGGAGTGGTAGATGAATTTGGAAGGTGCTTGGGGTTGGTTTATGGAGTGCCTTGCACACCATACTGAGGGAGCTTTGATTTGATTCTATTGGCGATGAAGGCTTTTAAGCTGCAGATTGAAAGGGTCAGGTCTGCATATTGAATAGATCATTCTGGCAAAGGAGTGGAGATTGATTTAAGGAGACATGTCAATACAATGGAGTTCTGTTTGTAGGCCATTCTAATGGTGCTGGTGAAGATGTTGATCTAAGAAGTGGTGTGCAGGGGGTCAGGATTTGGGGATATAGAGATCAGGATATTTAGGAAGTAATCTCAGCAGACCTTGGTAATTTTACATAAAGATGAGAGGAGTACCTTTTCTAACCTACAGTAAGAAATACATTTTATATCACAACCTAGTACACATGCTACAAATATACATCTAACTGATAATAGAACATGTTGCTGAAACAAAGTTTAATAAACAAAATTTTTCCTCACTGTATGTTGTATACTCTGATATTTTCTCTTCTACTTCAGTTTCTTTAAAATGCTGGCCTTGACTTGCTAAATTGATTGTACTGATGGGCCATGACCCATAATATGGAAACCGCCTACACAGATCTCTTCAGGTTATCTTCAGTAGACAGGATATTTCCCCTGCTCTCAGTTCTTTGTGGTCTCATATCTCTAGACGCCTTCCATTCAGAGCAGGGGGAGAGGGAGGAGGCAGTAAAAAGTGTTGTTTCCAAGTTCAGGGCACTGTGGAAACATTCATTTGAGGAAATAGTGTGTGAAATCAACTGATGCCATCTTAGTAGGACAGTTAAAGAGGTGCGCACAGTGTGTCCCAGCCAATTGCCTAGATACTAGTAAGTTCTCTTTGCTGAGAGGGTGGTTCATTGTGCTGGAAACATTGTTTATGTGGATTTTTGGCAGGGAGGGGATGAGGGAAAAAGGGATGTCCTCTTTCTTTTTCTACTCCGTTTGCTGCTAAAATCTAGATACAGAACGGCAGAAGTTGGGGTCCTGCAATATGATGTTTGCCTGTGGTACTCTGGCTGGGTTCACGAAAACATTGTTGGCTTTCTCTGGCCACATAACTCAGGTTTTTCAGCTATTCATGGGAGATATAATGCCACTCAACTGGTTTGTTTGTTTCATGAGGGTTAAATAGGAGAACGTATAGAAACTACAGTGAAGCATAGGAAGCATTTTAGATAAATGGCTATTGTTGTTTTCCTCATGTAACTAATGTGTTTTTTTTGGTACCAAAGTACTTTCACTTTAATTAGCACTAGGACAGATGTGGAACCTTTCTGAGCTTCATAGATAAAATAAGCTAAAATTAAAGTTCTCCTTTTGGTGTGTACTGGAATTTTTACCATAGTATTAATTTCCATGAAAAATAAAGATGCTTTGAATTCAGGAAGAAAGATACTAAAATACATTCCACTTGAGATGTTCCTAGAGGTGGCTTCTGAAGGAACTTGGTTCTTTGGAATAATAGCACATTCTGAATATGCTTAGTGTGAACAAAGCTTTTAACCAGTACTGGTTTTCTGCCCCCTAATTGACATGCATTTATATATCATCTTGAATATCTTTGCTGTAGTTCTTTGCATAGATTTCCAGTGAATTTTGGGTGATTAAGCTTAAATTTTTGAATATGTGATTTCTTTGAATGATGGGAAAGTCATGGACGTACAAGATTGGTTTTTATTGAATAGTAGAAGACTTTAGCTCAAAGAAATTACTGGTAGAAGTCTATGGAAATAGGTAACAGAGGACATCTTCATCAGAAGAATTTTACTGAGACCAATTTTCACTTTCCCTTTAAGTAAAATGTAGAAAAATGGATGAAGAAACCTCATTTTATTTTGGAAGGAGTTAGCAAAATGCTCCTTAAATGAATACCATAATGTCTTTCCTTACACTAGTAGATGCTAAACATAACTTTCTAAAGAATAAAGTGGAGGGAATGGAGGTGTAAGCTAAGAGAGGAGGAAGGAGATGGGATTGCTGAGTGTTCTGTGGTCCCTGGGTTTTCTTCATTATCATTTGCTATTTGGTAGTTATTGTTCTGTCTGCTTTATAAATACAATACCATATTTTCAGTGGAGTTAAATGAAGCAAAAACATATTTAGCTCTTCAATTTGCTCTTTGGAAAAGGGAAAGACGTGGAGCAGCACTTAACTGATCCATTTGAAAAGGAAGGATAAGATAAACGTGTGTTTTATTCCAGTGAATACAATGATTATGCAATTAGGGATATTTAGTTATGGATTTTGCACTGCACTCTGAGTGAGAATAGTATGGTTTTTATTGATGCTGGGCTCTTACAGGGAGGGCTACCAATTAAATGGTGGAGTACCTTAGGAACTGTGAGAGAGAGAGAGAGAGAGAGAGAGAGAGAGAGAGAGAGAGAGAGAGAGAGAGAGAGAATGTGGACATTTAAATTACAAATATTTGAAGAAGCTTTGTTTCAGTGAAATTAAAGAAATGATGGTGTTGATTAGCTTAGTTTAGATTTCTATATATTTACACAATTTGGTACTTGTCTTGCTTCTGTTATACTGCACACCCAAGCACTTGGCTTGACTATAGTGTTGTTTTTTCATAATGAAACGTGTATTAACTATGCAGGCCCTTCATAGAGCAGTGTTTTAATCATTCTCTATTGATTTATACGTCACTTCATGCTGGTGGGGAGGGGCTCTTATTCTAAGTCTGCTTTGCTTGGCTTCTCATTCTCTCTGCCTGACTTGCATAATGCTTTGGGACTCTTAAATTTTCCTCCTCCGGGAAGCAGTCATGATTAGGAAGCCACCAAAGGTCAGCTGTGTTGTTGCTTTCTCTCAGCTTTCTGTGGTACAGAAGGCAAATAATGAGCTTAGAGAAATATTGTCATTGTCCATAAGGGATAATGGGATCAGAACTTGTTTTAAATTAATAAATGCTGAGTTTCCAGCTTTGGCATGAGTCTGAATGATTTATTGCAAGCCCAATGCCAAGAGAATGTTTTGCATTTACCAAAGGAGTTGGGGTAATGACAGAGGACTCTCAGTGGTGCCTGAATTTCCTGTTGGAAGAGCATTCTTGTCAGGGCCCAGCAACCTGTGAACAGAGATTGGTCTTTGAACCTAGGGTTGTTGCTACAAGCAGGCCAATACAACTGGGAATATTTTATTTTTGGTCTTTTGTCTTAATATTAATTTGAGTGAGAGGATATGTGCATCTGGTTGATGTGGATGAAGGAAGTCTACATGAACTTGAATAAATAAATCGAATCCCTTGCCTTCCACCTGCAACTTTGAGAATCTCATTTGGATTGAAAGGCTAGAGCTAGATTTTGCATATGGAGAAAACTCTGCTCACTTTGTTATTATTCATAGTCAAATCCCCAAATCTCCTCCCTGAAGAGATGTATTCTTCCCAGCAAATTAAAACATCCTTGTTTTTAGAGGCCAAATGATGATGGTGTCAACTGTGGATGAAGACGAATAGGTAATTATTTTCTCAATTTATACATTCCTCCCCCCTTCTGTTCAGAGTGGGGGAGTTTGCTCATTGAAAAGGAGTCCCAGTGTTTCATTCCTCTCCTCTCCGTAGGTTATAGCATTGTGTTAATCTCCTGGTTAGGTAATGGAGGGAAATGTTTGAAAATGTGATAGCTCATTATAAGGGCATTTGACATAAGCATATTTGCTGATGACGGATTGCCCGTCTGTTGTAATTTAAAGGATTCTGAGCATTAGTTAAGGCAGTCATTTTCCTCACATTAATCAGTTAAGATCAGGATGGCCTAAATTACAAATATCATTCTAAGTTGCTAAGTAAAATGCAGATTTTGGAAGCTGGTTATCATATGAATATACATATACCTTATTCTTTTTTATCCACTGTGGTTTTTTTTCTTTTCACTTAATTGAATTCTTATGGAAAAAGACATGGATTAACAATATGCCACTTTATTTCATGTATCCAGATATACCCTCAAAAAGGTAAAAACAGTATTTTTGGACACATTTTAGGAAATAAAAACAGGGGCTAGAATAGGATGTTGACTTAAGATTTCCAAGATATTGTCAATAGAAGCAGCTATCAAAATCTTAATCTAAATAGGTATTAGAACTTTGATCAAGTAAGTCTTTAGCAGTGAGACCTACTTACACAAATGCCTTAAAATAGGCACTAGCCTACCTGTGAAAATGATTGGAGTAGTTATGTTTTCATTTATGGAAAAACATCATGGATGTGCCCCAGGCGAGTAATTGTTGTTTAGAGGCATTTTGGAGCTCCCAAAGAGTTGCACAATTGCATAATAACACTTCAGTTTCCTCGTGACATGCTTTATGATAAAGCAGCATTGGGTGCAGCTTAGCAATATCCAAAGATCAGAACAGCTGTTACGTGCAGAGCCACTGGGGTGTATCTGTCAGATGTTTGCATATAGAACAAGGTGTTGCAGTTAACGTGTCATGATAGTTTAATTACATCACCTTTCTTGGGAGTTTGCTTGATTCCTGGTTCCAGAGCATCTAGTGAGATGGAAACCTATTAATTTTTCTCTCTGTAGCAGCATTTGCTTCCATTATTGTTTGGCTAGGCTATAGCTGCTCACCTAAAACATACACAGAAAAAAAGGAAAATATATGCATAGCATTCAGCACACCTTCCCTATGGCATTTGCTTTCAAACCACTCTGTCTTTTTTTTTCTTCTAACTTTTCTTATTAAAAAGAGTCAGCTTGGCCTGGCTGGTGTGACTCAGTGGCTGAATGTAGACCTATGAACCAGGAGGTCATGATTTGATTCCTGGTCAGGACATATGCCTGGTTTGCGGGCTTGGTCCCAGTTGGGGGTGTGCAGGAGGCAGCTGATCAATTACTCTCTCATCATTGATATTTCTATCACTCGCTCTCTCTTCCTTCCTCTGAAATCAGTAAGAATATATTCTATCTAATAAAGAGGGAATATGCTAATTGACCATCACTCCATCACAAAGATGGCTGCACCCACAGCTGAGGCCAAGTTCCCATAAGGAACCTTAACGAGCAATCAGCAGGGACCTGAGGCTACACCCTCCCCCGCTCCCATGGGCTTGACAGGAGACCTCAGGCTGTGTCCCCCACCTGGCTGGGCTTGACAGGGGATCTCAGGCCGCGCCCCCCACCCGTCAGGGCTTGACAGGGGACCTCAAGGTGCGCTTCCCTTCCTGGTGCTGAGCTAGGGAACATCAGGCTGCTCCCCCCACCCCAGCGCCAGGCCAGGGGACCTCAGGCTACGCCCCCCCACCAGGTGGGGCTTGACAGGGCACTTCAGGTCCCGCCCCCTATCCCAGCATCAGGCCGGGGGACCTCAGACTGCACCCCGGCCCCAGCACTGGGCCAGGGGACCTGAGGCTGCACCCCCCTGCCTGGCTGAGCTTGACAGGGGACCTCAGGCCATGCCCCCCACCAAGCGGGGCTTGACAGGGGATCTCAGGCCGTGTCCCCCACCTGGCAGGGCTTGACGGAGGACCTCAAGGCACTCCCCCCACCCCGGTCTGGGCTGGGGGACCTCATGCCATGCTCCCCATTCTGGTGCTGGGCCAGGGGACCTGAGGCTACGCCCCCTGCCTGGCAGGGCTTGACAAGAGTGGGACTGGCTGGGTCTGGATCTAGCCCAATGCAGGGGGGGGGGGGCGCGGCTGGGTCTGGGTCTCACGTGATTTTGAAGTGCATGTGGGTGGGCGAGGACTTGGCTCTGGGTCCTGTGGCGAGCCCCAGACTCTGACAGGAGAAAGGTTTTCATATACATGTTACTAATTTTCTTTCATCTCTGACACTTCTATTATAGAGAAAGGGCAAATAGCAATATTGAATTATTTCCTCTAATTAATCCACTTTTAATGTACACGAATTTCGTGCACCGGGTTACTAGTATTTCTATAACAGATTCAACTTTTCCTCTGGTTATAGTCTTCTAGCCATCCCACTCCTGACTATTTCATTGTCTATAGTCTCATTTTACTTATTTCTGTATTGCCAACTCCCAAATGGATTGCTTCTGCCAGATTTCTTTCCTGCTCCTCACAGATGGATTTATCACTTGCTTTCTTGACTTAGCCATTAGGGTGTCCTAGAGACAACCTCAGTACACCTTGTTGAAGAATGATGTTATCTTTTTTTCCCCAAGCCCACCACCCCTGTGCCCCCAATAAGAAACCCCCTAGGGATCTGTGATTTTTCTGCTCCCTGTTGCCTTCTGTCCCCTTAGGCATAAAGACGTGTCACTCTACTTTAAAAACATCTGCCTGTCTGCTTTTCCCCTTCCTCACACAGACTTTGCTTTCTCAGCAGCCTTCCTCACTCTCGCCTCTCCTGCTTCCTCCACTCTCCAGTTCACCCCTACACAGCTGCTCTGTCTTTTTCCTAAGGTGTGTGCCTAATTTGTTCTATTTCTTGGCTCAATAGTGTTCATTTCCCCATTGTTTTCAAGATGCAGCTTG
Source organism: Corynorhinus townsendii (assembly GCA_026230045.1). NCBI lineage: Eukaryota > Metazoa > Chordata > Mammalia > Chiroptera > Vespertilionidae > Corynorhinus > Corynorhinus townsendii. The sequence continues at coordinate 8,686,194 of JAPDVU010000012.1, forward strand.
CCCTTGTCAGCACTGTGTACAGGACCCTTCACAAGGCGGTCCTTTCCTTCCTATCCACGGTGGCTCCCTCCCTCTCCATCTCTCTCCCAGCCCTCACACTGTGGCCCCACTGTCTTCAACCATTTCTCTGCACCATCACTCACACCAGGCATTCTTGCTTTGCATGCATTGTTGCCCTGAAGGAAAAGCTTCCTGACATTGCCTTGTCTTCCTTGAAGCTTCCCTGACCCGGGCAGAACTACTCACAGGGCCATCTTCATTTTATAGCACTTTGTATATATCTCTCTCTTAGCATATCACTTTGTGCTGTAGTCATTTACCTAGGAAGCTGACTTTTGACTGGTTTCTTAAAGCCAGAGGCTGTGCTTAATGAGCTTTGTACCTGGTACAAGAAAGATAGGCAACATTTGATTCATTGAATGGAAAACACCTGTAGATGGCTCAGCATCTGGCTGTGTTGGGCATGGGAATGGAGATCGTCCTGTTTCTATTCAGTGTTGAGCCATGGTCTGTTCTAGCTCACTAGGAAAAGAAGTAGATTGGGTGGAACCAGTGTAGTTTGTGGAGTGGGTTGATCAGCTTCCTTCTATCTCCTCCCCAACTACATCTTCTCTTTAGTACTTATGTCATTCAGTTTCTAAAGGCCCTCTTCTTTTTAAAAATGTGAAACTCATTCTTATGTTCCCATTTGGGAAGGCCTGCTGTTCTCCACAGTCCTGTCCTCTCCCTCTTTATTACCATCGTATCCAGATCATTTTATTATGTTTATGTTTTTTATGCTTCATAAGCAGCCATGGATAGCCTTCCAAGACAGTATTTTCTGTACCACAAGTCTTCAGGTTCACTCTCTACAGAGCTACCGACTTTTGTTTTCACCAAATACAAGTGGTTTCCTCTTATCTGGCAAGCCTGGAAATCACATATAACATTTTTCAATAAACACCTCCCTCGAGCTGTGTTCTCTCCCCCCCCCCCCCCCTTCTCTCACTCTCTGCCTCTCTCTCTCTCTCTCTCTCTCTCTCTCTCTCTCACACACACACACACACACACACACACACACACACACAAACACACCCCACACACTCACACATACACAGAGTTTTCTAATTCTGTGTTTTCTAGTTTTATTTTTAAAAATATAATTCCATATAATTCTCTTTCTTCAAGCAGACCATTTATTTCCCAATTTCTATCATCTGAAGTTCTTATGCCTTATGGTAATATTTTCCTTGGAACCCATGATAGGCCATAAAGTATATGTTTATTTTTTGTTAGTTTAATGGGTTTTTAGTTTATTGGGTTATGATTATATCTTTGTTAAAAATGAAATCATAATACGGGATATCCAAAAATGCATATTGAAGTAAGGCTAAAATGTGAAATGTTTCACGTATATGACTACTGGAAAATTATCTAAAATATTAGAGGCCTGGTGCACAGATTTGTGCACAGGTGGGGTCCTTCAGCCTGGCCTGCACCCTCTCCCAATCTGGAACTCCTTGGGGGGATGTAGCAGTGCCGAAGCGGCAGGTGGCCGGGGAGGAGCCCCAGCTGGGGCTGGGCACAGCTCAGCTGCTGCTCATCCCGGCCCTGCTGTTCTTGCTGCTGCCACTGCCGCTGCCCAGTAGTGCTGCTGAGGAGGCGAGAGAGGCTCTAGCTGCAGCTGCGCTCACCAGCCGTGAGCCTGGCTTCTGGCTGAGCGGAACTCCCACTGTGGGAGCTCACTGACCACCAGGGGTCAGCTCCTGCGTTAAGCGTCTGTCCCCTGGTGATCAGTGCGTGTAATAGCGACTGGTCGACCAGTCATTTGGGTCGTTCTGGTTGTTCAGTTTTAATGGTTGTTTAGGATTTGATATATATAGCTCTTAGTATCATTTGTGGTCAAATAATTTTGAAAGTTACTGCCATATAGTAATAGAAAACAATTGGTATCTTTAATATACATTTCATAGTTTACTTCCTTCTTGTCACAAAATAATAAACTGATGCATAACTCCACCATACACACATTTGCCATCTCCTTCCTTTTTACCAAATTTCTTGAAAAATTATGGCTCAAACTTTGCTTTTTTCTGTATATTATTTATGAAAAGTTGTTGCCCTACTTGATTATATTTAATCACATATATTTTGTAATTTTTCTATAGTTCCTGTGTGAGTCTTAAAATTCTCCAATTTCTCAGGTTACAAACTTTTTTGGATTTTTAGAGCACTCTGAGCAACAAATGCAATAATAGAACTTAGAGGACCAAAAGGAGAAATGAACTTAGATGATTTGTCCAGTTCCTTAACTTTCCAGGTGAAGAACATGGAACTTTCCAGAAAGGTCATATTTTCAAGTAGACCTAATCTCCAGTCATTAGCCAAAAGGAATTAGGGAGCATATAATGAAATGAGTCTCTGGGAAAGATATTATGAAATAAAAATGGAAATTGTATCTCATCGCAGTAATGATATGACTTTTCTGCAATACTTATGACTATGTGCAGCATGACTTCAGTGTGTGGCTATGGAAAATATGTGGGCCATAAATATAAATAAATAGGTCTCTCTTCTAGAGATAATTTTTTTTTCTGTCTTACTCCACTGAATTCTTCGAGGCTAAAGCATGCCTTATTATTTTAGTACTCTCTTTCTCTGAAGGGCGTATACAGATATTAGCAATTCAGTATATGTTACCTTTGGTATTATGGGCTGTATTATGTGATGTGGGACCATTTATCCATTGTGCTAAAAATTTTTAGTTTAACTGTTTTCTGTTTGCTTGGTGTCAATTTGTGTTCTTTTATAAGTAGAAGAACTTAGCTGAAAAGAACCGATGTGCTTTCTGTTCAGGACTAATGAGATTCTCAGTGTTTCCTGGGTCCTCACTTCCTGGAGTAGAGCTGTCCAGTGGAACTCTCTGAGATGACAGAAACGTCCTATATTCTGCACTGTCCAGTATGGCAGCCATAGCCACAGATGGCTTTTAACCTCTTCAAAAGAGGCTAGTACAAGTGAAGAACTGGGTTTTCAGTTCCATCAGTTTAGATTGGAGTAGCCACATGTGGTTAGTGGCTATTCCATTGGACAGCAAGTGCTGGAAGCTTGAAAACATATCACTTTATGTTTCTTTCTTTCCTGTTTTGTAGCTCTGTCCTCACTTTCCTCACCACTACAGTGTCAGTCTTTCTCTCTGTTCTCGTTATTCCTCACTTCTCCCATCTGACATCACCTGTTGGCATCCATGCTCCACCCTAAGGCATGTCATCTGCCCTGAGAACATGTTTCCTGGAAGACACTGAAGAAATAAGATGAGAAAGAATTTTTTAAAATCTCTGGTGCCTAATGCACTTGTCATTCATGTTTGCTTTTTGACAGCATACAGTGTATGTAGGGAAACTGAGCTTTTTAAAAAAAAAATTAAAAATTCACACGAACTGTTTTCTACTAAGAGCATAGCCTGAAATTATTTAAACCATTATAACTAATGAGGAGTGCTCAGCTTGCTATTTTGGAGCTACAGAAAAATTTTTATATTCAGAATTAATCATACAAAATAACTGCATCTAGTATAAGGAGGTTGAAAATGGGGATTTTTCAAATTTAGCTTTCATGCAAATTTCATTTCAGTTCAATTACTATTACCTATAAATAGTGATGCCAGAAATCTTAGTAAATGTTACTTTTACACGAATGTATTTTGTCTTCTACAGTATCTGGTGTTTGATAAGAATAAAGGTATTTTTTTTCCCCTGCTTGGAAGAGAGGTTAGGTTAATATCTAGTGTTATATTATGTAGTACATTTATTAAACAAAATTATGCATACTTTTTCCGTAGTAGATCCAGAAGTGCTTACTCTAAAATCTGTTGACCTTGAGGATTTATAGATAGCCTGAGATTGTTAGCAAAATTTTCTATTTACTCGTATGTGTGTTTATTTGGGGAGAATAGCTATAATTTTTGTAGAAACTGGGACCTCAAAGGTTAAGAGGCCCTTGTAGCAGTGAGCTATTGGTGGTTGCGGGGTTATGTGCGCTGTCACCTCTGTCCTGCCATCCCAGATCCAGGGCCTTCAGAGAGACAGTAAGCACTCAGGAGAATAGAATAGAATAGAATAGAATCGGAAACCACTTCTTTCATTGCAGATACACTGCTTTTCTTTTAACAGAGGCAAGAGGAATCGATGATAATTTCTATTTTTCAATGCTTCTGATGTTAGGTTTTCGTTGTTCTTGGTACCATGATAGGAACGTTTAATCCTAGAGGAAATAGCTATGGGATTTGGGGGATCTGCAGGAGTTAATTTTCCCATTTCCACGGCTCACGGCTCGCTTTCTGGTGAAGCTGATTCCTCTGAAAACCTCAGCACCATCTTGTTTTAACCTCACCTGATCCTCATCCCATTTGTTTTGCATCTGTTATATTTTGCTATGTAAGGAATCCTCTTTCCCGTCCAAATCCAGGCTGGGTCTCAGTGAACCTTTTCCCCAGAAATTAGACCTCAGACTGTTTAATGACCATCTCCTGCTCTCACTTACACCCCGAGCTAGGACAGGGACAGAAGATGCAAAATGCCAGAAGGTGGAGAATACGTTGGTAACCGCCTGTTTGATTTTCTTTGCTTTTGACCTTTTGTGTATATGCCTTGGCTTATATGTACTTCCTGCTGGGACACACACACAATTGGAGCTGTGTTTTTATTTAACAAGATAGTAAATTACCTAGACATCAAATGCAAGTTCTGAGGAGAGGTAGAAAGTCAACAACAACTATATTTAGCTGCTGAAGATGGCAACGGCTTAGGGCCAGAGGAAGGGATTCCTGCTAGAGTTATTCTGCTACATTCTTTAAGTCTTTTTTAGAAATAGAATAAGAATGAAGAAAGATACAGGTCATCATTGCACAGTTCTATGTTTGGGTACTGTTAGTTGTGGCCCAGACATCTTTTTTATTTAATTTTTAATTTTCTGGTTTGCTGTTCTTCAAGAGTTTCTTGAGTCATGCGTAGTGAAAGGCCTATCATAGATGGTGGTGTGATACAAAGAAATGAAACTGGTTTTCTCATGTGATACATGGAAGGCTATTTTCAACAGATCACGACAACAATGAAGGGAAGAACTATCTTACACTTCAATGTGACAAACAAGAACACTGAGGATTAGGGACCCCAGGAGTGCTGTATGTGATCAAGCATGTGTGTGGTTGCTCAGTTATCTCCAGACCATCAGGGTCAGTGTGTCATCCATCCCATGTAGTACTGTGAACATGCAATGCACACAACATACACACACCTGCACACACCAAGTTCAGAGGACATTTGATATATTTGTTATGTTTTGCTATGTAAGGAATTATCCCCCAAATATAGCAGCTTAAAAAAACAAGTAAAATCAAACCCAGTGAATTATCATCACAAAGCTATTAAAAAATAGCTTATTGAGTTTTAGAGAGAGAGGAAGGGAGAGGGCAAGAAAGAGAAACATCAGTGCGAGAGGGTAACATCGATCGATTGCCTCCTGCACGCCCCGGGATCAAGCCTACAACTGGGCCAGACTGGGAACTGAATGGGCAACTTTTCAGTTCACTGGATGATGCCACTACATTCAGGGCACAAAGCTTTTTGAGTGAGTAAATCAGGAGCAGCTTAGCTGGTTGGTTCTTGCTCTAGGTCATTCATCACTTCCATATCTAGTATAGTTACTATTCTAGCTTCTGGGTGTTCACCAGAACAAAACAGGCCCTAATCTCTCCCTTCCTAAAGTTTATATTCTCATGGAGGGGGGAAACAATAAGCAAACAAATAAAATGAACAGTGTATTAGATGACAGGTGTTGTGGAGGGGGATATACACTGAGTGGCCAGATTATTATGATCTCTGAATGCATAATAATCTGGCCACTCAGTGTGTGTTTGTGTATATTAGAGGCCTGGTGCATGATTTCGTGCATGGGTGGGGTCTGGCCAGCCTGGCCAGGGGGAGGGAACATGGGTGGTTGGCCGGCCTGCCTGCTGGTTGAACTCCTGGTGGAGGGGACAATTTGCATATTAGCCTTTTATTATTAGGATATATACTGAGTGGCCAGATTATTATGCATTCAGAGATCATAATAATCTGGCCACTCAGTGTAAAGCAGAAGGGTAAAGTGTGTGGGGGTAGGGAAGGTGTTTCTTTATATAGTTTTCTTTTGATTTTATTTATTTATTTATTTTTCTATATTTTAAAGGTATTTTGGGGAGGCCAGAGTAGGTAGTCGTGATGTTCCCTTTCAGTGTGAAGATGCTGTGGCTCAGATCTGCCTTCTTACTTTTGATGTTGAATATTTAGCTACTGCAGGCCTTCTGCACTGTCAGCCGCATCATACTCTTAGGCTGCATGCAGGTTCCTTTCATCTCCCTTCTTTGACCTTTTATTTCTAACTTGATTATTTACCACCGTTGATGATTAAATTCTGGTTATGAGACATGTAACAACATAAGATTCTGAAATGTAAGACTCCATGAGAAGTTTTAGGTAGATTGCTTCCCTCTCTCAGGGCAGCTCTTGAAGTCTTGAATTATTGATACCTTCCTTGTCATTTTCCTACAGATCTTATTTTTTTCCTTGGTGTTAATTAGCTGCAGAGATGAAGAGTGCTTTATTATCAAGTGAAAAAAGTCACTTAATTACGTTGCGGTGATTTGTATAAAGTCTTTTCTGAATTTTCAAGAATGATTCTTAGAGTTGACTTTCCTGTTTTTCCTATATTCTTATTCATTTGGGAAATGTGGAAATAAGACACAAATGCCTAGTTTTAGTGAAATATTATTTATGTAACAAAATGTAAAATTATTTTACGCGTCCAGATAGTTCTGTGGTTACGCCTCCCTCCCTAGGTAGAGGGCACCCACCTTTCTCACCTCATCTTTCTCCAGTTGCTGGAATAGAGGCTGTTCTTGTTTACTCTCCTGACCTCTCCACCCTTGACGGCAGGGCTTCTTGGGGGAAAAAGAGCAGCTGGAAAAGACTGGTTCGCCTAATCAGAAAGGAATAGCAACAGCATGTAAAGAATGACAGGGCCCCTTCTTAATCCAGCTCCAGGGAATTTTCTTACATAGCTAATCGTAATCCTCCTCTCATTTTACACGAATGGAGCGATTTTAACCTTTTTTTCATTTCCTCTCAGTGGTGCATCTCTTAACCTGTTAGTGATACCTGTCACCTAATAATATTCTTAAGTATAAGTAGACATTTATTTTTGTGACATATGTACTAAATGTTGACTATATCAGCTCCTTTGCTAAACTTTGGGAGGCACAGATAAGAGATTAGAATTCACAGGGGGCAGCAAACATATTAACTAAGAATGGGATTATGTTTTCCCCTTAAATACCAAAATAGAGAAATCAGCAAAGTATTTTTGTACTTTTTCCCCACTGAGCAGAGAAGGTTACTTTCCATCACTCTTGCCATTTTTCCATTCCAATTTCTGTGTGCTTCTTGCTCACTAGTACATGTTGTTAGAATTTTGTTGTAAATGATTTTTAGGTTCCTTAGTATTGTTATATATTGAGGTCTGCACTGTGGAAATGAATCCATTTACCTGTTTTGGGAATGCTTGAGAAATTGTGGCAAACCATCAAGAATCCAACTGCCTGAGGACTCCTCGATCTCTGGGAAGAACTAACTCTGTATACATGTCAATGGTTGCTTTAGGACTAATCAGTTGTGCTCAGGAAACCATCTTCACTTGTGAGCAAAGCAGGAAAAGCTGATATAAACTCTTGAAAGAGAGAAGACTGGTGAGGGCACCAGGACTGTGCTCTGAGGCAGGGAAGCATAGGAAGTCGCTGTATTCCTTGTCTCAGGACGTTGAATAAAGATTGATCCTGAGGAACCCTGGGCAGTAGTAGTACATGGTTTCTCTTAACTTGATATCATGCCTGCTTTGGAGACTCCTCAAACAGCTCCTGTGTTGTGCAGTGCAGAAATCCGTATGGGAGATGGAGTATTTTTCTACTTCAGTATTCTCAGTAAGTTTCCTCTCCCAGAAATAGAGTGTGCCGAGTGTTTGTATGAGTCTGGTGTGCAGAAGACCTTCTGTAAATATTAATTCCCTTTCTCCTTTTCCTTTTGCAAGCTATTTGCCTCCATCAGTGAGTCTTCCATCGCTCAGTGATTTTTTGTGGGGAGGTAATCTTAGGAGGCTATGTATGTTAGGGATGGTGGTCCAAACACGGTGAAACAGGAAGCAGGCCCCATGCGGCCTCTCTCACCCACCCAGGTGGCCTGCACCTGGGACCAGGTATAACAGTGACATAAAGCTGGGTGATAGTGCGAGTGCTGCCTGCGTGGAAGATGGAATGAGAAACATTCCATCTGACAGCTAACCATGGATCACAATCTTTATTCCTCATTAGCTCTGATACCCTGGGCAAGTCACTTAAGCTTCCAAAGCCTCAGTTTTCTTATCTGTAAAATGGGGATGAAAACAATATTATGTCAGAAGGTTGTTTTAAATATTAAATGAGATAAACACTTAGGACGGTGCCTGCACTGAGCGAGTGCTGTGCTTATCTGGGGAGGGTCTGGTGGATTGAGACCCTGTGGAAAGGGGCCATTGCCCTGCCACCTTGCTGGCTTTTCCTGGAAGCTCTTTCCCCTGCACAGCTCTTTCCCTCCTTCTAGGTCTCTTTAAATGGCCCTGTTTCAGAGAGATGACCTCTGACCACCCCTATAACAGAGTGGCCCTCATTCTCTGTCCCATATCCTGCACTGCTGTTTCACAGCACTTACTACCACTGAAAGAAAGGGATTTTGCTTTGATCACCGCTCTCCTCGTAGTGCTTGGCAAGTAGTAGATGCTCAGTGAATTTACCGAGGACATCAGGCACTGGCAAACTTGTTCAGTAAAGGGCCAGATAGCAAATATTTTAGGTTTTGCAGACCATGCAGAACGGCTCAGCTGTGCTGTTGTAGGCAGAGTGTGGATAGTATGTAAATGAATGAGCATGACTGTGGTCCAGTATTTCATTTGGCATGCGATCCCAGGAATATCAATAAATGATGAAGATCAGGGATGTACCTTTAGTGGCTGTGGTGGTTTGAGCTTGTGGGAATGGGGCCTCTTAGCAGTAGAGGTGACGATAACCATTAGAGGAATATGCTGAATTAGAGGACAAAGAAAATCCACAGTCCTGATGGGGAGGCCATCTGGCTTCTGAAAGCCATGATGATACAGTTAGTTGGGGGGTCATGTGCATCACCAGCCAGATCATTCAGTGGGCATGGCCATGTCAATGGAAGTTGTGTTTTCATATGCTGTGAACTGCTTTTTGTTAATCTTTAAATAAACACTTACATGGCAGAGGAAGGAATTCATTATTTAAAATCCCCCTATATGGAGAAGAAATCTAACTTATGTACCTGGAAGTACAGATTCTTATATACGACAGTCCTAGATTTATTGAGAGGAAGACAGACTGTTGTACCCACATCATGCTCTGTTCTCCAGCAGATTTCAAGCTCAAACGTGAATCTTTCACACTAATTCAGTGTGTCTCTTGATTCCAGCCTTTAGAGTTGATGTTTTTAATGCACAGCCCTTCCACTGAGTCTCAGGCAAGAATGAGAAAACAAAGGCCTGGGTATGGGAGCCGGGCCTGGGTCAGATGCTCACTGTCAGGTTGCTTTCTGGGTCATCTGCCTGAGTCTGTTTCAGATTAGCTGGGAACATTGTGGTTTGTCCTTCACTTCTGTAACCTGGAGAACATTTTCTTCCTGCCAGATGGGGAAGGGCGGTGGGGGTCAGAGCAGAGGGCTCTTGGTTGGAGCCATATCCTTTCATGAGGAATAGATAAAAGCACGTGAGGAGGTTCCTGTAATGGGTGATCAGCCAATCCGACCTTTAGGTGACAGTGTAATCAGTGATCAGAGTGATTAAGTTCCTCACGTGCTCTTGACCCAAGTGAATAGTAGAACATGAAGAAAGTTAAGATGGGTTCATTTTCTGCAGAATCTAACAAGCTATTAATTGCCCTCCTTTCCCCTTTTTCTTTTGTCTTCCTCATTGCCTTTCCCACCCTCTTCTTCCTTTCTCTTCTTTGTCTTTGGTTGTCATTTTCTCTTTCCATGTTTCTGTAGTTCATGTTCTCCTGGGGCCTGGCAGGTTAGACTTGGCCTGACCATTGGGGCCTGGGAACCTGGTGGTGGATGATGACTTGGATTCAGCCCTGGGACGGTGTGAACTGGACAAAGAAATGCTGGGATATTAGCACCATTACTCAAAGCTCTAAAGCAAGCCCTCAGCCCAGGTGTGACTCCCAGCAGAGGCAGGGGAGATGTGTGGCAGTTCCCTCAGCCCAGGTGTGACTCCCAGCAGAGGCAGGGGAGATGTGTGGCAGGCAGGTAGCACTGAGGCCCAGCACCATGTCGGCATCTGGTCCTTAGGAGACTCCATCTCAGAGGCAGGAAGCAGTCAGTGCAAGACCCTGGACACAAGGCAGCCCCCAGGCCTCGAGTTCTGAGGGTACAGGTCAGGGAGACTAGTCATCAAGATGCAGAGGGCACAGCCCAGGGAAACACTAGACACAAGGGTGGGAACCTGGTCAGGTAGAAATCCAGATGTCAGATGGATTTAGTGCTGAGCGAGGAGCTACTGACTTAAGATCTCAGAATTGATTTATTATTACAGAATATATTTATTTATAATTATTTAATGATGTATTTATGATTTAGTATAATTATTTATATATTATTTGTTATTTTTGCTACGAGAGATTGGTCGTAGGCTCTATGGTGGGACACAACCCGGAATAGACAGGGGAGATGACATGGGGACAGGAGCCAGGCAGGCATTCACTTCCTTGAAGAGCTCTCATTCGTGGTGTTCACCTCATCCTCTCCCTCTCCTTTCTCCCTCAGCCCTTTCCTTCTCTTTCTTCTCTGGTCCCTTTATGCTCTCTGGTTATTTTTTCCCTCTTTAAGAAGTCAGGATGATAAAATAGTTTGCATGGTCCTGTACCCCCCTCCCCCAGCTCTCCTTTTAGTTTGCTTACTATCTGCCAATTTCTCAGTGATTGTTTTTCCTGTTCTTCTAAGTTATTTCCATTTTAACCAGGTGAGGCCCTTAAGCTGCTGAGAACTCGTGATTTACTGTTCTTAGGAAAGCTTTTCTTAAGAACATTTATTTTGCGTCTTGGGTCAGAGTTCAGTTTGTTCCTGCTACCCACGGGAATCTTGCTCAACAGCTCGTTTTTCCTCTTAGTGTAAAATCATGAGATGGATATTCATTTATATGTTTGTCCAGTTGAAGAGTTTAACATTATTTTACAAGCAGAGTGTATTTTGAAGTTTTTCCCAGAATCTTGTGTAAAGTTTATTTTTAGCTCTCATGGATGTTATTGAACAGAAGTTCCAGCCCTTGACTATTTTCTTTCATGGTTCTGATAAAATGAGCTAGGCTAAGAAAGGGTAGGGAAGGGGAAGAGAATAAACATTTGAGTGCCTTTTCAGTTAATCCACAAGAATCCTGTGAGGAGAGTGTAATTATCCTTATTTTATAGATGGAAATATCATTTGTTCCCTTTATATGGCCGATAAGTGGCTGGATTTGAACCCAGCTGTGGGCCTGTCTCATGCCACCGCCTTCCTCCTCTGTACTGCTTTTGGTTCCCTCCGGACACAGGATGTGATGCCCTGTGCTTCTCCAAGAGCCCCTGGCCCTGCTGAGAGAGTTGGTGCCAAAGAGCAGTAGGTGATTAGGATCATGCTACCTGGTGCCGGTGGTGGGAGAAACTCTGCTCTCCTTCTTACACCTTAAGACAAGGTTGGGGCCTTTGAAAAGCCCCAAACCAGAAGGCATATTAGCAACTGTTTACACACCACTCTATGCCCTCTCTGGACTGGCTTCTGGGTACCTGAGAAGATCATAGTCTATGTGAGTACATGCAAGTCAGCCCCTTCTACACTTCAGTCACTACACCCAGCATTGCTCAGCAACCCAGCAAGGAAAAGAAATTAACTAGGTGTTGGCCACAGCTCTTCTCAAAGCCTCTGTAGTCCCAATACCTGGACTACCCCTGCATTTGCCATGTTGTTTTATGATTGCATTGGTGTGTCTGTCTCCTACATGCCCGAGGCAATGCCCTGAGGAAGATCCTGTATCTGCTCTGTTCTCTATCTGCAGCCCTTAAAACAGTGTTCAGTCCACAGTAGATATTTGGCTAAAAATTTGTTTAAAAAACAACTCTGAGTTGAAGGTGTGTATGAATAAAAACGCACAGAAAAATCATACAAGTTGATTATAATAGAGTGACGGGTGTCAGTGGGCTGCAGAAGCAAGATGAGTAAGGAAGCAGGTGTGATAGGCAGCAGACTGTAAGTCTGGAAATGTGGGTCCTGGCCTGGATTTAATGTGGGCAGTTCATGGGCCTCAGTCTTCCCCTAAACAGCAAATTAGACTATGGGTGATTTTTAGGTCTTTTCCACTGCTAGTATTTTATGATTCTATAATTCCAATTTAAGGATTTCAGCTATAGAAGCCCTAGAAGCTGTTAGTGTAGGCTGTCAATTAGGACTGAAATGGACTGTTTGAATTGGTTGACCTGAGTCCACCCAGTCTTCTCTGGGGAGTCTTCCCATTCTGTGATGGAAGAGGAAATTAAGGTTAACTTTCTGGGACTTCAAAGTGTAGAGCAGTTTAACAGTGGCTTTGCTGTGCTTCGCCACTGGGAGCCCCTCTCTAGGAGTCCATTGGGGACAGTGGAAGGAACGCGGGCTCTAGAGTTAGGAATCTTGGGCTTGATTCCTTTTGCACCACCTATGGAACTGATAGCTGTGGAGGGTTAATCTTTCTGTATCTGCTTCCTCACTGGTGAAATGGGAATAATGCCACTACCTAACTGGGGGTCTACCCTCTGCCAGAGGGAGAGGTGGACGTGTTTTCCCCTCTGACTTTCAATGGAAGGACGATGGCTGGTGAGGAGTATTCTCTTCCTGCTTTGTAAACCATGGCCAGAATCTTTACTTATGTCACTGATGGGGACATGACGGTACCAGGGGAATTTAATGAGTTCAGATGAGTAAACAACTCCAGGCATAGATTAGATGCCTATATAAAGGTCAGGGAAACATCTAGAATATTAAAGCGACAGAAAACAGGCGATGCGTGTGTAAAGTCAAATCTGTACACTCTCCAAGCTTTCCCCAGTGTCATTGTTCTTAAACTAAACTTGGAGAAGTGCTGCGTTTTAAAAAACTGTAATATTATGTTTTAAAACTGTAATGTAATATTAGCTCTATTTTTTTTTTTTTTACATCTGTAGACTATTGAACTTATTGCTTAATGTAAACATCACAATAACAATTAAATGCCTGCTGTGTGGTGCTCTGTCCTTGGGACTGTGATGATATTGCTGGGGGTGGACGTGTGTGTAGAGATGTTCATAAGCAAAGGAATTGACTTTCTTGAAGTTGGGTTGACAGACAAAAGGGAGATACTGTTATCAAAGTGCTAATTTACATATTTTTCAGGGAAGGGAAGAAAGAAAATCAATTCTCTTAAGGAATGAAGTGTGATGCAGCTCTGTTTAGGTGAATGCAATTGTAGTTTGCTCTACTAATGTGTATTAGGATGTTTCTGAAACACTGTTTATATTTTGAATTGAAGTTTGTGTTTCAAAGAATTAATTATAAAACTAAAGATGAAATGATATTGGTATCTCGTACATCTAGTTTAAGCACATTCTATTGATGTGTTAATTTTTCAAAGCATGGATTCATTGAGAAAGTGAATTGCAATAAACTGTTAATAGGTTGGGTAGATTAATGTGGCTCAGGAAACTATTCGCTTAACAAATCTTGTTGACAATGAACATTTTTTGCTAAGATTCTATCTGTGTTCTTCCTCTGTCCCCCTTCTTGTTCTCAAACGGTTTTAGGATGACCTACAATAACAGATAACTCAGCAAGAATCACTTAAAAATAGGTGAAGATAGACAAAAGAAAAGTAAGTGTAGAGCAGTTTCTTAACACGGCTTTGCTGACATTTGGCGAGAGATAGTTCTTTGTTATTGGGGGCTGTCTTGGGCATTGCAGATTGTTCAGTAGCATCTGTGGTCTCTAGCCAGTAGATACTGGCAGCATCCCCTGTCACTGCTAAGTTGTGACAACCTAGGATAGTTTCAGACATTTCCAGACATCCTCTGGGTGACAAAAGTACCACACGTTAAATAGAAAGTGTCTTAGTTGAAGCTGTGTCACAGACTACCACAGACTGGTGGCTTATAAACAACAGAAATTTATTTCTCACAGATCCTGGAGCCTAGAAGTCCACGATCAAGGCACTGGAAAATTCGATATCTGGTGAGGGCTCACTTTCTGGCTCATGAACAGCCATCTTCTCACTGTGTCCTCACATGGTGGATGTGAAAGGCACAAGGAGTTCTCTGGGGTCTCCTTTATTAGGGCACTAATCCCATTCATGTGGGCTCCCGCTCACGAACTATTCACCTTCTAAAGCCCCTATCTCCAAATAGCATCACCTTGAGGGTTAGGGTTCAAACTATGAATTTGGGGGTGGGAACACAGCATTCAGTTTATAGCAGAGGGTGAGGTGAAGCCAGAGTGAAGGTAGTCCAGGAACCAGATCCATGAAGTCTTGATGGAGGCTGGCCATGCCACACTCACTGGGGTGGTGGACTGCAAGTGATTTCCAGCCGCCGAACTGGAGAAGCCTGATGAGTTATGTGGCTTATAGGGTCTCCTTGATGAAACATACCATAACTCAGCAGAAGCACATCTATTTCTAATGTGGACACTAACAGCATTTTCTGCAGGTTTCTGTCTCCCTGAGAATGAAGCTCCTGAATGGCGGGAATTTTTGTCTATTTTCTCCCCTTCTGTGCCCAGAGGAATACCTCTTCCTAAAAATTTTAATAAATATCTCTTCCTGAGAAACCAAGATGGCGGCATCGGTAAACACCTAAACTGCTGCCTCGCACAACAATTTCAAAACTACAGCTAAAAGACAAAACGGACATCATCCAGAACCACAGGAAGGCTGGCTGAGTGGAAATTCTACAACTAGAAGGAAAGAGAAAAGCAGAGGAGCTATGGAAGGCAGAGGTATGGAGGCATGCACATGGAGAGGGCTGACAACTGAGTACACTGCTGGCTTTCTCAATTGGGAGGGAGACAAAAGCTCCCGACTGCACTGAACTCCAGTTCCATGCAAGACTTTGGGGACCCAGACTCATATGGGGTGAAACTGGACTATCAGGAAAGAGAAAAGCACACTGAGACTCAGAGGAACTGTGGAAGGCAGAGGTACCAAGGCACGTGCGTGGAGAGGGCAGGCAACTGAGTACATGGCTGGTTTTCTGAAGCAGGAGGGAGACAAAAGCTCCCAACTGCACTGAACTCCAGTTCCACGCAAGACTCTGGGGACCCAGACTTATTCAGGGAGAAACTGGATTGTCTGGCAGCGGTTGGAACTTGAGGGCGGCTTTCTCTCAGAGGTGCTTGCAGCGATTACCATGGTACACTGAGACACAGGGGCCCATTAGGCCAGGGCTGACGGGAAACCAATGCTGTCTGCTCCGCCCTGAGACTCTGCCCCATTCAAGCTCAGTACAGAGGCTTTTGCAAGTCTTCTCCCATAAGGGTGTCTCCAGCACAGAAGTTCTCCAAGCATAGACACAGCTGATCCTCACAGCCAATTGGCCTGGAGGTCAATTCCTCCCAGTGATACCAACAACAATCAAGGCTTGACTACAACAAT
The DNA here is from genome assembly GCA_026230045.1 of Corynorhinus townsendii. NCBI lineage: Eukaryota > Metazoa > Chordata > Mammalia > Chiroptera > Vespertilionidae > Corynorhinus > Corynorhinus townsendii. The sequence goes on from JAPDVU010000012.1 coordinate 8,701,935, forward strand.
ACTGTGCACACAGCCCACAAAGGGGTGCACCAAGAGTGTCCACCTCAAGTAACTGGGGAGGCTGAGCCACTGGGCCCTATAGGACACCTAGCACACAAAGCCACTCTATCAACTCAGGAAGCAGCCAAAATGCGGAGACAAAGAAACAGGTCACAAATGAAAGAAATGGAGGAAAGCAAATGACTGGATATAGAGTTCAAAACCACGGTTATAAGGTTTTTCAAGAATTTTCTAGAAAAGGCTGATAAATTTAGCAAGACCCTCGAGGATATGAAAAAGGACCAACTAGATATTAAGCATACACTGACTGAAATAAAAAATATTATACAGAGATTTAACAGCAGACTAGAGGATTGCAAGAATCAAGTCAAAGATTTGAAATACAAAGAAGCAAAAAACACTCAACCGGAAAAGCAAAAAGAAAAAAGAATCCAAAAATATGAAGATAATGTAAGGAGCCTCTGGGATAACGTCAAGCATACCAACATCCGAATCATGGGGGTGCCAGAAGAAGAGAGAGAGCAAGATACTATAAACCTATTTAAAGAAATAATGACCGAAAACTTCCCCACCTTGTGAAAGGAATAGACTTACAAGTCCAGGAAGCGCACAGAACCCCAAACAAAAGGAATCCAAAGAGGACGACACCAAGACACATCATAATTAAAATGCCAAGAGAAAAAGACAAAGAGAGAATATTAAAAGCAGCAACAGAAAACCAGTTAGTTACCTACAAGGGAGCACCCATAGGACTGTCAGCGGATTTCTCAACAGAAACTATGCCGGCCATATGGGAGTGGCTAGAGATATTCAAAGTGATGAACAGCAAGAACCTACAACCAAGATTACTCTGCCCAGCAAAACTATCATTCAGAATTGAAGGGCAGATAAAGAGCTTCACAGATAAGAAAAAGCTAAAGGAGTTCATCACCACCAAACCAGAATTATACGAAATGCTGAAAGGTATTCTTTAAGAAGAGGAAGAAGAAGAAAAAGGTAAAGATAAAAAATATGAACAACAAATACATATCTATCAACAAGTGAATCTAAAAATCAAGTGAATAAAAAATCTGATGAACAGAATAAACTGGTGAATATAATAGAATCAGGGGCATAGAAAGGGAGTGGACTGACAATTCTCGGGGGGAAAGGGGTGTGGGAGGTGTGGGAAGAGACTGGACAGAAATCGTACACGTATGGATGGGGACAGTGGGGGAGGGGAGGTAAGGGCAGAGGGTGGGGTGGGAACCCGGTGGAGAGGAGCTATGGGGGGAAAAAGGAACAATTGTAATAATCTGAACAATAAAGATTTATTAAATTAAAAAAAAAATCTCTTCCTAAAAATATTAATAAATATTTTTAGGAAGAGATAAATCTTGACAAGGAAGATACTGTTTAATGAAGGCCCTTCCTTACATGTTTATAGAACAGAGTGGCAAGACTTACAGGGTTAAATATTACAGTATCATTTAATGGAAGCATGCTTTCTGGGTGGTGTGGTCTAAAGTGAATGTTGGCAAAATCAATGAAATGGGATCCAGCACATGTGGTCCAGAATTGTTGTAGCTCTCTCAGTGTCTGACTCAATCCATAGTTAGGTTCTAGGATCCTGTGGGCTGGGAGGTTGCATATTCTTCAGGTAGTAGAGAGACTTAAATGTGAGTTAAGGCTAAGGGAGGGGAGATTTGAGGTGAGCTATGGTGACAGTTATCACCAACATCATTAGTTATTGAGTGCTTATATGTGCTGAACATTGTGTCAGGCCCCTTTTGTCCATCATCCCTCTGCATCCTCACCGCCTCTGCGGTCTGTACTCCAGAGAGGCCTGACGTGGCTTGTCCAAGGCATGGCCCTGCGATTCTGTCCTTGACAATTCAAATTTGGACTGGATTCCTCACCTCTCTACCTCTCTGTCTCAGGCCTACTGTAAACCTCCTAGCACTGGGTGATCAAGCCCCAGGCGTTCATGCTCCTGAACATGGTGTGAGAGTTACAGACAGAAATAATTCTAAAGCAGTTCAAACCATGTTCTCATTTGAGCCATAAAGGGAAAAAGGAAAACTCAGTAAAATTGTAATCAGTTTAATTTTCTTGCAAACTATTTTTGATGAAATACACCTGCGATGTTTGTGGATGGGGGACTTCCTCTATAGGAATGTTATAACCAGCACAGCTAACATCCATTGTGTGCTTACTGTACTTCACACACTGTTTTAAGTGCTTTCCACATATGAATTTCTTTCATCTTTAAAACAATCTCAAGAGATATGTAGCATTATTACTAACATTTTGTGGATGAGAAAATAGGCATGGAAATAGTTATATGTCTTAATTAGGATAGTTAAGTGTTGGCATTCCTAACAACTGCGGAGTTAGTATGAAGCCAGTAACGACTGTCTTAACTATGTAGCCTTGTTGTATCAAGTTTTAAATGTTGTTTATAGGGTTTGGTTAAAAGTAAATTTAATCCACATATAAGTGAAATCATATGGTATTTGTCTTTCTCTGACTGGCTTAGTTGATTTAGCATAATACTCTCCAGGTCTAGCCATGGTGTCGCAAAAGATAAGAAACAAAAATTTTTTAAAAAGTAAATATAATCCAATTTTGAAATAGTCATTTCAGATTGCCAGTTGGACTCCATTTTGGATGGTGGTGATGGAGCAGTTTATTAAAATTACAAACATTGTCTATGCAGTTTTATAATTATTCCTATATTTTCATATCTTTGGTTTCTTACAATATTTAGTATAAAAAATAGAATAACTGAACAATGTCTTCATAACCTTATGGTCAGGCTCTTTCTCTTTCTCATTTTTTAATCATAAAAAAAGACTTTACTGGTGAGCCCTCATTATGTATGCGGATGGCATTGTGATCCCTTTGAACTAACGAACTTTGGCCTTAGGGCACATGCATTCTGAATGGGTCTTTAAAATGCATGTGCCACACCATGAGAGTAAGTGAGGAATTACAGAAAGGACTGGGGGTAGGAAAAGGCTTGGATTGATAGACACAAGAGAATTTGCTAGTTAGGAGATAGTTAAAAGGTTGAATAATTAATTATTTAGGAATCACCTTCAAAGGTAGCAGTGTTAAAAAATTAGCCTATTAGTTTGTATATGAAAAAGATTCTTTGAAAAGTTGTCATTTGCTATAACCTAAGGGTCTTTTTTTTATACATGACGTGTTCGATTTTGTCAGAATACTATAGATTTCACTTTAGCCTTTTCACCTTGAGTAACATTTAATACAATTTTATTCTGATTTTTCCAACAATGAAAACCCATGTGTTCCTTATTTATCTGTTATATTTTTTACTAAATACCAGAGACTTGCAATTCATTTTTTTCCTTAAAACATTTTTTAAAAATTCTTTATTGTTTAACGTATTACATAAGTCTCCTTTTTCCCCCATTGACCTCTCCCTGGCCGCCCCCAGCCCCCAGCCCCCAGCAGATGCTCTCACCCTCCTATTGCCTGTGTCCATTGGTGATGCTCAATATGCATGCACACAACTCCTTTGGTTGATCTCTCATCCCCTCACCCTCCGCCTTCCCTCATAGGTTGGACAGTCTGTTCAATGCTTCTATGACTCTGGCTCTATTTTTGTTCATCAGTTTATGTTGTTCATTATATTTCACAAATGAGTGAGATCATGTGATATTTATCTTTCTCTGACTGGCTTATTTCACTTAGCATAATGCTCTCCAGTTCCATCCATGCTGTTGCAAATGGTAAGAATTCCTTCTTTTGTATAGCAGCGTAGTATTCCATTGTGTAGATGTACCACAGTTTTCTAATCCATTCATCTGCTGATGGGCACTTAGGCTGTTTCCAAATCTTAGCTATGGTGAATTGTGCTGCTATGAACATCGTGATGCATATATCCTTTCTGATTGGTGTTTCTGTTTTCTTGGGACATATTCCTAGAAGTTAGCATTTTTTTTCAACTAATATTTTTACAGGGTGCCTTTTATGAAGAGCAGTGGACCAAATAGAGCTGTGGACAAAACAGACTAGTGCAGCAGTCACTAACCTGGTGGTCTGCAGACCACTGGTGGTCGTGAGGTTCGAAAGGTTGGCGACCACTGGACTATTGTATCATTTAATGTTACCTGCATGCTAGCGGGAGAAGGAGGATAATGAACAAATAGAAAAGATCTAGCATATCATGTGGTGATAGATGCTCTGAAGAAAAATAGGCAAGGGAATAAAGTTGTAGGTGTGCTGTTTCATGTGGGGTGGTTAGGGGAGATCCCCCTGAAAGTGTCACAATGGAATAGAGACCTGGAGGCTGCAGGGAGCACTGTAGCTAGTATCTGGAGTGTGCACCAGGCCATGATCAGTGGTAAGAAAAGATGGGTCCTGGGTGGGAAGATGCCTGGACCACCTGAGGTGTGGCAACAGACCGAGGTGGTTTGAGTGGAGCAATAGGGGTGGGGGATCAGAGAGAGGTAGTGGTAGAGGAGGTAGGACTTTCAGGGCATCATCAAGACTTTGGAGCCCAACCAGTGTGGCTCAGTTGGTTGAGTGTCGTCCCATGCGCCAAGAGGTCACTGGGTCAATTCTTGGTCAGGGCACATGCCAGGGGTCCCAGCTTAATTCCCAGGAGGGAGCAGGTGGGAGGTAGCCAATTGATGTGTAAAACTTTGCCTTTTGTTCTGGGTTAAAGGGAAGCCATGGAGGACTCCTGCAGAGGTTTTGGAACCCCTGCCTGGTGCTCTACAAGGGCCTTGACTGCTGTGCTGAGACTAGGGTGGGAGGCTATTGCAAGAGAGATATCCTGATGGCAAGGACAGAGTGGTAGCAATGGAGATTGCGAAGTGATTGTATTCTGGATATATTTTGGAAGTTGAGTTAGAGGATTTGCTGATTGGATATGGAGTAAGAAGAGAAGTTCACAAGAACTGTAAAGTTTGTGATGGGTGTAGCTAGAAAAAAGGAGCTCCCATTTTTTTGAAATTGGAAAAGCTTGCCAGAGGGGAAGAAAGGAAGGGGGGGTTGGGGGACTGAGTGAAAAAGGTGAAAGGATTAAGTACAAATTGGTAGTTACAGAATAGTCACAGGGATGTAAAGTACAGCATAGGGAATAGAGTCAATAATTTTGTAATAACTATGTATGGTCAGTTGGGTACTAGAAATATCAGGGGGATCCCTTTGTAAAGTATATGATTGTCTAACCACTATGCTGTACCCCTGAAACTAATTCAAAATAATACTGAATGCAAACTGAAATTTTGAAAAAAATTAAATAAATTAAAAAATATGTTTATGTTGATATCAACATTGTTAATATTTAGAAACTATAAATTAGAGAACTCATGTACTTGGGCATGAACGTGTCTGGAGATGAGGTTGGAGAAGTTGTCAGTTAAGAAGGCTGCAGGGTCAATAATCACTGAAAATTAGTACATGCCTTTTAAAAAGAAAATTACTATATGCCTTTTACGAGGGAATAGCCATGGAATAAGAAACCCCTGGTCCGTGTTTGGAAATGGTGGTGGTGGTGATGGCAGAGACACTCAACAAAAATAAGGTCCAGTCTCATGAACCATGTACCTTTGCTTTTCATTTATCTTCACGATGAATTCTTTTTTTTTTTCTTTCCTGCCTGATACTTTGTAAAACAGAAGACAGGGTGGAGATGATAAATGTAGAAAGCTGTAGACATTGAATTTTGGTGATTATTGTTTCTATAGGACTGATAATTTTAGAAACCTTCCCCCAAACCTGCATTAGACTTAGAGTAGCTGAGCACCTTTTGTTCTCTAAGATGCTTATATGTTTCCTGCGATAAATGGCTAGCAAGAGCAGTTGTGTAACACTCACATGTAAGTGATATGTTAGGCCCCTATCTGTCTGACTTCTAAATTTATTAATATGCCTCTTCCAGTGGTTTTGTGCTCTTGGAACTACAGGAAACTGACATAGGAAATTATGAGCAAATCTAGCACACCACAAAGCAGTATTTGCGATTGGTGAGTGAGGTAAGGACCCATTTCTGGAGAATGCATGTCAATCCAGGATACTTTGTGGCTCTCGAAGCCTGCTAGGGAAGCACACGACCCAGGAGTCCGTCTGGCTCCTTGCAGTCCACTGTCTGCTTAGTGCGGGAAATTAGAAGTGCTTGAAGCAAGAATGACCATCTCAGGCTTGGATGTCCTTGAACATCAGTGAAAGTTCAAAGACAACCTCTGTCTTTAGTTGAGCTCCTTGTAGTATGAAGACTTTGGAAAACTTGAAAAAGATTAAACTGAAATCACTTAAAGGGCAGTGTGTAAAGTGATAGGTTTGATGTCTACTAAAAGCTCTAGGGTGTGATAAGACTGTTTTTAAAGGGATCCTGAGTGTTTGAATCAGGACAAAAAATGAAAAATAAATTGCAGGGCTGAGGTACACCATTTTGAGAAGCTTTGACTAATTGTAGAAAGAAAAGCAGAGCTGGTGACAACACGGCAAATTTGGAAAAATGATCTATTTAGAGAGAGCCCTGTTGGGAGAGGGATTGAATGTGAAGAAGGAAGTGGATCCTGGAACATTGCACTATATTTATAGCTTTTTCTACTTGTATTGTGTTTGGAACATTGGCAGCCCGCACAGGTCACTGCCTCAGTTTTTCCAGATTTAAAATTCTACTCCATGCTTGGGGTTGTGATTCTGGTGAAAAACGCTGTCCTATTAATAGTTTGTGGCAACATATATGTGAACAAAACACTTTCTTTTTTATTTTTCTACATTTTCTCCTTGATATCTTTCTCTTCTTTCTGTATGTGTTTCATATTTTTATGGCTTTTTTGGAAATATGTAAGGAAGGCTCATAATTCCTATTTAGGAATTATCTTTTTTTCCATCTGCTGGTTTTTCCACCTCTGTTAATTTGTGATATAACAATCTTCCCTAGAGTCATTCATTGTAATTCTGCAAGCTGAAAATTTTAACGTCAGGTGAAAAATAAGTGACAGAAGTTGATGAACCTTAAACAATAAATACTTGTATTTTATGCCGCTGCTACTAGTAATTAAGAGAAAATAACTAAGTAGAATGGACCTTAACGTGCTTGATGGCTCTGAGGGGTTCTTGATGCATTTACAGGGCGAGTAGCTATTATGGAACATTTTGCTGAATGTCTATAGCACATTGCCACCTTGTGGCTGCAAGTTTTCTTTCTAAATGTAAGAATGCATTTTTAATATTAAGTGTATCTGATATAATCTTATATTTTTTCTAGTATTTATCCTTTACCTCGATAAAAGATTTGAGGCACCTTTTAAGAATACATAAAATATAGGGAGGGACCATTTTAAAAGCACATCCTTCTTCTTAGAAGAGGCATGATTAAGTATCTAGGGGTGAAGATCTACAATGTCTGCATCTAACTGTGTGCTTGGGGCAGGGACAGAAAAAGAGAATGAGAGAGCTAAATCAATATGGGAAAAACCTAACAATTCACCTTTGATAAAGGGAATATGGGTGTTCATTGTATTAGTCTTACGACTTTTCTATTGTTGCAAAATTTCTTCTGAAGTTAAAAAAAATTGATAGTTACATAAAAGGGGGTAAGGATATAAATGGAGCCAGGAAGGAGGCAAAAAGAACCTCTGCATTGTGTAATGACCTGCTATGTCTGGACTGGGCTCTACTTTTTCTAGTAGCTGATACACTGTCTAGGGTTCCCTTGTTACAATTCATTGTCCAGGGGGCTTAGGGGCAAAAATGTGTAAGACTAGATAGAAATTCCTCCTTGTTAGGACACTTCATGCAGTCAACAGCACCTCAACCAGTACCTTCCAAAAGTGCAATCTGGAATCCCTTTGCGCTGATATGGCTTGATCCTGAAGTGGCTACACTGCTAGCTTTCTGGATACCTCTCAATAAAACGCGAAGTGGCAATGAAATACAGTAAAATACTGACTTGCAATGCATTTGAGATTGTACTTACTGACAAGTGCTTGAAATCCATCGGTTCCAGTGGAGCTTGAGGGAGAGTTGACATCTGGTAATAGCTGATCCGATACGGCCTCTTCCATCTCAGCTAGCTTGGGAGGAGTCACTCATAGGCAGGGTCAAATTTCTTTGTGAGCCATAGATTTGAATGTGCTGGGGCACATAGACAGGCAAATGATGATTTTATTCCTGAATTTATTCCTCCAATAAATATATCCATGATAATATCATTCAAAAACAATGCAGACAGTTATAACCAGATGACCATCTCTATCACGAAAACAAAACATATCACAATCAAACATCCCTAAAAATGCCTGGCCTTGAGTGGTGTTACCCAGTTCTTTTCTATTTTTAAATTTCTACAAAGTTGGCCCTTTTATATTGCCATTTAAATTTCCATGAATATCTTATGCACTTCCTTTAAGTTTCTTAATACCTATCTGGATATAGTATATGCACATGAGTATTTCTGTCCTTAGTAACTACCTTGACACATATATATGCATATATGCTTACTTGAAGGTGATTCTTTAAGAAGATATGGCCCTTTTCAGCTATGAAAGGTTTTCTTATAAAAGTAGGACAGATCTTGAAATAAGTGTTGTGACACAGGGGACTCTTTTGTAGAAAGCTGTCTCTTGAAGGGACTTTGGTTTCTCTGATTCTTGTGACAGGTTTTCTTTTAAAAGCAATAAAGTGATATAGGGATGTATTGATTTCCATTATGGGCTGTGGTGCTAGAAATTTCCCTCTCCTATGTCTATGAGCATCAAAAGCTTGTGAATTTTTTTGTGAACAACTAAATAAGTAATCTATTGATTCTCTGTCGAGCAATATTCTTTATTTTGGTGGGGGGGATTAAGGCCCATAGAAAGATATGTATTTTACAAAGTGACTCAGGATACACACATATACATGTGTAACTTAAGAAAAAATGTCATAAAACAAAACTTCCCCTTCCTTCATTGGATTTTAAGAATTTCTGTCCTATTGTGTTAAAAAATACTGATCGCAATCTACTAAACTTGCTTTCATGACCCACTAACACAGAGATTTTCAACCAGTGTGCTATGGCACACTGGTGTATTGAAAGAATTTTTAAAACATGCAATACCTTACTATTTAGTCAGGGGCACTGGCCTCTTTTCCCTTAGATTGTCAAATAAAAAGAAATCACAGCAGCCAACACAACAATAGCCATCTGGTTTGAATGAATCAAAATTATACCTTTTTTTTTTTTTATCAGGTCGGCAAAAAATAAAATATATTTTTGGTGTGCCACAGAAATTTAGTAATTAGTGTATGTATCATGAGTTGAAGAAGGTTGAGAGTCGCTGCACTAATGCTTTGTGACCCACCGCTTGAAAAGCCCTGCTATGAAGGTTTTGAGCCAGCCACACTCTGTCAGATGGAAGACACACAGTGAAATCCTGAATGCTCTCAACTGGCTAAATTAAAAACAGGGCCAGGAAAGAGGGATTTAGAGAAGGAAAAGGGAGGAGGAAGGTGTGCGTGGCTGGCCTCTCATTCTGGTTGTGTTGGGAGCCTCCCCAGCGAGTGATGCCCTGTCTTTCTCTCTGCAGCTTGACCACATTTTGTCCCCACCACCCATGCCATGTCGGAAGTGCAGCAACCCGGACCTGGCTTTGGGCCCTGGAAAGTCCCTGAAGTTTAAAAGCCAGCTGAGCGAGGATGGGCGACAGCTACGGCGGGGGAGCCTGGGAGGTGCGCTGACAGGTGAGTCAGCAGTGATAATGTGTAGGAGGGATTTTGTGTATACCCTGGAAGGTCCTGAACGGTGCCCATGGAGTTCCAGGTGCAAACATCAGCCTGCTTAAGAATGGGCCTGCCTCCCTGCAGACCGTTTGGTAAAATCTAGTCCACACCAGAGAGCAGTTAAGTTGAGGATCATATTAATAAGTTTCACTGAAATATAATTTACATACAATAATATATACTCATTTTCACTGTACGTGTGGGTGGGTTCTGGTGAATTTATATGCCAGGCTACCACCAAAATCCAGACAAGAAATATTCTCTGTGCCCCTTCCTAGTCATTCCCTCTCCCCACCCTCCAATCCTTGACCCCAGGCAACCACAGCTTTGCGTTTTGTCACTATAAATTAGATTTGCAATATCTTAAGAATTTCATATTGATGGAATCACACAGTCCATGCTCTTTTATCCCTGGCTTCGAGGGCTCAGTATAATGTTTTTAAGATTCATCCATGTTGTAAATGTCAGTGGTGTATGTTGAACTGTATAAGGAACTGCCAAACTGCTTCCAAAACTGTGACATTTTACATCCCCACCAACAACAGGCAAGTGACCTAATTGCTCGGCATCCTTGCCAACCTGTGGTGTGGCCAGTCTTTTTGAATGTTAGCCAATTTAATGGGTAGATAGTCATATCATATTGTGGTCTTAATTTATATTTTCTTGACAACATTCAGTTGTCAAGAAAATATAAACTCCATATGCTTATTGGACCTTCATATATCTTTTGTGAAGTGACTTTTCAAATCTTTCACCCGTTTTTCAATCATGTTGTTAAAATTAAATTAATTAAAATTTTCAAATCCAGAAAACCCACAAGACACTTTTATTGACTTGAAAGGTAGCCAAATTAATATAACTTGGGTTTGTAATAACTAACTCATCATGTAAATTTCATGTTACTAAACTTAACTTTATATCACTAAAGGTTAGATACTAAAGATTATTTGGTCTAACCCTTATTTTATGGGTGGGAAATTAAATTTTAAAAGTTAAAAGGCTCATTCATCCCCATGCTTATTAATTTCACTTAAGAAATTTACTTACTTTGCTTACACTTCTTTTGTTATCAATAAGGAGGGGCAGGAATGGTTCTTGCCAATTTTTGCTAAAGCACTTTATTTAAAGCTTTAAGATAATGTGAGGGTATAGCTCTTGATGCAGTTATATGGCCTAAAACATGAAATTGTCTTTAGCTTTAAGGGGGAAAAACGCTGGACTTGATTCTCATTTCATAATCTCAGCAGCTCTAGCAATTCCATACTTATGTAATTTAGCCTGCTATATAATTATTTTAGGTAATTAAGTCTTTGGTCAGACAATTTTAAAAAATATTCAGTAGTATTTGGAAGAACTTAAATATCTTGGACATCAGCCTGTTTTTCAAAAACAGTTGTTTGGAAGTTTTATTGGAATATAAAAAAACAATCTTAATTGGTCATCAATACACTAATGAAATAACGTATGCAAAGCATTTAGCCCAGGGATGGGTGGATACTAGCATTCTGGGTATAACTAATTGAATTTGGGGTATTTGCAGTTGCTAGAGAACTTGGGCTTGTGAACAGCAGTGTGGAATCCTTATCCACTGAGTTTCTCCTTGGAGTCAGGCATGGTGCTAGTGTCAGGAGAGGGACCAGGGGAAAGGAAGTGTCATCTCTGATCTTTAAGAAACATAGTTTCCACTTGTTTTAGGCAACTATTAATAATCACATAAGAACTTACCGAAGGACATACCCTATTGCTCACTTAAATCAAGTCAAACTGATTTTGCCATAAAAAATGTGTCCCTGATACATCTGTTACTTAAAGACCAACCACCTTCCTATTGTGTGACTTTGTTTTAATCGAAGGAGCTTCTCTTTGGCAGTTTTCTACTGGTTCCTTAGAACAAAGACTTTGTGAAGGACTAGTTTACAGATTGAAAATGTTGCCACCTAGTTATCCTAAGTTATAAGTTTCCTTAAATGCTTAACTCTCTGAGAGGAAGATCTGTGATCTTTTCATCTACTATCCCTAATAACATTACAGCTAACATGAAGAATTTACTATGTAGAAGGCACTGTTTTTAGGAGGTTACATTTATTGATTTACTTAAACCTCACTCCACCTCTATGCATTTATGAGGGAGGCACTCCTATCCCCCTTTTAGAGATGAGAACTCTGAGGCCCAAACCAGTTGAGTAAATTGCACAAGATCAAGATTTGAAGCCAGGCATTGTGGCTCTGGTGTCTGTGCTTGTAACCATCACTCTGTTCCTACACAGTAAACACTCAATGAGGTTTTCAGTAAATTCCAGCAGGATTCATTGGAGTGAATCCTAGGTGGGAAAATATTTGCTCAGTTGGAATCTGGGGCTGACTCAATCTGTAGGTCTCCTAGTCCCTTATTTGCAAAATTAAATTAAAACTAGGCAATTAATACATATTAAAAACTTTAAAATTTATACATTTGTTAACCCAGCAAATCTAATTCTCAGATTTCATTTCCGGGAAAATAGTCATGAATATGTGCAAAAAAATGAACTCTAGTTATATTTTGAGCAGCACCATTTATAATAATAAAAAATACATATCATCTAAATAACTAGCAAAAGAATATTGGTTAGCCATAATATGGTATACACATAAAATGGAAAATAATTGTAAACATTTAAAACCATGTTGTAAAATAATATGTTTTAACATTGAAAGAGCCTCACTTTTTTTATGTGAAATCCCATTATTGAATGGTCACGTAGTAGCTCTTGCTTCATAGGGCTGATTGTAATTGTAGTGAAATAATTTTATATTTCATAAGAGAAGGGGAAACAACCTCTGCCTGCTAAAGAGTTTTCTCAAACTGAGATGATGGTTGACGGGGTTCCCATTATAAACGGGCATGTGGAGAATGCTATGGCCTTTTTCCAGCCCTCAATTCAGTCCATGACACACTTTTTCTCCCTGATTTTTTTTTTTTGTGTGGCACTTGGTAGTGCATCAGTTGGTGACATTAATGCTGTATAACTACAGAATTTCAGTGGTAGACATCAATAAGTATTTTTTTGCTCAGGTGGCTGCAGGTCAGCTGGGTTTGGGGTGATTTAGCCTAGGGTCTACTGGGATTGGTTCTAGATTGCAGTTTGGGTTCAGCTCTGCTCATGTCTGATTTCCTTGGACATCATGTTCTCCTGCTGAAAGACAGGAGCATGAGAGTGTTCATCCCCCTGCACAGGCATATTTCACGTTGGCATCATAGCTGCTAATTTTCTATTGGCCAAAGCAAGCCATATGGTCAAGCCCAGAGTCAAGGGGTAGAAGCATGCTCCACCCACCTTGACACCTTGGCAAGGATGCAGATGTAGAATGCAACTCACTAGAAGGGAGGGAAAAATTGGCACTAATAAGTCCATCTGTCATAGTTAGCGTTTCACTCTCTTATTTAAAGTCTATTACAGTATAAATATTTACATTTTCCTATTTTTAATGATAAATGTGTTCAATGTGGAAAATTTCTAAAAAGACAGAGCACTATAAAGAAAAAAGCCCATAATCCCACCATGCCTACAAACCAGTTGAACTTTGGCATTTTCTTACTTAACTAAAGTTTTGAATCAGTCTCTTAAGGGTATTAGATTAAAAGAAAGAGCAATCAGTACCTCTTTTGCAGGACTGGCATTTAAACAACAGACCCAGACTTTACTGTGCCCATCACTGCTTACATATATTTTTTGTTGTTGTCAGCTGATGGTGCTTTCTGCCTTCCTGGCCTGCAGCATACTAAATAGGCACCAGGAAGCATCCTGTAAACATTGACTGAGCTTTGGAGCCCCCTGATGAGGAAGGCAGCATTATTCTAGTCATTATTCAGACCCTTACAGTCTGGGCATGTGGTAATGCACCTGACAGTTCACAGCGAGGGAGCTGCAGAATGAAGGGCAGAACCTCAGGATCCAGAGTCCTGGCTTGTTGATATGCAAATATGCCCTGAATCCTCCTCTTGCTTTCCATGCTGTGGTATATGGATGTGGCAGCCCTAACAGTCGGAAAAGGAAGGCTTCTCTTCCTTAGGAAGAGTTGTATTTTTCAAAACACGTTTGGGCTGTTTGGAATGTAAAACAAAGAGGGATTTATGTATGTGTGTGTAACTTGCATATAATAAGAAATCAACTTTGCTGACAGTATAAAGTAGAATTATGCTGCTCTGTCTTGGGGGGAAAATTGAGAAATTTTTCTCTTTTGGACTATGGAAATCAGTTTGGAATAAGATTTGAAAATACAAAAAAAAGGCATTTCAGAGTGAATTTTGTTTCAAGAGGGAAAGGAAAAACAACACAACCTCAGAAAACATCCTTTTCTTTAAAATTAACCTGGAGGACATAGGGTTTGCATGCTGTGTAGAGCTGAACAGGTTTCTCATGCTAAAAGTCTCCCTAGCTTAGTGGGCAAGTCTGGAATAATTCAGATTAAAGCAAATTTACATAAAATGTGACTGCTTTATGGGTGGCCTTGGTATTTAGTAAATGTTGCAGGTAAATACCTCCCATGCTGTGTAGGTTTCTTTACTTTTGTAATAATACTGATGGAAAAATGGCATAACAAGCCATAACAAGTAAAGCCCCCAGAATCAATGTCTTAACACAATAGTCATTTATTTCTTATGTAAATGTTTTGGATTGCTGGCAGCTCTCTTTCTCCTGGTGAGTGAGGGACCCAAACTCCTTCCATTTTCTGATTTTGCTCTTTATGGCCTTAAGATACTCTACTTCCAGCTGGTGGAAGTGGAAAGAGAGAGGAGAAACCTTTTTAACTTCTTAAAAGCCCCAGCCTGGAAGACTCATACTTTATATCCACTTACATTCTTCTGGCAAGATCCCATCACATGGTCACAGCGGAATGCAAGGCTGGTGCAGGGCCACTAGGATGGTATCTGTTCGGCCGTTGCCACTGAGTTCACTTACATAAGAGGCAGAGGCAACATAGCACTTACTAAATTGGGAAAACTAGGAGAAATAGGTTTTAATAAAGAAATAGGAGGTGATGAACTTCATCTTCAGTGCATTAAGTTTGAAATGCTTACGAGATATAGTAAATAGATACATCAAGTAGGACTGTGGAATCACAGAGATAGAGAGGATCATATTTGGAGGAGAAAAGGATTGGCGTCATCTGAGAGTGGTATGAGAACAAGAACTCACCATGGTCTTCAGCAGGGTAGTCACTGGTAACTTAGGAGAGTAGTGAAGTGTGGGTGGGTTAAGAGCAATGGTAATTAAAGAATTAGAGGTAGCTGATGTGCTGATGGTGAAGCCTGTAGATAGCTCTTTTGAGAAGTTATGCTGTGAAGGGGACAAGAGAAATAGAGAATGAACTGAAAGGGCGTGAGGGGTCAGAGGGAGGCATCATAGTGTCGGGGTCATGCAGGCATGTGTGTAAGTTCAGAAGACAGAGATGGTAGCCAAAAAGTGAAGTGCTTTGGAGGAAGCGGGCAGAGTATCCAGAGCACATGTGAAGGGTTGGCCTTTTATAGGAAGAGAGCTACTTTCTCCACTGTGACAGGGGGAAGGAGGAGAAAAAGATGCAAAAGCAGGTAGTTTAGGAACCTCCACACCATGGAATGCTACTCAACAATAAAAAGGAACAAACTATTGATGCCTCTGACAATCCGGGTGAATCTCCAGAGAACTATGCTGATTGAAGAAAAAAGCCTATCCCAGGAGGTTCCGCACTCTATAATTCCATCTACATATATAAAAAATCAGTGACTGGAATGCTGTAACAACCAGAATGACTGGTCACTATGATGCCCACTGTGACCAGCTAACCAGCCCGATTGGGGGGTGGGGCCAGCCGGCCAACCTCCCATGGACCCTCCCCCCAGCCAGGCTGATTGGCCTCCTCTATCCCGATCGAGGGCGGGGCAGCTGGCTAACCCTGCCTCGGCCCTTCCCCTGTGACAGCCCTGCCCCTCCCCAGGCCAGCCCCACCCCTGATTGCCCCCCTACCCCAATAGGGGCAGGGCTGGCTGGCCAACCTCCTGCAGCCCCTCCTCTTGGCCAGCTCCACCCCTAATGGGCCCCCACCATCCTGACTGGCTCACAGGGTGCCCCTCTCCTCATTGCCCTCCCCCCAATAGGGGGCGGGGCCAGCTGGCCAACTGCCTGCAGCTCCTTCCCCTAGCCAGCCCCCACCACCCCAGTCGACCTACAGCTCCTCCCCCCAGTGATCTCTGCCCCTGATTGGCCCCCCCACTCTGATCAGGGGCAAGACCAGCCCACCAACTACCCATGGCCTCTCTCCCAGGCCGCTGGCCTCTGATCTGCCCTCCCGCCCCAGCCAGCTCCACCTCTGATTGGCCCACACACACCAATCAGGGGTGGGGCTGGCTGGCCAATCTCCCATGGCCCCTCCTCTGGCCCCATTCGGGGGCGGGGCCCGCTGCCCAATCACCCATGGCCCCTCCCCCCAGCCAACCTGGCTCTGATTGGGCCCCAATCAGAGCGGGCCCACCGGCCAACTTCCTGCCATCTTGTCCTCCACTTGGGAGGAGGCTGGCCGGACCCCACCCGTGCATGAATCCGTGCACTGGGCCTCTAGTTTGTATATAACACTCTTGGAATGACAAAATTATAGAAGTGGGGAACTCACTAGTGGTTGCCAGGATTTAAGGAGGGTGGTGGGAGGGAAGTAGGTGTGACTGTAAGTAAGCAGCAGGAGTGGTTCTGTGGTTTTGGAAATATTCTGTAACTTGACTGTATCAATGTCATTGTTCTGGTCGTGATAGTGAACTACAGTTTTGCAAGATGTTACCATCAAGGGAAACTGGTAAAGGGTACATGAGCCTCTCTGCATTATGTCTTACAACTGCAAGTGAATCTACACTCCTCTCAAAATAAATCCTATTTTTAATAGGGAATATAGTCAGTAATATTGTAATAGTTATGTATGCTGTCAGGTGGGTACTATACTTAATCTAGGTGATCACTTTGTATGTTATATAAATGTCTAATCACTATGTTGTACACCTGAAACTAATATAGTATTGAATATCAACTGTAATTGAAAAATATTAAAAATATCCTATTTTTAAAATGTCCCCTTTCTAGATCACCGATTTTAATAAAATTTCCTTTAATAAAAAAGTAGGTATTTTAATAGATTGCCAGTATTACCCCAATACATTTAATTTTAAAAATATGTGTGGTGGCTTCACTTTTCTCAATGCATGATGAGACCCCTGGGTGAGGTGGGGAGGGTTAGGTAGGAGTTGAGTAGAGAAGGAAGTTGAATAATCTTGGAGGACAAGGGTGGATTTCTTGGAAGCATTGACAGCCATTAAAGGTCTGAGACTATGAAAGTGAACAGTCTGGCCCTGACTGGTTTGGCTCAGTGGATAGAGCGTCGGCCTGCGGACTGAAAGGTCCCAGGTTCGATTCCAGTCAAGGGCATGTACCGTGGTTGCAGGCACATCCCCAGTAGGAGGTGTGCAGGAGGCAGCTGATCGATGTTTCGCTCTCATCGATGTTTCTAACTGTCTATCCCTCTCTCTCCCTCTCTGTAAAAAAGCAGTAAAATATATATTTAAAAAAATAAATAAAAGGGTGGTCACATGGTGGTTCCCAAGTTCTGGTTACCTGCTGCCTAAACTGCCCAGCTCACCTTGCTTAGAGCTAAGGTACAAAATCCTGACGGAAGTTCAAATCTCTCCTTCAGGCATTTTACACCAATGCAACCTACCCAAGAAGTGATGGTATCTAGCATGATGAGAGAATTAATTAAGGAAAGAATCTAAATGAGCACTTGAAAATCATCGAATGCATATCTCTTACACTGGGAATCAGATGAGAGACTGGGCTGTTTGCTTTGATGTGTGTGTGAGCTCCAGAGAGTGCTGGGAGCCAAGCTAGATCAGCAAATCTGGCTCTCCAGAAAACTGTTTTATAGTTCAGGACCAGATCAGGTTTGAAAGACTTAAAAATTAGTCCAGAGTGTTAAGATGATATTGATAGATGGCCCAGTTTCTCTTAAGAGTGTAGAAGTACCTTCTGTAGAACAAAAGGTAACTTGGGTCTTAAGTTGTAGTTGACAGAATTTCAGAATTGCTAGGACAGAAAAAGCAGTTGCATATTGAGACACAGCGAAACCTTTAACACCTGCAAAATAAGTTCGCCTTTTTGAACTTTGGCCCAGTATGTTGGATGTGGCAAATCAAATACAGTAATGGAAATTCTTCAAAATACACCAAAGATGAAAGTGTTTAGTGGTCATTAAAAGTTTTGCTGGCATTATTTTAAGTGGTTTATATCTAAACATATTTGTACTAGAGGCCCGGTGCATGAAATTCATGCACGGATAGGGTCCCTATTCCTGGCCAGCGATCAGGGCCTGCCGGGGCCTTCCTTCACTACACACTGCCCCCCGGTGGTCAGTGCACGTCATAGCAGTCAAACTCCCGAGGGGACAATTTGCATATTAGCATTTTATTATATAGGATAAGGAGGCTGTCTTTACCAATTAGGCTGGTGAAGAAGCTTTACAGAAACAAAACAAAGATGTATGAATATTATTAGGATCCACAAAGCACTAGACATTCATCTCTCTCTCCCAATTTCTCCCAATCTCTTCCAATATCCATTTCTTTCCCTCTTTTCCTCTCCCTTTGTATTTCTTGTGGTCTAGTGTGATTCTATAAATAATGGATTTCAGTTATTCCTGAGAGACAAATGAATTAATTTATTGAATCCATATATCAAAAATTTAAGTTGTTCTTAAAATTCCCTTTGTAATAGAAAATTGACTTCAGGTGCTTTAAAAAGAATTTTTTTTTAGCATTTTATCAAGGGGTTGAAATTTTTGAAGGGGTATAATCATGTTCCTTTTTGTTTTCTCTCCAATGGTGTTTTTTTTGGACTTCCCTGAAAATATGTTTTGTTCTGATAGGATGTACTGAGGCCTAGTCATGACTGGACATGGTTTCCCTATCTTTCATGCACTGTGTATTTTTAGGTTCTAAAAAGCATGCAGATTTTAAGCTTATCTTCTCAGTTCCTCATATATGTAGTCCTCAAGAAATGAAATGCTTTTCGCTTGCTGTGACTCTTTAGCATATGTGAGGAAGCCACAAAGATGGAAATGATTATATTACAGTTACCGTGAAATATAAATAATGAAAAATTAGTATTGACTATGAAATTGCACACACCACACTCCTTTAATTATGATTGGGAAGAGGGAGATAAGGCTGGGGCAGGCAAGGCAGATGGTGGGGGCTGTCATTTCACCTCACCCTGGACCCCACCTACACAGTTGGATATAGTAACTGGCTCTTCTGCTGACATTTTCTTAGGTACAAAAGGCAGTGCAGCTCAGCGTGCAGGGGAGGTGCTGAGGCGCTTGTGCTGGAGTTGGTAAATTAGACCTATGTCAGTCCTCTGGTCAACACCCGCACGGAGGTGAGGTGTGAAGTAGCAGCTGGGGCGGGGGTCGGGGGGAGAAGTAGATCAGAGAGAGAATGGGGTGTTCAGATAGGAAGCCAGTGACTTGGCTGAGTGGAAATAGCATCCTGACGTCTCCTACACCACGGCTTTACGATGTAATGCGAAGGACAGGAAATGGGAGCCGAGGCCCAGATTCGGGCCCCACGTCCACCGCTGAGTAGCCATCCCCTTGTTTCTGGGTTTTCTCATCTGTAAAATGATACTCTCAAGGGGCCAGATACTCTCCAGGCCCCTTGTAGTTGGAGTAGTAAATTTTTAGCTACCGCGAAGAGAGAGGAAAGTCTTTGTAGGCTGTTTTCCCTTCATTTCCTTCCATTTACATGCACATTCTTTTACCCTGGGTGGGTGAACACGCGCAGGGTCTCCTTTCCAGGAGGCTGGCTGTGATGTCCTGTGGCTGTCCTCTGAAGCTGAGCACACCAGCACACATCTCTGTTTGAGACTTATTTTTAGTGGCTGATCAAAGGTCAGGAATGGAAGCTTTTTTTTTAACTTCCTGGATGGAGACTGTTAATGAAGCTGAGTTTATGTCAACTCCCCAGAAAAAAAGAGGATGCAAAGAAATGCAAATGCCACCAACAGGGGATTTTAAAGATTTATAACAATTAGTGTTTCTGATACAGTAATGCCGCTGGTGGTGGTAGCGGCATTTGTCTTTGTCAAACTCCATTGTCATTCAAGCACTTAATCTCCGTGCACTGCCAGGACTAAATTCATTTCCTTGTGTCTGCCTAGTGGATAATTTTTCTGCCCTTTGACAGTCCTGTCTCAGGTGCTTGCCTCACACCAGGGCCTGAAGGGAGAGCTGAGGGTAAGTCCCCTCCTGGCCTTTAACTCATTGCTGATGTGCTCGCTGGGGGGTAAAACTTTTGAAAAGAGAGAACACTAGCATTTAAATGTCTCTTTCCATCTTTTTGAATAAGAACACAGGTGGAATCAGGACCACTATAAATGATGAACGTGGCACCAAATTAGACTTGAAGATGGGTTTTGCTTAAGGTAGCACAGCTTCCAGCATCCAAGTACCTGTAAAGGGAAGGCATGTACTTATGTTAAGTAACATACTGGGACATTCGTATGTGTTTACATGTATGCATGCAAACATGGCACTGTGCCCTTGGTTTTTATTTCGTGTCCTCTAAGCAGATGTGCCTGCATTTTTGTCATCAATTACTCTAAAGTAACAATTGTGTCATTTCCCTTTTATTAAAACTAATTCATTATTAAATGAATTTCTCTGAGCTCAGGATAAGGAAATAGGTTGGCTTGGTCTAATAAATTTGAATTCTTTCTTTTGAGTAAAGAGAGCAGGGTATCGCACTGTGATTCTGTCTTTGCTTTGGTTGCCACAAACCTCTGTTCAAAAGAACTCTGCTGTTTTCGTCTTTGCTCCAGTTTACAGCTGTGGCTGTACAAACCCAGAGCGGCGAGACCCCATAGTAGGAGTGTAATACAGGAACAAAATCTCTAATATACCTTATTGCATTCCCATTCCATTCCAAACACCTTCGTTTCACTTTCGCTGATTGTTTCTCAGAAATACTTTAGAGTTTCCACCCCACTACCCTCTTATATTGTTCTGTTATTACAAGATGGATCACTTTTAACTCCCTATTACTTATGTACCTATCATCCTTTTTGTTTATAAATTCTTTAAGGACCCATTCTTTACATCTTAAAGCAATGCCCCCTGCACTGCAAACACTGAGCGCTCAGTAAATGGTGTTGCCATGCAACCTAGGGGGTACACCTTTTGAAAAGAGAGAACAGTATCATTTAAATGTCTGCTTCCCTGTTTTTGAATAAGTGAAGTAAGTCAGACAGAGAGAGATGAATACCATATGATTTCACTTACATGTGGAATCTAAAGAACAAAATAAGCAGAAACAAACTCATAGATACAGGGAACATTTGGATGGTTGCCAGATGGGAGAAGGTTTATTGGGGGGGGGGGATAGGTGAAAAAGGGGAGGGGTTGAGATGTACAAATTACCAGTTAGAAAGAGGGTCGTGGAGATACGGAGTGCAGCATAGAGAATGTAGTCAATGACATTGTGATGGCTGTGCGTGGTGGCAGACGGGTACTGCACTTGTCGAGGTGATCACTTTGTGAGTTATATCTGTATCCAATCACTCTGTTGTACACCTGAAACTAATATAATATGGTATGTCATCTGTAATTGAAAAAATAAAAAATTAAAAAAATAAAAAGGGGGGGAAATGGTATTGCCATATAAAATACATGGCATCTAATTAAATGTTAATTTCAGATAAACAGCTAATATTTTTAGTATATTTATATCCAATGTAACATTTGGGGCATGTGTATTAAGATTTATTTGAATTCAAGTTTATTCAGGTGTCCTGTATTTTTACTTGTAAAATCTGGCCACTCTATCAGTAAATGCTGGAGTGGTTTAGGACGTGGGCATTACACCATGTCCTCTCATGGGTATAGATAGGAATGATGTGGCAGGGAGGAGGTCAGAGTCCCTACACATGGACATTAGTACAGTATCCTTTTCTTAATTCCCCCCTCTCTAGCTGTTTAGTCACCTTGGAGAAGGACCACCTTTGCAGGTGACCCTGAGCAGATCTGATATATGATATACACTTTGATGTGAAAAACTGGGTGCGTAAGCCCCACTACTATGCTTTCTACAGTCACAGCGCTCTCTGTGGATTCAAATAATAGGAGATTAAGTACATTTAATGGGATGGCTAGAAAAAATAATGACCAGGCTCTTCGTCTTGAGAGATGGCCATTTGGAGGGTGATTGGAATCACCAAATGGCCATTCCCCCACCTGAGCACCGTAACACACTGCTTCCCCATAAGCATGGCTACATTCTCTAAAAAAGACGGTTAGGTAGCCTAGTAGCCTAGTGATACTGTTACTTTAAGACAGACCTTGGCCCTGGACTTCGTGGCTGCTTAATGTCATCCGAGCTTTCAGAAGAAGTCAGTGGCTAAATGATAGACCAGAAATGGAAACATTCAATTCCAACCCTACACTGATCATTACTTTCCAAGTAGTGCTGAGGCAATCGTCACCCTAATCTTGGCTTTGATTTTCCTCTTCTTAAAAACAAGGGCAGCCCCAGCCGGTTTGGCTCAGTGGATAGAGTGTCGGCCTGCGAACTGAAAGGTCCCAGGTTCGATTCCAGTCAAGGGCACATGCCCCGGTTGGGGGCTCGATCCCCAGTGGGAGACTTGCAGGAGGCAGCCGATCCATGATTCCCTCTCATCATGGATGTTTCTATCTCTCTCTCCCTCTTCCTTCCTCTCTGAGATCAATAAAAATATATTTTAAAAAGCAACAACCAAAAAACAAGGACAATGTTCCATTATGTTTTGGAGAGCACTTAGTGATTTGCTAGAATTTGATTCAGAGCACAGGGTTGCAGTTAGGATAACAGTGGTCCCTAGATTCTGTTGCTTTTAAACAAGATCCAGTGAACATTAGACTTTTAGTGAGGGAGGAAGGAGACCAGGTGAAACAGTCCGATTATGCTCTCTCACCCCCAAAATTGGGGCCTTTAATACGCTGCCATTTGGAGACACTGGAGGTGATCTATAATATATTTTTTAAGAGACATTTTATAGTTGTTCTAGATTCTTTGCTTGTTCAACCATCAGTATCAACAAACATTTCTTAAGACAAAAATATTAGATTTTTTTTTTTTTTTTTAGGGAGCATACACAGACGTTGTTATTGAGGAGGAAGAATTTGAAATCTGTTTGGATTAAAACCCAGCATGGAACAAAAACTGTTCCAAATAAATACATGTGGAAATACACTGTTAGGTGAATTAGACTTATATAGATGTTTCCTTGAAAAAATAGAGGACTTGTTGGGTAATTTGGACTTGTCTAGAAATTTCTGTGTAGGTGGGAAATGTATTTTATCTCCTCAGTGGCTACCTTTGTTCTTTTTGTTTCTTTTATGAAGCTCCTGATCCCAGCTCCTCTGTGGCCTCTGTCACAACTGTTTAGATGTAGGGCACTTGTCAGAAATGTTTAGTATTTCACGGCTGCCAGTGACATTTCAGCTTGTCAGTGAAACCATCTTAGTGTGCAAAAGGACTTTATTGAGTAGGATTCGTAATTTTTCCAAAAAGTGAGATGCTAAATACAATTTGTCCTCTAGTATCCCGACAGTTAGTCAGCTTACTTTGAAAATACACAGTACTTGTGGAGGTGTTGGACTCTTTTGGAGATGGGTTTTAGAAGAGAAAAATCAAAGGCAGAAGTGACGCAATGTTCTCCGTATCGAGTTTAAGGATGCTGAGTCTTTTTCATAATTGTTATTGTTACAAAACAAACAACTGAACCAAAATTGAATACTCTTCCAGGCAGAATGGAACTAAGCAATGGAAAAATGTGAGCCCTGGGAGAAATACAAATGAGAGACAGGATGGAAAGTTAATATGCACAGACATAAGTCTGTGATTCGGTAAAAGTGCAGTCGGTGCTGTGTGCGGGCTGTGATGGAGGGGTGCAAGGGCAGATGACTTCGGTCCCAGGTGACACACAGTTGACAGCACAGAAGAGCGTGCTGTGCACAGAAGTAAATGTTACTCGGTACACACGCAGCTGCATGGAAGCAGATGGTTGTGGATTTAATACCAGTGATGCCAAGATGGGCAAAGCATCCTGATGAGACCTGAACCCACAAACTGTGTTATCCCTGCCTTTATCTCTAGGGATTTGGAGAGGAAGCTCAGAGGGGAAAATACTAGTAATGTATCCAGGGTCCCCTAGCGAATACATGGTGAAACCAGGATGCAAACCCATGTCTTGACTGGTTTCCCACTCGGTCCTGCCGCGTCCATTTGCCAGATGGAATGAGAGCCACTTTTTCCTCAGGTGCCCTGTGGGGAGAGGATCTGGTCCAGCCTGACGGTTACACCAAGGAGTGCCCTGGCCAGGAGGTGTTGAGCAATGGGAAGTCAAGGGGATAAAAAGGCCATGTTTATTGCCGGCCTTCTATTTGCCAGATGGCAGCATAGGCTTCCTATTTACATTCTAAATTAGTCCTCACAATGGCCCTATGAGGTTGACCAGTGCTCTCCACTTTACAGAATGTCTGTGGGAAACAGAGGCTTAGGAGGTTAAGAAGCCTGACCAAAGTCACACAGCTACTCCATGATGGTAGTTAGCCTTTGAATTTTGCATCTGAACCTCATGACTGGGGTTGTCGGATGGACTTGAATTTAACAGTGTCATTCCATGAGTTTAAAATTTGAATGTATTTCCGGGATCCAGAGGGACCCATGAACATCTTGGATGGAATGACATTTTGGGAAGGATTGGACTAACTGGGCTGAGAAGTCCAAGTATCACAGGGGAGGAGGAGATGCGTCTACTGTTTGATTTTTCCTTTGAAGAGGGCAAGATACCAGTCCTCGGGGAGGTTTTAGAAAGGTGGAGAGGACGCAGATGGGGGAGCAGAAGGAGAAAGAGGAAGAGAGGATGGGAAGCTGACAAGGAGTTTAGCAGCTGCTCCCCTTATCTGCAGCTGACTCTGAGAAAAAATGGTTCTATTTATTTGCCGTTTCCTTCCATATATCTTCCCAGCAGCATTCATCAATATCTGTCATTTCCCAGGGGGGTTGGACATGTCTGGCAATTCATTCTGCTGCATTATATTTCAATACGCGGGTGGAGGCAGCCAGATTGCAGATGTTAACTCTGACCTGTGCCCAGCCTCACTTAGATACCGCCAGCACCCCGCCCAGCATCTGGGTGCCCTCACTTAGACATTCTGAGCAACACTGCTTGATGCCCGATTCTTGTCACCATGTTCTCATTAGAGGAGGCTCTATGTACTATGTCCTCAAAAATCAATTTGAAGTTGTCATGTTAGCCTTTGGTCTCTACAGCTAGAGTTTTACAGCCAAATTATCATGTTTTGTGTGGGGTTTCTTTTTGGTAAGAATGTTAAGTCCAGAGACTCACCATCAGAAGGGAGGCCACCCTGGTGGTCCCGGTCATCAGGGAGTTGCTGGCCAAGGCTTGCCAAGGCACTGCAGAATGGGGGAGTGTGCTGGGTGCTGGTCTGCGGAAAGGCAGCTGTTATAATCCGAGCAACATCGAGGCTTCCTAAGCTCCAGTTCATATATGAACTCAGTGGGCCCTCATCTCCGCCCTTATTAGAATCTGACTGGGAGTGGTAATCTCATTGGATGAGAAGAGATATTTATTTTCTAAGAACAAGTGAAGAGGAAAGAAAAGAAAGGAAAGGCCAAAGGCATTTCTCTGTGAGTACGGGTTCAAATTGTGTCCCTTTAAAACTGTACAGTGTCTTTGGACTTACCATGGCATCTTTGTCTTTTTGTAATAAGATGGCAAGAGTGACAGGGTGGCTCTCTGTGACTGAGGGTGACAAGACCTCTGCTCCTTTGCACCGTCTTTCCACGCCATCCACACCGAGAGTCGTTTTAACTGAAAGCTGCAGCCACAGTGGACAGGGGCAGTGGCAGCACGAGATGCAGCTCACTGCCTCGTGGTTTGTCCAAAGGCTTCGATTGCTGTGGTGGAGACGTGTGTTTGTCATTTCCCACAGTCCCTAGCTCTCTCACAGGAGAGCATTGGGCTTTGGTAACTCTTGAAATATTTGTCATGTACCCAGTCAGGCGGCCCTAACTTATGTTCTGCTACCTGCCCTGTTTGCAGTAAGCTCCTTTTAAAGTGGCCTCCTAACTCTGTCACCAGGCCTGTGGTTGGTCCTGTTACCTTGCCATTCAATATTAAACATAGAATGCTGGTAATGAGTGCAATTTGGCATCAATGGGGGATTTGTAGCAAAACAGGAGTTAAGAGACTTCTACGTTGGGCAGTGAATTTGATTCAGACCTTGAGGCCCCATTGGCATCACCCTATGCCCTGACTACCAACCTCCCAAAATACATGCATGCTCTCTCCCTTCAGCATTGCGATTTCCTTGTGAATCGG
Organism: Corynorhinus townsendii; assembly: GCA_026230045.1. NCBI lineage: Eukaryota > Metazoa > Chordata > Mammalia > Chiroptera > Vespertilionidae > Corynorhinus > Corynorhinus townsendii. The sequence goes on from JAPDVU010000012.1 coordinate 8,728,094, forward strand.
GGACCGCTGGCTAGTAGGCAGTGATAACTTCAAGGTCTCAGGGCCCAAGCACTGCTTTGGACTTTTCTTGTGTAAGTAAACACAGACCACTTTTTTTTTTGAGGATAGAATAGCAGCACAATATAGAAGTCAATGAACTTCAGCACACGCTGGTCACAGGTCTCTTGGTTTCTCAAATTATATTTATTTATGCCATTAAGAAGAATGATTTAGCAGCATTATTGATGCTGTCTAGGTATAGTTATTCTTTTGCAACGGGGACAAGAAATTGGAAGCCAGTCATCCATGTGAGAGGGAGATGAAAGGAGCCGTGTCTCGGTGGTAGTAGCACACTGAGGATGAATAAGGGGGGCTGTAATTGCCTGTGGGTGTGACAGCCGTGATGATGAGGGACCCAGTGTTTAGGAGTGAGCAATGGGGCGTAGAAGAGGAATATCTTGATGATGATGGAGTGCACTCGAGGGCAGTGGCTGCTGACTCATGGAATCCATCCACATTCAGCCAGTGACTTACCATGGTCTTTAACCTTCCTCCATGGAGGGTTCTTAAAACACACAGTTCCTCTGACTTGTAAATGATCCAAAGGACTTAAGTTACTAAGTGTGATTTGTAAGAGCAGGTGCTGATGTAGTTTAACATGGATAACTCCTTTTGGACCACAGAAAGGACCCCCTGATTTTTTCCTCTGGAAGGTGCAGTGTTTTGGGCTAAGCCAGTGGTCGGCAAACTGCGGCTCTTTGGCCCCTTGAGTGTGGCTCTTCCACAAAATACCACGGCCTGGGCGAGTCTATTTTGAAGAAGTGGCGTTAGAAGAAGTTTAAGTTTAAAAAATTTGGCTCTCCAAAGAAATTTCAATCGTTGTACTGTTGATATTTGGCTCTGTTGACTAATGAGTTTGCCGACCACTGGGCTAAGCCAAGAGAGGGTGGCTTTGTGTGTGGTAAAATATACATAACAAAATTGACCATTTTAACCATTTTTATATGTGCATTCAGTACATTCACAGTGTTGTGCAACCGTCACCACTACCTTCCTCCAGAACTTTTCATCATCCCAAACTGAAACTCAGTACCATTTAAACAATGGCCCCCTCATGCCCTCCTCCCCCCAGCGCCCAGTAAACACATACTTTTTGTCTCAATGAATTTGATTATTCCAGGAACCTCATGTAAGTGGAATGTTAACAACATTAGTTGTCTGACTTAATTCATTCAGCACGTCTTAGGGGTTCATCCATGTTGTAGTGTGTGTCAGAATATCCTTCCTTCTAAAGGCTGAAGCACATTCCATTGTATGTATATACCACATTTTGTCTCTCCATTCATCCGTCAATGGACATTTGGGTTGTTTCCACGTTTTGGCTCTTACGAATAATGCTGCTATGAATATGGGTGTACAGGTATCTGTTGAAGTCACTGCTTTCAACTTGTGTGTGCATTCTCAGAAGTGGAATGAAGCAAGGGAGGTGTTAGTTAGCAGTGGAGAGGATGAAACGGTGGGACTATCCCTCCTCCCACTTTAGTGGTAGAGGTGACCTTTCTGTGAGAGCTCCAGTATCTACCCAGGTGGGCAGCATAGGGTGAGAGATGTGAGCATGTGGCCCCATCTTCCTGCTCATGGTTCCAGCACAGGGCTAGCTTCCCATTGCTCTTTTTGTCCCAGCCCCTTGGTCTCTGTAATGCTACCCCCATTCTTCTTCCCTTCCTACGTAGCTCCCCCACCTCACCAAAACCCTCAAGAACAATGCAGTCATCCCCTGAGCTTCCCTTTGCTCCTAGTTGGTACCTTGGAGGGACACACAAACCTTTTCTGAGTTCTGTGTGGAGCTGAGCACCAAAGCCTTAGGCTGCTTTGTGATGTGGCAACCAGGTCTTACTTTCCCATGAATGTCCTGTTTGTGCTCCAAGGTAAGTAACCGGCAATGTAAGACTGTGGACTGACTGCTCGGCTGCAGTTCAGGTACTATGGAACTTTTTTTACTGGAAGCTTTCACATCTAGCCAGGCACCATTATTCCTTGGTGGCAAAGTACATCTCCAGAGGCTATATGTAATTCTTTATATAGCCACTCTGCTAAAATTATTGCTGACCTGATAGTTTTGTACTTCAGAGGGGTACTCTAAGCTTAGGGGTGCTTTGAAAGCATGGGCGAATCTCCTGTTTGAAAACATGTGTTTATGGTCTTGCTTCTTGTTTCTTGGAATTCAGGATGGAAACAAAGGAACACACATTTTAGAAAAGAAGCGATGAGTAGCCTGGGCACAATCTGGGTCTAGGCTCAGTAACCTGCTTATTTCCATGTATAATCTTAAAAGGCTCCGGACCTTCTTACTCTGTTAAGTAGAGGCCCCGTGACCAAACAGTAACACTCACCAGTACAAAAGGTCCTTTCAAAGAACCCACACCTCTGTGGTTGAAACCTGACCAGTTCTTCCGTCATCCTGGCCAACTGATTCCAGCTCTAATACGGAGTCTATTATTGCCTCTAAAGTTCTTGTGATGCCAGTAGAACATATTTATTAAGTGTTTCAGTAAACGTACAGGAGTTTTAGAGCTGTATTTCCGAAAAGCACAGAGCTGATCAAAGTTCCAGCTGTAACAACAGGCCCCATTCGGTATTAAAACATAGCCGCCAGATTGCCAGGCAAGCTCACCTCTCATACAACTAATTGGGAATGGTGTTACCCATTAATTTCCACCCTGTGCAGCTGAATAATGTGGTTGACAGATGCTAATTTTCTTAAATTGTAGGCAGCAAATGATGCATGAATATAACAGCAACACACTTTTTTAGAGGCTCTTGGTAGTCATCAGAAAGGGAATTTATATAAAGTTTGATGTAATCACTACCAACTATGGCACAGTGTTAGTGCCTTCTAATGACTGCCTTAGATCCATCTGTTGTCCTCTCTTCCCTAATAACATTAATGGGGGTCTAGGCAGGAATAAAACATCCCATGTGTTCGGCTAACCAACCCTCCAATTTGTAACATTCATATGATTCCTAAGGACAAGGCTCATATAAGAATAATGACATCTAAAATCTAGCCCGCGATGGCATTGTAAACATTTCATTATATATGTGTATTCATGCTTCCTCATTGAATTGTTTTTTCCAGTGGCTTAACACCATTTTATTCCTTGCTCACCTTATAATTCATTGTGTGTTGGGTAGCCCTTTGTCTTCCTTATTTATTTCGAAGTTTACATTTATTGAATGTTCCTTGTGTAAAAATCCTTTCTGTTTTTATTTACAACCACTGCATAAATGTACCCCTATTTTACAGCTGAGGAGCCCGGGGCTTGGAGAAACTCATGAATATGTGATGGAGTCTGTGTTGGGGGCAGAATTGGCCCTCAGCAGTCTGACTTTAGAGTCCACCATGACTTAGAGACATTAATTTTACTGTTAACTGCCAAGGACCTTTATGCCCTGTTAAACTTAGTTCAAACTCAGTTCTATAACTGATCAACTATTGACCATCTAAAGGTCTCCTTGTGAGTTAGGATCTGTTAAGTCACAAAGAATTGAAGGCTGACAAAGCCCCTCCTCAACCAAATTCTAGCCAGGCATCTCCGAGCCCTCTTTCTCCACTAGGCCTTAACCTTGACCATTCAAGATTTGAACACACACTTAAATAGTTCCTAACAGCTCAAGGCTACATCCTCAGGATGACCCAACTCCCTTAAAGTGCCTGCCTGAGAAAACGCAAGGCTGCCAAAAATTTGCCGCTTGTTCTGGCCACCAGGTAGGATCTGTCTCCCTGTCTCTGTGGGAGGGTGGAATCCTAACTTCCACGATCGCCAGCTAGCAGGCAGAGCTGGCTCGATCGCAGTTCCACTGACCAACCCTTTGCAAATTTTCCCTTCCATGACTCAGCTGAGCCTCCACTGGAGGAGAGGATGGCATGTGTGTCCTGTTAGCAAGGGTCTCTGCTTGCTATAAACTGCCCTGTGAGAGCTAACAACAGTGAAGTGTTCAAAGTGTGGGTTGAGTTTATAGAGAGAACAAAGTGGCCCTGCTTCCTGCTGCCCTCTCCCCTAGTGCTTTTTCTCGATCTATCCAGAGCAAGCATGTCAAACTTGTGGCCCGCGGGCCGCCTGCCGCCCTGATGTGGCCTCAGGAACTGCCGTTATGAGGGGTGGGAAGAATATGCTCTTGGCTTGTTTGCCATGTTAGAATTTGGAGCAATTTTTTTGATAGGAATCATGAAAAGCAGTATTTATAGGGTATCCGCCAAAATGTATACACACTTTTCCTCGATAGCTCAATTGATATTTCTTTCTTTTCAGATTTAACCCATTGGAATTAATAACTATTCAAAGTATGTACACATTTTTTGGGACACTCTTTATAATATCATATAAAAAAACAGTAGAGAATAATTTAATACAATTGCATATACCTGCCAGTCACCTCTTTCAAAGCCTAATAATTGCCACATTCTTCAGCTACATTAGAAAAGCTTAATATTAAATTTATTAAAACCACAAGTGAAGACTTAATTCTTATTCCCTGCAGATAATTTTTAAAACAATAAAATATTATAGCATACTTCTCCCTGGACCCTGTTCCCATTTTCCCTGCCAGAGAGAACAATTTTGCAAGAAATACTGTTCTTTACTGTAATATTGTTCAATAGTTTTTCTCCATTTCTTTTGTGATCTGGCCAAGGAATCCATTGCCTTCGTTTATTTTGTTGCTATGGTGGTGAGGGTGTATCGGGGGAGTTGTAAAGCCCTTATGATCATGTGAGTAGTGATAGTATATTGGCTGCCTTCCATGTCCCAGGCTGGTGCCTTAAGTGCATTATCTCATTTAATCTCATCTGCATGTTATTTTCTTATAAATATAAAATCATCCTCTCTTATACCTTGTTTTTCACCTTGGCATATGTAATGAATATTTTCCTATGATAGGATTTGGGCTTCAAAGTAAGAATCCATGTTTTGCTCACCTATCAGCTGTGTGCCCTGGTCTAATTATGTAACCTCTCTGTGCTTTAAAGTGGAGATAATAGGACCTGGTACCCCATAGGGTTGCTAAGATGTGGCAGTGTCTGGCATATAGTAATGTCTCAATATATTTTAACTATTATGCTATACTACAAATTAAATTTAAGAATATAATCTGGTTAGTTTTATTTTTCCCATTTAAGTGCATTTCAGTCAACAAATGTTTATTGAGCACTTACTAAGTGCCAGGCCCTCTGCCAGGGACTGTGCCAGGTACTAGGAATACAGAAATGAATACCTATTTCTTCATCGTGGGGATTATAGGGAAATAGTCTAATAATTATTTTCTAGTAAAAGAGAAAAAGAATGAATTACAGATTTTTTTAGTGACTTACAGTATTTACCCTGTACACTTTTTATGATGATGTTACATTCTTTAAGAGTTCTTATATCTACTTGCTTAGTTTTACAATGAAGCATCTGGGCCAGAACACTGATGAGGGTAGAGTATACTCCCTCCATCATGTAAACTTTGACATTAGGTAGCTTCTATACCTCCTATCAGGCCTCTCTCTGAAACATGTACAAAGAAAATATAAAGCATAGAATACAGGAAAAGACACAGGAAGGACCAGAAGAAAGAAAAAAAAAAGTATGGATTCTGATTACTGGAGGTTGGTATATTTTTAACATGTGATGCCCTTCAAACAGTGAGAGTTAATCTGTGTTAAAGAAACCATTTATTTATGTAATAATGGGTAGCATTCCTAAATGTAGTCTATAATTTTTCTGTTCTTTATCAACGTCCTGCTTTTAGTTATAAAGGGGGCAGATTTCCCAAAGTCCCTATTAGTCCAGCTTTTAGTTCATTGTTTCAAAATTAGGCAAGGAAAAAAAATTCTAGACTTTAAATGTAACATATCCGACACAACATATATCTGACTATTTTTGAGATGATGACCAGAACCACAAATTGTAATTATTGTTGAATTTTTAATGATAGGGTTTATGCTTCAATTGATTTGCTTTATGTTTTTTGCTTGGCAAAGGTCATAACCTATTATGTGGTGTTGAGGAGAGTATGTGACAAAAAATCTACGGTTTTTTGTTTGTTTGCTTTTTACTGGAAAATATACGTTGCAGTTAGAAAATCGGGAAGAAAAATCACTGAAATGTTGATGGTGGCTTTTGCTGGTGTAATTGTTATTTTGTTTCTTTAGATATATTTATGTTTCCTACTTGTGAATGACAAGAAATTAAAACGAAACAAAAAAGATAGTTTTCATTTTTACTATTGTTATGGCTAAATAGCTAACATTTACTGAGTACTTTACTTATAAAATCTTCTAAACCTCTCAGTAGCTTTACATAGTCAATCCTATAGTCTATCCCCATTTTAGAGACAGAAAAATGAAGGCCAGGAGAGGTTGACTGACTTCCTTCCCCAGTGTCATTCTGTTATAGGTTAAGATATCAAAAGCAGATCTGGTTTTCTCTGGAGTCTGTGCTTTCACTGTATAAGAGAGTGGAAGAGCAATTTTGGCAAAATAGGAAACCATTTTTACCTTTGCAATAAAAATATATATTTCTGGAAGCACTTTTGTTAAAACACTAGAAGCCCAGTGCAAGAATTCGTGCATGGGAGGGGTCCCTCGGCCTAGCCAGTGATGGGGGCCTATCGGGGTTGTCTTGCCCAGGCCCGATCTGGGCTGATCGGGGCCAATTGGGGCCGGCTGGCTGGGGGGAAGGGACTGTGGGAGATCAGCCAGATGCAGGAGGTTGGCTGTGGGAGTGCACTGACCACCAGTGGGCAGCTCCTGCATTGGGCGTCTGCCCCCTGGTGGTCAGTGTGTGTCATAGCTACCGGTTGAACAGTCAAACGATCGAACGGTGGAATGGTTGCTTAGGCTTTTATATAGATAGATAGATTAGACCTCAACATAGACAATTGTGGGAGCTGCCCCTAGCTCCTATACTGTGATAGTGCTGATAGTTAGAATGGATACTAATAGCTAACTAGCTAATATTTTGCAATATTTATTAACCAGTGGGACATGCTTGTGAAGTGTATGCCACAGGTAAGAGAGTGGGCCTCTTGTACATGGAACAGATCTGTTGGGGGAGAATCCAAGGAACAAATGTCACCTCTGCTCCTGGACCACCAGCCACACATGTGGCTACAGTCCTTCCTGATTCTGAGAGGTATGAAGCTCGAGTCCCCATAGACACAGCCCTTAGATGAGACACCACAGACTGCCTGCCATCTTATTGTTCCTATGTGCTTTATGGGAAAGAAGTGCCCAGTTGTTCTTTCATCATTTGAGAAATATTTAATGAGCACCGATTATGGCCAGTCATTGTGCTAGTATTGGGACAAAGCAGATAAAAATCAAATATGGCCTTTGCTTTTACTGAGCTTCATTACTATGTGAATACTCATAACTTCATCCTAACTTCCTGAGGTTAAAAAGCCTTATTTCTTGTGCATTGATAACTGGTCTAGTCCCTGTACTAAGAAATTAATACAGTGTGAATTGGTTCAACTGTTTGACTTTCAAAGGCATACACATATATTAGAGTTCAAGGTTGATGTGAATTGCTCAGTGAAGCTCAACTGACATTGATGCCCTGATTTATGCAAATGGATACAATTATGTGTCCTGTGGACATGGTTGGATGACCAGCCAGTGCTTCAGAGAGAGAAGCACCAGCCCCATATCACTTTGAAAGAATCCCAACTCTTCCTCCTGTTGGCCAAGATCTCCACTTTGCGAACTCTTTTCCAGATGAATCCTCTGTCACTTTCCATATTAGACATTTTAAAAGTACAGTTATAACTGCATAAGTTTATTTCTGAGATGCTAGGAATCCTTTGTGTATTATCTTCATCCTCAGCACAGTCAGGGGGAATAGGCAGCAGTAACAAGATACCTCCTTCTGCCTTAGCTGAAAGCTACAAATGCTGGGGATAAAGAGGTACTCTTGGGACTACCAGTATGTGGGAAACCAGGGTCAGAACCTGTCTTAATTAAAACAATTTGCCTCCAGTTGCTTTTGGTAAATGTAATTATTGGCAAACATCATATAGAAGGATGGTCAAGAAGAGATCTGCCATTGCCACGGAGGTGTTACTGTTCTGCCTGTCACTTACATTGTCTTTTCTTTAATCCCGGCAGGAAGGTACCTCCTTCCTAACCCCACCGCAGGACAGACCTGGTCAGCATCTGCAGAGACATCCAACCTAGTGCGCATGCGCAGCCAGGCCTTGGGCCAGTCGGCGCCCTCGCTCACGGCCAGTCTGGTAAGTGTGTCTCTGGGCTCTGTCTGTGGTGGGTTGGGTTTTACCCATCTTGCCACCTCCCTAGGGACTGTTTTAAGTTTATTGAGTTTAAATAGATTTGAACCTACATTGAACATTAAGCACAGATTTGGCAATGTGAAATTCCTTGCTTTCAGTGTGTTCATTTTTCCAAGCCCCAATCCCCCACCCCCTAACCTAATTTGGAGTATTTCTTTCAATTTTACTCTGTCTCCACTCTTCCCTCAAAAGAAAGGAAGATGTTTCTAAGCTTTAAAACAATTTCAAACTAACAGAGAAGTCGCAAGACTAAGAAAAATAATAGAACACCAGCTGGTCCTTGACTAGATTCAACTATTAACCTCTTGCCCAACTTGCTTTATCATTTGCTTTCTCTCCCTGTATATAGACACATGCATATACATATATGTGTACATACACATATACTTTTTAAAAACTGTTTGCGAGTAGCTTGTATATATCATAGCCTTTTGTTATCACAGTTATCAACTTCAGTAAATTTATGGCTGATAAAAAGCCCTTTATCTACTCTGTCATCTGCATTTCAGTTTTATCAATTGGCTCAATAATGTCCTCTATAGCATTTTCCCTCCCCCAGAACAGGATCCAGTCCACAGTCATGCATTGAATTTAATTGTCATATCTATTTAGTTCCCTTTAATCTGGGATTATTTCCAGAGCCTTTATTTTACCACTTTGACATTAAGATCTTTGAAGACTACATACTCCCACCTATGTGTTTTAATGGAATATTTCTCATATTACATGTGGGTTATATGTTTGATATTTCCTCATGTTTTTGCTTTCCAATCTAGAATGTCATATTGGGCCTGCCATCTGCAGACACATGTCTATTTGTCCCTCATTGTGAAGTTAATTTCTTTCCCCAGTCAAGGTGTTGCCAGATTTATCCACTGTAGTCTTCCTTTTATGAAAAATTTGGGACTTATTTTAAAGGTGCAGTTAAAGTGATGATCACATTTTCCTCCATATCATCCCCAAGTTCAAAGTTACTTTTTCTTCTTGGGGAATTTTATCAAAAGCTTATTTTACTGTAAGTATTTACTTTGTAAGGAAAATTTCTCACAATTAGTGATTTTTTTTAAAAGCGTTTTTTGGGGTCAATGTAATATTATTCTTAACACTTAAATAGTAATCTTGTATGTTTATTGCCAAGAAAAATCATTCTGATTAAATCAACACTATTACAAAGGAGATACACACACACACACACACACACACACACTAGTGGCCCAGCGCATGAAATTAGTGTGTGTGCACTCGAGCGGGGGGGGGGGTGTCCTTCAGCCCGGCCTGCAACCTCTCCAATGTGGGACCCCTTGGGGGATGTCTGACTGCTGGCTCCTAACCACTCACCTGCCTGCCTGCCTGATCACCCATAACCACTCTACCTGCCGGCCTGATCGCCCCCAACTGCCCCCCGCTTCTGGCCTGATCACCCCTAACTGCCCCCCGCCCCCGTCTGCTTGATTGCCCCCAACTACCCCCACTGCTGGCCTGATAGCCCCCAACTGCCTCCCCCTGCTGGCCTCCTTGCCCCCAGCTGCCCCCCCGCTGGCTTGCTTGCCCCCTCCCCCACCGGCCTGCTTGCCCCCAACTGACCCCCCACCCCCGCCGACCTGCTCAGCCTCAACTTCTCAACTGCCCCCCCTGCTGGCCTGATCACCCCCAACTGCCTCCTCCTGCCAGGCTGCTCACCCCCACCTGCCTCTCTGCTGGTCTGCTTGCCCCCAACTACCCCTTACCTCCCCCGACCCCCGCCGGCCTGACCACCTCCTACTGCCCTCCCCTGCCGGCCTGATTGCCCCTAACCACCTCTGCCTTGGCCTTGCCACCATGGCTTTGTCCAGAAGGACATCTGGAAGGTCTCCTGGAAGGTCTCCCAGTCTAATTAGCATATTACCCTTTTATTAGTGTGTGTGCACTCGGGGTAGGGGGAGGGTCCCTCAGCCCAGCCTGCACCCTCTCACAGTCTGGGAACCCTCAGGGGATGTCCTTAACACTGCTGTAGAGGCTGGGGAGGCTCCCGCCACTGCCGCTGTGCTCACCAGCTGTGAACCCAGCTTCTGGCTGAGCAGCACTGCCCCTGTGGGAGCACACTGACCACCAGGGGGCAGCTCCTGCATTGAGTGTCTGGCCCATGGTGGTCAGTGCGTGTCATAGTGACTGGTCAGCCCACCTTTCGGTCTATTTCCAAATTAGCCTTTTATTATATAGGATATATGTTACATACTCAAACACAGAAACTGATTTACTCATTGACCTAAGGCAGTGGTCAGCAAACTCATTAGTCAACAGAGCCAAATATCAACAGTACAACGATTGAAATTTCTTTTGAGAGGCATATTTTTTAAACTTAAACTTCTTCTAACGCCACTTCTTCAAAATAGACTTGCCCAGGCCGCGGTATTTTGTGGAAGAGCCACACTCAAGGGGCCAAAGAGCGGCATGTGGCTCGCGAGCCGCAGTTTGCCGACCACTGACCTAAGGTATTTGGGAATAAGATAGAAAAATAAGTAGGACTATTAATAAAAAACATAAGAGGAGTATTCCCCAAAGTCTATCCAACAACATTCTTATCAAAGTCACTTAAATTATTAACTTATTCACCCTGCAAGTTTTTATAGTATTTGCTTAAAAGTAAAACTAGCTTGGCCAGCCTGGCTCAGTGATTGAGGGTCTACCTATGCACCTGGAGGTCACGGTTCGATTCCCGATTGGGGAACATGACTGGGTTGCGAGCTTGGTCCCCAGTGGGGTTGTGCAGGAGGCAGCCAATCAATAGTTCTCTCTCATCATTGATGTTTCTATCTCTCCCTCTCCCTTCCTCTCTAAAATCAATAAAAATATTTTAAAAAAGTAAAACTAAAGAAAATGTCAAAATATTATAGAAACAAACTTAAAATAGTACTTGGAACATAACAAGTCTCAAATCTTAGCAGAATTAATATTTCTGTTCTTATCATATTATGGGAAAGTTTGGATAGAGAAGCCGGACTGTGATTAACCACTTACTGCTAGACAATGAAAGTTTAAAATGTAGCCCACATTATATGTCTCATTCAGAAGTTTCTTGGTTTCCGAGTTGTAGTTTAAGGGAAACTATTTGTGAGCTGTTTGACCGAGTCTCTGTCCCACAACCTGAGAGCCACAGCAGCTGGAGGAGGGCTGCCGGGCAGAGACCCTCCTGATTCCCCCGTTGTTCTGCTTGAACTGGTCGAGGTTTCTATGCCATGTCCTTTATTTCAGTGCATCACAGTATGTACCCTTTGCGAAGTGTTAATAGTCAATGTTTTTGGATTGGATTACGTTTAAAGTACCTCCGCTGATTACAACTAACAGATTCAGATTTGATAATGATGCTGAGAGGTGAAAATATACACCTATTAGAACTTACTTTCTTTTTCTTTCTTTTTTTTTTTTTGGGGGGGGTGACATCCTATATAATAAAGAGCTAATATACTAATTATACCGAATAGCAGAACGACCATCAGGACAACCATCCGAAAGACCTTCTGGATGAAGCCGGGGCTATGAGGGCCAAAGCAGCTGGGGCTGCGAGGGCCTACCCTTGCATGAATTTTGTGCATTGGGCCTCTAGTTGTTTAATAAAATTATATACATTTCAGGTATAGAATTCTATAATAGATCATCTGTATATTGTATTGTGTGTTCACCAGCCCAAGTCAAGTCTCCTTCCATCACCACTTATCTCCGTTTTACCCTCTTCTACCCCTTCACCCCATTACCCTCTGCTAATCACCCTACTGATGTCTGTGTCTATGAGTTTTGTTTTTCCTTTGCTGAATCCCTTCACCTTTATCACCCGGCCCCCAACCCACTCACCTATGACAGCTGTCAGTCTGTTCTCTGATATCTATGAGTCTGCTTCTGTTTTGTTTATTTTGTTCATTAGATTCCACCTATAAGTGAAATCATATGATACTTGTCTTTCTCTGACTGGCCTTTTCTCTCTTCTTCCTCCTCCTTGTTTCTTTATCTTCTAAACAAGCTGATGCTTTTGGAGGTGTTCTGTACAGTAGAACATGATTCTCTTGGACCCTCTCCTGGCCATGGTTCTCACCCCCACCACCCCATCTTAGAACTGTAAGCCAGCCTTCTCCTCCTGACTCTCCTTAGCGTGTATCACAGTGCACCTTTGTTTTAATTCTTTGTGTTTATGCCTAATATTCCCCTGCTAGACTGCAAGCTTCTTCAGGGCAGAATTCCTGTCGGGTTGGCTTGCTGCCCCTCCCTGCTCCTAGCACAAGGCCTTGCATTTAGGAGGCATTCAATAAATAATGTTGATGGAACGAATAATTATTCCTAGGAAGTGACAGATTCCTTTAGTTGCTAGGCAAGAATGATGGTGTGATTCTCTGTGCTGAAATGGGTGGCCTAATAAGATCATCCATCTAAAACCCCTTTGGTTTTGTTGTTCACGGAATCTTACAATTGTGATTAGCCTTAAAGTCCATGTAATAGGCCAAATCCCATTTAGTTCTACATCAGCCGTTCAAAAACTAGGCTGACAGAATTATGAAGAGATTACAGTGTCCACATTCAAGGAGATTTTATTAATCTGCCTGTAAGCAGTCATGTAGCACATTGGCTTAAATATTTTGTTGGTTCATTGAAAAAGTAAGTCGAAGCAAAGTGTGTGTTCAAGTGTGTAAAAATGGGAAAAATAGGAATCAAAGCGGTTTATGTCCACATAACGGCATTACGAGTTGATGTAACAGAATTTCATGTTCAGCACAACATACATTTCAGAAAAGTAGAGACCCTCAACTTGAGAGGGATTCATATATTAGTAAGATATAAATGAAGGCCCCGTGGCTGGCAGGTATTCATATGTTAGTAAGATATAAATGAAGGCCCCATGGTTTGGTCGGTATGAATTTTAGTAAATGCATGACCTATAGTGATTTAAATGCCATAGGCAAGCTTGAAGGTAATGCTAACTACCTTCTCAAGAAGGAGATTAATTCCTAGCCCAAAGTATCTAGTTTTTCTTGGCAATGCTAAATGTAGCTGTGCTCCCTCTCCCAGACATTTTGGGCATTTCAGATAAATGACATGTTGCCAATTCATCCTAAGTAGCCTGGTTGCTGGCAGAATACATGCTCAGCCAGTGTCCGCCTGCTGGGACACCAGCCGGGAGTGCTGATGAAGTGTCAGATGTATACTTCATATACATTAATCTGAAGAGGGGAAAACTCATTTCCCCATTTGCTTCCTCCATCTTTCTGTCCCTCCACACACACACGGGTAGTTTATCAAAGAAGTCATAGTCGTCAAAAGCAGGGGGGTTTAGACAGATGCTGCTTTCTGGCAACACACGGACATTTCAGGAGGCAAAAGCAGGACCAGTGGTGACTTACTTTTCTTAGGAAAATAGGGTTGTGAGCTTTGATGGTTAAAGTGTAGAAATGGTGTATGTGGTCATCGCAAGAAGCATCTACTTCTCTTGTACTTTGGGGTAATAGATAGATGGCAGAAACACAGTGAAAATTAGTTTTCAGTTTTTTTCCTCCAGTTTTCTGTGTGATTTGAATCATGAGACTTACGTTTTGTTTGTGTGAACATCCTGTCACATTCTTTCATATTGGAGTCTTTCTTGACCATCGTATTTGAAACTGTTCCCACACTGTGTGCTCCCTCTCCACGCCCCTCCTCCCCCCGTCTTACTCATTCACTTTTCTCCATAGCTTTAGCTCCTTCCAATAGTCTACATAATTTACCTTATTATATATCTCTTAATACTTAATGAGAGATTCATGAAAGTGAAGATATTTTTTGTTTTCCCAGCTACTTCTTCAGGTGCTCAATGCTTATTGAATGCATAAACATGTATATTTCCTTTCTATAAATTTTTAGTACGCTAAATGGATTCCTGTTTATTTTTTGTTGTTTTAATCTGTGATTAACTTTTGGTGTTTATATTATTTATTCCACTGAAGAAGCTATTCTTCAAGCCCAAGAGCAGTTCACTGTGCAAACTGAATTTAGGAATTAAACTATAGTTGTTTAGTTGGAAAATGAGAATGAGGGGGGAAAGCAATGTGGTTGACAGATCAACTCTAGTTTCTACTACTTGTTAGCTGTGCGAACCTCAGTTTCTCCCTCTATAGGGGTCTAATGGTTGTAGTAACCTCATAAAGTTATTGCGAGGATTAAATGAATGAACTTTTATGTGCTACTTTGCACAGTGCCTGTCACTCAGATGCTGGAGTCCGTGTTCCTGGGGTTGGTAGGAAAAATGTTTCTTGGGGGTTATCAGCTGGGCTTGGCTGAGATGGTATTATCAGAAGGGAGGGAGACAAGCACTTACCTCTCAGATAATTTGATTTCATTTTTGTCCTTATCTCTTGCATGATGGTGGATCACTTTGTTTCTTTCTTCCTCATTTTCACTCAAAATTCACCAACTCAACAAACTGGAAGATATCTTTCTAGAAGAGTTAACTTTATTGAGGTGAGGGAGTGCTTTTAATATTGTTTTTCAACTTTTAATATTAGGTTAAGTGATATAATTTTGTTTCTACAGTGACTCTCTTTTGACATTGTACCCATTCCTTTTAATGGAAAATTTATGTTTCATGATGTACAATAAATATTAAAATCAAACTATTTAAACTAATCTATTCAAAGAGCCTTGATGAATATTCATCTTTTCCATTTGCAAAAATGCATTATGAAGAGCCAGGGCAAATTCACTAAATGTATGCAAAAGTGCATTTTTCTTTTTTAATTCATTCAGAATGTACTGACATAATGTCAGCATTTATTTAGGCTAGAGACTTTATTTGCAGCCATTTAATATTATATCAATACTTCATTAGCCTTATAGCTCAAAAACAAAAACCTGAGCTGAAGTCCAATTAGTGAACTCTGAGAGAGTTCCTGCTAAATATTGATGTTGGGACAATTTGAATGCCCTTGGATAAATTGCTTAACAAAAGTTGCAGAATACAACTATGAATTAACATCTCTCCTTAGCCATTATGACTCAATTGGAAGGCTGCATAATATTCTAACGTATGGATTTCTCCCAGTCTATGAAGCTATGTCACCCTTTAGGTTATTTCCAAGTTTTCCCTCTTGCAAATAATGTTGATGAGCAGGCGTTTAGTAAGTCCTTGGTCACCTCTAATTATTTTTTCAGGGTATATTCTTACAGCAGGATTACTTTGGTAAAGGATGTGAGGATGATGGAACTTCCTCAGACTTTGGCTAAATTGTTTCTTGGAATGCTCTGCACATTTGTATGTCCATATATTGAAAAAGTGTGTCTCCCTACACTCTGGCCAGCAGTCAGTATTGCCTTCTCAATAAAACGTGACCTTGCTAGTTCGTTAGGTGAAAATAATCTTTTTTATATCTATTGTTGATTTCCATGGAATTCAGTATGTTAAATGGACACGTTGAACATGTACACCAAAGCCCTCAGATAAAGCAAATATGAAACTGGGCTTATCCACACTTCCTCCTATAACGTCTTCCTTCCGTTCCCTAAACTAGCTTACTATAGCAACTGTGGGTATCCTTCCTGGCTCTTGGGATACTGGAACTGCTGAGTGTGATTATAATGTATGTAGCTGACGGCATTATTCCACCGTTCAACATTTTTTTCATCTGGAAAGTAGTAATCTCAATTGTGAAGTAGTGCCTTCAGCTGTGGACATTATACTGGAGTCTCAGGGGTGCTTGTATTCCAGGAGCAATACATCTTTGAGTTATTACCCTCTAAGCTAGGTTCTGTTTATGGTGAAGGGATGAATTTTCATAACTCAGTGCCGAAATAGCAAAAGGGAGCCCTGAGCAGATTATTACAGGTCAGGCCTAATCCATGAAGATAAATCTCATTGTAGGCTCACCTGGGCCCATCCACAGAGTAGTTGGTTTAACTGAGTCTGTAAATCAAAGATAGGCTTAAAAACAAATTATAAAATGCTCACTGTAATCTAACTACTGCCTCTATGAAGAGATACTCTTAATGTGCATCCTTATTCTACACATGCTTGGTTGTCAAGAGAATAATTAGCAGAAAACATGTGAAGTATGCTGTGATTCAGACTATGGATGAATAAACTACTTATTTGGGAGGAGAGATTTATATATATGTGTGTGTGTGTGTATATATATGTGTGTTTATATATATATGTGTGTGTATATATATATGTGTGTGTGTGTGTGTGTGTGTGTGTGTGTGTATATATATATATATATATATAATTGTTTAAAGTATTACAAATAGTAGTACATATGGTCTCCTTTTTCCCCCACTATGACCTTCCCCGGCCTCCCCTACCCCCCGGCACGTGTCCTCACCCCATCACCTCCCCCCCTCACAGTGTCTTGCATCCATTGGTTATGCTTATTTGCATGCATGCAAGTCAGGAGGAGAGATTTTTTTTTTTTTAATGGAAATCCACCCAGAAAAAATCACTTGAAAGTTTCTATCCCAATTTTCTCTTTGTCACATTTTGCCAAGATTTAAAATATTCATTACCTTATGTAGGGGTCATCCTTTCTGGGAAGGATGAGGTGCCTGCTGGAATAGCTCTGTGTGTTGGGGGGTCTAGACAGACTGGTCAAGTGAAGACTTCTTGTTATCAGAGTCCATAAATATTCTATGGGATTTAAAGAGAAAAGATGCATGCCCTCTTTTAATTGTTTACAATCATAGAGGGAATTGAAACAGATTTATTACTGCAGTACCGTGTGTGCGTGCACGCGCGTGTGCACATGCGCTAAAGCTTAGCTTTCACTTATTACCCACTTACCCAAATGTGGACCTATTTTGAAAGTGGCCAGCCTGTTCACCAAGCATTATGAGATGATGCTGGCACTTATTCCTCACTGTGTCTTTAGCACCAAGGACAGTGCCTGGTATGCCTTTAGTACTCACATTATGGTTGTTTATTAACAAACTAGAGGCCCGATGCATGAAATTTGTGCATGGGTAGGGCCCCTAGGTCTGACCTGCGATCAGGGTCGATCTGCAGGGCGACCTGCAGGGTGATCGGGGGGTCCCTCTGCTGGCACCTGCCTTGGCTGGCCTGGGGCCTGTGGCTGAGGAAGCTCTTGTGTTGAGTGTCTGCCCCCTGGTAGTCAGTGTGCATCATAGCAACTGGTCGTTCCACCGGTGGTTCTGCCGTTCAGTTGATTTGCATATTAGGCTTTTATTATATAGGATGTTGAGGAGGTCTTGATTCCAGGTTTCAATAGTTTTCTGAGGTTCCTGTTGTTCTGCTTCCAAGCCCAGACTAGTTGAATGGTTGGGATATCAAGGATTTGGTTGGGCTGTGTGTTGGGGGAGATGCTTGGGATCAGGGTGATGAAGCAGTCATGGCAGCCATCGTGGAAGTGTCTCTCGGTGTAGTGATGATCAGGTACCACTCTGGTGGACTTCTGGTGTGACTCAGCTTGTCCTTTCTGGTGTCCCGTGGCCTCCATGGTAAAATATCAGCACTTGCCTATTTGCTATTTTATTGTCAAAAGGATTTTTCAGAAAAACCAAGAAACCCATAGTAAATAGACAGTGGCTTGTGGGAGGGAAAATATTAGGATGTAACATTTCCCTTCTTGGGAAAAATGAAAAATTATTTTAATTCATAAACTTCTTAGGCTGCCTGGTTATTATGGATCTGGAAAAGCCAACACACTTCAACATCTTATTTTTCTAGATATGCTTTGGTGGTTAGTGGAATGAACATTAGTGGTAATTATACTTATTCCTGTAACTAGTGTTGGATTCTGAATCAGTGTATTTGTTCAATATGCTCATTTTTCAGTTAATTGATTATATTACTGGAGTCCCTGTTATATAAGTAGTATTCAAACCTCCATGGGGAAAATGTGAAGCATAGTCTTGCTTTTTAATGGAGCTTTTGACCTGGTTGAAATAAGACTTCTGAGAAATCAGAGAGCAAAGTAGAAGATAATATACTGGATAGTTTGCAGCTGTGAACAAGGATAGACGTGGAAGAATGGCATGAGCTGTGGTTTCTGGAACGTGTTGGTTAGGCATAGTGGACCTGTGTGCACGGAGGAATGGGGTGGGGTGGTCAGCAAAGATGGTCAGTGTGGTGTGGATAGGAATATTTCTTCTTAACATGCTGTTTCTATAATAATTAGGGAGGCAACGCTTTACATGAAATTCCAAAGGCTTATGGATCATGGATATCAATGGTAGAAGGTTTTTTATTTCATCTGAACCCTAGAAGACTACCTGCATCTATCTCTTAGTGAGAAGAATGTTGTAGTAAGAGGTGGATGGGGAGTCTTAAAGCACTCAACTGATTTCTTTTTACATAGGAAATTCCCAGGCAAAAAGCCTGCTATCTTCAGGTGTTTTAGTCAAAAGAAAATAAAGTCTTTATTTTTGTTAGATTCAATGATGAGATCCTAATGAAGGCTCACTGGGTCATGAGGTCTTCTCTTTGTGGTCTGGCACTGTGTTAGTTTGTTTTTAAGGGAAGAACTGAGCAGTGTGGTAGGTCTAATTTAGTTATTTGTAATATACTAAGTTCTTTTATTGTTCAGGGCATAGTAGCCTCCATTTAAAGAAAAAAACATAAACAGTGGTTGCTAAGTAGCAGAGAATATGTTTACAAATAATATGCACAGGCATAAAGCCCTCGCTTAACTCTAACCTCACACCTGGACTGATCATCATTCCAAGTTTGCTTTCATTTGCCTATTTTCTTTGTTTCTATTCCTTTCTTTCTATCCAAGATGATTCTCTACTAAAACTTGAATTGTTCTCTGGGTGGTATATATCCTCACAATTTAAGAATCTAAGATACTACATTATTGTTTGTACTGTAGAATTCTGCATTCACTAAGTAATAATAAGGTTTTAACATGTCATGGATATATATACCCCCAAGAAAAGAGGGGTATATATTTGTTGCTCTTTTTGCAAGGAGAATGCTTCTTCTAGAAGTCTTGTGAAGTGTCTCTTCGTTGCATGAAACCAACTTGTTTTTCTTTCATCTTAGATGTCCCCTGCTTGCTTATATAGGTGCTCTTAAGTATTTGTATTTCTTTCCTTGTTTCTTTGTGTGTGTTTTTGTTTGTTTTGGTTCCTAGACACAAGCCTTGATGTTTTAATCTGATAAATAATATGAACCAGTGATATAATTTTGTCCACCTCTCTTTACATAGCTCTGATCAAAAAGCATTAATTAAACTTTAAGGAACTTCTTTGTTTTCCCCATTTGCTAGAAAACATCCATGCCCTTGACAGGTTCCCTTGATGGAGAGTCAAGGGTTTCTCATCTTAAGTGCTTCTAAAGTTTGGCAAAATAACTTGGGCAATAAGGAACCAACCACCTGCCATTCCTCTAAGGGCCTTGGATTCCTCGTCGAATGCCCGTCCTTGTTCTGGAAAGAAAACGCCTTTGTATGCAGCTCCCTTCTTTTTGCCTGGCCAATGTCTGTGTGCAGTTTAGCATAACACTTCTCCCAGGAAGTCTTCCTTGACATCTTTGCCCACCCCCACCCCCACCCCCACCTGGGTTATGAATTGTGCATATCTGAGTCAAAGCATTTATCATATAGGACTGCAACTGTCTCTTTACTTGCCTTCTCCCCCTTCCCTCCTCATTCCCCAAATGTCACATTGCCTGGAGAGCACAGGAAAATGATCTGAGCTGATGAAGATGTGAGCCTAGAATATTAAATTGGATGGGCTCTTAGAAATGACACTAAATGAACTATCACGGGCTTATATGAGTTGTGCCCATAGCACTTGTGTGCATTTTAATTGGCCTTTGAGAGCCTTGCTTCTGAAAATGAATTCTGGAATTGGAGAATTTTATGGGAGGAACAGACCTCTCCCCTTGCCTAGAGAAGATTGTGTGTTGCCATAGCCTTTACCTAATTGTAAGCATTTTTTTCACAAGCCCTCAATTTAGAATTTAACTATTGTAGGTAGTTAGAGTGATGTTTAAGAGCATGGGCCCCAGAGCCAGGCTGCCTGGGTTGGAATCTGGACTTTACCATGTACTAGATGTGTGACCTTGACCTTCCGAGAAACATAGCCTCTGAAAAATGGGACTAGTAATGACACCTACCTTACATGGTTGTTGCTGGAATCAAGTGAGATGGTACACGTAGGAAGAGATGGTGGCACTTGGAACCCATAGGAAGAGCCCGATAATGTAGACTGTTGTTACCTTGTTCAAGAGCAGTAAGCTGGTGTGTTTATTAAACCAGGGAACTTTAGTTTTATTAAATGAGTATCTGAAGTGTATGGATTAAAGAATGGATGAAGCTGGCTTTGTAAATATGAGTTTCTCTATGATTATTTTCTGATAAATACAGTTCTACTATGTTTCCTGCAGGATAATTTGTAAGGCGTGAAGCTTGTTTGAAATGAAAAGTTATGGGGAAAAGATAATGTGGTATTTTCAACGTGTAATAAACTTTTAGGGTTGATGTCATTAAATAGTAAAACACAAAAAGGCAACCAGAAAAAGGACACCTCAACTCTTTTCTTTTCATTCCTTTCATTGGATTACATCAAAGACTAGGGTCTTCTTTTTGTATCGAATATATGACTTGCTTTCTTTTCAGTTGACATTTTGTAAACCACTCACAGTGCCTGTATATTTGGAAAATTATAATATGAACATGTATTTTGCTGAAAATACTAAATTGCCCTTTTTTTTTTTTGCCATTGCTAAATGTTGCTATTGTTCATCCAGGTGTAACAAAGGATACCTGTTGGGCTTCTAACATTTCTGCTGGCTCACCCCATCAATGAAACATTTTTAGTATGCATGCCTAATATGTGACTATATTTTAAAATGATTTACATGTCTTTAGTGGTGGTATTTAAAAATACTTTAACAGATAGAGAACATTTATTATAGGGCTTCAGCAGTGGCCTGAAGGCAGCTTAGTTTGCCAGGTGTTAACCATTTAGTTGCCACATCATGGATAGGTTCTGGGGAAGGAAATGGGAGACCTGGAGCACTCACAGTGCCAACCTGTAAGGAGGTGCTTTAGCCAGCAGAACTGGTGTGTATCAGCTGATTATCATTGTGAATATCAACTTATGAATGTACTAAGTCCAACAAAAAGAGGAGACATAGGAAATGGAAACGGAGCCCGGCCGGTGTGGCTCAGTGGTTGAGTGTTGACCTATGAATAAGGAGATCATGGTTTGATTCCCGGTCAGGGGTACATGCCCGGGTTGCAGGCTCAATCCCCAGTGTGGAGCATGCAGGAGGCAGCCGATCAAGGGTTCTCTCTCAATGATGATGTTTCTCATCATTGATATATCTCTCTCCCTCTTGCTTCCTCTCTGAAGTCAATAAAAATATTTTTTAAAAATAATGGAAATGGAAACTGATAATCTAATTTTTCTTAAATCCCATTTGAGAATATTGTGTACCCTTCTGGTACCCATATTCCAATTTATGTATCCTTAGAATACTCTGCAAGATCTGCCTTCTGAACCTACCAGAATAGAGCTTTATTGATTAAAAAGAGTTTTGAATATTCAGTGAGGCTGTCTCTTCTCTTTTGGAAAGGTTTATTTATTTTACTTGTAAGAGGAAGGAATACCAGATCTTTGCTACACATCATTAACTGCCACTAAATTGACACAAATGTTGACAGTTATTACAAGAACTGTTTTCAAAGCTAATTATGTTAATTAGAATGTAACACGCCAGTAATTGCATGTATTCAAATATCATACCATCACTTTTTGTATTTTCTCCTCCAGATGTAAGACAATCATTCATTTTTTTGTGTGTGAAAAGCTGCAGAATTATAGCTAAGATAACAAATAATTGCCAGCAAATCAAATTGGTTCTTTAGAAATATGCTCTAATTGGTTAGCTGTGTAAAAAACAGAAACAAATGTTAGCATGTTAAGCATATAAATTAGGAACATTGCTAATGAAATCCTTAGTTTAGGCTTTTCATTTAAATATTCCTTATCACTGCAATTAATATTATCATTTGGTTTATGACCCCTAAAAATTTATTTCCTTTCAGCATTTCTTAGAGTTTTAATTTAGCTTCCTTATACATGTTAGTGGATTTGCAATTTAGATTTTAATTTGATTTCCATTCTTTAAAATGCCATTTTTTCTTATATTTCATTTTTATTTAAAGTATGCTTCTCTCTGTATTCCTAGAAGCTAGGCATAAATAAACTAATAGAAAAATCAGGTTTTTAAGTGAGCTGAGAACATAAAACATTTTAATAGGCATTTCACATAACTAAACTAAGTATTTGAGAGCCCATCTAGAGAATAACGGCTTTTTGGAAACAAACTTTATGGGATGTGGTGTTCCTAATTTACCCTCTGTTACAGTTCCTTAAAAAATAGCATTTCTGTGGTTGATTTTAAATCCTTGCTACTTCTTATATGTGTAGTGGTAAATATGCCTCTATCTGATGATTTTGGTTGGAGTCATATCTACTTGAAGAGAGAGTTTTAGTCTCTGTGGTTTTCTTAGAGTTTTGAGTATATATATGTTTTTATTGATTTTAGAGATGGAGGAAGCGAGAGGGAGAGAAACATAGATGAGAGAGAAAGATAATGATCAGCTGCCTGCCACCCCCCGCCCCCTTACTGGGGAATGGAGCCCACAACCCAGGTGTGTGCCCGCCCTGACTGGGAATTGAACCGTCCCCCTCTGGGTGCATGGGATGATTCCCAACCACTGAGCCACACTGACCAGGGCAAGTATATATATTTTTTGATGTGTTTCCTCTTCTAATTTGAGTGTCTGGGGGTGTGTTTTCCATTTGTGACCCACATAAGTCAGCCTAACTCTTTTAATGTCATGGCTTTAATCTCTAGGACTTGCAACATACCTCTCTCAGTGAACTCATGGTCTGGCCCCAGCATGATGTGCGCAGAAGAGAAGAGCCTTTTTTCTTAATGCTGCCTACAACCATCACTGTGTAATTCTGCTGGCAGATGCGGTGTTCTGCCTATTTTTCTGCTAAGATTTTTGTTCAGCATTTATGGAGCTCTTGTCATCCTTTGCGTTTAGGCCCTTTGTCTTGCTTTCTTTACTAACGGTTCTTCAAAACATGGCAGATGATGAAAACACGGGCCTGTGGAAGCTGGGAAACATAGGACTGAATTCTAGTAGTGGCATTGCTTGGCTCAGTAATTCTGGATGGTTTTGTCACTGAACCTCCATGAGCCCTAGTGTCTTCATTAGTAAAATGGGAATGGTTAATCCTGACAGCACTGTTGTACCATTAAAGAACGTAACATGTCAGAGGTGACTGCTAAGTATTAGGCATTCTTTGTGTGTTTCTCTATTTCTGGACTCTGTATCCTGAAATTGGTCAGTTTGTCTATCTGTGCCAATATCACCGTTTTTTAATTATTGTAACTTCATAACAAGTCTTATTAATAACTGGTCAAGAAAGTTCCCTTATGTCATTGTTATTCTTTAAGAGTGTTGGCTATATTGGACATGTTTATTTTCTGTATAAATTCACTTGTAAAGTTCTGCAAGCTGATTGAGATTTTGATTAGAATTGCATTAAATCCAGAGATCAATTTGGGAAATTGACATTTTTATGATGAAGTTTTACTATTCGAGAGCATAGTATATTGCTTCATTTACTTAGGACTTCTTTAATGTTTTGTAATAAGTTTTCATTATTTTCTATAGAAAGAATTTGTGTATTCTTTGTTAGATTTATTCTTAAGAGTTTTAAATAACATCCCTTAAATTTAAATATGTATACCTGTTTGCTAGTGTATGGAAATTCAATTAGCTTTTGTATATAAATTTTTAAATTAATGAACCTTGTTAATCCTTATTGATTCTTATCTGTAGGCTATGGGAATGGGAATATTTTGTAGACAATGGAAATCTGCAAATGACAGCTTTCTTTTCCTATCTTTGTGTCTTTTATTTATTTATTTATTTTGTATTAATTCACTAACTGGGACTTCTTGGATAATGTTGCATCAAAGGATGATACTATGCATTCTTTTTAAGAAATACATTTATATTGATTTCAGAGAGGAAGGAAGAGGGAGAGAGAGATAGAAACATCAGTGATGAGAGAGAATCATTGATAGGCTGCCTCCTGCGTGCCTCCTAACTGGGGATTGAGCCCCCAACCTGGGCATGTGCCCTGATGAGGAATTGAACCATGATCTCCTGTTTCATAGGTCGATGCTCAATCACTGAGCATCGCCAGATGGGGTGATACCATGCATTCTTGTCTTGTTCTTAAACATAAAGAGAATATTTTGCAAGTTTCATGTTAAGTATGATGAATCCTACAGTGGTTTTTTTTTTTTTTCCCCCCGGGGGGGGGGGGGTACTCTCTATCACCTGAAGAATGTCTTTTTTTGCTTGCTTAAATTATTTTTAATATCAAATGCTTTCTCTGTGTTTGTTGATGGCCATTATTAATCTTACACTTTTGAAGAATTACAATGTCATAGCAACTTAAAAAATACATGTCTGGCCCTGGCCGGTTTGGCTCAGTGGATAGAGCGTCAGCCTGCGGACTGAAGGGTCTCAGGTTCGATTCTGGTCAGGGGCATGTACTTTGGTTTCGGGCACATCCCAGTGGGGGGTGTGCAGGAGGCAGCTGATCAAAGTTTCTCTCTCATCGATGTTTCTGTCACTCTCCCTTCCTCTCTGTAAAAAAATCAATGAAATATATTTAAAAAAATACATGTCTGTATTCAGTTTACTAGTATTTTGTTTAGGATTTACCATCTATGTTTGTAAGTAGTATTAGCTTATAGTTTTCTTTCAATGTGTTGCCTTTGTTAGATTATGTGAACTCAACAAAATGAATTAGGAATGTATCAGTCATTCCTATGATGTTACAGTAATTGCTGTATAATACACCATGCTTTTTCAGTGGCTCTTGTCAGTAGTAGTAATTTCCTGCTATGGCTGTGTCGGGTGGCTGGGTGGCTGCTTTGGGCTGTGGTTCTGGGGGTTGGCCTGGCTTACTTGCAGACTGCTGGTCAGAGTCCTGCCTTCTCCTCACGTCTTACTCTGGGACCCAGGACGAGGGGCAGCACTTACCTGTGGTGTGGTGGTCTCATGCTGGAGGTTGGGAACCCCTAGAGGATGAGCTGAAACACTGACTGATTCTTAAGACCTGCTTTGCTGTGGCCATTGGTAAAAGCAAGCCACATGGTTAAATCCAGCATCCGTGAGAGGGAGAGTGGGAGCAATGGAGTATTTGCTAAGCAGTGATTTTTTTTTTCTACCACAGGGCAAGTTCCTCCTCTTTCCAATCTCTGCAAAAGTCTGTGTAAGAATCATCGATTTGTTTCTGGACGATTCCCAGTGTTACCTATCTGGACCTGGTCATTTCTTTGCAGGGGCACTTTTGACGGATCCAAGTGTTTAAGTGATTATAAGACTATTCAGATTTTTAATTTCTTCTCAAATCAGCTTGGTATTTTGTAATTTTGTGTGTTTATTTAATCTAAGTCTGAAAATTACGTTTATTGTGTGTGACATCTACGGTTTTAACTCCCTTTTAAAATATTATTTAGTTGTGTCTTCTCTCCCTTTTTTTCTCATGATTAATTTTGCCGGAGGTTTATTTTATTAATATTGAGTGGCTTTTAGATTTCATGTCATGCTTAAAAAGATTTTGTTTTCCTTCTCACATTCTAAAAATGTTTTCTTCTTATATTTTTATGGGCTCACCAGTTATTTCTGCACTGTTATTGAACATCTCTTAACCCCTCATCTAAAACATCACTTTTGTTGTAAATACGAAGTACATTATGGGCCTCTTTCTTGACTCTGTTCTATTTCTTTCATTTGTCTCCCTGTATGTATATCCTATAATCTAATTCTTTAAAAGAAATATATATATATATATATATATATATTGACTTCAGAGAGGAAGGGAGAGGAAGAAATAGAAACTTCAATGATGAGAGAGAATAATTGATTGGCTGCCTCCTGCATGTCTTCTACTGGGGATTGAGCCTGCAACCTGGGCATGTGCCCTGACCAGGAATCGAACCCATGACCTCCTGGTTCATAGGTTGATGCTCAACCACTAAGCTATGCCAGCTTGGCTAATTCATATAGTTTTGTGGTATTTTTTATATTTAGAAGGCATGGTAGAGGAGCTTCATAACCCTTGTAGTAAAAATTTATGTTCAGTTACATTTAGGAAACTGTCCCTCATTTTAATATTTTTCTATCTCTCAAAATAACTACCTTATTTTCTTTGAAAATCAGTGAGAGGGAGAGAAAAATCATCCCTTGTGAAAATATTAAACATTCCCTGCTTCATAAAATTCACTAAAGGCCCAGTGCACGAAATTTGTGCACTTGGGGGGGGGTGGGTCCCTCAGCCTGGATTGTGAGAGGGCACAGGCCAGGCCAAGGGACCCCACTGGTGCATGATCGGGGTCAGGGAGGGATGCAGGAGGGCTCCAGGGCTGTCTGGCCAGTCACGCTCAGTCCTGATCTGCTAGACCCCAGCAGCAAGATAACCTCAGGCCGGAACACCTGCCCCCTGGTGGTCAGTGCACGTCATAGTGAGTGGTTGAGCGGCCTTAGCATATCATTAGCATATTATGCTTTGATTGGTTGAACGGCTGACCAGTCCACCGGACACTTAGCGTATTAGGCTTTTATTATATACGATAGTTCTTTTGGATCATCGTTGGGGAGAGAGGCTGTTTCTCCTCTTGTCAGGTCTCCGCGGCCATCTTTCTGGCCTGCGCACCTTGCAGCATCGCGTGCATTCACCCTGGAACCCTGTAACACATCACCTGGTCTCACTGTCCCCTGGAGCAGGACTCCCTCAAGGCTGCAGCCACCAACCTAAGACGAGCCTACTCACAGCAGGTTTCTGAAGGACAAGCTGTTCCCAGGGACAGGAGCTGGGATTGCGAGGCCCGGGCCTCCCTCTACATGTGCAGATTTGCCTCCTTGGCCAGCTGCCGCTGAGACTTCATGAAGAAGGGAGTGACAAGCTTCATTATCCCTTGCAGTTGTGAAATCATAGATGCCACCAATGGCTACGCTAGCTGTAAAAATGTCCTCTGCTAGAGAAAGGTTTTCTTGATGGCAGTGTCACAAGAGCCAACAGAAGGAGATGTGAAAAGTTAATGACTGCACCACTTTGCTGGCATGAGCTGTTTTCTCAAACGGCGTTTATTCTGAGTTATTCAGAACATCCCCTGCCTCTTGCTGACGTGAAGGATGTGTGCAGAGGGGGATGGGCACTGACAGCACATAAGGAATAATTCCCTCATCCATCAGGCCTGACAACCCTTGGACTCCTCTTCCTGTCAGAGACCTGAGCGGGATGAAACGGCCTCCACTTGTCTGGCATTTTCAACTAATCTGAATCTGATATGAAATTAACTAGATGCCGCTGAAGTTGCTGGTGGCAACAGTTCTCACCGAAGTCCTAAGCTTACAACCTGTCTGCCGAGGCTGAAGGGTGTGACAAATGAGCATCGGGATTAACGCCCATCCTCTGAGCCTGTCAGTGCTGAAAGCTCTTCGTTACAAGGGACAGATTGGGGATCCGATATCAGGGCCCATGACCCTACACCTTTGAGCTGGTAGAACTTTATTTGGCTTTCTATCTCAGGAATCTTTGATCCAGCTGGTCAAGTGGGAAATTCAGGGTTAGATCACTTCTGTGCTCTTTATTTTTTTATATTGAAAAGTTAAGTTTATTCTTCTATGATAAGATGGTACCTTCCCATAGGAAATTTTTTAGAGGTAGGGATAAAAATCACGCACAATACACAGCCATTCTTAACATCTCTAAATGCAGATTTTTTTTTCTCTTTTCGCGCCTCCCAGTAACTTGTGACAGCACAGATGCACTTTTCATTGCTCACATCTCCTATTTCTCCCAGGACGCCAGCCTCAGGCTGATGACCTGTCTGATTTTACCTTCCCCCTCTGGCTTTCTTCTGCCCACTTTCCTAGGCTGTAGTTCATACCTCAGGAACTCAAGGGGTTTCCTTCTCTCAGCAGGTGCTAACCTTGTCCGATGCCACGCCTGACCCTCTGGCCATTCCTACCCGTATTTTATTCATGTCATCTCTTCCCTCTCATTCTCCTAATTCCTTGAGCCCACATTTCCCGTCACAGAGGAGTTTACATTCTCCTGCTCAGGGGAATTGTGCTGCTGAGTGAGCTCTGCCTGGCCGGGCATTTCCTTCCTGTATGCCCTCTCCTCAAACAAGTTGGGGACCTGGCTCCTGAAAGCATGTCTCTGGGGCAGTTGTTTTCCTGAGACTGTAAAGTCCTTCACTTCCACTGCCATTAGCCCTTTTGCCTCGGCTGCATTAACATCAAAGGCGATATCCCTAGGTCTCTCTAGATGGCAGCATCTACCTCCCTCTGCCTCCAGGCGAGGCTAGAAAAGAACAGTGCACTCTAGTCCCAAGGATAATGTATAGTGTCGTCCTGTTCTTTACATTGCGTGCCTCCCCTCACCTTTCCTCCTGTTTCTAAGTGTGTGTTGAACTGCGCAGTCATGGAGTGGGAGTATGCAGTGCATCATATTCCTGGGTTCTTCAACGGTCTCCAACTTCTGCAGCCAGAGAGAGGCATGCATTGAATTATTCAGTCTTGTTTAATTCAGTGGGATTTTGTTGTGAGGAGCGTTGCTTGAAAATGTAGCTGGAGGTGTTTTGGTAGTAACTTCTTTAAGGAATGCTGCGAGGGCTGGCGGGGATGCCGGTGGAAGGCGGCCGCAATGCCCAGTGCCGGGCCCCTTCTCCTCGTTCCTGGCAGGCCTCTGGTGTGTGAGCTCTGAATTCACTCTGGAGCCACTCAGTTTA
This sequence comes from Corynorhinus townsendii, assembly GCA_026230045.1. Taxonomy (NCBI): domain Eukaryota; kingdom Metazoa; phylum Chordata; class Mammalia; order Chiroptera; family Vespertilionidae; genus Corynorhinus; species Corynorhinus townsendii. The sequence goes on from JAPDVU010000012.1 coordinate 8,757,201, forward strand.
ACACTGATGTCAAACACAGCCCCAAGTCAAATCAAGGCTGCTGTTTCCTGATTCAGAGTACTTTAAAGATAATGTGGAGTTGAAATCAAGTACAGAATAATGTTTAGCTTTTTATAATATATATAAACAGGGGAGCTACAAGTTTCAAATATATATATTATTATGCTAGACCAAGCATGTCAAATGTGCGGCTAGAGGGTGCTAGAAGGTTTGGCTAGTTGTGATTTTTTTACCCGTCTGCTCCCCCATGAAACTCCGGACTCTCAGAAGCCCGGCAGGGCCGTGTCTTGTGTCTTCCCTTGGCCTAGATCAGGCCCGGCACCAGAAGGTGCCCTGGAAACCAGGCTTATACTCACAGCATCCTGTTTGCCCTACATTTGGTTGTGGTGCCTGACACCATAGCACAAACCTTTAGCTCAGAATATTTACACACACATTCTCTCTGCCTTAACTTCTGTGTTCCGGTGGAATTGTGTTCAGTTGATTTAAACAAAATATCAGACAGCTCAGCAGGGCCTGCCTTGCATTGGATGTGGTGCCTGCGTCCCGGGTCAGCCTTTTCTCTGCTGCTGTGCAAATTAAACCCCAGCCAAAGAGAGGAGCCAGGCTCTGACTCGGAAGATGCCTTTTTGTACTTTACTGGGAAATGTGCAGGTTGAAGGGGACTTCTTTCGGAAGAATATCTTTTCGATGAGACCCGGGATTTCTCCCAGGGCTAGGAGAGGTCATTGCTAACTGCAGACCCACCAGAGCCTGCCTGTAGGCCTGCATCTGCCCCTTTACCCTGCGGTTTTCTTTCTTGGTGCCTTTCTCCAGACTTTGGAACTGAAGTGCATACAAAATGTGGCATTTAGACAAAGAGCTTTGGGCTCAGAGGGAAAGGCATGTTAATTTATCTGGGAGAAAACATCCATGGAGCTGGCTCTTCAGGCATCTCTTCAGTGATTGCTAATCAGAAATGCTTTTGCCACGTCACTTTTCTAATAAACAGGAGAGCTCCAAGTTTCAAATAAACAAAAAAGGGAGCCTTTGGTCATTCGTGATATTAATACAAATTCGGCACTGTATTGCCCTGATTGGCAAGTGATCAGCAACAACCTCACAGTGTCCTCATTTGGGGGCTAATCTGCCTGGGAGGAGAGAACAAGTCTCCTTCATTCCATCGATATGATCCTTCCTTCAGTGCCGCCTGATTTATATTTTAACCGTAACTATTTTTTACTACAAGGACGTAGGAAAAAGAAAAAATTAAACAGCCCACAGTGTTGCTACCCCCGTGACATTTTAATAAGAAGTCATAAATATGCAATATTGGGAAATTCCAAGAATACAGAAAGGTATAAAATAAAAAGCAATTCATTGTTCCTCCTGGTCCTTCTCCCCAAAGGTAGTCCCTCCCTTGTTACCTGTTTCTTGTTAGTCGTTGCAGAAAAAAAGTATGTGTCTGACTCCATAAATATATACAAGAAAAAGTGTATACACTGTTTGAGCCTCACTTTTTAATTTAATATGGAAATCTATCATATTGGAACATACAGCTCTACTGTGCCCTGTTAATGGTCGTATTTCATCCTGTGGAGACATCAGCAGACTCTCCCACTGGAGGGAACGCCCTGGGCCCGGACCTACCTGACTTCTACTGTGAGAATGCTCGCACACAGTTATTTTTAGTTGTAGAATGATATGTGGTTGTTGGTGAGGTCAACCTCCCAGTGTCTAATCAGGATGACTCAGGGTGCATTGCGTTGTGTTAAAGAAATGCTAGCTGTCATTACAGATACACTCAGAGCTCTCACTGGCTTAGAAGTATATTTGCTGTTGTCATTGATTATTTCAATATACAGTAGAAGCTCATTTTTTCTTCACCTATAGGCCATGATGGCAGAGATGTGCTCTGCTCCATGCAGTCATTCAGGGATTCAGGCTGACGTGATTTCTGCCATCTTTATGTCCCTTCCAAGGTCCCCCTGGGTATTGACACTCAGATAGTAATAGTTTTTGGTGAGGGATTTCATGGTAAGTGCGAATGGTCCAGATCTTGTTGAGTGGTACACATCTACCGCATAGTCTGTTGTCTTGAGCTCAGTCTTGTGACCACACCCAACTGTCAGAGAGGCTGGGAAATGAATTCTAGCTGCATGCCTGTGGGCCAAACGAAAAGGTTTGATAAGCATGTAAATTGCCAACGAACATGGCCAAAAACATGGCTGGGAATGCCACCAACGGCTTCGCTGTCGCCAGAAGTGGTGCAACTTGGCTGCCTGTCTTCTTCGCTGTTCCCGGCATTGAGTCTACAGGCAGTAATCCTAGAAAGGGTGCTTTCCCTCTGTTCTGCAGCTCCTCCGCCCACCCTCACCCCACACAGTTCTTTAAGGACTGAGATGCAGAGATCTTAATCCAAACAGCTGGCTGAACCTGGGGAGATAAGAGAGGAAGCAAAATGAGATGGGAGGGGTTTGCTGAGTCCCCCAAAGGCCTTTCCTGTGAAAGAGGCATTTGGGGAATGCTGGTCTCAGTCCACGGAACAACTGTGTTCGTTCCCTCAGTGCTACTGTTTGCAGGAAACACAGCCGGGGGTTTTCCAGGTGATGCATTTCTGGAAAAGAGAAGGGCTGAACCTGGACAGGAGCCGAGCAGAGGCTCAGAGACTGTTCCGGGCAGCGTGGTGCGTGCTGGCCTCTCTATGCTGCCACCCGGCTCCCTGGCAACTGGTCCCTGAATGCTGGAGAGAGGTATCAGCTATGCTTTGCTGCCATCGCCTCTGCTGCCCAGAAACCCCGCCCGGCTGTGGGGAAGAGGCATGGTTAGGTCCACGTGCAGCCTGATTACTTAGAGCTGGGAAAGAGAATATATTGCTCTGTATCAGCACTCGGTGTGTTTTTTTTTTTTTTCCTTTAATGATAGCATTTTAGGGTGGCGGTGAAAAACAAAAATAAATGCCAGCTCTATTCTTGGTATATGGATATGTTTTCAGAGTGAGAAACACTTAAAAGACAGACTCGTCTAAACACGTTCAAACTTTAACTGAGAAAATGATCCAGGAAGTGTTGGAAAATAGGTGTTTTGTGCCTTGACACACCCCCTTCCTTTGCCACATTTTCTTGTGTTGATTCAAGTAAGTTGGATGCATATCAAGGCTTGGGAAAGCCTTAGAGTATTTCTGATGTCTTCATAGGACACGTGCCACATTCTGGGTGGGTTAACACCCTCTATCTTAAGCCTTTTAGTATTCAGTTCTGTCAAGAAAACATAATCTGCTCGACATCTTGATTTAGTCCTGTGTTGGGTCCCTAGAGCAGGTGTTTGTAAAGGAGGCAAATGGACACCTTAAGAGGCTTATAAAGACCTATCCTGTTACACTCACATGATGAAAGCATTGCATACTCCTTAAATAATGGTGCCTGCCAGGTTTTTGGACACTTTTCTAAGAAAGGAGAAAAGATTTAAAAGATAGCTGCAAATGCAACAGGGCCTGACAGGGAACCTGGTGACTTCAGGAATCAATATCGTAATTGTGTACTGGTGCTATAATTTATCAAAGTACTTCAAAGTATTCTGCAAAGGAGTTCAGGAGCACTCTGATTTTACAAACGAAGCCACTGATGACTGACAGTAGACTGCCTCTGAGCCACAGTCTAGGTCTGTGTTAGAGTCAGGAGGCAGAGAACAGCTAACAAGAACATGAAAGGCAAGAGAGGGCCAGTTGGATAAATGTGTGACCTTCTGCATTAGCTTACCGTCAATAAGTATGATGACATCATAGCCAGTTGGTGCCGAACTGACCACATCAGGCCAGGAAGTATGCCAGGAACCAATCGATAGGAGATGTATTACTGAAAATTAATATTCTGCTGCTGGATTATTCTTATCGATTCAGGGATTTTGAAAGTGGCCATAGATAACTTCATGAACAAAAGCATTTGTGTTTCTTGAGCAGAAGACCAAAATAACAGAGGAAATCCCATCTCTAACACAACACCTTGACCCTTGGAAACATAAAACTTGCACTGTGCATCCTCAGGAGAGCCTGCTCGGGTTTGCTTGGAGACGTGGCAATCTCGCAAAGCCACCTGTGGTCAAGATTCATTTGCTGTGGTCCCTCTTCACTCTGATAGAGCCCGTGTTTACTCATTACTCAGAGGAAGAGTAGATGAGTTGGCCATGTGGGTGGGAAGCAGGGCCAGACCTTCTGAGTAGAGTGATATAATGCTGGGGGTGGAAAGGGGAATTCTGAGAGTTTGGGAATAGAAGATTCCCCTGCATTGCCCCTGGGAGGTAGTGATGCTGAGTAGTTGCTGGTGAGTGTCAGTGGGTTTGGGGAGCTGCTGCCCTTGGCCATGCATGGCTACTCTTTCTCCCTCCATCCCTGTCTTCCCTGTTCTGTCATTTTCCTTCTGAGGTCTCCCCCTCTCTCGTAGGGAAGTGCACGGTGTAGAACCCCTACAAGAAGAATGGCGCTAGAGGCAGCATCATGGGGTCTAGTGCTCACATCTCTCAAGGAAGGGTCTGCAGTGGATGGTCTCCTGGAGCGATTCCAGGGCTTGGCTGGGACTGACCGTCCTTGCCGAAGCATTTCATGGGAAATGTCAATGAGCACAACTCTTCTGCTGTTTTCAGTTTTTAAAGAGGCCTAATTTCTGATAAAAATATTCTTGGGAAATCTTGCTCAATATATAGTTATTGACTACCACCACAGGGAGCTTTTTATCTCATAAGTTTTCTACTAAGTTGGAAAAAACATTTTTGTTTGCATTGTATTTTCATAAATATTTATAGTAAAAATTATAGAGACATGTTCACAATTGGTGAAGTAAGATGAAGCGTCTATTTGTTTTTGTATTCCTTTAACTTTTCTGTAGGTTTGAAAAATTTCAAAATAAAATATTGGAGGGTTAACAGGCAGGTGTATTTTCTCGCTAGTGGAAACTAAGACAAATGAAGTGATTTATTAAATGGCTTTCCTGAGGGCAATCATTAGTTCATGGAAGCACCGAGAATAGATCCCAGTTGCTCAGAAGCCATGCTTGTGCTTTTTAGGCTATATCTCCTCCCGAAAGGAGGGTCAGGTGTAGGAAGGCGTTCCCTCCAGCTTCTGCTTCTGAACAAAGTGTCTCTGGGCCTGGTGACACTGCTGTGTGTGTCCACAGACAAATCAACCAAGTGGGCAGAGCAGGAGGCAGGTACCTGTCAGCTTTATAAACTGCTATTTGAATGGCATTAGGTGGCTATGTCATCAATTGAGAAGAAATGGGTGGTTCTAGTTCTGAACCGAGAGGAATTTTCATTTACGACCTTCTTAATAGAAAAAGGAGTTCATTATAAGCAGTATTTTGTAGAGGAGCAAGGAATGTTCGATACCAATCTGATAGTCTGAAGGGGAGACAAAATCAGAATTGCACAGCGAACCCCTCCATGTTTTTGGAATCGAGGGTTTCCTTGGAAGGGCATCGGGAACAGCAGAGCTGAGAAGGTCTTTACTCATCATCCTTGTCTAGCCCCCTGGCGCTTTAGGACAGGGACGTTGAACGTGTTCTGCGCTCCGCCCGATCCGAGGTCTGTGTGGGTTTCCAGGGACAGTTTCACAGGAACCAGCAGTCCTACTTGCCTGGTGCACCACGCAACCCCCCCCCCCCCCCCCCCGCCCCAACTCCATCTCTCCTCGGAGCCACAAAGAACAAGGGCCCTCAGACATTTTTCAGAGTTTGGTGGTGTTACCTGGCCTAGTAAGCAAACTGAAATGAAAATATCTGATTACGGTTGGTGTGCACCTCATTGACATTACGGCATTGGTAAAAAGCCGAGATTCCGTTACTCTGTGTGGTCTGTGCTAGGTGAGCCTCTGGGTGGATCCTCAGCTTGGGAGGGAAGCAATCACTTTTGTCCTAGTTTCAAGCAAGCAGCATCCTCTTGTGGGTCTTTCATGATCTTTGGTTGCCTCCCTTTAGCCTCATCAAGCATGGCGAGCAGCCATAGGTACGTAGTAGCGGGCCACACTCTGCTCGGTATCATTCATAGCATCACTCCTGCCACGCCCTTGATGGAACAGACTCTGCTTCTTGTTAGATTATCCTCCTTTGAAAAACATTTTTGCTGACCTTAATCTCCATTAACTCAAAAAATCAAGTTTTTTTCTTTACTTCCCCCCCATCACCGTTTACTTCCCCCCTCCCCCTTGCAAACGCCACACTGTTATCTGTGTCAATGAGTTCTTTATCTTTTTGGTTCAATCCCTCCCCCCCAACACCACTCCCAGACCAGACCTGTCTGCCTGCTCTCTATTCGTGAGTCTATTAAAAAATCAAGTTTTAAAAGCTAGAAGAAACAAGGTGAAGTGCCCTGATGCAAATTGCATTTTGTCCAGTAGGTGGCGCATCAGCAAATCTCATTTGCCACAAGAGCACGAATAGAAGTCAGTTTGTTGAGGATTCTGTGAGAGAAAGGTACACCCTGTGTGCAAGGTGGTTCACTAAGCCAATGGGAAAAACAGTCGGGCTATTTAAAACTAATTTTCTTGTAAGAAAACTCTCAGGAAGAACCTTTTTAAAGCTAATGTCCAGATGACACTAAAACGTATTATCATGTCCTGTGGCGGTATTTTCCCAGGACATTGGGGCCCGCAGATCACAGCTGGAAGTAAGAGAATGCTGTTAATATTCGTAGCATTTTGAGTTTTAGAGAAAAATCTATGGTAGACGCTTGGCATCCGAGATCTCTGTATTTGAATTATGTTCACAAAGTGGTACATACTTGAGCTGAAGAAATTCCTTCCCGTGACTTTTTAAAAAAATTTAGTGGAACATGTTAGGTGTAATTTCCTGAAGGAATGGGCTTCATGTCTCTGGAATGCATTATTAGTAACTCTTACTGCACCAGAGCTAAGTCAGTAACTCCATGCTGAGAGTGTACGAGTATGGTTCTTATACTCTGGTTACAGATGCTTCTTTGGAAGCATGTGAAGGAAGCAGCATGTTCATCCTTAATACAAATATCCCCTCTAAAAACGGAGTAGTGAATTTAGTAACTTGTGAAACAGAGGCAAATAAAGATTAAACACACACACACACACACACAAACCCACCACAACACAAAAAACCTGTCTTCCAGTAAAGTATTAGAATTTCATTATATTTACCCCCCAAAGATGTGTATATTTTTCCTGATGGGTTTTAGGGCCAGGAATCTATGTGTATTGTTTCACAAAACATAGTATCAGATTTCATCTATTAATTTAGTCTATAGCTAAAACAATCAGGATTCAAACATCCTGTTGTGTAGGGTTTTCTTTAGAGGACAGTGAAAGAACGCAATTAGCGGGCTCCTCACACATGTCCTTTTCTACAATCTCCGAGGAGAGTGGTGACAGGCTTTTGGGGTTGTCAGGTGAGGTATGAAATCATCACCAGCGTTCCGGTGGCATTGGAGAAACCGCGAGAAGGAAAAGATGAAGGATCCTGTCTGCTTTTAATAATTGAGTCGTGTAATGTGTTTAGAAATACCACAGCAGCTGGGACTCGTCCAGTTCACTGAACTTCAGTTTTAGAAGAAGAGTGCACAAAAAGTGCCCGTCTTTCCGTGACAGGGCTAGTCTGTGGCGAAAGGGGGACTAGCAAATCCTTCCTCTGCCTTGCTATTTCCCATGACCTCTCTGCCTGGCCCCTTTCTCAAGTATTATACTAATCCCCCAGAGGGAAGATGACCGGACCCCAGTGGTGAGAAGTTCTCTAGTACTAGCCCATTTAGAGCAGTGGTTCTCACACTTGTCTGCAGGGTGGAATCATCACCGGGGAAGCTTCAGAAACTACTGGTGCCTGCGCCCACCCTGGAGATTGTGATTTAGTTGGTCTGGGTGTGATTGCAGCTTTTGGAATTTCTAAAAGATCTTCCAGTGACTCTAATATGCAGATAAATTTTAGAGGCCACGTTTACCTCCTCTCCCAAAGCCTCCTTTATTCTTGGCCCATCTTCTGAGTTCATCCTTCCTGGGAGTCCCAGAACCTTGAGTGTGTGTATGTGTGTAGGTCCCAGTGTCTCCACCAAGCTCTGTGTATTTTGTTTATTTATTCATGTGTCTCGGGATCCCGGTGAGACTGAGTCGTTTTTCTCTTTCTATTCTCAGCATCCATCTTAATGCCTGGCTCACAGTAGATGTTCAGCAATTGGTTTTTGAATCAAGGGTATATAGTTTCTGTGAAACACAGTGTGCATTAAGGGTACATAGAATATGATGATACATATAGTAACATATATATAGTAACTTAATGATTTAAACAAATTGATTCATGCACTTCTGACTCAGGGCATTTTTATTATGCAGGCAGGTATTTCTCCTTTCCTTGCAGAGTATAGATTTCCTAATCTCCTATCTTTTCCTAAAGCAGTGATAAGTTTCTAAAATTAAAGAGGAATATGTTCTGTTTGTGTAGCATTAACTTGAGTCACAAAAGCCAGCATTAGATAAGGAACAAAGGTCGGCTAAGACTGTGTTCAATAAAGCTCAAGGAATTGGCTGTAAAGTTTGTCGATTTCTAGCAGGATAATTTCCTATTGCCTTACTTAAAGAATATTAATTTATCTAATTGGTAATAATGTGGTCAATTTATTGTAGCTTTAAAAATGCAAATCAACTACCATTCCAGAATATTCACTGACATGCCGGAGACTTTAAAATTTTTATTTTATTTTATTAGGTGAAAATGGGAGGCATAATTGTTAATGTTTGATTCTGGCAAAATACAATTAGTTTCTGTGAAACACATTATGCATTAATGATATCGTTAAAATTAATGAATATAAATGAGTAAGCTGGGGATTTCAAACAGGAAATAGTGACTTTATATCAGTCTGTGAAACTTGAGATAGATTCCCTTGATTTTTAAGGATAATGTGCTGGAGCCCTGATACGTTTGTGTATAGACTAGAGAGAAATTAAATCAGCTACCAGAAGGATCAAAGTTTTTAAACATTCACTGTCGTTTTTGTTAAGACTGTGGTATATTGATTTCAGTTAAAGAAAGCCACCCACTAGTTTTACATTAAGAACTATTTTAAAGACAGCTTTTAATAGAAATTTCCAGGTCTTGTATGCATAAAAGTGCATGTACACTTTGGTGTTTTAAAAAAAATAAGGGTAATAAATCATTGTTCATTAAAATTAGATATTGATTTTAATGGCATTATTGTAGATTCCAGATGTCCTCTAATAAATATCTACTACATTTATAATTTTAAAATATTATTGCAAAAGCTAGACAAGTATTTATTTTCCTTGCTCTAAGAAGGTGGCACAGGAAGAACAGAGAGAGGTCTTAGGGAAAAGTTGTGGACTAAATGTATAACATGACCCCAAGAACCATATGGTATTTTAGGTATTAAAGCATGACATAAGTTCTTGTAGTGTAGAGAGAAACTTTGTCACTAAAATCCAAAACAAAACAAAAAACAGATTTAGCTCCAGCCTGTGCACTTGTAAGTTAAGTGCTGTGTTTTCAACATCCTCCTGCTGAACTGGACAGATGAAAATCCTGCGTCTTCAGGGAGTGCTGAACGTGACTGCTTCATAAGTAAGTATCCTTGGTCTGACCTTCATGTACTGTTTCTTTTGCTCCCTTTATATGTGTATGGACGTGTGGTACACACACATTTGGGTTTTATTATTTGTGCCTATTTGCAAGTTTTGCAGGACATCCATGCCTTCGTGGTGCTCAGAGTCGGGGTGCAATGGGTGAGGACTGTCAGAGGAAAGGGGGTATTTGGGCGCATGGCTGCTGTCTGCGCTCTGGGACCCAGCTTGAGAAGCCTGAATTCTTTTGCTAGCTCTGCCTTTTTGCTGTTTTCATGACCTTGAGCTCTTCTTCTAATCTTGGTGCCTCACTTTCCTTGTTGGTAAATTGGACCAGTCTCTTCCCTTTCCACTTCACAAGACACTGATGAGGATTAATGAGGTAGAATCGGAGCACATTTTGTGTTTCTCCGAAGAGCACATTTAAGGGAAGGTAGGAGAGAGGGTTAATATCATAGGAAGTGGGGGCACACACTACTTGCCATGTTATATGATGGAGTCTCAAGGAGTCCTTGCTCTCCATCAGCTGAGAATGAGTGGCAGGCAGTGGCCCCATTTCTGTTCACTTCTGAGTTGAAGGACTTATTAGCTCAGGATGATGGAGAGAAAGCCCAACCAGATGTGAGAGTAGTGGAATGACAAGCAGGACCCAGGGAACATCTGACTTCTGCATGCTTGCCTGAAAGAAACCTGGTTGTTTTTTAAAACTATGTTACTAGTATGCATATAAAAACACCTGTCAGACCTATTTGGCTCTCCAGTATTTACAGAGAGTCACTAGAAATGCTTGATTATGTGCACATAGTGCAAACAAGGTCAGCGTGAGGTTCCCAGTCCAAACCTCCGCGTTCGTCTAACCTGATGCCTTGGGGTAGAATGAGGCTGCAGGTATGACTGCAGGGTGTAAACGGTCGGCTTGCATGAGGCTCTGCAGACCTATATTGTGATGCCTATCAATGCAAGCATGTGGACATGGAAAGAATGATTGATGACTTCACGTATGGAATCCCAGCCGAATTTCATTTCGCCTGCTGTCTTTGGCCAATCAGGTTTTTAATTTCAAGGTGACTTGCTTGTTTTTCTCCTTAGGAGATTTTCCAGATTCCCCCCGCCCCGCCCCCACCTTGTGCTTACTTTTTTTTTTTTTGAGAATTTTAGCTAGGTAACAGTGCCTTTAACCTAGAACTTAGCTGCTTGCCACTGTAGATTAAAAATAAGAGTTTAATATGTGTGTAGCCGGAAAGTGCTTTTATAATCTCTGACTCAGTAGCTAGACTTGGAATATACATGATGGAGTTCAAACTTTAAAAAAATAATCCTTCTTCATCTTTATCTCTAGGTATATCTCGTCACTTTAGGAATACTTTTAGGAATACCACTCTGTTTAAAAAGCTCAAAAATGCTTAATTAATTCCAGGAGTTTATCACCCATATATACATATTGACATCCCTGTTTCTAAAGCTCATGTCCTTGATAGGCCTCTTATAGTGGCAATACTGTCAGCATTGCTTCACTCATCTCCCATCTTCATCTATATATAATATGAACATAAGGGTTTGCTAAATATTACCTCATGGTCCCAGTGTTAGCTGTGTATCCTTTAGAGATAAAGGGCCATAACTGAAAAAACGATATTGGAGTTATTTCCAATAGTCAGATCTTCATAAATACTCTTGTATGAGAAAAATGAAGTTGTATTACCCAGTTTTATTAGAAATGCTATATTTTGTTGGGTCCGTGTGTTTGCAAAGTAGAGAATATTTTCCTTGCTGTGATTGATGTTAGGGCATTTATGAGGATAGTCTGCTATATTTCATATGTATATAAGAGTGTCATTGTTAAAATGTTCAAAGGAAAATTATGTATGTGGTTTATATTTTATTATTTCCTCCTAGGATGTAATTTTTCCAATACCATGATTCCTGTCACATTGTCAGTAGTGATTTGATGGTTAATATGCCAGAAATAATTAGATAAAAAAAAGGTGATGCAAACGTCAAGGCAGTATAGCTTCCTTGTGAAAAGCCATAGCAAAATCATGCTACATTGTAGAAATCACCATTTGCATACACTTAGAAGTCTTCAGGGTTACAGGCAGGGTGGAAAATGGAACTAGATTCAGGAAGCGTGGGCTGTGGCACATTTTATAGGTACAGTCTTGCTACTGACCCCATTTGCAATTTTTGCTAAATGAAATGTGCTTTAGAAAATCCCTGTCTTTGGTGTATTGTCAGTGGGAAGGTTTTAGATCTTCTCTTTCCTTTTTGAGTGGGAAAAATTCCACTTTCCCCTGGTAGGCAGCTGCCTTTGTTTTAGTCTCCTTCCTGACAGGTTTAAATTTTGTCTTCTTTGGGGAGAAAAAGACATATTATCTGACCTGCTATTTCTTTAACCTTGTCAACCTTAGGGATTGGACTTTTACTTTAAATTTTCAAATGACTGTTTAAAAAATATAGGTAATTCATGGTTTCATTGTTTGTTCCTGAGTGTAGTACCTCCTGGGACTTGAATAAAATGGAACCTACTCCCAGGCGTCTTTTTACTTTTGAGTATCGATGATGCTGGTGATAAGTATCTGGTTCATTGGTGTGTGACTTTGATAAATAGTATTTCTAAAGATTAGACATAATGACATTGGACAGTAATATTGTAATATTACAGCATTGCTGTTAGGAAGGAAGATGAGTGTCAACCGTAGCCAAGTGTTGAACCTCCTGTCGGAACTGACATGAGGATGGCTGTAGGTGTTCTGGCCCTGGCTCAGCACATCCTCGTGTCGGAGGGCTGCTTTCTGACATGGCAGAGTGGCCGTGCGGAGAGAATGCTGCGAGTTCAGCCCAGCCCTCGGCCTCTCTGTGTTCCTGGGCTGGCGAAGGAGCCTCAATCCAGGAAGGTCGCTGAGTGGCATGGGAAGCAGATGCTTGGAGGGATGATGATGGTCTGGAAGGGAGGGGAGTTTGGAGACATGCCAGTGGGGTCATAGGGAGGGACCAGGTGTTGAGAGTGAGTGGGGTGGGCTGCTCTTACCTGGAGGCAGTGGGACTAAATTCCCAGCAGGTGGCTTCTTCCTCTTGCTGAGCTTCCTGATCCTCAGCCCGTATTAATACCTTCACTTCACATGGGAGAAGCTAAAGCTCAGGAAGGGAAGGGACTTGCCCCAAGCTTCCAGAGTTTCTTCTTTGTGGAGCCTGACCAGGGACTTGTTGTCAGGGTAGGTTCTTTTTTCTAAGGCGCCTGCAGGGTCATGACTTACAGAAAACGAAGGGGAAATGTCAGGCTTGGGAATTCCCTTGCCTTCCTTCTTCTCAGCGCTGCTCAGGATGGGGTGAGCAGCCTGGCCTGAGTCATTTCACCTGAAAGGAAAGTCATGTAAGGAGTGCCCTCAATGGTAGCTTTCAGAAAAGATGAAGCGTGTCAGGCTAGCAAATGAAGAGCTGCTCGGAGTCCTACAGGTTCATGGGATGTGTATCATGCCTGGCACAATAGCTGAAAGGGTGCCCTTGGTTTCATGGAATTCCCACAATTGTAAATAAATATCTATATATATAAAAGCCTAAGTGACCATCGCAACCGAACAGGCTGCGTGGGGTGACCAGGCCCGCGGGGGGACTGGGGGTGTTGGTGGTCAGTGAGGGGCAACCAAACGATTGAGCAGCAGACTGTGTGGGGCGACCAGGCTGGCAGGGGGGTTAGTGAGGGGCGACGAAATGATTGAGCAGCAGGCTGTGTGGGGCAACCAGGTCTGCGGGGGGGTGGGGGGGGACGGGCAGTTGGGGGTGACCAGACCAGTGGGGGGTCAGTTGGGGGCAACTAGGCTGGCAGGGGGGCAGTTGGGTGTGACCAGGCCAGTAGGGGGCAGTTAGAGGCAATCAGGCAGGAAGGCAGGTGAGCAGTTAGGAGCCAGTGGTCCCAGATTTTGAGAGGAATGTCCGACTGCACGTTTAGGCCTGATCCTGGGGATGGGGCCTAAATTGGCAGTCAGACATCCCCTGACGGGTCCTGGATTGGAGAGGGTGCAGGCTGGGCTGAGGGGACCCCCATCCCCCATGCACGAATTTTGTGCACCGGGCCTCTAGTATGTTATATTTAGAACTGTGTGGTTTTGGAACAAGAGGGTGAAGGGTTGTTCACAGTCAGAGTGGAGCCTCTGAAGGCTCAGAGACGTTTAAGAAGGAAGTAGAGAACTTGTCCCTGGCCACCCTCTTCTACCTGTTCCTGCCCTGGGGGTGGGGGTGAGGGGCTCTCTGGTTTCTGCCCTAAAGCAGCTAAGACCTGGTTCCTTATCTCTTTTAGAGATACATGTCCCATGGAAGCTGGGACTCCAAATGCTCCTTCTTGTATGTTCCCATCATTGACAGCTTAGAGGATGATAATTTACCCTTAGAAGCTAAAGACTGTGACACCTTTCATGTGATCCTTCACCTTGAAAGCCTGTTTCCCTTCTCTGTTTAAACATTAAGAGGCAATAGAGTGGTTAGAGCAGTGGTTCCCAACCTTGTTTTGGCCACGCCCCACCTAAGCATCTCTCAAATCCTGATGCTCCCCTCCACCCCCGTGACATCTAAGTCTTATTATTCAGAAAGTGTACTCCTATTCACGTGGAGGAAGCCTAAAAGGCTATTAACTTGGTCTAAACAAGCTTCCAAAGAACATGGCATCCATGAAAGAGAAAAATAAAATAATGAAAGGACAGTTGAAGTACTGAGGAAGAAATCACTAAGAAATTGTTAAAAAAATAATAAAAATATGAAGTGATATGAAAAAAGTTTCAAAACATACAGAGAACTGAAATGCATCAATATGTCACACTATATATTTACACACTCCATATGAAGCCCCTAGAACCATAAGAAATGCTAAAAATTCACTGTTAATAACTCATTCTTGAATCACCCCCCTTAAAAATCAAATTGCCCCCCTTAAAATCAAATTGCCCCCTGTGGGGCGTTGGGAACCACTGGGTTAGAGTCGGCCTGTCAGGGTTTGTATTCCAGTTCTGCCTTTCCTTGGCTGTTTGATCTGAGGAAGTTACTTAATCTCTCTGAGTGTCAGTTTCCTCATCTGTAAAATGGGTATAACAATATGCCTAATGAAGATCAAATGAGATGACTTGTTAAACTACTTACAGTAGATATTGGCACATAGTATGTGATCAATAAATGTTGGTTATTATTAATATTTAGAAGGAAAACATAGAGGAAAACAAAGTACAACAATTAAGAAGGAATTTAAGTGTAAACCTTGAGATGTGTGTTTGAACAAATATCACAGGTACATCCAGGGTTCTCTTTACTTCTTAAATTGACATAGAGGTAAGATTATCATGAATAGCCTGTTTCTCCTCTGTAACTTTCAATAACCTTTATATTACCTCTTTAAAATAGAACACACTCATTGGCCACTGGCGTCTGTCTTATGAGTGGAAAAAGTAATCAATAAATGAATGGGGGGATTTATCCACTTGGCCATACTGGCTTTCCTTATAAACGAACATACATAGAGACACATAAACCCTTTGGTCTATTGTCTAAAAGCAACAGACAGGATGTGGTAGTTAATGCATTTTGTGGCTGTCTACCCAGCAAAGAAGCAATGATTGCTGCCACACATACACGGGAAAACATTAGGGGAAATCCCACCACAGACTGTGGCGATGACTTTAGAAATCACATTCCCAGCATGCTGAGGACTGATGTGTGGGAGGAGGGGTGGGTAACAGCAGTGCCCTTCTGACTCACCTTCCTCTGGCTAATAAGGAGGGAAAAACTTCCTCCCCAGCAGGAAAGGGTCCTGTCCCTGCTCTCACCTTCACCTTGGCTTCTGCGTGGGCCGTCCAGGAGCAGGAGGCTGAGCAGGGAGTGGATTCTGCTGTGGAGGGCAGTGGGCAAGGCTAAGTTGGCAAACATTCCCCATCTCTTGTGTTCTCACAGCACTTCCCTGGTGAGCAGGAGAGTGGGTAACATTGGAAAGTACCTTTGCTTTAGAGTAACCAACTAGTTACTCTAGTGGAACTAGTGGAGAGAATCAACTTGTTTCTAAATTGGTGCTAAATATCTGGCCATGTAAATCAGGTGACAGCTTGGATCCTTGAACCAACTGATAGTACTATGGATGATGATCACAAAATCTCATTCTAGCCCTTTGCGAAAATATGGGCAAACAAATGCTTCCCACCCCTTCCCTGATTTTTCTATTGGGGTTTGGTGTTGTTTTTGTTTCCGTGAGTCATTTATTGTAATAATCAATAAAGCTACATTTGACCTATATTAAAGTGTCCCTAGATTTTGAGTATTTTATGAAGTAAATCATGCCTACCATAGAGTGGGCATATAGTGTATCCATACAAATAATTTAAAAAAAAATCAAGTACCATGAAGCCACTGGTGTCAGATTATAAGGAATGAGAAGGCCTACCAGATTTTATTTGAATACACATGTAAAAGGTTGGCACTTTGTGAATTGACTCGAAATAGTGTGAGCATATTCCATGAAGGTATAAAATTGCAGGAAAAAATGAGTTTATTAATGGAAATTAGGCTAGAGCCTAATTATTACCTGTGAATAGTGTCATCGTTTGAAGTTTTTATTGCATTTTAACACATGGTTTATCTTGATGAGTGAATATATATAGCGAAGGGTAAATGTAGCAATTTTCCTTTTACTATTCCCCCCCGCTAAGCCATTATTGCTTGATGTTATTTTTCAGCAGCCTTTCATTTTTGTCCCAAATGTTTTTGCCTCTGGCTGGTTTTATTTCTTTAAAATGTATGTGTATCACTTCTCAAAGTGATACATTTTGACAGGTAATCGATATTTTTTCATGCCAGATTTGCTGGTGCAATGGCTGTAATCCTCATCTTAGACTTAGTTAGTGGTTGAATACGAACCTAGATTTTTATCTCAAAGTATTCCTGTTAAGAAACACACTTTTCAGCCTTAGCCAAATTCCTTTCTTGCACTCCTACCCAGCAGCCACCTCTCACGGCTAAGTGCCTGAGATGCACAGCATCCCTTCCCTGGACACAGATCACCTGACTTTTTGACAGTGTGTCCTTGAAATGTCTTCTGATGGCCCTTCCAACCCTTACTCGATTGGTCACAGAAAAGATACTTTTTCTTTTCCTCCTGGCAACCTAGGATTTTATTTCAAGGGGCCTGTCCCCTTCCTTCTCTGTAGTGAGAACCTGATGTCCTCCGTTAGACCCCACTTTTTCTGGAAGGACCCGCTCAATGAAGACCACAGTCCTCAGAGCGCATGCGTAGATAAGGACACCCTGCTTGGTTTTTGCTTTTAAAAGTTCAGCCTCTTTGGTCAAGACATTTTGTTTTCTAGCATCAGGACGTCCTCATGCCCCTGTGTGCAGGTGACAGTGCCATCCTAAGTGGGTAGATGTGTTCTGTACTCTGCCAAGGCCATTTGTCTAAGATGGCACTTCAAACCCAGGGGACTGTCTCTGGTCCTCTCTTAGGCGGATGACCTGAGGGGCAAGGGCAACAACTGTCATGTCTTTGTTTTCATTGAGGAGTGAGGTATTCGTTCTTCAGGAAAAGATTAACCTGTGCGTGGGCCTGCCAAGGATGAGACCACGAGCTTACAGGTTGCCCACAGGTAGCTGCCCATCTCTCCCTCCCTGCCCATAGAGCTGCTTTTTTCTTTTTTTTTTCCAGTTCTTTTCTTTTGCCTTTCACTTTAAAGGTAAATATATAGTTCTTAAAAATCTGTTTTAAGCAATTGTTTCTGCTAGTTCGTTGGTTTCATATCGGCTTGAGCGAGGGCCAGTCCGGTGCTGCCTCTTTGCTTTAGAGATGGCATTGCTTCTCCACATGTGAGCAAGAACGAAAGGCTCTCTGTGGTGTTCTTCCTTAAGTGGTATCAAACGAGATACCTCAGAGGAAGAACACGCTGATACCCTTCTCTGCTGATGGCTCTGCCAGTTGGTGGTGGCATTTTTTGACAGGGTTTTTCTTTGTATGTCTGGAGACATATGGAAAGATCGTTAGGGAACGTAAAACGCAATCAATTTCCTTAGTGGTTAGATTCATAAATCCCTGAGCTATTTTTAATGACATAATCTAATCAATTGATAGCAAGCCTAATAGTGTGTTGACAGCCAGAAAGAGACAAAAAGCTGGTATAATAGCAGGTGGATGGGTAAGGAACCATTAGACACGTCCCTCTCCACCCCCACATTTAGAAATCTCTAGATAGCTGCATTAGGTAAAATCTAGGAATTACTGATTTTTTAAAAATTTATGCCTGCCTTCCTGACAATCTTTCAAGAAAAAGACTTTTGTCTAATGGGATGTGGTTCCCAGGAAAACTGCAGATAGTCCTTGTATCTGCCTCTCAGAACCAAACTATTCTCTCAATTTAAATATCTTTAGAATGGAAATGAAGGGGGAATCATTTATTATAAATTGGTAGTATTATATATTGTCCCTCCTGTGCCAGGCCAGTAATGAAAACTTAATATTCATCTCTTGGTTGCTTTGAATTGAAATAAGATGAGGATGTGCGAGGTAAACAAGCTGAAACAGACTGTGAAATTGCACATGATGGGAATCTTTTTTTTTTTAGCTGCTTATAGACTATAAATAGATTAATATTCCAACTAATCATGGCTCTTAGAATTTCTTCTCCCTTTTTGCACTTTGGTCAGGTGGCAAAAGAACTAAATTGTTATAGCGAGGGAAATTAAAATCTAAAATGTTCCTATCTTTGGGCTAGGAATTCACTGACCAGGTATTGATGTAAATGAATGGGCTTTCACCCGGGAGGTGTAAAGTGTTCTTCTGTGGCTGCAGAGCTGCCTCTCTGAGCCCTCCGTTTTCAGGATTTTAGGCAGCCTGAGTGTCTGTTTGTGTGCGCGCGCGTGTGTGCGCGTGCGTTTTGCTACATTTTTTCATTGATGCCATCAGAAGGGATGGGCGCCAGGCATGGTGGTGCTGCTTGGCTGACCAGCTGTGCCCTGGTTCCCCCACCTTCCCAGTCACCGGCTGCCTTTTCCAGAGGTGTCTGTCACCGCTGATTTACTTCGCCACTTTGACCTTATAGTTGCTTCTGAAGGGGCTTGACCCAAAGCCACTGCTGAAAGCCATTCACGGGTCGCTGGGAATGCCCGAGCCTGCATTTGCAGAAGAACACACAGGGACCCCACGATATCCTGTCTAATAGAAGAGCCTCCTCCGCCCCGCCCGGGTGAATGCACTAGGTGCCGAGCCCACTTGCTGCGCGCTCCCACCGAACTGCAAGCCTCCGCGGTCTCCGAAGTTGCTGGAGTGAATAACTAAGCGGGACCAGCTGACTCCAGGCACCAATCAGCTAGAGCGTGATGTAAGTGCTCGGCCGCTGCCGGCTTGGAATTAGCGTGCAGAGTAGAGGTAGAGCAGCATGGCTAGACTGTTGTGAGAGGCTCAGAGGAAGCGGAGGGGGAGATGGATGAGTCCAGCATTCTAAGACGAAGAGGGCTCCAGGTAGGAGATCCTTCCCTTCTTGAAATGTAGTATCGTCACCGGCCAGCCATTGAGGATTTCAAAGTTCCCTTTGCATTCCTTTCCTGGGCACAAATATGTGCACAGTTCTTGGTATCCACATGGCAACGAGATACGCGAAGTCTCTAGTTACCGGGTTCAGTGACACATCGCAGAGTCCAACGAGGAAGGCTCTTTTGTCAGAGACAATAGATGCAACTTTTAGTTTGCTACTTTGTTGGTTGCTTGTTTTTCTGCTGGTTGTTCAAGAATAGTTAAATCGTGGCTGGCAGTGACAGCTGATGAGCCGATTTGGCGTTCTCTCAAGTGCGGGGAAGTCTGTGGTGGGTGGCAACTCCGTTCCGTTCTGGAAACACAGGACTCAGTTTTGTGTGGGGATCAACCCCAGTGCCGGGCAGCATCTGTCTGGTCGCCTTACAGATGTGTGCAGCTGCCGAGTGTCCCTCCTGTCAGTACGATGAAAGTTTCTGCTGGCAGCTCCATCCAAGTTCACTGTCATTTGTTTATGCTGGGACGAGGAAAAGATATGTTGTATCTTACTTCCTTGCTTTTTGTGCCCAAGTTTCTCTAATTAAATTACTCTGACTTTAGTGTTCAAATGTATTCCAAGTTAAAACTTGGCAAATTGGAAAACTTGGAAAAAAACATCTGTTGGCAGTTTGTAAGTTTAAGGAAGCCAAGACATAAGTATGTTCAAAATTAGTATGTTTAACTCCTTGGTAACTCCTTTTTCTTCTGTGTAAGAGATATTTTCCTCTATGAAAGAATCTAATTATTGGCCATTGTTAAACTCTCATTTATTATTTTTGAAAATTTAAAAAAAAATTCATGCTTGAGAGTACAGAATATACAGCACATTTAGAAATGTTTGCAAATGTTCCTTAGTGGTCTTTGACAGCTGCTCTAGTTGTTTGCTTTTTGTTCTTAATATCAATTACTAATATTATTCATATTATTCTAATATTGCATTATAGGTAAACTAAGGATTATTTGCAGGTAAACAAAAGAGGGATTAAAGAAGTTTGGGTTAAATGTCATCTATTGTTCCAAACCTAAGTAAACAGCCTGCCTCTTTAATGATTTCAGTGTGGTCATTGTTTTGAATGCACAGTGCGGTTAGTCACTGCCCTGGGTTTCCTTTTCTTTGTTTTCATCACATCTATAAAGTTCTCGCAATGCACAGCTGTTTGTGTGGGGCCACATCCTCTTTGGGTCACCGGTTAAATATGAAAAGGCTCTTTGTTATGAAGATGATAAACTCTATTAAACTTCTAATGGTTCCGATGATGAGCAAATTGATGGCAATTCTGAGAGTTTTTTCCTTCCTTTAATTTACTTGAGTTTTTTAAATGTATTTTTAATAAGGCACTCTTTTGTGGTTTGTTTCTGTAATACATATTATCACAGCTTCAGAGGACATAGTTGAAATGTGGTGCTCATGAAGAGTATAGATTTCATAGACCTTTAATTTTAGAAAAAGCCATCATTGTTGCTATTTAAAGTCATAGCTATTTTCTATCTAAGAGCTTTGCAACAAAACAAAGGAAGCATTACTTGTTACCTAGTGCTTATAGTGTTAGGTCTTGTACTTAACATACTTTTAATACACTTGCTATCATCTATGTAATGTATAAAGAATGTCTACTTTCTGTTATGAGTGAAATAAATATCTTCACTTTGTGAGAAATAACAATATAAAAGTGCTTAAAAGTTCTGCCATCTCATTATGACTTTACTTTTGCTTAAACGAAGCCTGTTTTGTTTTCCACTCCCATTATATCTAATTTTTTTAAGACATCATACATGCAGAGTAGCTTTTACAGAAATTTCAATATAAGAAAACTATTTAAAAATACAAGGGTTTAGTATATATTTGTATTACAAAAGCTGCCACTGTCTAGTTCACTGGAGTAACGCCACCTAGTGAGTTTAAGAATTAAGTTAATTTACAAATGCATACTCTGTGAAGCATTTCTGTATGCAAATGAGGTACACCTGTAGTGAAGGTAGGCCAACACCTACACCTTTGTATTCCTGATTCTACTAGGCCTTCTTGAGCAAGTCACACACGCTCTCAGTGTCTGTTTATTCTTCTGTAAAATGCACACCATAGCATAGGACTTTTGAGTGGACTAAATAGGAGGTGGGTATAATTGAGTTTTTTTAAAGTTAAAGGCCATATAATAAATACACTAACATATAATAGGTAATAAATATTGTGTTCTTGAAAAGTGAGGGATGATTTCTATTCTTTATAACATTCCATATCATTACTAGTGAGATGAAATTGTTTGTTATTTGAATTTGTCTTTAAGTTAGGAGAATCCCTAGTGAAGACAGCATTCTTTATTTACAGGGGTTTTTATGACAGGCTATATAGACTTTATATAATAATAAGAGTCTGTTGATCTGTCACACTGAATAATGCTTAGTATTAAATGCTTAGAGCTGGAACTGACCAGTTCTTTAAATAACTTAAAAGTCGAGTGTGAAAAATCTGGAGTACACAAATATTCCAATTCTCTGAAATCTAACTTGATAATACAGCATGTTCAGCATAAAAGAATGCAGTATATGTTTAGAACCTATTTTTAGAATTCTGGTACCTCTAGCTCTTAAAACAAGGCATGCTATTGGTGTTTTAAAAATTTGGACTTTGACATATTGTTTTTAGTCAGAACATAGAATTCCTCAGGGCATGACTACCTCATAGAATAGCAACACAACTGAGTTCATTGGAAGTGACTGCGCTTTTCCATCTTTTCTGCAGTCTTTGTTAATATTTCCAGAACCACTGATAGCGTTTCAATCACTGCCTTCGAAATGAGAACGAGAGAAAAAGGCCTCACTGGCTGCCTCTGTTAGAATCTGGGAAACTTTTCATATTGAATCTCCAAACATGGGACATTCTGAGGGCTTGGGAAGACCTTGGACTTGGGGCAATTTTAATTTCTAGACAGGTCTAATTTGTCAAAGGATAACTGGCTCCTTCCGGGCCTAATGTCCCTCAGACTGGAACATATTTTTTAACTGTCAGGGAAAATTGTTTTGGTGATTTCTGTTATACGTTTCCCTTTTATTTGTTTTAATGAAAGTGTCCCTATCCCTAATGTGATGGATCCCAAGGTGAGAAAAGCATGAATAACAGGCATCACTAAAGTGGGAAGGAGTCACTACAGAGGGAGGTACCCCGAGAGGCCTCCTGTGAGCTCCTTCCTGCGTCCTCTTGTGATTTGTTCCCCTGGTGTCACCTTCTGTTGATCTCCCCACTCCCTAAGTAAATATCACCACTGCAGTCCACTTCTAGACCGTCACATGCGGCTAGAATATTAAACAAATGTTTCCTATATAATGCAATCAGTTAACAACTGAATTTTTATAATTTAAACTTCTGGATTTGTGTTCAGGTTTTCTTGGCTTCCTTTTGCTTCTTTTCCTGTCAAACATGACCTCATACCCCCTTCTTATTTGAAACAGCAGCATCCTTAGCTTGGCCTAGGCTCTGGTTTTCCACTGGTCTTGCTCTGGCATTCAGTGTAGAAAGCAGAGAAGCAGGTAGATGCTCACACTCTGGTTGCGTGTCACACTATCTGTGCCGTGTGCCTGAGTGTAGGTCATGTAACTCACAGTGTCTCAGTGTTCCTGTGTGCCTCTTTCCTGTGGTTCTGGATGTGTTTACACTCTACCTGAGCTTTAATAGCAGGGTCATTAGAGGGGAGCCTTACTCTGTCCTTATTCATCTGAAGACCCTGGGTGGCTGTAAGGAAGAAGTCTAGCTAGAGTATGATCACAGAAACACTTACGATAACCAGACTTTGGGATAAGGTGCTTCTGTTCTTCAGAGGTCCCCGGAAAGGTGTAGATACTTGTTTGGGACAGAAAGAATCAAGATGCTAAGTGAAGTTTTGGTAGTGGTGGGAACCCGATTCCTCAGGCCAGTTGTGGTCACATCTCAGTGGTGTTTCTTATCCGTCACAGTTCAGTTTCTGTCTCTGAGATGGAAATAAAATACTCTAGTTTTAGTTTTCTGATCCACAGGGGATAAGGACGGAGTGCCCTCAAAATCTTATGTTCCCTCACATTTTTATTTTGCACTCTAAGACTTCTAAGAATTAGTTTTCTTAACATACTCCCCCCCCCCCCCCCGCCAATAGTGTAAAATAAACAAATCTGAAAGGAAAAGAGTTGGAGATGAGACCAGAAATATAGACAGGCTGAATTAGGGATAATCTGCATTTTTACTCAGTCCTGAGGAAGCTAATGGACAGCCATGTGGGCATTTTAAACCCGGGACTGAGGTGGGGATCGAGGCTAACAGGCAGGTGGTTGAAGTAGGGACTATTGTGTGATGCATTATTTTAAATCACTGAACTGATGAGTGTCTTCCTCTGAAACTATAGAGTCAGGTATGTGTCCAGTGACAATGAATGGCTCTGGCACAGTAGACCAGTTTCTTAATCCTCTGATCTCTGTGTCCACCTCTGTAGGAGATTTAAAACTGAGGTGTTTAGAGATGGAAGATTAAGCATCTTTTAGTGCACTATCTGGCACATAGTACTTACTCAGTTAACCTTAGTTCATTTCCTTCTGTATTGCTATAGGGTCTTGCATCGTGTGGTTTTGAATAATTAGATATGGGTATCAAGCAGGGTTCAGACAATAAAAAAGGTGACATGCATGAATTGGGTAGTTTGAGAAGAGTTTAATGAAAGAACTGTTTAAAATGTATAGGGCGAGGTTAAGGAATGGTACAATACCAAGGGCTGGAAGCTACAGGAAGCCACTGACCTCACTAGGCCTGAAGGAGGGAGGGACACAGCATTTCCAGAACCCGGGGACAGAAAAGGCAGGTGGCAGGTACCTTAGGTGAAGGGACACAAGCTGCTTATGGTGACTCCACAGGGAGGTGACAGGGAGACATCTCAACCTTCATTTCCTTCATCCTCCTAACTCTTGCTGGTGCTCCCCATTAGCAAACCCACCCAGAAGCCACGGGGGCAAGCCTACAGGTGCCATCATATAGGTGAACTCCAAGGCCCAGCGCAGGATGGCGAGCAGGTCTAGATGGGCAGTGGAAGTGCGTGCAGCTTGGTTTGTAATGGACTTTCCTTGACCTGCCCCCTGGCTCTTAGTATTTTATCAGCCAGAGTCAGTGCGCAGACTTCATACTGTAGATCTCTGGGGCCTGAGTTGAGTTCAAGTGATTGCACAGATTCAAAGCTGCTTTTGTGTGTGTGTGTGTGAAAATTCATGGCCCCCAAGGCATTCCCGTTTTGTGTAATGATGTCTTTCCAATTAGGTTCTTACTCCTCCTGGGAAATGTTAGTTTGCCCCCTTCCCCTTTAGTATCTGCAGCACATGGGTCTCCTTGCATCTGCACTTCAGGTCCTGCAAACAGTCTCACTTCTGGATTGCTCCGCTCTATGGGTCCTGAGTGACGTGTGAGAGGGATAGCCCAGAAGACCGTTTACCATTCATTTCCCAGATTCCCTGAAGTCTGCCCTATAGCAGGTACGATTGCACTTAGACCGTTCATCTCTGCTCCCCTCAAAGTCCCTTTACAGAATTACAAGTTCACATTATGTCCTTGGCTTTTATTGAAGGTTTCTAAAAGCAATGGCTGTGAGAGAACACTTTGCACTTTGTGTAAATCTCCCCTGGAAGCTCTATCCATTATGTTGTGTGTTGTCTCTCAGAGTAGGCCCACCTGAGAAATTAGCTTAGAGTTCAGTGCTCAAAAACTTTCTTTCCCCCTCGGTGAACCGGCTTACTTCTTAGAATCAGATAGAGAGCTGGCTGTGTGTTTCCACTGGTTGTAGCTGATTAGAACAGGATTTCATAGTTGTGATAGCTTTCTAGATAAAACGAGCCACCACTTCTTCACTGTTTAGCTCTTAGCTTCTTCTAATAAGAATTGCATGGTTTTATTTATTATATATTTTTAAAGTTTTAAGTGGCCTGAAAAGATTTCTCAGCCCAAAATCCAAAAATTTAATACTGTTGCGTTTAAAACAGTGAAATTTAAATGAATAATTCTTGAAGAAGACAAAAGGAGACTAAAAGACCAGCTAATCAACAAACTAGATAAACTATAAAAATTGAGAATTACATGAATTTACAAAGATCAATATGCACGCAGCAACCAGTCAAATTATTGTTGGCACTGGAGACTAATGAAATCAATTAAAAGTGTTTGAGTTTACTTGAAACACATTTCAGATAAATTATGAGTAACAATAAAGCTTTTCATAGTGTCTTAGAAGTCATATTACTTGTCTCAAAAGCAACAAAAAGCATGGAGACTGGCAAACAGCTTGTGAGACACTCATGTTAGAACACAATATTGCCATTAAAAGCATGCTTTGGACAGATACTTAATAAGGGGGAAAGTTGGCAATAATAATGTCAAGTAAAAGAAAAAGGAACAGGTTACTCAATTGTATACATAATATATGTACAGTTCCATAAAAATGGGTAGCATGCATATACATACATACATACACACATATATGTGTGCGAGGCAAGGGGGGGGGAGAGAGAGAGAGAGAGAGAGAGAGAGAGAGAGAAAGAGAGAGAGAGAGAGAGAGAGAGAGAGATAGTAGCATAGCCCCAGGGGACAAAAGGAAAGAACATGCATGAACTTTGGAGCGTTCAAGGCCATCCTTGCTGGTTGATGTTGGCCAGATTAGTTAATTCCTAACCAATAAAATACCCTTAGTTGTAGAAGTGCTGAGGATGAATTAAAAGGAGGCAAAAAAATATCCATCATATCTAACAATTATTAAGAACCTATTTTCTTTTTATTTGTTATTATCATTAAAATAACCAGAAGAAAATACACTAACATGTTAATGCATTATATCTTGATGGTGGGATCATAAGACTTATTTTTTCTATTGTAAGCATTTATTACTTTTATAACAGTTTAAGAAGTAGATCTGGGGACCCTATTTTTTAATGTTTTTGTTTCATTGTCTAAGAAAAACTTTATATTCCTCACCACCATCAATGAAATGCTCTTAAAGACAGTTTTTTATCTGGGGCATTTTTTTTAGAATTGAGAAAGGTAAAACAATTCAGGTTATGCATAGCTCTAAACCTTACGATAGTGATTCAACTGAGACTGCCCTTTTGCATCACCTGAGAGCTTTCTGAAGCCTAAGGCCTACCAATCTATGTCATTTCAATCTGCATCTCTCAGTGGTGTGCCGTCAAGGTTGAGACCTGCTAATCCTGGGGGATTTCAGGTCCAAGGAACTCCCAGATTAGGGAATGTACCACTTTTCTTTCTCCAAACATAAGGTTTGGCCTCCTTTCTTCCAGTGAGAACTGGGTTTATTTTATTTTTAAAACATTTTTATTGATTTTTTATTTTTTTTAGAGAGAGAAGAAGGGAGAGGGAGAGAGAGAAAACCATTGACATGAAAGGGAAACATTGATTGGCTGCCTCCTGCATGCCCCTTACTGGGGATTGAGCCCGCAAACCCATGCGTTTATTTTTGCAGAGCAGAGGGTGAAGGGTGGATGTACTCATTCTTGACTTCCCACATAATGGCAGTAGTAGTAATGTGAGAGCTCAATCATTAACCAACACACCTTCGGGGGGCAATTATAGCGGTGTGGCTGGAGGCAGCCCAAGGACCCAGGGCACTGGGGGCTGCCCAGGTGCAATTTTATCTGTTTTAAATTGCTAGCACATGCTCAATGGTTCATGTCAGGAAACCACCTCGAAGGCATGGTGAGGCAGTTGCTTTACCCCTTGAAGCATTCTCCTAATGCTGGAGATAACAAACGCCTGTGATTTGGAACCCTTTTCACAGATACTCTTCAGTAATGTGCATGCTTGAGTTCTCCAAACATTTGCTCTTCTACTTCGATTGTGAGTGTGAATGCTTTTGATTCAAGCTCTCAGGGACAGACTCCATCCTTTCCCTTTCTTTTAATGAATGTTTAATAATAAGAATAGCAACAGCAATGTATATTGAACAGGGTTGTGTCTTATACATATACACCATTGCACTTTTATTCCAGGCTCCAGCAGTACAAATTTGAGTGGAATATGGTAGCGACCTGTGAGGGGTTTATAGCATGGTGGGGGGACTGACAGCAGTTTCTGAAAATCTGGTGCCAGCCACAGTGCCTGGGGATGTGCCCAGCTCTGCTGTGGGAGGCCGGGAAGGCTTCGTGGAGGTGGGGATATTTCTGCTGGTTGGAGAAGGATGAACAGGTGCTGGTTAGGCAGGAAGGGCGTTCCAGGCAGGGGAAACAGCGGGGGGCGTGAAGGTGTGGCGGCTACACAGGGTGCACCCTTTTCAAGGTGCTACAAATAGTGCATGTGAGAGGCAGGTAGTCACAAGCAGAGTCCCGAGAATGATGCCCTATTGAAGGGTTTGGACTTTCATCTAACAATAGGAAGCCACTGGAAGATTTTAAGCAGGGTGCAGAAATATTTTACCAATGGTCAGCGGTTCTGTCGACCATTCATGACAAATGCCTGAGAAGGGGCTGAGAACAGCGAGGAGGTTAGAGATGAGGAGGTGAGAGGTGATGCTGCTGGACTGAGATACTGACAATGAAGTGGAGAGAAGGCAACGGAGGGAAGAATTCGTGGGACTTGGTGACGTGTTAGAATGGTTGGCCAAAGGGATGGAAGAAGCTGTAGGTGACTCCCAGGTTTCAGGTGTTAGAATTAGAAACAAATAAGAGCAAGACAGAAAACTGATTTGGATGGTGAGAATATGCTTGTTGGCTGTGTATGTGGACTTTGAAGCACCCATAGTGCCTGCAAGGTAGAGATTTCAGGAATCAGTTGGATATACCCACTTAAACTTCCCAATAGAGGTCAAGCCTGAATATAGATTCTGAAGTCATCTGCTTCAAGTAATTAATTGAAATAAACCGAATAAAGAGAGAGTTTCTCCCAGACTGATAGATTTGTGCTAGAATAGTTTTCAAAAAATTACTATAAAGTGTATTTTAACACTTATTTTGTAGGACTGGTTAAAATTACATAGAAAGCAAAGTAGTTTTATGCTTTAGTATCAGGCCTTGAAAATAATGTATCCAATTTTGAAGATACATTTTTTTTTTTTTTTGCAAATTGCTTCCATCTTTGACAACTTGCCTCCAAGTTTCATTACAATACAATTTTGAAAAGGAACAATGAAACATCAGAGTCTGTAATGGAAAAAGCAATTCATTCTTAAATGAGGATGATGAGGTTGGTACTGTATTTCTTGAAACAGTGAGTGAATTTAAAACCTGAGTGAGATTAGATCAAACTCAGCCAAGATTTTGTTCCATTTGAATGAAGTATCTGTAATTGAAGATAGGGGATGCAACCAAGAATGGCACATGATATAAGTAAATTTTATCTATTTTCTGACATACTGTTTCTAATTGGTCTATGTCTATTCAAAGACATTAAATCAGGTTAATAGAACCAACTGAACTTTTACCCCTCCCTCCCTCCCTCCCTCCCTTCCTTCCTTCCTTCCTTCCTTCCTTCCTTCCTTCCTTCCTTCCTTCCTTCCTTCCTTCCTTCCTTCCTTCCTTCCTTCCGTAACAAATGAGGATCAAAGCTTAACTTCATTAGCTGGAACACTTTCTGAGTTCCTGACTGGTAATTGAGTATGCTGAGGCCATGCAAAGCCTTAGGAAAGTGATGGGGAGTTGGAGATAGAGTGTGTTGTAATGGTCTTGAAATGATTATAGAAAACATTAAGTATTTTTAAGGGTTTTTTTTTTAGCTTAGCATTCAAAGTTAGTGAGATATCAGCTAAGTCTAGAAATACTTTATATCATTTTCATCTTAATGATATTTTTCATGATGAGATATTGCTAGTTTTATATTTTCAAATTGCCTAGTTTCTTAATTTTAGCATTGTTGTGATGGTGAAGATGGAATAATACTATTGACTTGACTGTTTACACTTTTCTATTAAAACTTTATTTCAAATATACATTGTTAAGCTCACAGGCTCATTTCCCACTAACTGATTAGCAATCCAACTAAAAGGCATTATGGTAAATACATATCAAATTTGGGTAGCTTGATAGATTCAATCATTTCCTTAATTTTTTCAGTCCTCTGTGATAGAAGCATACATTTACTCTCATGCTGGCCAGAGACCCTTTTCCCCACTTGACTCTGTTTGGCCAGCAAGCTGTTAGTGAATGTGTTACAAGCAGAGGCTTGACATATGCTTGTGCAGTTGAACTTGCCATTTTGCCCTTTGGTAATCCACCATGAGAAGGACATGCCCTGGGAGCCACTGCCCATTTAGTCTGGTCCCAGAACAAACCCCATGGCACTGACCTGTGTAAACCTGCAGCCAGGAACCAAGCCCAGCAGACCTATCATCTACCTGCAAATGTGAGAATCAGTCTATTGTCGTAAACCACTCGTTTTGTGGTGGGGTGCTGCCCAGCATTGTGAGGACAGTGATGACTGATACAGAGGCCAGTTTGTGTTGTGATGAAGAGCAGTGGCATCGACGTCTACGAGACTAATGTGTGAATGTTGGTCCACCACCTACTGGCTTCATTATTCTGGGCATGCTACTCTTTTCTAAACTTTAGTTTTGCCATCAGTAAGATGGGAATCTACTTACCCCTCAGGAATGTTGTAAAAAGAAATAGGATGCATGCATGTAAATCACTTTGAGCAGTGTCAAGCAGATAGTAAGAACACAGAACGTAGTCATGGCTGTTGTTGCTATTTCTAGACAATAGAGCCTTCCTCTTCCTCTGTTCTTCTTGCACTGTGTCGCTTTACCACATCCTAGCGTTGTGACTCTGGAGCAAATCATAATTTTCCTGAGGCTTAGCTTTGTTTCCCTATGATATGATGACTCTGCCCTGGCTGGTGTGGCTCATTTGGTTGGAGCTTCATCCTGTACACTAAAGGATCACTGGTTTGATTTCCAGTCAGGACACATACTCAGGTTGCAGGTTTGATCCCTGGTTGGCATTTACGGGAGGCAAGCAATCGATGTTTCTCTCACACATGGATCTTTCTCTCTCTCCCTCTCCTTTCCTCTCTCTCTAAAAAATATAATAAAAAGTCAATAAATATATATCCTCCAGTGAGAATTTAAAAAAAGTAATGAGTAAGTAAATGAATAATAAATAAGTAAATAATAAGTAAATAAAGACACTGACATTTGCCTGGCAGGATTGTTATGAGGACTACAGCAAAGGTAGGCGGATATCTAACTGTCCTAGTCAGTTTAAGCTGCTATAACAAAATAACCCAGATGGGGTAGCTTAAAAATAACCATGTATTTCTCCTAGTTTTGCGGGCTAGGAAGTTCAAGGTTAAGGTACCACAGATTCCAAATCTAGTGAGATCCCACTACCTGGTTTGTGGATGCCACTTCCTGGCTGTATCTTCATATGGTGCAGACAGAGATCTCATGTCTCTTCCTCTTTTTATAAGCACATTAATTCCATCATGAGAACGCCACACTTATGACCTTATGACTTCTTCACACCCTGATTACCTCCCAAAGGCCCATCTCCATTATCCTCTGTATAATCAGGATTAGGGCTTCCATATATGAATTGGGGTGGGAGGGCACAAACATTCAGTCCATAGCACTGACCAGGGTGAGGTGAGGTGAGGGGAGTGGGCACTTAGTAAAAGCAGCTTTATTATTATGTTCCCTATCCATGTATTTCTTCCTTCCTTTATTTCTTTTAACTGAAGCCTCCGTTCCTACTTTTTGAGTGCCTACTCTGAGCCAAACATAACACCTTCCATTTTTTACTTTCCTATTGGTTTCTAGATTCCCTGCTTTTACTAAAAGGAAAGGTAAAAGACTATCAAAGGCAGAAAATGAAAGAATACCTGGTAAAAGTGCCACAATTGGAAAGGCATGATATGTAATACTTGTGTATTAAATATATTTATGCTCCCATAGACATGAAAAAGTAACTTTTTTTTGGAATAAGGGCATTTATAAAGGGCACAGAGTGGCTAATGTGGAGCCAGTAAAGGCTTTCAACCAGAGGACTGAAAATGCTGCTGAGGAGAAACTCAGCGTCAGGGTGCATGGAGGGGGCTGAGGTGTGGAATGACAGGGGGCTCGTATTCGTAGCATGTCTGTATTAGGGTAGTGGAGCTGGCATAGACAATTTTGCCTCTGTTTAAAAGTACAAAAAACTGCTAAACTTACCTTTTTGCCTGCTATTACAATGTTTAGATGTGATCTGGCTTTTGCCTATTTTTCCCTTTTGTGCAAGTCTTGTTGTATTCTGTCTTGTCTGTTTCATTTCCCTATGTGTGCTCACTCCCCACTTCACCTCTTAGCTCCTGGTGTTGTACACTTCCTATCCAGAGTTTGTTTCCTAGAAAACTTGTGTCCTCAACATACTTGCTTTGAAATTATTTCGATCTGTGTCTGCTGGAATAGGTTGTGAGATGTGGCTATTAACTTCTATTTGCCACTTTCTCTAGAAGCTAATTGACTGATTTGGGGTGAGGAGAGATGAGAGTCTATACATTTGACCAATTTCACAGAGCTTACCTTGCAAGCGATTGAAATGCAAATACAGGCAACACTTAGAAGCTCAAAGAAGAATTCACACATTCAGTTCTTTGTTTTCTTCCAGAAAAAAAAAAGCATTCAAAATTCATGCACATTCTATTATTCATGTGCTTTATATTTAGGTTCTGCTTGTATGTCTAGATAAATCTTATCACCATTATTTAAAATTTCATGAACGAAACTTTGCATCTCTAATGCCACCCTAGCCTAGACAACTTGAGGCCCTCAAAATTATTTGGAATGTAGCACTTAAATGAGATCGTGTGTGTTTCTGTGGAGATGCATTTACATATATACACCTATGCCTGGCGTTATCCACAGCTGTTTATATTTAAATCTACTCTGTGTAAAAAATGGGTAAGAATTCCAGAACTCCTCCTGTTGTTTTATCCCAGAAAAACCTGAATTGTTAGTATGTGGAAGTGACAAGGCTTCTGTGAGACGGAGTGTTGATGTTGACACAGGTTTTCTTTGTTTCATAGTTGTCATGTTAGTGGTCCTGAAACAGGTCCTCTTACCTGTGCTGTCATCCACCCCCTCCCATTTGTCAAGTACTTTAAAAGAATACTGTGTGTCAGCAAGGACATTCCTCGGTTATTTGATCTTCTCTCCAGTCTGGCCTCCTGGAGCAGTTAATGATTTCAAGAACTCCCTTTTCCTGAGCTGTGGTCACCTCACCAGAGCAGAGCAGAGAATGTTTCCCAGGCGCATCCAGAGCCCTCCCCAGCCAGCTTCCTGCCGGCTGCCACTTGGTGATGGCATTAACTTTTTCTGATAAAGCCTTCAGTCGTGAGAGGCCCACTATCCAGCATTACGTTTGGAAGAAGGGACATAGACTTAGGTGAAATCCTTTGTTAAGCCTTGTGTCCTCCTGAAGGAGTATTGGGGATGCTTTGAATTAAGCTTTCTGTCACTTTCTGGGAGCCTAATAACAGTGGACTCAAGGGTTCTGTGACTTCTAAGCAGGGCCAGGTCTGGGAAACTAACACATGTCCATGTTCAGAACTGGGCCATGCTTGGGCCCGGGTACCTCCATGCCCATGCTTGGAGCAGAAAGGAGTTGCACCAGTTTTGTGATTGGGCAGTCTCTCTTGCTTTTAGCAGTTCTCTCAGTTTTCAGCTGCTTTGTCAGGCCCTCAGATTTGCTCCAGTGGATATGATGGGTGGGGGTGGCGGTGAGGATATGCTGGGATGGGGAGGGGTGGTGGTGAACAGTGGCTGCATCATTTCCTGCCTGCTCACATGAGGAGGGTGTCTTTGATTACAGTAGTCCTTCCCGTCATTGTCAGATGCTTTCCTTAAGTTGTTCTCAACTAAAAACTGGTGTGAAGTTTGGCATTCATCTTTAACAACTGCACCCAGCCAGCTGTGTGTGTGTGTGTGTGTGTGTGTGTGTGTGTGTGTGTGTGTGTGTGTGTGTGTGTGTGTGTGTCTTGGGGCTGTTGATTTCTGCTTTCCACAGTTTGCCCCCTAGGTTTTCTCAGTTATGGACTATATGACCTTTTAAACCTTCAGACACATACTTATTTAATCTTCTTTCCGTCTTTATTAAAAACAGCATTGCTTTGGACATAGCCTAAGAATATTGCTTTGATTTGAGAAAGCATCTTTGGATTTTATCACCCAACAGGTATTTGTCATGTGGTTTTAATTTGTGTGCAAGGTTTGGGGATACAAGGGCAAACACGATCCAAAACCTTTCACCTTTGGGAGCTTATGGCCCAAAAGTGGAGAAGGCAGACTAGTAACTACACAATTACATGCAGAGTGATACGTGTTATGTTGGTTAGCTTGTCACGTAGTAGCTATTTAATAAATGGATGGATATAGGAATAGGGTGAGTATATTGGATGCCGGGGCACATAAGAGGACACTTACCCGACCATGGGGTTATCAGAAGCATAACACCAATGATGGAGAGTGGCAATTGATATCTGTTCTGTTCTGTTAAGTTTCAGGAAGTTCAAGGAGAGATAACTAGTAGACAAGAAGGCTATGTATAAGCTTGGAGAGATAAGGACAAAAATGTCCTGGAGATAGAGATCTAGGAGGCATTATCATATGGGTATGTACTGAGGCCTTGGATATGCATGAAATCACCCAGTGAGAGTCTGAGAAAAAAGGAGAACCTAGAGCCCAGTGGGCATGGCCAGTGGTTAGAGCATCGCCCTGTGCACCCCAGGGTCGTGGGTTCCATTCCTGGCCATGGGCACCTGTACCGCAGGTTTGATTCCCAGTAGAGGCACGTGCAGAAGGCAACCAGTTGATGTATCTCTCTCATATCAGAGTTGTTCTCTCTCTCCTCTCTCCCTCCCTACCCCTCCCTCTCCCTTCCCCTCCCTCTGAAAATCAATGAAGAAAATATCCTCAGGTGAGCATTAGAGGGGGGAAAGAAAGGACCTAGAAAATAACCCTGACCAATTAGGGTCAGTAGTATTTAGGAGCACTTTATTAAGGACCAAATCAATAAATTAAAAATAGAGAGATGGGTTCATTGACAGTGTATATTGGCTCCTACTCTGTGCTGGGACCTAAGGGGGCTCTTCCAATAGCTACGGTAACCCTCATGAACACGAACACCCGTTGAGCTACTACGCGCCAGCCACCACTCTTCGTGCTTTACACGTGACAGCTCATTTCACTTCTGCAACCACCCCTTGAGAAAGGTACTGTTACCCTCCACTTTCTGAGGTGAAAATTGAGGCGTTAACTTTCCGGGTCTCAAAGTTCATACAGTTATTCAATGGCAGAGCCTGGTTTCAAAAAACGAGATGCCACGATTCAAATCCTGGCAGCTTGACCACATTCTTAATGGCCTTATGGGTTTTTTTTGCCTGTCTGAGGAGGGAAAGGCAGACAGCTCAACTGGTAATTATCATCTGGGATAAGTTCCGTAGAGGTTGTGTCTAGGATAAGATGGATAAGATGGGTGTGGCAGGGTGCTGGCGTGAAGGGAGGAGCTGGACAGAAGCAGTAATGAGTTCCCTTCATCCACACTCTCCCAGTCACCTTGAGGCATGAAAGTGAGGTATTTTTGCAACTCCAACCTTAGATATCAGCTCTGGATATTTTATCCGTAGGAGGCAGGGTGAAATACCCCTGCCCTAAGAGGCAGGCTGTGTTGTGTTGGTCTATAGAAGGTCCTCTAGTTTGTTGCTAGAAATTAACAACTTGGGTTCTAGAGAAAATATAGCTAATCTATGATTGTGAATTATGTACTTGTGTCAGAAGAGATATATTATAGTTTTAAGTCTCTGAGACATCCTCTTGAAGCCTGGAGGGACTTCATAAACTACTTGGTGTAGCCATGCTATTAAACAGGAAGAAGTGAGTAACTCAGAGCAAAAAGGTGGAAGATTTTAAATTGTAGTTGCTATTTAAGGTACTCCTCCTTCTTTAAAGATAGTGTGAAAGACCTCCAAAGAGTTCTGGAGATAAAATGGTGTCTAGGAACAGTTCTTGCTTTTATTATGAAAAGTAATTTTGAGTTGGAGCCTATAGCTTTGTATGACTTAACCAGATTGAGACCTTACCGAGTTAGGAGCCATGGTCCTCTGATGCGGAATACTTGTGTGGCATCCATTCCTTTCTTCTTCCTTCTTAGTGGCTCCTGATTTGCATCTGGTTGTGGGAGAGCTAACTCTTGTCCAGATCTAGGGGAGCATGTGATATAAATAAACTGGGCCAACCTGCATATTCTATTCCATGGACCACAGTGATTGCAGGGATGGCAAGGGACTTAAATTGAGTCTTGTGTCACTTTATTGGGAATGTTGAGGCAAAGATGCTTTTTCTTTCTTTTCTTTTTTTAAAGAATAGTTTATTGATTTTTTTTAGAGAGAGAGGAAGGGAGAGAAACATCTATGTGAGAGCTCTCATCCATCAGCTGCTCCTACATGCCCCCTACTGGGGGAGGGGAAAATCTAGCCCCCAACCTGGGCAGGCATGTGCCCTGGACTGGGAATTGAACCAGCAATCTCCTGGTGCACAGGATGATGCCCAGCCATCTGAGCCACACTGACCAGGACACAGATGATTTTTATTCTTGGGCATTAATTTAGAGAGACATACCCTAAGAGTAGTTCAAAGCTATTTTGGGTGTATGAAGAATGCTTGCTTAGAAAGATGGAAGTGCCATGGAAAGTAGGGCCAAGAGATGCAAAGAAACCTGGCCCTCAATAATGTAAGGCTGCTGAATCAACTTTTTAATTAAACCAGTGGGTAACTCTTATATTGTGTAAGCTGCTCTGTGTTGGGTAGTTTGTTACTTGGAACAAAAAGAATTCTATTTTGTGGTTTTTATTTAGTTACTATTTGCTCAAGTTTCCCTTTTGACTATTTAGAAATTTTTAGTTTAATGCCAAAGTAAATTTAGCATGTTTCTCCCTTAAAATATGTTGAAAAGTATGTTTGTGCTCTTACTCTGCTAACCTCGTAAAAGCAGGCAACTGTTTTGTTTGTTTAGCAAGTAAAGAATTATTAGGCATGACTTCTCTAGTGATCAGTTAGCCTCAGTTGTTATAATTTTTATCCTAAATGGTTTGACAGTGATAAGTAGCTGAAGTGGCAAGTCCGCATAAAATTTTATATTGTTATTGTCTTTTATCACTGCTACTCTAAACAGATTGTTCACATCTGTTGGCTCTTAGCTGCAGTGTGTGAGGTTTAGAAAGTGTGGAAGGAAGATGTTCTGGCTAGCGATATTTTCTTAATCCTCCTCCATTTCTTTTTCATCTTTTCTTCCCTGTTTTCCTCTTCTTTCTGGTACATTGACTTTATGAAACATTCTCAAGTTTGTGGTCTGTAGTGCTCACAATGGAAAATCCAGTTCCTAAAGTGCTCGTGCCAAGCCACACGTATGTCCGTAGCTGTAGCATTTGTACACAGGGCATAGGCTGGGCCATGGCTGGTGTGCTCCGAGCAGAGAGCTGTGTCACCCCCGTGCAGGAGGTTGGCTTTCATGCTGCCCACCCCACCTTCATGTTCCTTTCACATCATCAGTTGATGAGGTGGAATTTTGGTGAAGGTCCAAGTCTCTGCAAAATAGGAAACCTATTTGACTCAGTGAAAGTAATCGGGATAATTAGGGTCTTGATGTGGGTTCTCTTGATTCTTTTGGACATCTTTGAATTGTGATGTAGCCAAACTGGTGTTCTATGCCTCAGAGGTTGACCAGGAAGCATTTTGTGCAGAGTTGATCGAGATTTTGAAGGTTCTGTCTAACTTTGCCCTATTTACTCCATTCTGCTTCCTACCCTCGTGGGAGCTTGAGGAAGCAGCAGAGCCAGAATCTGTTATCTGATCTTCACCAAGGAAACACCCTGTCCTCTGCTTGGAGCTGTCTGCCTCTCCGGACCCCTGCCCTTTGCTGCCTCCATCTCTCTCCTGAATCCTACTTCCCTGCCCATCTCTGTCCTCCTCCTGGCCTTCCCCTCCTTCCTCTCCCCCCTGCCCCACCTTCCTTTTCTCCTTCCCCTATATTTTTTTATTTACTCCACCTTCTACTTTTTCTGAATTTATTTTGACTATTTTCCCCCCTGGAGAAGCAATTTTTTACTTAAACACCCAAGTCAGCATAAGGTGTCCTGTCTGCAGGTCCCTAGCATTTGCTCAGGTCCTATCACAATTGCGCATTCTCTTGTCTCTCTCCACACCCAGAGTCTGTAAACTTCTTGAGATTAACAAAGTGTCTTGTCCCCTGTTATATCCCAAATACATGGTCAGACAAGTGGTAAATGATTAATAAAGTTTATTTTCAAGGGTTAAGTTTCAGGTGATTTTGATTCTCTTTGTGTCTTTGAAATGTTCTATTGTGAACCTGTCATGTATTGTTTTTTATAATCAGAACAGAAATTTTAGAAAGAAATATAATTTGATAAAAGCTGTGTGTGAAATAATAGAGACTCTGTCAAGGTCCATTCGGATGTTAATGGGGTCCTTGGCAAAAAGCATATTACCTCACAGGCATGAGGCAATTACTTACAGTGGTTGCATCAGCCAGAATAAAGATGATGAGCTCTGGATCCCTGCCCCTGCACACCCTCTGACTCACAGCAGCATCCCAGGTGAAGACTCGGTCTGATTTGCCTTTGACTCTGTAACTCCTCCAGGGTTCCGGTGTGGAGATTTTCTGTAAAAAAAATGTTAGTTTTTCTTCACCAGCTCAGGCCTGGGGTGCTTAGAAATAGAGAATCATAGAATTTTAAGTCCAAGAGAGAAACCTTAGATGCAATCTAGCTTAATTCCTCCGTCTTTCAGCTAAGAACCCCGCGTTTCAGAGAAATGAAGTGACTGACCTGAAGCTATCGAAATAGCAACTATCAGGATCAAGGTGCTTTCATTCCTAGTCTGTGCACTCTGCCACCCTATGCATAGCAAATGCTGGCGTTCTTTTCTGTGGCTGTGCTCGAGCTTTTAAATACAATCATACCTTGGAGATAGTGTGGGCTCTGTTCCAGATCCCCACAGTGAAGCGCATCGTAATCTTTTTGCTGGTAGACGCTCTTGCCATCAAGTCATGAAAAGCGCAACATCCGTGAAGTGCAATAAAGTGAGGCGTGCTTGCTATAACTTTTAAATAAGAAAGTGGTTCATGCCTAACAAAAATGATCCCATTTCAAAAAGGGCCTTAAAATCCTGGAGTGAGTCTTCGGATTTAACTCCAGGATATTAATTGTAGAAGCTGTCCTAAGTTGGGCCACCCCCTCATTTTCTAGCCTTTGAATAAATATGTATTCTTTTAACTGTTTAAATATACAATTTAGGAAAGTGAAGCAAACTAAAACATCCTCAGGGGCTAGAAACATAAGATACATGTATAAAGCCCACTAGGCGCCAATAAGGCGTGGTGGGGCCTGCGGTGAAACTGGAGAGCGTGTGTCCTATCCAAAGTCATCAGATTGCATTTTTATTTGGAAATCCTAATAGGACTTATCTGTAGTCTTTGATACTTGTGTCTGTGTTTCCTTTCAAATCTAGACCCTCAAATATATATTTGGAGGGAGGGAAGGAGAGAGGGGCGGGGGGGGAGAGAGAGGAGGGCGGGGAGAGAGAGAGAGAGAGAGAGAGAGAGAGAGAGAGAGAGAGAGAGAGAGAGAGAGAGAGAGAGAGAGAGAACAAACTCGTTTTAAGTTTTTGTTTTGTTTTTTTTAACATTGCTTCCAAGTGGGAAGAATCTTCTCTTGGAATGGGGAGAGGGTTGCTCTTGCCAGTAGAGGTTGCTTAGGCAGTATTTATACTCAGTGCAGGCTGAGCATTTCCCCATAGATGGTAATCTCAGTCTTCTACCATTTAGAATGGTTAAAGTCATTCTAAAAACAAAGGAGATTTTAGCCCGGTAGTCCATCTTGGCCCTGCTGTGTGTGTGTGTGTGTGCAAGAACCACAATCTAACCTCTTTATTTATCTCACTATCTATATACATGTATTGATGGAAAGACTCAGCAGATAGGCTCTGAGAAGAGAAAGGCAGGTAGGGCATCCCCTTAACTAGGGTTTAATGGGAGAGGAGGCAGGGGCAGCCCGTCTAATTGATTAGGCTGCCGGGCAATTTGAACCAGCCGTTAGTTACAAATTTTTGTTACGCGAAATTTAACACCCGTGACAAGAGCCACGCGGAAGCTGCGAGTGGCCTCCGGTGCGTGCTCTCTGCGCTGGCTGCTGCTCTTACAGGACAGTTTAATTTGTGTGAGATGCTGTTTCAGCTTGTTGTCTCTTTCATTCCTTGGGACATGACTCATTAGAGTTACCATTTTCTTGCTGTTTAAAACCTGTGCTACATAGTTAGAAAGAACCCTCTTTGTGTTTATTGGCACAGCGTAACCCTGGGCTGTTAGGGAGTGTGCGCTCCCCTCTGTCGGGTCTCTTCAAGTCATGTTATCTTGCTGCACATTTCCTCCTGCATGAATTAATTGCATAACAATTCTTTTCAAGAGCAGTTTCCATATATACCCTCCCTTTGGACTGTTTTAGATTTGCTAAGTGGAACCTAATTTCATCTTATTGTTTATTTTTAGAGCTAGAGAGGTTCTGGAGAATTACCTGGTTTGAATGGCCTTGTTGTGTAGCCCAAAGAGGTTATCCAACACTAGCTAAACTCCTGTTATTTTTAGTGAATAATGATTTCCATGAACAGTTTTAGTATTGGATTCAATACTGTGAATTACTTTGAAAATACATAATAATAACCTTCCATAGAGTAATGGATGCCACCTAAATAGTAAATGCTCTGCTAGATTCTTTATGTATATTAGCTCCAATCCTCAAAATGGCCTGGCTAGGTATTATTAACCCCATTTTATAGAAGAGGAAACTGAGGCTCAGAGGTATTTAATAAATTGCCAGGACATCATATGGCTTGTCTGTGTGGATACAAACCTGTAGTTCTTTGGCTTCACAATTTATACTTGTCCCCTATCCAATGGTCTGGCCTTTTCTTATTCCAAAGTGGTTGGGCTGAAAAACATTTTGAATAGCTAAAATCCATTAATTTATGCTATTCACCTCCCCAAAAATTAGAAACACGGCTAAGTTTGTGTATAGAAGTTATCATTCCAGTGCAAATTCCCAAAGCTCATTTGTGCGCTGTGAGTTTACAAAAGTTGCAGAGATATGTGTTAGCTTTCTCCAAAGGACATCCTAATAAGGTATAAACAATCTTCTTCCCACCCTAACTAGAATTCCCATTATATTCCTTTTGGTGAGGAAGTGAAGGAACATGTGGAAAATGTGCTGAGATGCAGAGGGAAAAGTGCAGTGTCACTGCACCTGAAACTGGAAAACAAATTGGATGACATCCTCTTCTTCACAGTGTCTAGTGGGTAGCATCCCCTGGTTGAAGGCAAAAGGGAGTCTAAGGGTGGCTAACACATCTCAAGTTCTTTTGTGACCCCCCCCCCCCCCCAACACCGTTCTGAATCTTCTATTCCGTGGCCTTACGCCATGACTGGTGGACATCAAGGTGTTGCTACTAATGGAAGTTGACATTTGCTCAAGCCATGGCCGGTTAAAGATGATCGTAGGAGTGGGAAGAGAATAGAGGCCTGTTTGAAAAGGCTTCATAACCAGTGCGATAATTTAGTTAACATTCTCCCTGGAATGTTCAATTATTCTCCTCGCATGGTTTGGTTGGTACGGGTGCCTATGTATGATTCCATTCGTAACTGAAGAATCATTCCCCCTTATCTTTCTTTTTGTGTGTATTCCAGTGGTCATATTTCTTTTATATTTTTCCTTGAACTGTGTGAGATACTGTGGGAAAGCTGATGTTATTTTTTTTTTACATAAACAAATAGCACTAAAGAAATGTTTTGTGAATAAGCAAGAGAATGCCCCTGCTTTTATCCGTTTGCTCTTCCCAGTTAGTGTCATGTGAAAAGGAAAAGATCTGTCACAAAAGATGGAAGTCACACATAAGTAATATAGTTCAGTGATGTTTCAGTGCTTATCCTGGATTTGCACAATGGTTACTGAGTCTCATCAGAGAGTAAGAGGAGAATGTAGACTTCCAAGTAGTTAAGTTGGAAAATATTACATAATGTTTGGACATAACATTTTCCAAATCACTGCTTCATGGGTTTTCTGCCTGTGGGAATAGTTTTTTGAATGAATGGAAGGAAAAGGCCCAATTCCTGTAAGAATTTTTGTGGTGAAGAAAATCAGAACTTGCTTCTAAATATGTAAGTTATGTTTTGAGTAGGTGGAACAAACCTTTAGGTATCTTGCATTGAACACAAAATGTATTAATATAGCGAAGACATTTAGTTATGTATTTAATAAACTACATATAAAGTCAGCAGACATTAAACATTTTTAATAAGTCATAGTTTAAAATAGGTTAGTGAGATTGCATAAACAGGTCTGACAAAAAGTTGTGCAAGCTTGCCTTTTCCAAGAAGGTAGGGACAGTGTCTCCTTGAGGTTCGCTTTTGCATCTACACCACCTAGCCCGTAGTACATGCTTATTGAATGAGTTTGTGAAAGAACTAGGATTACACATCGATATGCTGTTTGGCACTTAACTATTTGAAAAATAGTAGAATCCGTGAATTAGAAAATAATTCGCTCTGAGCTGGATTAGGTGGCGTTTGTCTCTTACTTTGCCTTCTCCTGAAAGCAGAGCTGGAGACAAGGACTTGGGGGCAAGTAGGAGGCATATGGAAGGGAAGCCATGAAAGATTGCTGCAATGATGTCACTTCACGGGGACCTCCTGAGACAAACACATCAAAAGGAACCCTCCCAGAACTGTCCATCTGAAGGGCTGCTTACAGGAAGGTTGAGCTTACCCACTGCCATCCTGTCCCCCAGTAGTTGAAGGTTGTCCATGAGCTATTAACTCCTCCTCACTCTAGGTCCAGCAGGTTCCCATGGTCTCGGAGAATGCCTGCGGCTGAAGTATAAAAATGCATGTGGGAGTGATTGAGATGGGACACTGTTAGCACCAGCTTGGTTTGAGCTTGCTGCAGCTGAGGCTGATGTCAGGGGGTGGGGGCGGGGGGTGAGAGGGGTTGGGGAATGAGATTTATGTTATTTTCTTTATTTTTTCCTCTTGAAGGAAAGGCAAGTAAGATATTGATCTTAGTTTTGAAGAGTTACTAATTGCCCTCACATGTGCCAGTCAATGTCAGTGCTGTCTGGAGGACAAGATTAGAAATTCCTGTGTGTTGTCTTCATCCAGAAGACACATAATGGCTGATGCCTTCCTGATTTTAAATCTCATTTTCTTTGTATCTGATTTTGAATCAAACACTGTGCATTTGCACAGAGACGGCCCTTATGCCCATGTTAGTG
Organism: Corynorhinus townsendii; assembly: GCA_026230045.1. Classification (NCBI taxonomy): domain Eukaryota; kingdom Metazoa; phylum Chordata; class Mammalia; order Chiroptera; family Vespertilionidae; genus Corynorhinus; species Corynorhinus townsendii. Next base: position 8,799,592 of record JAPDVU010000012.1, read on the forward strand.
TAGGAACATCTTTGGATTGTACTTCAAGTGTTGATCTAGACAGGAATCACGGTAACACATTACATGACCAGCTGTTAAATGTGGTCTTTTAAAAATGTGAAACTTTCATAACAAAATACTGGAAAGTACAGGGAAAGATAGACCAAACACCTGTATATCTGACATCTAGAGTTAGGAAATGTTTTGTCATTTTTCTTCAGACAGTATTTTTTAATGAAAGCAATTGAACATAGTAACAAGGGTGTGTGTGTGTGTGTGTGTGTGTGTGTGTGTGTGTTTAACATAAGAAATATAACATGACTGAAAACTCATCCTAGAGCTTTTTTCCTCATCCGTGTTCCCTCCCGTGTTCTCGGCTCTCTGAGAATTAGACAGTCGTGCAATAAGGTTTTGCATGTTTTTATAAAGTATCCCGGCTCGCCCTGGCCGGTGTGGCTCAGTTGGTTGAGCATTGTTCTGTGCACCAAGAAGGTCACCGGGTTCGCGTCCCAGTCAAAGCATGTGTCCTGGTTATGGGCTCAATTCCGGAGGGGGGTGTGCAGGAGGCAGCTGATTGATGTGTTTTTCTCACATTGGTATTTCTCTATATACACCCCCCTCTCCCTTCTTCCCTCCTTAAAACAGATTTTTTTAATAAAAGAAATAAAATATCTCAGCACATTGAGGTCACTGAACTTAAAAAGCCAAGTTGATCAGCTACCTTGAAAAAGTGGTTCAATATATATTATTATTGCTCAATTAAGAACAGTGAGAGGCTCTTTGCGGTAGTGGTTGAAAGCACAGACTCTGTGGCTCAGTCTTGCCTGGATTTGAATCTCAGCTCCACTTCTTACCAGTTCTGTGACTTAAGACACATTTTTTAATGTCTTTATACCTTTATTTTCTCATCTGTAAAATGGAGATTATAATAGTGCTCATTTCATAAAGCTGTCATGAGGATTAACCTAGTTAATACATGTAATGTGTACTAGAGCCTAGCACACAGTAAGGCTATATACAAATGTTGCTTATTTAAAAACTCATTCATAAGAACATTTACTCTCCTCTAAGGACCTTGCAATTTGATTGAGACAATAACATCTGCTACCCTGGTTTGTTGCTTTTACACAAGGAAAGAGGTTCATCTGCCTTAGGACCCAGCAATTCCACTTCTGGTTATATACCTGAAGAAACCCAAAATACTAATTCAAAAGAACATATGCACCCCTGTGTTCATTGCAGCATTATTTATAATAATCAAGTTCTAGAAGCAACCCAAGTTCCCACCAAACAGACAAGCTGATAAAAAGTGGTGGTACAAATGTACAATGGAATATTACTCGACTGCAAAAAAGAATGAAATCTTACAATTTGTGACAGCATGGATGAACCTAGAGGGTATTATGCTAGTGAAATAAGTCTGTCAGAGAAACAAGTACCATAAGATTTCACTTCTATGTGAATCTAAAGAACAAAATAAATGAACAACAACAACAAACTGAAACAGACTCATAGATACAGAGAACAGACTGATGGTTGCTGGAGGGGAGGGGAGTTGGTGGACTGGGTGAAAAAGGTGACAGGATTGAGAAACAAGATTGGTAGTTACAGAATAGTCATGGGTATGTGAAGAACAGCATAGAGAATATAGTCAATAATATTGCAATAACTATATATGGTGCCAGGTAGGTACTGGAAATATTCAGGGAACACTTTATAAAGTATATGATTGTCTGGCCACTGTGCTGTACACCTGAAACTAATACAAAGGAATCTATACATATAAAAGCCCAGCGACCTGAGTGATGGAACAACCGGTCACTATGATGTACACTGCAGTGGCCAACCAGCTCAATTGGGGCCCTGATTGCCCCCCAACCTCCCATGACCCCTCCCCTCAGCCAACCTGGCCCCTGATCAGCCCCCCACCCCCGATTGGGGACGGGGCCAGCCGGCCAACTGCCTGCGGCCCTTTCCCTCCCCCACCCTCCTGCAGCTGGCCCGGCCTCAATCAGCCCCCATAGGGGTGGGCCAACCAGACCCCACCTATGCATGAATGCGTGCACCGAGCCTCTAGTATTGAATATAAACAAAAAGTGCATATGCCACAGGACAAAAAGAAATAAATGGGATAAAAAAAAAATAAAACAAAAAAGAAAAAAGAGGTTCGCATTTATAGAAGTGTGGCTCATAGCGGGAAGTCACAGAGTACCTCTCATTCCCCTGGGAATGTTTAGGCTGAAGTAGTCCTTCAAGATTACGTATGAAGGAGTTAAAGACAAAAGTCTTACGGGGTTTCTTTAAATATCTGTTTCAGCTGCATAAGATTAGCACATTTTTTCTTGGCAAGGAGCACCTTTTCCTTCTCTGCTGGAGTAGCTTTTCGTCAGCAGCCTTTCTTGTTTTTCTTCCCCACACTTCCTCTGCTTCTCTCTGTCATCTGTCCTCCTTCCATGTCCCACGTTTCCGCACTTCCCTCCCACCACTTCCCCATCCTCTGACAAAACACATAAAAATAAAAAATCCCTAGTTCGCTGATTGTGGAGCCCGCTTCCTTCCGATTTTGCATTCCCCTGGGCAGACGTCTGGGACAATCGCGTGGAAGGCACGGCAGCCTGGGAAAGTCACTGTGTCACTGGAAGGCCAAGCTCCATCATGCGGTCAGATGCAGGGCCGGCTCACTGAGGCAGTGCTGGGCCTCCTGCTCCGAGGTGGCTTTGCGGCCATCTGCCTCCAGTCTGTTGTCACTGCTCAGTTCTTTTCAGAGAGGTTAGGTATCCCAGGATTTGCTTTACAATTAGAGGTACCTCTTCGATGCTTTTGTTACATGGAATTTTTTTTTTTTTTTAAAGTTAGAACAGAGGATCTGAGCCATGGGTCACCTCCACACAGCCCGAACTCCCGGGTCGGATCTAGGCTCCATTGCTACGTTCATTTATAAATGGAGAAAGTGCTCTAAGTCCTCAAGAAGTCAGCTATGTGGAGTCCAGAACTAGCAGTGTGAAGTGGGCCAGTGTCAGAGGTGCTATGTATAAATCAGCAGTTACTGTGCGCCACCTCCTTACTGCGGGCATGTGCTGAATATGGTATAGGTGTCATTTTATCTTACAACCCTACAGAGGTAGCTGTTCTTCTACCCATTTTACAGATGCAAACATCTGTGGGTCTTTTGGACCTTTTCCATGATGATAGCACGTCTTCACGCTGTGCGTACTCCACAGGGCAGAGCCCAGCAGTGGAACTACTGTGGAGAGACCAGAGAGCATTGTTTCACGGTCTCCAGATACAGGCCTGTCTTGGTGAGACTGGAAGATGAAATTGTAGAATTACAGCCTGAACATGAGGATGGTTCTGTTTGTACCTGCCTAATAGGGTCTTGTCTTCTAAGCATCTGCAGCTTTACAGAGTGTGAGTAACAAGACAGCCTTTCATCTGTATACCCCACCCGAGAATGTCTAGTGATCCATGCTGGTGGGAAGGACAGCACTGCCATTGTCCTATGGGCTAGCAGTGTTGTATCAGGTGTTCGTGGTGGTCATTATGATTGGGGTGTGTTTGTCGGACTTTATCTGTTTCACAACTGCAAGGTGACAGAGAGGCCATTTGACAACATCCTGCCCAGATCGGCAGAGCCAGGCCTCCCCCCATTTCGGGGACCCTGGCCATTTCCCCTGATGCCTGCTGGAATAGGTGAAACAAATCAGAACAGCTTGGCGGGCAACAGTGCAGCCCTTGCCGCATTTGAACCCCAAGAAGTCTAATTATTAGAGCCGTATTACTTGCTGGCAAGAATTTGCTCTGGGTACATCCCGGAGTTATGTTGAAAATTTTATTTTGCCTTCAGAAAATTGGTAAGACTTTAAATTCCACCCTTCCCCAGATTTCCCTGTGGAAAATTGATTTTCTTAATTTAGCTATCTTGTAATTTTTCTCATTAAAAAATGTGTGGCGTGTGATATCATTAGATTATTTTTTTTTTTCTAAATTGGAGTGACTTAAGTGGGCTGACATATGTGCTGTAGTATAATTGTGCTGTGTTTTTGGAGCTCAAGTTAGTAATTACATCCATAAACTTATTGTCTATGGTAAAATATGTTAACTGGTCTCTGACATAAAATTCATTAATTTGAATCAATATATAATGTTCTGAAATGCTCTAACAAAGGATCAATGACTGATGGGTATGATCTAGCCCAAGACCCAAACTTACTTTATGAACAGCAGTAAACATAAACATTGTCTAAATAGGAAGTCAATACTATGATTCCCAAAACACACATACTGTGGAGCCTACAAGAAATTTGAACTATGACATGAGCTCAATAATTGAATTCACTCATTTTTAAAACTGGTATCCTGAATATGTTTGATCTTTGCAATTCTGGGCTACCTTTCAGAAAGGGTCTTGGAACTTTAACCCCTCAAATGCATCATGCTAGATGCGGATGCTAAGGTCCGGGAGGTTGGGGTGAGGAGGAGCCTGGCCCTCAGTGAGGTCTCCTTTGCTCCCTAAACCTCAGGTAGTCCCAGAGCTACCTTCTCCATGGAATCATGGTGGACTCCATGCACACTGGCTTTGTACCTTCCTAATGTGGACCAAACACCTTTAAAAGGCAAATTGAAATGTACCTGGGTTGAGAAGTAAATTTGAATTCAAAGTAAGAATTTCATCAGGAATCCAATCCCAGGATTTTATTTTGACTTGAGATTGCAAAGCTACCGAAATTACATTAAAGCGAAACCTTGAAGAAAGGAAACCCCATCATTAGCTAAGTGGTGCTTCACAGAGGATATCTAGCTCACCCCCTCAGCATTTCTGGGAAGCAGGAGCTGGAGAAGAAAAGTACTTTGTGGCCTCTTGCTCGAATTGTTTGCCTCTCCTCTCATCATACTAATGCGTGGATCCGACTCGTTACGGCAAGGGCAGGTTTCAGGTGGAACAGCACATGCTGTTTCAGAAGTGGGACTGAGCAGAGAAGGGAAAAGGGAAGCCATTCCTGTGGTTGCTGCTGTTAACTTTGGCTCAGTGATCTGTGGGTACCTAATATCTTCTGTGACCTCCAATCACTTTGCACCTTTCCCCATACTCGCCTCTCCCTGTCTCTCCTTTCCCTCTTCCTCTCCTTCCTGGCCTGGCCCTCCTCTCCTCCCCGCTCTCCCTTCATCAATTCTCTTCCTTCCTTCGTCTTTCCCTCCCTGGGTGAAAGGTGGTGCCCTTTCCTGGCGAACACTGAGGAAGGCAGATTTAGGGGTCAAGAATTGGCTCATGGACATGTGACATTTGCAATCTCTGTTTGACATCTCAGAGTAGACAGTTGGAATTGAGGGGGGCAGATGTTATGGCAGAACCATAAATGCCAGGTTATGGTGATGCCCCCTCTCCTCCCCGCCCCCCCCCCCCCCCAAAGAAAAACCAACCAAACAAGCAAAACAAAACTGCAGAGCCTGGGCTGCTCACTCCCACTGTCTGCCACTGGCAGGGCATAGATGCCTCTGGATGCCACGGATGACTCTAGTCAGTACACAGATATTTTGATATAGCGTTTAACATATAAACATGTGAGTGGCACAGCAAAGCCATGATTTCAAGATGCCATCGTTAACATGGAAGTATTTTAGTTTTTAAAAAATGGAGAAATCGTTTAAAATAAATTAAGAAAAGAATTGTATACATAGTAGATGTAATAGTTCATATACTATATGGATATGGGGGAAATGAATAAGGCAATGACTGAGGTTTGGGACACAACCTAAAGCATTTGTAAGGGGTTTCCAGGTGATTCCTGTGTCATCACAGTTTAAGAACCATTCCCGTGGTGTGGCTTTATAGCTGCACGTCAGATCATCCATTTTGCGGGGGAGAACAGCATTTGTTTAAGGAGGGGCTGGACTGGATTAGAATGTAAAGTGCATTGCTGGTGGTATTGGTGACCACACTTTCACGAAGTGGAATATGTTTCTCACCGAGCATCTGCCTGAGAAAAGCTAGGAGCCACTGTCTCAGGGTTTGCATTCCGAGGTGGGTGTTCCTTCCAGACCCAATTTTGGTGACTCTCCTCTGAGGCAACTTGAAAAACCTGGGTGTGAAAGGAGACAAGAAAAAATTATGTACTTGCATCTTTACAATGTTATTAATTATGAAGGCTTCCTAAATTATTGTATGATTAGTTCCATGGGTTTTAGAAGCCCGAAATGTTATCCCCGAAAATGTGCTCTACCTTCTAAATGGCACCTTTCTTCCTTATTCATTTGGGCTTCTGATTCCTGTTTTGATATGCTTGGTAATTGTTAAATCTCCTCAGCTTGTGAATACTTTCAAACAATTTGTCTTGGTTTTGCATGGTCCTGGATTGCTTTACTGATGCACGAGGGGGGGGGTGGTTTGAAATATATATGATAGACAAAATTATGTCTAAGAGTTGGGTGAAAAGCTGTATTTTTATCTGAGAATACGTGTGATTCTTTTCAGAATTGAAATTCTTTCTTTCTTTCTTTTCTTATGTTAAAATCTCTAGACTGGAAAAGTCTAATGGCACATTTGAAAATAATAATGGGACCAATGCCAAAATTATGGGTGAACTTAGTTTTAAATTTTCCGTGTGACTCTGATTTTGAGATAAAGTAATGTATACCTCATTTAAAGAATTAGGCTTTTAAATAATCTGATGTCAACCACTAAAATCATTGGGCACCCATTATTTCACACCTGAAATATTGTTTTCCACAAAGCATTCTTGTAAATATGCTTATGTGATGCAAATTAAGCTAAAGTACTATGCTATCAGATCTGTATTGTTTAGGGAGCAATAATTTCTTTAAAAAGTATGATCTGCAGTGTTAAGGGATGTCTGTAGTTTCTAAAGTGACTTAACAGGAGATGGCTTGATGAAAGCATTTACATGGAGATGAAATATTTCTCATTAAATTTCCAGATCTGCACATTTCAACACTCCTTTTGTCATCTTTTAATAGTTTATTTACATAACTGAAGGCTGCTGCTTTTATTAGTGGTGGTTATCACAGCAAAATGATTTTGGTTAAGTAGACCTTAGCAATATACTGTAGGTCCTCAGGTTACATCAGAGATCCTTTCCTAGGGCGCGACGTAACGCGATTTTCACCGTAAGTTGGAACCCACCTACATAAGCACCTATGTCACACACATGGAGCACATACACAGCAGTAACGAAGTAAAACAGTAAAAAAAAATTAAAAGAAAGATAACAGTTCCTGACCTTTACTTTTGGTAAATAAATAATAAAAAACATAAAGCACATATGTACATATGTCGAAATGAGGGAACTTTTTTTTTTTTTTAAATAAATAAATGGGAGATGGCAACTTAACCACAAAACAAGGTACGTGGAGTCGGACATAACCAGAGGACTGCCTGCAATGTGCTTCCTTTTCCACAAAAGTAATGGGGAGAAATCCAACCCTCCTTGTCCCACCCCCACCTCTAGTAGTAAAGGAGCCCTATTTGCATATGTAATTAAGCCATTCAGTGGGGGCCCACCCAGGTCTTTAATCTGTTTTTTTTGCTGATGTTGATAGCGTTAGCCTGGAGGTAACTGGTACCGGGAGACTGAGGTCTCAGTCTGGAATGCCTGATACCAGAATCTGAAGGCTAGCTATCCTTTAGGAGGAGAAAGGATTCTTGTCACTAAGAATTTGGGAAAAGAAATTGAAGGCACAAATTTTGTCTTTAGTGTTGGCCTGAGTGATAGAATTTAATGTTTTTCTTGAACATGGAAAAGTATATGTACACATTTGTTTTATAGGGATATTGGTTTCCTGCAATACCATGTATGAGAGCTCTATTTGCTTTTCTAAAACTGTGAAGGATTTCTTAATTGAGCTGATAGAGCTGACTATGTATGCTCAAAGATGCATTGTTTGTCCTTCCCCTGCCCAGGTCCATGATGTGTTAGGGAATCTGACTGCTAACAAGACAGGAAAGGGAAAGGAAAAGCTTTTAATAAATTAAGGTCTCTCTAAAGTGAAGAAGCAGGCATGTTCAACTTCTAATGAATTAAATTCTTCTCCAGGGTTTCTATCTGGGACTTGCTGTGTACGCCTTTGCACAAAGCCTCAGCAGCATCAAACTAAGTGGAATACCTGAGCCACGGTCCACTACCATCCTTTTTTCCTACAATAAACTACAATGTGACTATTTTATTTACAATTAAGATTATTTTAAGAAATGAGTCATATGAAAATAGCTTGCTGTGAGCTATTCCCAATTCCTTTATTTTCACTCCATAGGCATTCATTAAAATGACATTAACCTTCCAGGCTATTCTTTGGTTTCTATTAGGATGTATTACTGGAACCTGTATAAATATATTGGTTATTTCAGAGACCTATTTGTTCATCAAAAGCAGACTATTACAGATTATTGTACTTGATAGTAAATGAGTTAAAATGGAGACCAGGTTTCAAAAACCCCCTCTCCTCCCTTGATGGGTGTGCTGCTCTCATTACACCAGCCTTCCGCATGCTGGGGGTTGAAGACTCAGATTCTGGGTTTAATATCAACATCTGTCTCCTGCTGAGTTCATGGTGCAATTAGCTAATTAAAATAAAATAACATTTTCACCTTGGAGTCTGAAAAAGAGCAATAAACCACAGGCCCAGGATTTAGTTAATTTGCGCATTGACTGTAATTGTGTATTTAACGCTGAAATTAATTTTTTTCTGAAGAGCGGGAGCCTGGCACTGTGCATTGGAACTCTGACATGGGTTGTAATCATTCCAGAGGGACTTAGTAAGGTGGATAGTTCTCCAGATACGTTTAATGAGAATAATTATTTATTTACATCTCACTTTTTTAGGGAATAAAAAGCACTAAAACCACTTTCTGATAGACCATTAAATTTAAAGGAGAATTTCCAGATCAAGCCAAATAATCTGTGATTTTTTTTTTTTGAGAAGCTATTTTTTATGTAAAAACAATTGATTGTATGGAATGGGAGGTCCTCCTCACTTTTTTGTTTGGTTTTGTTTGGCCAGGTATTCAGTGAATTAATGAGCACCATTTCTGCCATTAAAGCTCTGATACATTTTCTAGGTCAGCTGAATTTTAAGACTCTTTTCTGGCTTTCTTTCTTTCTTTCTTTCTTTCTTTCTTTCTTTCTTTCTTTCTTTCTGTCTTTCTTTTTTTTCAGGAGAGGGTAGGGAAAGAATGCATGTTGGCAGGACAGTTACTAGGAAAATATAATACTGACTTGCAGTCTGCTACTTATGACATTTCCTTTTTGAAAGGTAAGCATTATACTTTGGACAGCGAAGCAGTGATTGTTGGCAATTCAAGTAGGTGTGATTGATACATGTCTTAAAAGTAATAGAGCTGTTATTCTAGCAGAGGAAAATAATTCTTGGTATTATAATATAGACATTGCTTTTTACCTGAGTAGAGGGTCTTCTCACTGTCTGTCAGCACACAGCCAAGCAGATGCTAAGCTCATCTGAGGGCCTTTTGGCTCCCTGTGTTGTCTCTCACTTGGTCCACAGGTTTAAGCCCCCAGGGGATTTCTGAAATATCTCTGCTGCTTTCATCTCCCCATGCTCACAATGGACAGTGCTTGCTTCTTAAATCCTTCTTAAAAACTTTGAAAGATGGAGAAGTGAAACACTCTGTATCATTTATGGAGACCCCAAATTTCCCCTTTAAAATGTAATTCCTTGTCTGTGGGTTTTTTTTTTTTTCCTTCTTTTTTCTGTGTGTGTATGTGTGTGTGTCTTTGACATGGAGTAATGGGGAGGTGTTACATCTTTCTTTGTGATCCATTTGTCATACACACAGAAATTTGTAGGATTGGACTAACCTTCTATAGTTTAAGTTATAAACTTAATCCTAAATCTCTGTTTGAACCCATAAAATTTAATTGCATTTAGGGGCAGAGGTTTTGGCAGCTGCCAGACAGCAGGAATTCTGCCAGGATGCTGGAGAAAGGAACTTCCAACACAGGATATTTCTTTTCATGGCTTTAAGGAAAACTGTGATTTGTTTTCTTGATGTCCAAAATGCGTGACAAGTCTAACTCTGTGAATGCCCCCTCATGCCTTATATGATTCTTATAAGATGGACTTCATGTTCAGGCAAATCATGTTCCAGTTTTCCCTTATCCTTGAAATATCATTAGAGACACTATCAGATGACAAAAAAAAAAAATGAAGATTTGGTGGGAACTGCTTTATTACTGGGCTGTGTCCATGGCTTTATCACACACCTGCATGTACAAGGCTGTTTTTAACAAATTGACTACACATGGCATGTGCTTTGTGTGTATGCGGGTGGCATGTACTTTATTCTGGGGCGGGGGGCGGGGAAGGAGCGCTATCATGTGTTTTTATTATTAGATTTTAGCTAACCAAAGTACAGTGCTGTTAAACACTGTCCCTCTCCCTTTTCTGGCCATTTCCCATCATCCCCCACCCCAATACTCCCTCCCACCTCTCACTCATCCCCATTGTCACTCACTGTCAGGAAGGGCAGCCTCCGAAGAACCATTTCAACTCAGCCCGACATCGCCAGAGACTAGTGGACCCTGCGGCTTCAAAAGTGAGTGTGTCCCGCGCCCGGCGGCGGGGGTGCATGGCCACGCGGTCCCTCTGCGGAAAATGCGGATGCGGCTTTATTGTGGTCGCATTTGCTGGTTTCTGTGATGCAGGGACTCCCACCAGGGCCAACTTCAAGGAGCAGTGGGAGGACACTGAATCAGTGCTGGGAAGAGATGCTCAGCAGAGCGCTATTCATACTTCCCCCATATAGATACAGCTGATGTAAACACCAGTGAAATGCAGCAAAATAACTAAGGGAATACATTTTGACTGTTACCTTTGATTGCAACATAATGCATTTAATTTTAAGTGTAGGTATTTTTAATCAAGAATAATGACTGCGTTTAACAACTGGCTTGTAAAAGTACCCCTACGGTTTACTGAGCTGGGGTGGGTGGGCTCCAGTGCAGCTGTGGTGTGTGTTACCTATCTGTAACATATTTGTTGAGAACAGCCTCAAGCCAGTTTGGTCATGTCCACGCTTTCATTCTGTTTGACAACTAGCAATAGCCACAGAAAGGTTTGTGGCAAGGTTTTGCTAATCCCACATGGCACTAGTAAGTCGTAGGCCAGCTCTGCTGCATGCGGACTTTTATGAAGCAAACATTTGTTAGCAAACAGGCACAAAGCATTCCTGCAGCCTGTCCCCTAAACTCCCGGATGCCCCTGCTCTCTGGCCCTGGAAGTGCTCTAGTCCAGCGGTCGCCAACCGGTGGTCGGTGAGGTCTGAAAGGTTGGTGACCGCTGCAGTCTAGTCAGACCTTTTGGGAAAGTTCCCCTCAAGGTGGATCACCTGGCAACTCTTCAGAGGTGGGGCTCTCACCGTTAAAGCCAGTGCATCATGCTCTCCTCTGACCCAAGGACCTTTGGACCGTGGGTGCCCAACCACATTACAGGCCTCCCTAGAACCCTAGGCTCTTCTTCATTCAAGGGTGAAGAATGTCTCTAAAGTGATTTTGCCAGTTCGCTTCCCTTAAATACCACTCGCTTCAGCAATGAAAGCCTGTTTTTAATATTCATCATGCTGACTATGAAGCCACAGATTTTGATTTTAGCAAAGAAAGTTCATTTCAGAGTGCCAGTTAGACTCTCTGGCGCTGACCGAGAGATAGCTTCATCTGAGGTAAGGCTGGTTGACTCCCCTAGGGGAGTAAATTCAGATTGAGCCCCCTGACTGTGTATAGAATGTCATTTAAACTAATACATAGTGCAATTGACCCTTGAACAATGCAAGGGTTAGGGGCACTGACCCCATTCCCCCAGTCGAAAATCCATATATAACTTCTGACTCTGTAAAACTTAACTACTAATAGCTTACTGTTGACTGGAATCCTAATTCACAACATAAACAGTTTATTAACACATATTTTGCATGTTATATGTATTAAATACTATATATTACAATAAAGTAATATAGAGAAAAGAAAATGTTAATTAAGAAAATCATAAGGAAGAGAAAATATATTTATGGTATTTATTGAAAAAAATCTACATATAAGTGGACCCACGCAGTTTAAACCCCTGTTGTTCAAGGGTCACATGCATCCCATTCCCTGTGCTGAGTACTTGAAAATGGACTCCAGACGTAATAGCTCTTTGTTACACTTCTTAAGTGCCGAGGCTGTCTCTCCCCCTCACCCCAAGCTCACTCACTTGGGCTTAGGATCCTTGTGACGAAGTCATGGATGTTTTGTTGGTATGTGAGGGGCAAAAATGAATGAACCAGCTTTGAATAGGTCTGATGGTATCATCATGTAAGATGTGAACTTGGCCAGGGGAGAGCATGGCTCCGAGCGCAGCAGATCCCTCTGGGGCCCCACCTAAGAGTTCAGCCAGTGCAGCACTAACACGTGATGTGATTTAGCTCATGCACGGTCCTCCCCAGCATGCACCTCTTGGTCAGTGCTGTTGTAAGGGCTTCACTCAGCATATGCCTTCGCTCCTCCTTTCTCTTTTTTCTGTATTCATTCCGTTCTGCCTTGGCATTTTCAGAACTGTGCCTCACCATGCAAGGTGCCACATATGACACTTTAAGTCAGCTCGTTTCCTCCTGTTGCTGGTGAGAGTCCTTTTGTTGTCCCGGTTTGTTGTGACTGAGAATCCTGGCTTCTTTTCTTAGACAAAAACTCTAAGAGGAACTCATTAAACTGCTATAAAGATGTCCGGTGCCTTAATGTGCTGTGTAAATAGGTTCAGCCATATTACCAAATAAAATTTAAAGGTCAGAGTCTTTGCTCCCCAAAATACTGCAGTAATAGAAATTTGAGAAGGGCCTAAAAATCTCTTCTCCCATTAAGAAGTGACAGGGGAAGCCACGGTTTGCTAGGCGGCGGCGTTACCTGGACAGTAAATAGCGAATGGAAATGTGGATGTGTGGCGCCAGTGACCTTTCCTTCTAAGCACATTGGTTGGGAATTTGCACTATATTATTTTCAACTCAATAACCTGAATTTTAGCAAAGAACCCTTACAAATTATAGGCAACCATGTTCTGGGGGTCTGTGACACGTTATGGCAAACCAGCTGCCAAATCTTTTGAGAACATCGATTTCATTGTGAGTCTGCATTGCATAATCTTGAAAGAAATGTGAGCAAGTAGAAACATTTAGTCTCCCAGCAGCCACAGGGAGTGGTGGGAAAAATACACTTGATTGGGCTGGACATTGGGCTTTGTCGGCAACCAGCTCTGGCCCTGTGGAGCCACATAACACCGAGCCTCCGTTTCTCTAGGTTTTCTCGCCCATAAAGTGAGAGTATATGAAATGTTCTCGTAACTAAATTATGGGATTATTTTTCTTTTCCATCAAAGGTACTTATAGTTAGCTACTTTATCATTTAACTTGAGATTTTTGAATGGTATTTCTCAATCCTAAAATCCTTCTACAAATGGCATCATTTGTCATTACTTGCAAAGCCCGATTATTTAGTAGTCTTCTATCAGCATCTTCAGTGGAAGTTAATTGTTTAAAAATATGTTTTTATTGATTTGTTTTAAGGGAGGAAGGGAGAGAGATAGAAACAGAGACATCAACTGGCTGTCTCCTGCACGCCCCCTACTGGGGATTGAGCCCACAACCTGGGACTTCTTGGTGCATGGGAAGATACTCCATTGCGGAGCTACACCAGCCAGGCAGAAGTTAATTTTTAAAACGGAATTACTTTAAAGCTATGGTGAAAATATATAGACCAGAAATAAGGGGTTTGTTTGCTCAAGGAGTAGCTTTTATTTTTTCCACCCCGAATTTTTTCCTTTAGTCTCAGAAAGCCTTTTGTGCTTTCTGAGTATAGGAAAGCAAGCTTTTAAAACTGTTTTATTTGAATAAGAGTAAAGGGTTAGGGGGAAATCAAAGGTACCTAATGTACCTCTAATTGCCTATGCTTGTCCACTGGGAATTTTTAAAGTGTCTTTCACTTTTTCAAACTATGCTTACCTGTCTATCCTCCAGTATGAACACTGTAACATAGCAAATGAACAAAGAATGAAGCAAAACAGGCAATAGAAATAACAGTTCAAAGACCACAGAGCAGTTATTTGTGAAGCTGGTAAAGGCCTCTGTTAAATAAAAATCAATTTGATATGGGCGCATCAGGGACACGATCTGGGGAGACAGGAGGTGGGCAGAAAAGGACCCGAGTGTACAAAGGATTAGTTTTCAAGTCTCCTGGCATTTCAGCACAAAAGGATGATGAAGATTTCTTCTAGATGAGCTGTGATTTTCCATGGGAAGCTTTGCTGATCCAGAAAAAAATAGGTTCGTAAAGGTTGCATTGAAATTTTGAGCACGCGAGAGTAAATAGTGGTAGGCAGAGCATCTAATAAATTTCAAAACCAGAAAGTGTTGTAACATTCTATTCTTGTTTAAAAAGGCAAACCAAACTACCCACGTGCACAGATAATCCAACTACCAAAAACCTGCGTATAATTCTAAAATACACTGTTTCAATCTGCTGGAGATTAGAAAAATCTTTCCTACTAATTCTCTGTGATTTCTTTATCTTTTACTAATGAGAACAAGGTTTATAAAACCCGGCCTCCCCTGCTGGGAATAGAAGCCCAGAGCTATCTCAGAGCAGATGGTTTTCTTTTCTCACTGTCATAAACCTTTTAGGATTGATCCTTTTTCATTTTTACCTATCTGAGGAGTAAATGTCTTTGAGACCTTAGAAACCCAGTGTTCAGAGGAGACAAGAAGCTGCATTGACCTGAGTTCATAGTTGCAAAGATGATGTAGAATAAAGGCAATGAAATCCTGGAATTGTGTTTCTGTCCGTAAAAGCAAAAGAAAATAGGTTGATTTTTAAGCATGAAGGGGATAGGCTTCAAAATAACTGCATTTTTGAGCCTTATTATGCAGGGAGTTTCTGGATGGTAATTAACACCTTCCTAGTCCCAGGAATTTCAAGTGTTAAAGAATAATTTCTTCCATTTTGGAGGATGTACTACTTGTTACTATATTTAAAGATGTAGAAAGATGGGGAAGGGTTGGAAAGACTGGTTGCCATAATTATTCTGGGAGTATTTAAGTCACTTAGATGTTGTACTATGTAAACTTTTTTACAAAGACTTCTAGGGGGCGATCTGTTTCTATTAGAAAAATTTGAAGCTGCTTACAGTTTTTGTTTGTTTTTACATCAGCCAGCTATCTACCAATAACCTTTGGTCCCAGTGGAAATGGGCATGAATCACCTATCTGAAACTGATTAGCTGTGATGTTGGGCCAATTACTTACTCACTGTGAGAAAGCCTCAGTTTCTCATCTGAAAAATGGGAAAGAAGAAAATAATATCTATCGCATCAGATTGTTTTGAGGAATAAATGAGATAATGCATGAATAGTTTTTACTGCTCAGCCGGGCAGTTAATGAGTACCAAACTGTGGCTATCCTTTAAGTTGTGATTGCTTTCAACATGGTTATTAGGTTATCATTATTCAAATTTCCCAGGGTATTTTTTTTCTTCCCATTTTGTAAGTTAAGAGTTCAGGACCAGATGATCTTTGAGAAAGAATGTCTGCATTGTTATATGTCTGTACAGTTCAATTTGTTTTTGATTGTCTAACACACATTCAGTTGTGGGTTAGGCATGGAGAAATATAACTTGCAGGATTTGGTTCTTATCTTCAGGAATGTGATATAATTAGCAGAGAGGTAGTAAATTGTATGGTAACAATATTGTATGGTTACGGTGTTGATTTGGAACTGAGGGAGATCTGTGAGTGGCTGTTGGAAAAGGCTTCCTGGAGCTGCCAGGTTTCCATCTGGGCCTTGAAAACAGGGCCAGGCGTTCTAAGCAGCGTGGGTGTGGGCAGGAACGTTCTAGAATGTGTGTGGCAAAGTTATCTGCAAAATCAGAATGGAGGGAACGTGACTTGAAGTGGATGTGGAAGGTAAGGTTGTGTCATGCACTGCCCTCCAATGGTGGAGCCTCTGTGGGCATGGAGATCATGCAGGCCTGCTTCCTAACTCCGTATCCTAGCTCTGTGCCAAGGGAAAGTCTCCTGTGTCTTCAGCAGTACAGTGGGCGGATGACACTATCTACCTCATTAAGAATGTTGTTGTAATTAAATGGCCTGGTGCAGCCATCCCACAGAGTAATGGCTTTTGGGGGGCAATAAAATGGCAGGACTTAAGTTAAATTAGATGTAGTCTGCTCTATGATCCAGCAGTCCCCAACCGAAAGGTGGCCTCTGTCCAAGGAGACAGCTTGTTCTTGCAGCATTGTTGTGTCAGAAAGTTTGAGGATGCTGTGGGCATAGACTGTTGAGAGAGTGATGGGGAAAATAGGGTGGTTGCTGTCACAATTAGAAGCAACAACCTGAAGGGCACACAGCAATATGGATGAAGCCTTGAAACACTGTTGCTGTGTGAAAACAAGTTAAAAAAAAAAAGAAAAAAGAAAAAGGAAAATAATTATCTGGTACCATACCTTTAATGTCAATGAAAAATACATGCACAGCATGCAATTTACCTTTTCTAGGAGCTCATACAAAGAGCTGAATATCCATCAGGCACATTTAGAAAGGTTGCTTGGAAGCAGGGAAAGGCCATGGGAGTGGATAAGTATGTAAGTAAGTAAACTAATGGGTGATAATAATGTACAGAGGGCCACAGACAACTCATGAAGGGAAGCAGAAAAGCTTTCAATGAGTTTAAGGCAACTTCCTGTTATCAATAGGTAAAGCATATTGAGCTTTAGGCTTGTGATAGCCAAAGTAAATAAGTAGATAAACACCTACATGGTTTGATTGTAAGAAACATCTTGACATGGGCAGATGGATCACATTTTTATTTCTCCTCTGGACAGCTGTCTTTGATGTTCAATAGCTCCTAGAGGCCAGGTGTGCCTGTGGGCAGGATAAAGCTGTGACAATGCACATCACACTACAAGGATATAGTTTTCCCACATTTCAAACGATCAGTTCCCTTCTTCATGTCCAAGAAGTCTCATGTTGCAATTTTTGGGCTACACTTTTAATGTGATATGTCTACCTGGCAAACTTATGCACAGTTCGCTGCCTTTGGCAAGGCAACACAGAGAGGTTAAGTAACTTGCACAAGGTCCCAGAGACAGTAAAAGGTGAAGCTAGAATCCAGACCCAGTTTGTCCCTGTATTGAGCCATGATGCCATGCTCCTTGCCACCACATCTACTGTTACCAATTGGGGTTACTAGCTGGGACCTCGGTTCTTCTTGTCCATGCAGAAAAGATTTTAAGGTCAACAAAAATGAAAGCAAAGCGGGGTTTACTGAAGATACACTGCAAGTGAGGAGCGGACAAGTTGAGAGAGACAGTGGCCCTGAACTCTCGGGTTATATGGTTTAATGGTTTAAATGGATGGAGACTTTTATTTGCATTCTGGATGATTGACAGAAAAGAGTTATATAACTATATTTCTTTTGCCCTTACACATAATGCATACAGAAGAAACCACAGTGGGGGGTGGGGAGGGACTAATCGAGGAGGTCAAAACTGCAATGCAAATTTTATTATAATTAGCCCAGGACCCTAGTAAGATCGCATTGAGGTCATGTCCTTTTCCTCTGAGATTGTGCCAGGAAACGGCTCGTTCAGAACCTGCCCACTGGTGGTCTTCTGGCTGCTGGGCTGCCCATAGAGAGGCTGTCTGAAGGTAATGTTGGTCTGACCCCTGTCAGGGCCCCAGGGCAGACCCCACCCCAGCCACTCCTGTCTAACTTCCTACCTAACCTACCAGGGATCAGCCTCTTTCCCAGGGACATCCTATACAGTGCAGGATTTCCCAGGGTTCAAAAAGAAGGCGACCACAATACCCAAGGTGAAGTTCTTTCAGCCTCACATGCCAGAGACATCCTTGGACCCAGGTGTGACTCTCATGCCACTGACTCCACATCACTGGGGACCTACGTCATGTTGCAAAGCTGTAGGAAAAGTGTCTATTCTCCTTAATGTTTCTACATGTGTCTATCTCAATTTACAGGACTTCTTGTCTCTTGGCTTTAACAGAATTCCAGATCCCAAGCAGTTCAATCGAAAAATGAACAGAGAACACCCCAATTTTTTTCAGCCTATTATCGCTCAGACACATACAAGTAATTTTCAGGAAAGTGGACTCTAATTTACTTTCCATGATGCTATCTGTAAAGTCTGATATAAACACAGTACTAAAACATTCAAAATTACAAGGCTGAGGCATGGCCTTTTGGAATTCAGTTCAGTAGCAGGTGGGTCCTAGAGCAAATGAAGCCTGGAACATTGCTGGAGGCAAAAATGACAAAACCAAAGCTGTCCTACTTTGGACACATCAGGAGAAGGCAGGGTTCCCAGGAGAAGCCAGCAGTGCCGGGAAAACAGAAGGCAGCAGGGGAAGAGGAGATCATGGGGGGTGGGTGACTCCATAAAAGAGCTATAGGCCTGCGTCTACAGGGGCTTGAAGACAGGATGATGTGGATGTCACTTGTTCATAGGGTTCCCAGGAGTTGGACTGACTCAATGGCATGTAACAATGAGCACAGACCTCAGTGCACACATCCATTTGGTGGCCAGGCACTGTGGGATTTAGTGCTTAGAGTTAAAGGTGAGTATAGCAGGCTCCCTAATCTCTTTATACTAGTACACATCTTTTTATTGAACGATAACATATATAGAGATACTGCCCTACAGATCTGAGACACAAGTTGTTTGTTTCTGTAAGAGTAACACATATTTAAAAAGTGCAGATACCAATGTGCTTTCACACACTGGCTATACCCATGTAACTCACCCAATAAAACATAATAAAAGGACAGCATTAGCAGCACCCGAAGACCCCTTCATGATCCTTCTAGCAGTATTTAGAGTGTTTTAAATTTCTCTTGTTTGTCTTCAAAGTCTTACGTCTTTCCTGATATTGCTTTCCAACATCCTGATTTATTATTCAGTAAAATGATATTTGTTTTGTTTTCCTTTGTTTTTAAGAAAAGGGTGTAATTTGGTTTCAAAATACTGGTAAGATGAAGAACAAGTGTAAAGATCACAGTCATTATGGCTTTTAATATTTCAGTTGCTGGAGTTTCTATTTTAAGTTCATTTGAATGTTGTGACCTAAACCATTAATGAGAAAAAACTAGTTTGGCCTGTTTCTCTTTCCTAACAGATTTTTGCAGCAGTTTTCTTCCCAGCACCCCCTTTTCCCAGCTAGTCAAGTTTGATTTGCATAGGTGACTTGGTACAGCCCTACCTCTGTTGTCCTTATGTGGATTACTTTTTCCCAAGGGCTTTGAAAAGCTGGTGAGTTACATTTGTTGACTTTTCTCAGAGTCATCAGAGTTGTGCTTGCCAAAGCCTTGAGTAACAAGCAATTGGCCAAGATGAGATTAGCAATTTATTTGGAGGAAGGGTATAGGAAATCTTTTAAATTTAGAGGTGAAAAGATCACAGACTGGGTTAAGTACAGGTTACCCAATTTGGCTCTAGATTTATGAAGAATTACGGAAATCATCCTTTTGCCTTCAAGGACTTCTGGGTCCTGTTTGTGCGTATATCCCTCTACCCCTCAGGCAAAGAGAAAAAAAATCAAAACATAACCAGCAATTCTAAAAAAGTAATTGAGACATTTAGCCAGGCAGGTGTTATCTTGCCTGGGGATTCTGTGGCTTCTAATAGGGATTTGGAAGGATTTTGTTTCCAACGTGAGAGAGCGACCTGATCAGCTCAGACACATTGGTTGGCCATGCTCAGAGACCATGGTGCTTTCTGTAACTGGCTTGAGTATCTTTCTAACTCCATAGCTTGTTTTAACATATTTTTCACATTAACTTTTTAAAAAAATATATAGGAGGAAGGGAGAGAGATAGGTGGAAACATTGTTGAGAGGGAAACATTGATTGGCTGCCTCCTGCACGGCCCCTACTGAGGATTGAACCCGCACTGGGCATGTGCCCTGGCTGGGAATTAAACTGGTGACCCCTTGGTTCATGGGTTGGTGCTCACTGAGCCACACCAGCAGGGCTCTTGTTAATTTTTTATAGGTGCTCTCCTCCCATTACTTCATACACATTTACCTACTTCCTGCCTGAAAAGAGATTTGACTATGATGTGCCCAAGTATGGTTTCTTGCTGTTTATTCTGCTCAGGATACACTGAGCCTTGTACATATGTGGGTTGATGCCCTTCTTTACTTTTTGGGAAACCCTTGACTAGATATATATTATCTATTCAGCTATATCTTCTACCTCATTTTCTCTCCTCTCCTTCTGGGACTCCATTTACACCTGCATTAAGCAGTTTGATGTTATCCTACATGTCTTAGACATTCTTTTTGTTTTATTGTTGTTAGCTTTATTCTTTTGGTGATTTGTTTTGATACTTTGCTCCATCTGCTGCTAAGTCCATTTCATTCTGGTATCTTTCAGTCCAGTGTTCCCCTTTTGTTCTTTACTATTATTAAAGTTTCTACCTCTCCACTGAAATTTCCCATGTCTTCTTCACTCATGTCATCATATGTGTTGGCCACTATATCATTTAGCATAATTATTTTTGAGTCTTTGATGATGATGATGCTATCTCTGCATCTGCAAGTATTGCCTGTTTCTTTTCTTGACCATAAGTCATAAAGAATATTTAGACCCAGCTCAAACAGAGAGCAGCATGACTCAGCACCCCAGTCAGGTAGAAAATAGCATGACTCAGCACCCCATTTATGTAGAGAGCAGCATGACTCAGCACCTCATTCAGGTAGCGAACAGCATGACTCAGCACCCTATTCAGGTGGTGTCACATAGGAGAGACCCCCCTTCTTCTGGAGCTATTATCTATCTGGGCTTCTATTCAAAATGTTTGGCTTGTACTCAAAATTATAGACACACGAAGAAGCAAAGTCTCCTATTTCTGGACTTCCCCTTTCACTTAGGATGTAGATACCATTACCATTACCTTAACAATAAAAACAAGCTGGTTAAGCTATATCATCATAGTTTAAAAAATCATTTCAAAAGCTAAGGTCATCAATACACCTAGAAAAGGTAAATTACAGCAAGTGATAAACTCTTGAAAGGAAGAAAGGCCCACAGCCAGCTTTCCACCTGGTGGAGTAGCAGGAGGAGGGGGAACCGGCCATGGAGGGTTGGGAGGAGCCAGACAAACCGGTAACGTACTTTCATTTCTTTCTTTCCTTCATATCTCCATTCATGTTGTCGAGGGAAGTGGTCTTTTGTGCTTGTCTGCATCCTTAGTGGAAGCAGAAGTCTCAGACATAGGAAATTTGTCCAAGGAGATCAGGAAGTTTGCCAATAGGGAAAAGAAAACAAAGATAAGTTTTGGCCATTGATAAATAGGGACCCAGCTCTGCTATTCTGCCAGTTATAAACACATGGGCATGGTAACAGCCCTTACTTCCTGGGGTTATCTTTCACATGAATGACAGGCCTGTGGCATGCTAGTCATGTGCTTGTATGCTTTGTGTTTGTTTCTCTGTAGATTGGATCACTGGGGTGCACAGGAATTTGTTGGTAGTCCTCATTTTCAGTGTTCTCTTGGATTTGTTGTGCATTGCAAGGTATGCTGGGGCTACTTGATTGAATTACAGTGTAGGGTGCCTACCTCTTTCATCAGAGTGCAATACAAGACTGTGAAATTCAAAGTTACTAAGGGCAGTCACTGGTGAAGTGCATGGAAATAGTTTGCTGTTGGCTTTTTTTGTGGTCATCCTACCATTGTACTAAAATAAAGGTTTAGTTAAACCTACATCTCTCTCTCAAAGCATGTTTTGTGTGTGTGCCTGAGGGGTGTTCTATGGTCCCATTCATTGGGGGAATACTGCATATCGTGCCTGTTGCTCTTGTTAAACAAAATGCTAATAATGCCCCACGAACATGGCTCAGTGGTTGAGTGTCAACCTATGAACCAGGAGGTCACAGTTAGATTCCCAGCACATGCCCAGATTGTGGTCTCAACCCCCAGTAGGGGGCATGCCGGAGGCAGCCGATCAATGATTCTCTCTCATCTCTTTCCCTCTCCCTTCCTCTCTGAAATCAATAAAATAAATATGTATTTTTAAAGATGCTAATACTTGTAAAAATCTTGGAGAAATCTTACACTAAGTAAGTTTTCTGAGCTCTATTTAACTAGGTGTTTCTGAAACGTCAAATATAAAACATTTTCCCGGGAACTTTAAGGTTTTCCTGTCAAGTAATAACCAGTGACAAAGTTCTTTAGGAAATGTGGAATTAAGTGGACCCTGTTGCTCTTTATTTCAGGGAAGATGAATAATTCATCCTGGCTGCCATTCGGAAACCTAGGAAACACCTTCCCCACTGCTTTCCAATAAGGAAGCTTGAATTTTTGGAGGAAGAAAGAGCTCTAACCCATCAGGTTACAGTATTCTTGCCTAGGCTCTCCTGCTTAGAACAGCGTGATGTTAGAGTGTGATGCCATTGTAGGTGTACACCAGTCTTGGCTGCTTAACTCGTCCAAAGACTATCCTGGTTTGCTAGCCCCGGAAAATAAGCTAGGTCAGCTGTCATTTCCCTGCAAATGAAAAAAGACAGCTCGCTGCCTGGACTGCGGTTGGAAGGAAAGGTCAATCAATACATTACCTTTCCTCTGTGTGTTCCTTGCCTGCCGGCTGAGTTGTGCCTTCTCACTAGTGGTGGTAATCTCTTCTGCTAAATTTTGTTTTACCTTGCAAATAGGTTAAAGGAAGGACACAGTTAATAACGTCTTCTCTCATATACCTCTGAGCATGTATTGGGGCGGAACCTTGCCTGGCCCCTCCTCCGGCTCCCCTCCCCCCAGCCCTGCATACTCCTGCTTGGATGGGGAGTTATGCAAGTTATTGTGGGAATTTCTCCTAGAGTTCTGTCATGCTCTCACACAGACGGAATGCAAACATTTTGGTGATTTTTTTTTTTTTTTGACAGTAGCTGGGATCTGTGAGGAATAGGGTTTTTTTTTAAACATTTCTCAGTCAATATGTTTACTGGACTTTGCCAGCCATGCAGTGTGATACGGTGCATCACCAATACTTGAATAGTCTGCAACAGGAGGTCAGAATGGGGCATAGATTTTCTAACACAGCATGTTAGATGAAATGATTTTGTGTACTTTGAAGTGGAAAATTCAATCAGAATTTTCCACACTTTTTAGTTAAAGCAACACTGTTATTTATTGATGAAAGGTGGACTGAGAAAAATACAGAATGCAAACACAGTAGACAACACATCTAGCATTATTCCTGGTCATAGAAAGAAATTCTTTCTCTCCTGTAAATATAATGAAAGCTACACAAGATAAAAAGGGTCTGCTTAAAGTACATACTATAGCATGCCGGGAACATATGCCAACTTGGTTAGCATGTGTGTAGATAAAAATGGAATCTGGCTTTTTAAGAAGTTTGTTTTTCATTGAGATGGACACCGTACTTCATAAAAGGCAATTACAACTGCCCAGGTCAGCTATTTTGGCTTAGTTTTTAAAGTAGCAGAGCTCATTTAAAAAGCACCTGAGCGTATCAATAAGAAACTCTAGATAGATTCCCTAAGCTTTCATTCAAGTAGGCTTAGAGAATATTTAAACATATTATCAGTTTTCATCTGTCTTTTGGTGCACGGCAGATACATCAGTATAAGTACCTATTATGTAGATGAACACTTTATACTTTCAAATTGTAAAACTTCAGGGTTGCAATGTTAGATTTGTGCATGAATATTTAAGATAGGATAATAACCTAATATTAGCGTGCTCAATGTGTACCAGTCACTTTTCTAGACACTTTATGTGTATTATTTAATCCACATCAAAACTGTGAGCTCTTCCTATCTATACTTTCCACCTAAATCCTAATTTAAGTGAGGGAGGAAATCCCCAGGAGGTTAAATCCTTCTGGGCCACTGTGCTTGGTGGCCTCCTTGTGGCTCTGCCCCCTCAGCGCACTCATTGGTGGGCCAAAGGACACCATGGGTTAGCAACTTAATTCAGTTAGCTAGCCTATAGCACCTTGGATTTTTATATTTAGATAAAAGAGACATATACCTCTTATATGTGGAATCTAAAATAATTGAACTTGAAAAAAACAACACAGAGGAATGGTGGTCTCCAGGAGTGAGTTGGGGGACTGGGAGGGGTGTTGTTTAAGGGAACATACTTGTAACTAGTAGATAAATAAGTCCTGGAAATCGAATTCACAGCACAGCGATTATAGATCCCAAACCTGCATTATAAACATTAAGCTTGCTGAGACTAGATCTTAATTGTCCCCACTACCAGAAGAAATGATAATTATGTAACACAGTAGAGGTGTTACTTAATGCTACAGTGGCAATCATATTGCAATATAAATGAGTCATATCAGTACGTTGTACACCTTAAACTTGTACAATGTTATATGTCAATTATATCTCAATTAAAAAGACATAATTCTTTAGTAGTCTGTTTTACTTAGTTACTCTTTTTATTCTGATTGATATATAATTCAATTCAGTGTAATTCCATTTATCTTTTCAAACTAGCATTTAAAGCAACAGAACCATTTAAACGCATTAGCAAAAATTCATCAGCTTGTCTAGAGTGTGGCTTTGAAAAATGGTTTAGGCTGCCTATGACTGTATTCTTCAATTTTCTGAAGTTGATTTTCCCTCTTTGTTCATACTATTTCATAGTAGTGTCAGGTCTTACTTTTTTTTAACTTATATTCTATAGGCAGTGAGTCCAGACTGCTGTCCCAGTGTAATTCAGTGTGAGGACACCCAGCTTCTGTGAAACACAGTAATATTGTCAGTACAATAAGGCCCGATGTGCCTTTTATTTTTCAAAGGAAGAACCGAAAACCAAAGTGGAAACCACCTGAGTTCACCCCTGAATTACAGGTGGGAGCGTTCACATATGTTAAGGGGGAAATCTTCCTGCTTGTTAACT
Organism: Corynorhinus townsendii; assembly: GCA_026230045.1. Classification (NCBI taxonomy): domain Eukaryota; kingdom Metazoa; phylum Chordata; class Mammalia; order Chiroptera; family Vespertilionidae; genus Corynorhinus; species Corynorhinus townsendii. The sequence goes on from JAPDVU010000012.1 coordinate 8,824,500, forward strand.
TATTTTTTTAGTTAACACAAATAAGAGGCCATCTTATCAAAAAGTTTCTAGGTCTCCAATTTAAATGTCACCCTTGTTGTAGTCCTTGTGATCAAAAAACATCACCAGGGGTCATTTTGACTTTGGGAGGATTCAGTATTTGTGGTGAGAAAAGAATTTAGTCTTCGGGAAGAAGCAATTAGAAAAAAATCTAAAACTTCACCGAGTTATAATATTTTCTGCTAATTAATGGCCAAAAATGTGATGCCATTAAGTCTGAAGTCCCTTTGGTTAACTTCGAAGTTATTAACACACACCGTGAAGCTCTCCCAAATCTATTTTGGAAAAAGGAACCACACCGGCAGATCTATAATCAATGCGTCCAAGGCTTTTGTTTCTCAAAGAACCTAATCCTAATTTAAGGAGCATTTGGTCATTTTCTTCGGGTAACCAGCCCTGCTAATGCTGAGAGCTGATGGCGCCAGGGTTGTCTTGATGCCCTGGTGTGCCGTGGGAGACACTGCCCCAAAGCTGACTTGCACAGCTCAGTACAATTTTTGGAGCGTATCAGAAATGTCTTTAGCTGCAAATAACAAAACATTCAACTAATAGTAGCTTAAATAATTAAGGATTTATTATTTGCCACTTAAAAATTTCTGTTGGTTGAGTGTCCAGGTTGGTATGGTATGGAAACACTGTCATCAAGGCTACTTTGGTCTTTGCTGTGCTGAAGGTGAGGCCTCTGACCTTGAGCAAATCAGAGCCTGATCTGTCCAAGATTCGGTTTCTGCAGCAGGAAAACAGTGGTGGTCAGCCTTCCTGTAATTGCAGGGTCAGGAAAGGCTGAAGTAAGTCCTGTGGGAGAACAGGTGTAGCACGGTGCCTGGGGCTTCCTAGAGCAAGGCTGAGTTTTGTCGCTGTGGCGGGAGCCAGGACAGCAGCACCTGTCTGCACAGTGGTGATGGAGGGAAGGTGTGAAGTAGGGAGTAGGGGAGCCTGCCTAACCTGGGTTCTTCAGTCTTGGTGTTGCCGGTGCCAGCCAGCATAGGTTCAGCTGATGATGTTATTTCAAAGAGAACGTTGGAAGAAATACTTTATAAAAAGTCAGACAGCGTACCCTTTCACAAATAGAACCTATTGTTACTAAATAAAATATATCCTGTACAAGCCAGTTGTTTATTTTATTCTGTGACCTCTTTACAATAAATTTCACTACCATTAAAGGCTTAAGTCACATTATTGATTATTTGAATATGGGTGCCATTAATCTTCCATCGCCCTCCTGCATTTTATTATGTACATTTTAAGTGTCGTCTTTTGCATTTAGATGGAGAAGAATGGTCAGGCAAAAGCAGACTTTTGTGGGTATTAGCTTCACACAGCACTTCAAGAGCTCCCTAGAGCTGATTTGCCTGTAAATTTCTGTACTAAAATGGGCTTTCAGAAAAGTGACTGCTAAACTACGAGGTGTCCTTAGTAAATAAAAATGATTAATCTTAGCTGAATAAATTCACTTTCACTGGTCAGATAGTCTCATCCAATTCTCTTCCCTGGCTCTATAAAAAGCCTTTTTCTTTTTTTGTATTAAGGTTGTAATTTTAATGGGACCTTTGAATTATCTGATTTTTAAAAATTGGTTCATAAAAGGATATTGATTTTTTAAATTGGGGTGATTGAAATATTGTTTATGGGCAAACTGGTTTTCATTGAAGCCACTGTCAAGAAAAGTCATGTAAGCCTGCGTTAAGATACACTTAAAAGTGATTACAACTTTTTTTTTGTTTGTTTGTTTGTTTTCAACTCTTAATGCTGGACTCGGATTGGACAGTGATGTCGGTGTGGAAATATGAGGAACTGAAAGTTAAAAGTGAAAATCGGTTGAGTAGGGTTCTTTCTAGTGGCTTAATTTTTATTTCCAGTCATTGATGTTTACTTCTTTCCAAGGGCATTTTCCTGGGTAATGAGAAAATTCTAAACTCAAATAAGGCTTTCGAACATTGAAGAAGTTTGCTGTTGTTCTCTTGAAGAATCTTATAGATTTATAGTGATCCTAAGAGGTGTCTCATATCCACTATATTAACTAGCTTTTTTGAAGCTTATGAACATTGTAGCTTTTATTGATCCTAGGGAATTGTACCCACGATAAGCAATAAAAGTCGATGGTAACTTTCTTCCCATATAGGGGTGTGCAGATCAATATTTTGAATTTACTGTAATTTGCTGGTAATGGATGGAAGGACTGAAGAAATTGTGGAGCCTTGTGGGGCACAGCTGTGTAGTGTTGCCTTGTTATCTGAGCTCACTGTAGGTCACAGGCTTTCCCAAGCAACAAGAAACACAGCTAAGTGGCAGGGCTGATACGCGTATTTATCAAGAGCCCTCTTCACGTGTCTCTTCTAAGGGAAAAAAAAAATCACAAAACTTGTCCATGATGACCTTAATTTTATAGTCCTAAAGGACCTCTAAATGGGCACTGCCTTAAAGATGATTAAAATTCTAAGTGGCTAGCATCTGTGTTTGATCTCCTTCTACTCGAGGAATTTTCCTACTGAGGAGGAATGGTGCATGATTTCCCCGAAGCCTCATTTGTTTTGACTCTTCCGGTTGTTTCTGCCCTGAGAGAGGAGGGCAGGTCCTGGGCACTTGCTCTTTGATGCCACCCAACCTCTCTCTATCAAGAGCGCTCGCTTGTGCTCTAGGGTGTCTCTCCTACTGTGAGAGATCTCTGGGGTGCTCCCCTGTTTAAATGTAGGCCATGAGTTTTCATGAATCTTCTCATCACCTTATGACATAACTTGTAATAGCCTCATTTTATAATGTAGGAAACCGAGAAGTTAAGGGAAGTTTTCAAGGGCACTTTCAGCATTAGCTAAGATTAGACTATAGGTAGGTCTGAATCTAGGCTTTGTGCATTGGAGCACTGTGAAGTATACAATTGGCTTAAATAGGGATTTATTTTTATTTTTTATTTACTTATTCTTTTAGTGTCATGTTTGGTTTGTCTTATTTAGCTTCATTTTTTGTGAAGCACTGTGGCTTCCTAATTTGATCAAAACTAGTTTCCTTAATTTAAAAAATGACATATATTAGCTTGAAAGAAATAGTTCTTCTGTTCTTTGAGCACAAAATAAGCACAGAAAATACAGTATGACTGTGAGGTGGAAGCTAACAACCTGGAGGAAATAGATGCATGTCCCTTAGTATATAATAGGCACTCAGTAAACGGAGATGTTATTAACATACTAGAGGCCCGATGCACGAAATTCGTGCAAGGGTAGGCCTTGGTAGCCCCAGCTGCCTTGGCCCTCACATCCCTGGCTTTGTCTGGAAGGTCATCCGGAGGTCGTCGCTCTGCTGTTCGGCCATTCCACTGTTTGGCCGTTTGGTTGATTTGCATATTATGCTTTTATCATTATAGATGTTGTAGTTATTTGGCAAACCCTGCAGGGAAACATGGAAACTTTTGACTTAGGAGGCAGATATCCCTTATAGAATACTGAGTTGGAAGGCAGTAGGTATATAAATATCTCATTACCAAGCTTAATTTCTTGACGTCCAGGGTATACCATGTTAGGAAGCATCAAAAACCACAGTAATTGACCGGAAAGGAAGCTTGTTTTGTTTGCTCATTTACTTTGGGGTTAGCTGATTATTTGACTTGTTACGCTTTTCTCCTTTAAAAGGCCTGTGTTAAAAGTAATGTATTTGCAAGGCTTTGCTTCAAGTAAAATCAGAGTCTATAAAAATAATTTAAGTGTGAAATTTGCTTAGAAAGAGCTGCAGAGATCTTTTGTATCCCTTCTTCCTGAGAGTGATTGCCAGACAGCGTGTTATCAACTATGAATGCAGCTTGGTGCCCTTCATGAGGGGAGTCCATGGTACAAATACACCAGGTCTTACTTGGTCATGAAAAGTAATTAAACTGCCCAGCACTAAGGCTGATATGGATTCAAGGACAAGCTAAGCCATTTACCCAGCTCCGTGACCTTGTGTAAGCTGCTTAACCTGCCTTTGCCGCAGTTCCCTAAAGTGGAGATAATAGTGAAGATTAAATAAGATAATGTATGTTACTCCCCAGGAAATGTTAGGTACTGTTGTTCAGCACACGAAGGCAGATGAATTTAGTAAAGAAAAACAATTTCCACCATTTGTGTCAAAATTTAAAGTGGGAAAGGGTTTAACTTTAAATGGTGTTTAATTTCCATGCAAGAAAGACCTGGAATGGCAACCTTTACTCTCACCTTAATTTTGCAACTTGATCCCATGTTCCTGTCCATCACTGAGCTAACTTCCGTATTTTTTGCCATCCCCTCATCTACCTTCAGATTTCCATTTTTAACTTCTGGAAGGCCCCGATGCTTTAGGATGTCCCCTTTTCCCTAATCCCTGCATGGTGCATCTTGCCTTAGCTCCAGAAGTTAAGCATTCCTGCTCTTCTCCTGTAGATTCTGTGCGCACATTTGTCTCTTGAATTTGACCCTCGCCACCCTCCCTGCTGCCTCTTTCTATGGTCTTGGCACTCGGTCCTGAATCCTGGACAGTGGAATAAGCCCCCAATTCCTTTCCCATTTGTTCCCAGTGAGCCCTTTGACACCCTGATGCCAGAGTGATCCCCTTGAACGTGCTGATTCGGCCATGTTTTCTCCTGTTTAAAGTGTCAAATGAGTTCCCCATTGTCCATAGGATAAAGACAAGACCCTTCCAAAAACCTTCTATGACTTGGCCCTGTCCCTGCATCCATTCTCATGTCCTGGTTGTGTTTACTTTCTCCCCCTGTCCCAGCCATTCCAGTCTTCCCAAGAGCTGTGTCTGGTTTCACTCCACCCGACCTTGCCACATCTGTGCCCACGTCTGGAGTGCCCCTCTCCTCGCCCACACCTGAGGCTGCCTAGCCAACTCCCAGACGATGCTTAATAAAGCTGAGGCTCAAGTATTGTGTCACTTGGGAATATTTGAATCCCAAGGAACAGAAAACACAAGTTAAACTGCTTTAAACAATAAAGGGACTTGATTGGCTGGTGTAACTGAGAAATCCAGGTACTAGGCAAGGCTAGAACCATTGTCTCAAAGATATCACCCAAAACCAGTTTCTGTCTGTTTCTTTTATGCCACCTTTCATGCCCAGTAGTGGCCATTAGATTCCTAGGGTGATTGATGCCCTTCCTTTCCTGCTAGTTCTCTTGGAAAAGGAAAGGGCGTTCTTTCCCAGGAATCCCAAGCAAACATCACTTGCGTCTTGTTTTCCCAGATTGAATCTCCTGCCATCTTTGAACCAATTCTTTTGTCCAAGCCATGAGTGTTGCCATTAGCTTAATTTAACCTGCACTTACTCTTGAGTTTGAGCATAATGTCAGTTCCGCCAGATTTTGTCATCGTGAATAATGGGGACCATCACGGACCCTCCTCCCTTCGTACTGCTGTGCACTTTTAAAAGACCTCTGCTCCAGGCCTTGCCACACTACACTCGTATTTTATAGCGAGTACAGTCCTTTATCCTGAGTGCCTCTAATGTTTACCTGATGCTACATTTTTAACACATATTTCAAATATATACGCACAAACTTTGGTTTATGACTGTGACCAATACCACATGTTGATCTACGTATTCGTTAGTGGCCTTATCATGACATTAGGAAAATAAACCAGGACACACACACCGAGTACCACAGGGACCTGGGCAGTAAATGCCTTGATGCTGCTCACTTAGACTGAGGGGTTCAGACGTTATCAGCATGTGGTCCCCACGTATCAGGGCAGCCGCATGCCTCGCTCTGCCTGCAATTGCTTCGCCTGCCTGGTATTTGCAGCCATTTGCAGCTTCTGTTCACAAGGTCTTGGCCACAGCGCAGTCATTTCTCTCACTTTATTACCATCACATCTGATTCCAATTTGCTACCAAATTGAGTTTCCAGTCCCGAGCCTGACATTCAAACCGTCAGGTGGATTAGCTCCTCCGGCTCCGTTAGCTTGGAAGCTTCAGGTCAGCTGACAGCGGCCTATTGAATGTCCTTGCGCCTCATCGCGGAGCCCCGCTGCCGTCCCGCGGAGCCGCAGTGCTGGGCTGCACACCGTGACCTTTCTTCTTGTTTAGACTCATAATTCTAGACCTACTCGAAAGACTGATTAAAAACAGAGCTGGTGTTTATCCCTTATCTTGCTGTTTCAGCGTTTTTACCCCCAGAGCAGAGCAGCCAGCGGATGGTGGAGTCATTTGGTGAAATATGATTGATCCCACTCTGTGGGATCACTCATTTGGCCTTTTCCCTTTTATAGTGATCTGTTTGCATATAAAGTTGAAATGAGGTCTATCTGTTATTAATGCTAACATCGCAGGTACACTTCCTTTTCTTTTAATGCTGCTGAATCCAGCAAGTGTGTTTCCTTATTGGACCTCTTGGCATCTTGCTGGGCAGTGGGCCTCTAATTCTTTTCTACAAGGAACAGTCCGGTGAACAAGTACTTCTAGGAAGTTCTCTCATTTCTTTTTTAAATCTGAATCCAAAATCAATTTCTCAGGGCTTGCCATAGCCAAAGATGCACATGTAGAAAGTTACTCCTTGGTTTTCCATTTCCATTGCACTTCCGAAGGAAAACTGTCATAATTAGAGGCTTTGGTCAATGAAGGTATATTTACGTTTCAGAATCAGGGAGCCGAGTTCAGCAAACACTATAATTTCATGGGGCTAATCAAGGCTTAAGCAATAAAGCCAAACAAAACAGCAAAAAAAGCATTTCACCACTGATCCCTGCAGACCTTGAAAGAGGCAAGTTGCTATCGGAAGAAGGAAAAAGATACTCTGTTCCTAAAATTGTTGATTGTTTCTTCTTGCAGTTAAACAGTGATATGACTATTATAACCCTGTATCAAAACACATTTGCCACTTAATAAGTCCGGCATCATATCTAAAGCAGTATCTTCCCCTCCAGCCTGCGACTCTCAGGCCGTGTTCTGTGGAGCAAGCTGCCCTGTTCCAGAAGTGAGATCTCAGGCCACTGCCTTGTAGGCATTGAAGGAGCCCATAAAGATAGGGGACAGGAAAGGTGAGTTTGAAGCTGAGGGGAAACACTTTTCAAAAGATAATGCTTTGAGCTCCTGGAAGGCAAAAAAATAAATTTTAGTTATGGGAATGGAAAACCAAATTAGCAGAGTCTTTAGAATTTATAGTGTGTCCTTTTTTAATTTAAATAGTCCAATGACTCATTGCTTTCTATTCTTTAATTATTGTCATCAGGTGATCATTCTTGAGTACCCCGGATTTGAAAGCTTCATTGATGGGTGGAGGTACTTATGTGTCCCTTTGTTTGTTTGTTTGCTTGTTGTTGTTTTTCCCACAGCTCCTCTGTTGTTAGGTTCATAATGGTCTTAATTAGAGATAAGTGTGAGAGCATCCTTTTAAAGCTAGAAAATGCTCCATTAATTGGTGTTGCTGTCTAGTTACCTTTTTAGAGGTTCATTAACCTACTTTCAAATACCCTCAGTCATAATTTACATTTGTTTAAAAATTAACACCAGGAAGAAGTCTTTTGATTTATTCTTAAAAATAAAGTGTAATCTTGGGGATGCACGATGTTTTGGCATGAGTCTGTTTCTGTTGGGGACAAATCGTCTGACTTAACTGTTCTTTTCATTTCACAAGAGTAGGACTTTGCAGCCCGGGCTTTGTCTGAAATGTTGTCCAGAGGTTCATTCCACTGTTGGACTTTTTGGTCGATTTGCATATTACCCTTTTATTATTATAGATAATCCCACAAGACTTTTCCTCCTTATGTCTGCTTCTTCTTTGGATAAGGCCTTTGGTTCCTCAGATTTTCCTTATGCTCAATTATAGAGCCAGGTAACTCAACTCAGTATTTTACTGTCATTGCTTTGTGAGAAGTGGTGTCTCCTGCTTTGGAATTTAGGTGAACAGTGTTTGTATCTTGAACACAATCGATAAAAAGAACAATATAAGGAGGGATCCAGAGTAAAATTGTGACATTAAAATTTCTTATGTATAGCAAATGCCAAATTACGCATAAGGAAGGACAATACATTTCTTGTTATCCATTTCCTGTCCTAGTGGTCTGGGGGAATGTAACTTCTCATATATATCTTTGTGTTTTGTTTTTCTGTTGCAGAAGGAGCTAAGTCTTCCCAGGAGAGGAAGTTTGTAAGTAGCACAATTCTGTTCCTTTTTTGGGGGGGTATTGGGGGGTGGGGGAGAAGTACAGTTTGTAAAATGATTATTCTATGACTTGTTAGATTTTCAGTGGCAAATGGAAAATGAATGATAATCAACCAAATTAGGAAAACCAAAAAGTGTGTTTATTTATAAATATTCAATATTAGTGATTTCAAGATAACTTGAAAGTTTTCAGGTTTTTTTTTTTTTTCCTACTGGCATTGTAAAAAAATGCATATTTATTCCTAGGAGAATCTTAATTTAAATTAAAAAATTCTATGTAAACAAGCAAAAACATTATTTGATCTGCATATAGTATAAATTGATCTGAATCAAGAATTATGATCTGGCCCTAGCCAGCTTGGCTCAATGCATAGAGCATCAGCCTGCAGACTGAATGGTCCCAGGTTCCTTCGATTCCGGCCAAGGGCACATGCCTTGGTTCTGGGCTCCATCCCCAGTGGGAGGTGTGCAGGAGGCAGCTGATCAGTGATTCTCTCTCATCATTGATGTTTCTATTTCTCTCTTCTTCTCCCTTCCTCTCTGAAATCAATAAAGAAATATATTTAAAAAAAAGAATTATGACCTGGAAATCTCTGATTGTTCTTTATACTATGGATTTCATGCAGAGTAAATAATGCAGTTTGCATTTGAATTAAGGAAAACTTTGAATGAACCGAGCTCTCTACTGTTAGATCTAGGTCTTAATGAACTGATCCATGTAAGGCTTTTGTATTTAAATAGCATATTTATAACCCTTGACCTGATTTCTTCATAGTGGTTTTCAACCTTTTCTTTGCATACCTCTTCCTTTTAGCCTTTAATAAATAGCTCACACTTTTTTTTTCTGTTTCTGAATTACTATGTTTTCTATAAACTATTAAGGTAATGTTAATTAGCAAATTACATTCCCCATATCTGTTTAAGGGCCAAATCTCTTTTAATATTTGTGTAAGTCTCAATTCTGTTAATGTTAACGGATAGCCATGAGTTGATGGGGGGAATATAAAGAAAATATTTAAATTTCTCTACTTGAGAGTATGAATCTTTAATAAAAATTTAAAAAGTAATGGCCTAGGTTTGTTTGGAGTCTATGCTTTGACTACTCAATAAAAGAAAGTTAGAATTACATTTAAGCCATTTAAAATTCCTTTCCTAATAAAAATAAGTTGATCTATCAGTCAGAATATGGGAATAAAGCACAGTACATATCTCAACAGAAAGCTACACCTTTTGTTATTAGAGAAACTAATATTTCTAAGTGAAGCAAACCAAAAATAAGCATGTTATTTTGAATTTTCAATTAAATCCAAATATCCCCTGAAGAATTAATGATGTCTGATATAGATGTTCTGGGACTTACTGTCACTCAGCATTTTCCATGACCACCAGACAGATGCCAGTAATTACTCTTCTCATGCAAGGTTCTTTTATGACTTCGAGAAAAGAAAATACTTTTAAAAACAAATGCTACAATTGTTTAAATACAAATCAAATATAGAAGGGCACAAGTGTGTCTTTATTAGGTATTGATGCTTGCCAACATAATGGTACCTGATTATTAAACCTGCTATGACTTTCTCAGTTTATTTACTGCATAAATGCTTTCAGATCTCTTAGCACCTTCTCCCAGAAAGAATAGTGATTTGATCCCAATGTGCTGAGGAATTTTCTTCCTGTGGGAACAGTGAGCAGTGGCATGGTGTGCTGTATTCCTCATTGCCTCTGATTACACAGAGATGGGACTAAACCGGTCGGGGTGTGCACCTTCAGACAGGCTGCACTCTTCCAAGGGGCTTTTGTTGTATCTGCCACTTCTGATTTGTGTGTTTTGAAAGATAACATTTTAAAAATGCATTTACATCATTGAGACACATGAATTCATCATATTAAAAACATTATTTTAAGTAAGCTTAAAGATAATTTTATGTCTAGAATAATAGAAACATAATATTTAGATATATTTTAAGTATATATAAATAAAAGACAGAAAATAGGCTTTTTAAATTACTAATTCTAGCCTATATAATAAAAGCCTAATTGCAAATAGACCAAACGATGGAATAACTGGTTGCTATGATGCACACTGACCACCAGGGGGCAGACGCTCAACGCAGGAGCTGCCCCCTGGTGGTCAGTGTGCTCACACAGGGGGAGTGCTGCTCAGCCAGAAGCTGACCTCACAGCTGGTAAGCGTGCAATGGGTGGCTGGAGCCTCTCCTGACTCTGCAGCAGGCAGGTGGTAAGGAGCGAGGGGTCCCAGACTGCGAGAGCCCCGGACTGTGAGAGCCCTGGACTGTGAGAGAGATGTCTGATTGCTGGCAGGCAGACATCCCCCGACAGGTACTGGACTGTGAGAGAGTTCAGGCCAGGCTAAGGGACACCGTGCCCCTCCTACCCTGCCCAGTGCACGAATTTCATGCACTGGGCCTCTAGTTAAAAAAAGCAAACCATGTTCTGTTTAAGAAAAAAGTAATCCAGATCCTCACTAGTTTATAATTTATTATCATGTTCTCAAGAACTATCTGAAGTCTGTGCTAATCCATATATGACTTAAAAGGTTGCAAAGGCAATGACTGAACTTTTTTTTTTTTTTATGGTTCAGAGGGCAACAGACCAGAGAAGTCAAGGGAATTATCTTTCTGGACAAGATGTTACTAAATACTCAAGTGACCCCAGATCAATTTTCCAGAGGCTTTTCCAGCCCATTGCCAATTCAAGGCCACAGATTCCATCTCTGTTCTGGCCCCTGGGGTAGCTGGATTCCCACTCGTCCTCTTCTTCCTTTCACAGAGGAATTTAGCCATTTGCCAAGGTTCTTAATCCCAGATTCTTCCAGCACTTTTCCTCTCTTTTCCAGTGGAGCTGAAGTTGCCATATTCTTTGCTAGCCTTCCTCTCAGCTGCCTCTCAAAATCTATGCACCTTTTAAATAGATCATGATAGTGTTACACAATGAAATACTCTACAGCAGGCAGAATGAATGATCTAGAGCAGTGGATGGCAAACTGCAGCTCGCAAGCCACATGCGGCTCTTTGGCCCCATGAGTGTGGCTCTTCCACAAAATACCACATGCGGGCACGCACGTACAGTGCGATTGAAACTTCGTGGCCCATGCGCAGAAGTCGGTTTTCGGCTCTCAAAAGAAATTTCAATCGTTGTACTGTTGATATTTGGCTCTGTTGACTTATGAGTTTGCCGACCACTGATCTAGAGTATATGTATCAATGAATGTAACTATCAAAAATAGAATGATGAGCAGAGTTAAAAGCACATTCGAGGTATAAGATAGTATTTTCATTGTGAAATTTAAACATATGCAAAGCAATGCATATTATTTCTGGGTACAAACATTTATAGTCCAAGTCTAAAAACCTTTATGGGAAGCAGTTTAACAATAAGCAGCTTACTTATCAGGGCAGGGAGTGAAAGAAATGGAATTTGAGAAAGCCCTAGAGAAAATTTCATGTGTATCATTAATGTGGTGGTATGTTCATGGGTGTTTGTAATCTTCCCTCTACATTTTTATATTCTGGGAATATGTTATTTAAAATTTTCAGTAATTATATGCAGGTGGAATTCTAATTGCTTTACCCAAATACTTATGGAGACTTAAAGATACTTTGGAGAAAATTTTTACAATGATTGGAATAGCTGCTGTGGCCGTACCTGTTGGTTAATGCCAAAATCCTAGGGAGAGTTATGATGATAAATTTTGGTGCTTGAAGTACTTTATGCTAGACTGACTAACCTGGAGGTGGAAGGGGTAAGGCAAATGAGACGATAGCATATATAATGGTACAGTGCGACATTTCGCTGCAGACCTAGATTTTTGTTTTGAATTAAAAGTATTTTAAGAGAAATGACTCTAACAATTCTTTGTTTTCCAAAGCTGGCCTGCAGGGTAAGGTACACAGTGTAGATGTTTGTAGATCATTTGCAAGTCTGTCTTCCCTCGCTGGACTGTGAGCTTCCCAGCCCAGTGAATCACCTGCTTTTTCTCTCTAGCTCCTCAGTATCCGCTTACCTGAGGGCCAGGAGCTGCAAGCTCAGTCCTTCTTGGTTTAAATTCAGTGTGCAACCCTAGGCCCTCCTGAAGTTCTTTTGATTTTTCTCATGACAGCACATCTAAACTGCCCGTACTTATGAAGGTGCCAGTAGGGCTGTGGGCCTGTCTCCTATTTAGAACATCGGTCCTGAAAGGATGTTTCTAAGTGGAAAAACTCTCTGGGGGGTGTTTTCAGGCAGGGAAAGTGGAAAAAGGCTAAAAGCCTAAGGTGTGAATTAATAGATGGTTAGGGGCAAAACCATTGTGTCCCTGGCAGCTACCCTTCATTTACAAAGGACCCCTTTGTGTTTGTTAATTGCCCAAGTCAACAGCCCTCCTAGAAGGAGAGAGCTTCTCTTTTCCTGGCATTCCCTGGAGAGGGGAGCAGGAATGGCTGGGCCAGCTCCCTTGCCTCCTCCAATCTTGCTTTGTAATGGAGTTTTCAGATTTCCCTACACAGAGAAGAAGGAAACTTGCTCTGTCTATTCTCAGCAAGTAAATTCTCCCTCCTACTTAAAATAGCCTTTCTTCTCCGCCTTTCCATCATGAGCACTGTTTCATGGAGCTCCACAAGGCTGGATCCATGCAACTCTCTGCAATTATCTATTTTAGAAGAAACAGTGACTGACACTTGGCCAGTTTCTTGACTGGATGGTTTTTGGCCATACCCACTTGACAGGGGTGTCCAGTGGCAGAGACCGAGAGAGAGGCAGCTCCTAGGTGCTCAGAAGCCCTGGAAAAGTGTGTTTGCCTGCTGAGGGATTGCTGGGACTATTACAATTACTTAGAATGCAATTTAGCAATCCTTTTGGCTTCAATTATTGCTGCAGCCACAGTACTAGTATCCAGTAACCCTTTCTCTCTATGGAGTCGTGTTCCTTCTCCTCCACCCTTCCCTTTCATCATTGTTCGGGAAGTGGCCGGGCTCTTGCAGGGCTGGCCATGGAATCAGCAGTCCAGGTGTGTACTGTCGTACACTATGTCCAGGTCTGCAAGGAAGTTCGCCTCCCTCTCCAGAACGAAGCCAGGCGTCTGAAACACACCTACCACAGTGCTGGACGTCCCAGTGCTAGAAACCCATTCACTTGCATCTCAGTGATGTTTTCTCTTCACTGTCTCACTGGAGAGCACGGACTTCGGGGCGGAGTGCCTCTGAGCTGCATTTAGCATAGCGGAAGACCATTCATTAAAGGATGACTGCAGAGGTACAGGGTGACCCGAGAGGGGAGTGGCTGTCAGGAACCTTTTTGCCACAAGTATAAGTGAAGAAATGTATGAAAGGGTGAGGGATTTCTTTCAGTTCTTTCTGATTTTGTCTTTCTTAGGCAGGGCAGGACAGGGTGTGCAGGTATGGGGTGGGGTGGAAGATGAGAGTGAGCAGAGGGGGAGAGGGTTTTGTCACAGAGTGGATAGGACCGCAGAGGCAAAGGACCTGATCATTCCTAGAAACTTCTGGGTGAGCTGGGCCTGCTGGACATAGGAGATAGTCTCATATTGATGTATTGAATGGAGTAATGGACATATATAGGTTTGTGCACTTTTTAAAAAGAAGACATTCAGGATGATTGTGTTTCAGCCAGAATATACTGCCTTGACGGACCCTTTGGGAAAGTAGTTTGAATAAAATGAGGCTATTCCAGAATACAAGGAGAGGGAATCACCTTGGCGTTACAACTGAGTTGAGTTAGATTTATGTGATTTTCAGCAAGATGAAGGCAGAATTTCCTGAAAGAGAGGGAAAGAACTTAATTCAAATAAAATAAAGAACACGTAAACCATATTTGGATGAGTTTTAAAATTTAGTTTTCTTCATAGCACTTTCTTCTCTTCCATCTCCACAAATATTGAAGAAAGAATTTCAGAATATCTAATGTCGAAGCCAAATGGAAGTGCGATGTCATTTTGAATGTTAGAAACCCAGAAACAAAGAAAAACATGGAGTGTTACACCCAAATTAGCATTTAAAGTGACATGTTTATATAAAGAGAGCACGGTGTAATATATCCTGGGAGTAAAGAGAGGATTTCAGACTGTGAAGGAATGTCAATTGCATTTATATATTCATCGAATAGACAGTTGGGTATTTGTATGTTTCTGCAGCATCCCTCATCACGCCTGCGTTCATCTTCTGTGAAGTGGATAGGAGAGCAGACCTGGGAGATAGAAACAGTGTAGGATTGATCATCTTGCCTTTGACAATTGTACCAAGACCTTAGCTTTGCTTCGGGGAGCTTTATCAGAATATGTGTGCATTTGCAAACACACTTGGGAATGCACAGCAGAATCTGTGTGTGTGTTTCTTTAGGTGGAGGCAGGGGAAGCCCAAGGCTTGTGGACTTTCAGCTGATTCTCAAGGTGAATCCAAAATGTGACCCCAGTTAAAAACTATTGTTCTTAGGAGAGATTTAAGGTGTAACAAAGTGAGCTTCTGAGGCCCAAAGGCACAAGGGGAAGTTTCCTATTTCCTATTTACTAGAATAACTTTTTAGCAAACCTGAGTCAAATGGGAATTAGGGGAAGTCTTTAGTGAGCAATCCTTTTCAGCAAGGCTTGGACAGGTGCCACTGAAGCAGGAAGATGGCTGTGCTTTCTCAGTCTTTTTTTAAAAAAATATATATTATTGATTTTTTACAGAGAGGAAGGGAGAGAGATAGAGTTAGAAACATCGATGAGAGAGAAACATCAATCAGCTGCCTCCTGCACGCCCCCCACTGGGGATGTGCCCGCAACCTAGGTACATGCCCTTGACCGGAATCGAACCTGGGACCTTTCAGTCCGCAGGCCGATGCTCTGTCCACTGAGCCAAACCGATTTCAGCATTTCTCAGTCTTTTAAGAGAAATGACTAGTAGTGCCACCTCCCAGGTCTGCTACTCAATGGGCATTTCAGAGCATGGACGCAGTAGCCACACTACCTGGGTTCCAATCATATATCTGTCATTGAGCCAGCCATGTGACCTTCAGAAAGTTATTTCACCTCTATGCCTTTTTAGTATTCCCATCTGTAAAATGGGAATACTGTTCTTTCCTGGAGTGTTTTGAGAATTGTTATCAGTTAATATTTGTGAAGTGTTTATAACAGTGTTTGGCATGCAGTATTTTATTAATAAATAAAACATATTGTAAGTGTTTTATTAAATAAATAAAATACATTGGGAATGAAGCTTTCTCCTAGTCACTTCTTTTTGCCCTGTATAGTTAGACCACAATATAGGCTGAGGAAATTCCCTTAAAGCCAGATCATTTGAGCTGCATTATCTGAGGGACTGTTTACAAATCTCTGTCAGTGGAGATGTGTTAAAGAGGTCAGTGGACCTATTATTTGTGGGAATCCATATTTACCCATGAAGTCCACCCTGGTTATGAGTTTCCTGTAGGTGCTCTGTGAGGATAGACCCACAGGTGTTCTGTTCTGCATCCTCAGGCTGTGAGGAACAGGCTGTGCTAGCGGCCCCTCCTCCAGAGCAATTCATCCCTCTCGGCCTGCCCATCTTCAGCAAGAAGACAGGTCTCTTGTTGACACTGTGCTTTGGGACAGACAGGCTTTGAGGAAAATGAATAGGGTATTATAGATATCCATATGGAGACTTTTAATCATAAGATGGCAAAGCCGAAAGAAACTTTAACAGAAATCTGATGAGAAATACTTCTGTTTGGTAAGTGAGGAACCAGTTCCGAGGATTCAGGATTTGCTTGTGCTCAGAGAGTTCCTTGGCTGTGAGCTGGGACTAGGATTTGGGGTTCCTACCCAACAGGAACTGGAAAGCAACCTTTGCTTCTTAAGGGCAAGTCTATTTTGTTAGGAGTCAGAGAACATCTGCGAGGATGTGGCTGCATTTTGTACTGTAAAGATACGAATTTTAGCACTGACATCCATAGCGTGGACCAAATAAAAGGGGGCACGTCACAGGCATGCTTGACTTCACCACGCTTGTCACGGTTTCTTTGAACATTTTACAAAGTGTGGCCTCAACCTCTTCTTAAGAGTTTACTCTTAAAACTACAACCAAAGGGAAGACCTCAGAGTCTCACATCAGCACCACCAGGATGCTGTTTGCTCAGACAAATAAGAGACTTGTGACAGTCACATTGGTGGGATGTGGTGTTCCCAGCTGCAGTAACTGGCAGTCCCCAAATGGGTGCATACCTAATGAGACATTGAGCTGGGCAGCTGTATTCTGTATTGTCTTCTGTACCCCATTGGGCTGCCTGGCCCTCTGGCTAACTGTGGGGAGGTGGGTGGTACCTGGAAGAGCGCATTGTGTCTTGGAGTTGCTCCTTACCCTCTCTGCCCTTCTGACTCCTGATAGTTCAGCTCTCTGCTCTTTGCTTTTGCTGGCAGGCCGCAGTCAGACCTTACCAGCTGGGCAAAGTTATTTCAGGGTTTCCTTCTCTGCTTCCTGTGCAGGGGCTTCCCTCTGAGAATTCTGGAGGGTCATTTCTCCCATTTGAATTCACCTGCATTGTCTTTTATCATGTTGTTCTATAAAGCCACCACTTCTAAAATGAGGTTGAGGACTTTTCCATGCTTAGCTGTGGGAACCTAAGACATGCACATAGCACATGCCGGAAATGTGCACTTCTGTTGCCAGGGGCCTTCTGGTTCATCATCAAATTCTACATCACCCAGGTAAATTGTAGCCAAAGGAATTGCAGGTAGATAATTCTGGAAGCACAATTGCAGGAGAGAAAAACATTTTATTAAACATATTCTCTGAATTTTATCTGCAAGTGGACATGGGTGGCATCCATTTGACCAAGCACAGAAGGATAAATTTTACTGTTTTAAGAATGAAAATCCTAATAAGAAAATCAAATATGTATATTCTATTCAGGGAAAGATTTTTAAATGCCTTTATTCTAGGAATATACATTCTTCTTTCAAGAACTATTTGCATATTTAGTAGATGCTTATGCGAAGGTGTTCTTACCTGTTAGAAAATATTCACTTGGCATACGCTTTGTGCTCTTCATTGTGCAGGAAAATGATTTCTGACTTCCGTGGTGCCACAGAGACCAACAGGATTAACCTTATGGTGACCTTAGCACTGAATGCAGGACTCTCACTAAACCCTGATTTTCCAATGCAGTCTTTACTGTCATCGGTGATGGGGGGACATGCTTTTACTTAAGAGGTTAGCTTAAGACAGAGGTTATCTTCTGGATTTCTTTTTGTTTTTCAAAAGCTGAGGACAGTATTTGCTTTGAGGAGTTGGCACCTCGTGACATCCTCGTGTAGCTGCTGTGGAACAAATGATGTTTACTGCGGGGGCAGTGGGGACCTTGGCGCTGGCAGGAGAAGGGAGGGAGCCTGCTGCTCCTCTCCTCCGCTCTCCTTGGCCTCGCTGCAGAGGCGGTGAACAGCATTTGTTCTGCATGGGGCAATGAGCGAGTTCACCAGGGGTTTTGTATTGCAGGGTATATAAAGCATCATGTTTAGAAGCTTAACAAATCAAGAATCAATTATCTGGGAGAATAAGCAGGTTTTTTACGTTTAAGGCAAATTAGTTTAAACGCTAAAACCAGTCCTTGTGGATTAAAGAAGCACTTGGAAGCAATGGAGTATATTTTACAAATGCACTTGACATTATATACTGGAATGAAATGAATAGATCCGTGTATGGGTTCCACGTCTTAGGGGAACAATGGTGGCTTTCTTAGGTGGAATTCTAAGGTATTACCAATTTGTATGTAAATGCATTTGATTCGTATAGAATCACAAGAAAAATTATTGTCATCAAACATCGGGTTAAAAGCATAGTACTTTATTATCTTTGAGGATTCAGGCCACTTGGCTCTATTCTAATTTCCTTCCCCCCCTGAAAGTTGTTGGCCAGACAATATCTTTAAGATCACAGTAGGATGGTGATGGCGGTGCTTGTCTTGGGAAACAGTTAAAGGGGAAATTAAAGCAAAGATAATTTAAATTGGTACTTACCTGCCCAACATGCACCTTTTATCTACTATGTAACATCTCCTAGGCTAAGTACCCAAGAATTGTGAATTCTATGTGTCATAAACCCCAACAGATTTTAAAACAACAAAACAAACAAACAAAAAAGGCCATCATGGAATTCCACATAGCATGAGCCAATTTCAGCTGTCCCAGGAGCGGCAGAACCCTGCCTGGTCTAGTACTTAATGTTCCCCAGCAGCTAACAATGCTCCCCCCTCCTTTTTTTAAAAACAGCTTTATTGAAGCATAATTGACTACAATAAACTGCACTTAAAGTACAAGTTTATGAATAGATGTATGTGTATATCTGAAACTACCATCACAATCAAGGTAGTGGAGTACCCACCTTCCCCAGAAGCTTCCTCTTACCAATTTATAATCGCTCCTTCCACCCTCACATGCCCAGTCAGTTACTAATACTTTCCATACCTAAAGATCAGTTTGCATTTTCTAAAATTTTAAATAAATGAAAGAGTACTGTTTGCACTTTTTTATGGTCTGGTTTATTTTATTCAGCATAATTATTTTGAAATTATGTTTGTATTGCTAAGTAATATCCTGTTAAGTGGGTACAGCATAGTTGCATTATCCATTCACTTGCTGATGGACATTTGAGTTGCTTATAGCTTATAGGTTTTGGCCATTATATATAAAGCTACTATTCACGATTGGTGGCTTTCCTCTCAGCCTGTGGCTTCTATTTTCGGTCTCTTTACAACATCTATTGAAGAGCAAAATTTTAAATTTTGATGAAGTCTAATTTATCTCCTGAGATTTTGCCCCCTAGAAGATTTATAGTTTTCAACTTTACATTTAGGTCTATGATTCATTCTGAGTTAATGCTGTATACAGGGTGAAGTATGGATTGAAGTTCGTGTTCTTAAGTATAGTACATATTTGTTCCAACATCATTTGTGGGACAGACTGTCCTTTCTCCACTGAATCACTTTGTACCTTGTTGAAAATACTTGTCCCTATATTTGTGTGTCTAGTTACAGACTTTTTTCTGTTCCATTGGCATGTTTGTCTTCACATCAACAGCACACTATTTTTATAGCCTTTTAAGAACTTTAGGTAACAGATATTGTTAGTTCTTCAACTTTATTTATTTTTTTTCAAAGTTGTTTTGGCTAGTTTAGGGTTTTAATTTTGGAATCATTTTCTACAAAAATGGTCTGTTGAGATTTTTATTGGAATTGCATTACATGTATAGATCAATTGAGGAAACTGTGAAGAGTTTTCCAGTGGTATAATGACACTCTAGTCTTAGAGATAAATTAGGAAGAATCATGTGTGCGTTGATACAGTGTGGAGACACTGGGGTAAAAATGTCCCCCAACATGTGTTGTTGGAAGAGATGGGGGAGACTGAGTTAAGAAATGAGTGACTACAAATGAGCAAATACTTGGTCAGAAAAACTCCCTCAGGGAAGCCCAAGAGAAACGGTTGGATGGGTAGTTCTGGGAGCAGCTCAGGTAATGATTTCCAGCCGAAGTCAGAGGGAAACAGCCACATTTCTCTGGAAAAAACTGCAGTGGACAGCTCAGGCTCAGCATAGCTGGGGAATCGAGGAGGAAGGATGTGACCAGATGAGCGCCAGGTGTATAAGCTCAGGTGTTCACGTCTAGTGGGTGAGAGGGCCACCCAGTCTGGAACAGTGGTGATCAGGGAATAGTTTGGGAGGGTTGGCCTTAGGCTTTAACAGTCCCTGCAGTGACTGAGTCTTATAGAACAAGGAAGGTTGATTGTACATTTCAACTAATCATTGGTCTAAAACAGTAGTTCTCAACCAAAGGTGATTTCGTCCCCTCAGAGAACATTTGACAATGTCTAGAGACATTTTTAATGGTCACAACTACTGGGGAGTGTGGCTTCTCCCATCATCTAGAACGCAGAGGCCAGGGGTGTTGTTAAACATCCTACAGAGCACAGGAAAACGTCACGCTCTCTGCAATAAAGACTTACCTACCCAAAATGTCAATAGTGCCAAAGTTGGGGAACCTAATCCAGAGAGGGCGGACCAGTAAAGATGGCGGCACAAGATGGAAGTCATTGATTCCTCTGATGCCTCAGGTCTGTGTCGTCTGGAGGAGAAACACTCTCTGTGTGGTGACCATGGAAAGGTACTCTGCAGGACCAGGAGGTAGTTTGTGGAAATCTTGGGGCGTATTTCCAGAAGATGTCTAAAAATATTACAAGCGAATAAAACGAGTTTACAAAAGCATGCATTGACTACCAATGATTGAAATCAATCTTCACCAACCATCTGAGTTAATTCACTTTATGAGAATGTTTGTTTATTTACCATTTTACTAAAGGATGAATGTCTGGAAACACTGCTGCTCTACTACCAGTAAGAAACGCTAATGATTGTTCTCAAATAGATTTTTTAAATTATGAAATTAATGTGGTGCTATAGTAACTAGTGAAACAGCACTCAGATACACTAAGAGAAATAAATAATCCTTATCTCTTCCAGTCCCTATATCCAGTCACAACCCCAGGTGGCCACTGCTTGCCTTCATTGTTTCTCTGTATTCTTCCGTCCCTTGTGCAGGTGCACGAGTGCATTCCCACCCATCATTTTCTTGCCCTTGTTGCTGCTCTTTTCAGAATGCGATTGTAGCACTCACTCTTCAATTTGCTTTTCTGACAGTGTCAGTCTTCCAAGTCAGATTTATCTTATTCTTCTTTATAATTATATACTATTATATATTACAGATATATCACATTTCATTTAGTCATTTTCCCATTGACGGTCATTTATGTTATTACCAGCCCTTTCCTTCCTCTGCCCCACCACAAATAATGCTGCAATAAACATCTTTGTACCTATGTCCTTACATACTGGTCCTTTTTTTTTTTCCCTATAGGATAGATTCCCAGAAGTGGAATTGCTTGGTCAAACGGTATGTGTATTTTTAATTTTAATAGATATTGTTAGAGTATGTTCCCCCAAAAGACTAGCAAATAACATTTGCACATAAGAGCACCCATTTCCTACATTCTCACCAGCATTGGATGCTACCATTCCCTTTAATTCGTGCCAGTCTTATTTTTTCCAACCATTACTTTAATTTGCATTTTCTGCAGTACCATATATTTTCATATGTTTATTGTCCATTTGAATTTCTCTTTTGTTTCATTTCATGTCCATTACCACTGCCCATTTATTTATTTTGTAGTGTTTTTGTTTCACAGTTCCGGAAAGCTATTTATTGTATTTTAGAAATGTTAATACTCTGTATTTTTGCAAATATATCTTTACAGTTTTTGTCTCTATATATATGCCTTTTTCCAAATGAAAATTGTTTATTATTATTCAATCAAATATGTTTGTCTTTTTTTATTGTTTCTTAGTTATCTGTTTTGCGCAAGGTGGTGTCGTCCATCACAAGGTCATACAAATATTCTCTTAGAATTTCTTCCCAAATTTTTTAAACATTAAGTCTTACTCCAGTTTTAAATTTTATAAATGATATGAGGTAGGAGTCTTTCTTTTATTTTTTCCCAGTTACTTAAATCCTAGTTATAACAAGAAATTTAATTTTTCATGGGACTGAAATGTTATCCTTGTCACGTGTATACTTGGATCATTTCTGGACTCTCTCTTCTGATCTCTGTATGTCTGTTTCTGTGCCAAAACCATTCTGTTTTGAATTCAATGGTTTTTTATTGAATTGTAATGTCTGGTAAGTTGTCCTTAACTGGTCTTTTTTAAATACTTTTCATGGTTGTTTTTAAACCATTTTTCTGGCTAAGTTAAATTTAAAATTTTGGGACTTTTTTCAATATAAAAGATAATATAACAATGAATATGATAAATACAACAAAAATTACTATTTTTTAGTTTGGAGGATATTAAGGACAATACTTAATTTAAATTCTTGTAAATGTGAATAGTAACTTATTTGGGTTCACTGATATTCTTAATTGCTTTTAGAAACTTTAGTTGTTATAATATTAAGGTAATAAATACCTTTCTGTTTTTCTAAATGGCATTTGAAATATTGGAGATAAACACTAAAACTGTCTGTGATAAGAAATAATAGTAATATTGTCTTACAAATGAACACATATACAATTACATAGGAGGTTTGTATTTTGCTTATGAAAGCAAAGAGACATCCCTTGTAGGTTCTACCCATGTTCACTTGGTTATAGAGAAAAAACACAAAACCATTAATTTGTTCAATAGCCAAAAGTGTAATGATGAAATAATTAATGTATTGTGATTATTATTGAATGGTATACTTGGAAAAATTATAATTATGTTTTAAAAAAGGAGATTCCTAGTACTTTCAATATTATAATTTAAATAAGTGGATTGCTATGGCAATTTTTGCATGTGTATAAATATTAAAGATGATAATTTAGAAAAGAGGAGAATATTAATGAATATTCACATAAGGAAAAAAAGAACTTAGTAAACTTAGAGTTACATTTAAACCTTCTATATGAACTTACAATCTTTAAAAAATTATTTATTTACTTATGTATTTTTAGGTATATTTTTATTGATTTCAGAGAGGAAGGGAGAGGGAGAGCGATAGAAACATCAATGATGAGAGAGAATCATTGATCGGCTGCCTCCTGCATGCCCCACACTGAGGATCTAGCCTGCAACCTAGACATATGCCCTGACCGGGAATTGAACTGTGACCTCCTGGTTCATAGGTCTCATGTGGCTCACTCAACCACTGAGCCACGCTGGTCAGGGTATTTATTTAGTTTTTAATCTTCACCCAAGGATATGCTTATTGATTTTAGAGAAAGGGGGAGAGAGAGCTGGTAGGTAAGGAGAGAGAAAGAGAGAGAGAAAGAGAGAGAGAGAGAGAGAGAGAGGAACATCAATGTGAAAGAGAAACATCGATTGGCTGCCTCCCGTATGGGCTCTCACCTGGGATCAAACCCGAAACCTAGGCATCTGCCTTGACTGGGAATGAACCACAACCCTCTGGGCCCGGGATGATGCTTCAACCAACTGAGCACCTGGCCCACGCTGCACTTATAATATTTATTAAATGAAAACGAAATATAATTTTTCTGCTCTGTTCTAAAGAAGGTAATGAACAGTTACCTTCCAGTTTCTAGTCCTTACTCATATGAAACATCATACTAGGCACTCTCTCCCTGCACCCCAATTTTGATTTCTAATATTACTTTCCACTAAAGTGCATCAAGACTCTTTCTGGAACTTAGGGAAAAATTATCGGTTTGGAATTGGTGTTTTTGTTTGTTTGGGTATTTTGCTTTTGCTAAAGAACAAGCATGCTTTCAATGGTGTGTGGAGGTTGAGCTATAAAGAACAGATGAGCCAAATTGAAGGCACTTCTGCTGGCCAATAGTGGGCATCTAAGTGACAGAAGAAATGGTAGTTATAAGGCCTTGGACAAGTTGAGCCTTCCAAAAGCCAACAGTCCATCATGTTATATCAAAGGTGACACATGGCATAAATTGTACTAATTAAAAGGCATATCAAGTGTCGAAATAAGCTGTATTTCGGTCAATTCAAATTGTGTTTGCTGCACTCAAGTTTTAATCATCATCAAAATTGACAGAAGTGATAAGCACATATAAAAAGATATAACTAGAGTGTATTTTAAATGTAATTATGCATATGTGTTAAATATCTGTAGGCTACCACATATTTAAAATGTGTAAAAATGGAACTTAAAATCACAGTAAAAACAATAAATAAGGGTATCATAAAATTGATAATAAAGGAATGTTTCCTTTACAATACTGTCAAATATTTAAACCTTTAATTTGCTCCAGGGCTGCCCAGTTCTAAAGACTCTGGAAGGATAGAGTTGTTTAAATTAGGAGAGAGAACCTCTCTGCTTTTATAAAGCAAAGAAACATAAGCAACCATCGGTGTGGGGGTTGGAGTGACTACAGGTGTCCACAGGCAATAAACAGAGTAGTTTTTATTCCTGAAGCCAGAAAAGTCTCTGCAGTATTACTGCAATGTTTCAATGTATTCAAAAAGTCACCATAGTTAAAGGACATGACGCGATAAACTAGGAAGATATAAGCACTAGAATAATTAAAATAATGCTCACAGGACTTGAGGAATGAGGAGGGTGATGCCCCAGGGCAGCAGTGTTGAGTAAAAATAACCACGTGTTGATTTCAATTCATGAAGAGCGCCGGTGCCTCACATGCAGATACTGGACAAGTGATGATATTACTGAGCTGACCACGAAACAATGACGTACCTCCAAAAACATGTCAGGTATTACGTTCTGACAGGCAGGGCTATCTTCTCTGGACCTGATAAGGTAAACTGGAACCCATCTTCATTCATGGGTATCCTTAAGCTACATCAAACTGAAATAAAACAGCTTGATGTGATGATACTTTTAAAAGATGAAAAAAATCTTGCAACTAAAAAAACACCACATCAACTAAACGAAACGGAGCTGAGGTGCATGTTTTCTACCCATTAATTGCAAAAGTTGCCTAGAAATGGCCAAGGGAAAATGGGAACTTTACTGGACGTTCTAACTTCATACTATCCTCTTGTTCTTGGTAAAACAAGAACTATCCTCTTTACACATCACCTTTGTGTGTTTGGTGCTGTCTTAAAATGATCTCAGCATAAAATCTCACCAGTTTCCCATCTTTATTTTGCCTTGATCCACCACTGGAATATGTTAAGCCTCCTACCCAGAGGAGGCAGACCCAAGCATTGAGGCGACACGAGATCCCACGCAAGCATGAGACTCCCAGATTGCTTCCATGTCACACAGGTCTGCCGGCGGTAGCGTGTTATCGCCAGAGAAGATGTAGTTCTTTGGGAGTGAGGACCGCTCTCCCTGGGCTCATCCTAGAGATTATAAACCAGCTGTAAGTGTGACCTAAGCACTTGGTTGTTCTGCTGCTGGGGCTCTGGCCATTAAGAAAGGTGTTGAGACTGTTCATATGTTCAGATGAAGCCACCGGTCAGAAGTCATTGACCCTTATCCACCGTGCCTTAAGGATGATGGCTGCCTCTTTAGGGAAACTGCTGTGAGCTGGGACGTGTGCTGCAGCTGCATTTCACTTCCAGGTTATGTCAAAGGATGACTTTTACCAAAGAACTTACATAGTTATATGCATAGCCCTGGACATGGGCAATTGGGTAGTGAAGAACTGGGAAGGGTGGGGAGGAGCTGGGAGGAGGGGGCTAAAGTGGGGGAAGAGAGGGGATAAAAAGGATGACTTTTTAAAATGACAATTAAATTTGGCCCCTAGGTATTAATCCCTACAATATTTTTATACATGTAAATATTTAAATGTGATTCTCCTTGAGTTTTCCATGATCATTTCTTCGAACATTGAAATCCTAATGAATGAAATAACTATTTGCAAAGAAACGTTAAAAAAAAATTCATTGGTCTCTTCTCCTAGTATTGGCTTTGTTGAGGGTCAGCTTACTCTTTTTTAGAGAGAGATTGGACTATTGAAATGTATTGAATAGAAACTTCACAAGTGAAGGGGGCCTGTCAAAGAGATGGAAAGTACAGATATTTTAAATATAATTGCAGTTATATTCAGTAGTGGAAAAAAAAAGTCAAAGTGTTTCTTTTGAATGCCATCCTGAAGTGCGGAATATTTTCTAAGAATGAGTAGAATAGCCGCAGGCTGGAGGGCACCTCAGCATTCTCCAATTTAGGACAGCACATATCCCCAACCCCCAATTTATCTGACCAGGTCTCACCAGCTCTGTGAAGGCCCCTCCATTTTCATCTTCTTAGACCTCCAGCCATGGAGCGTAAGAGCACATTTGTAGGGGCACGGTGACAGAACAAATATTTCCTTTTCCATGGTGCTTTCAGAAGAAGCCTTTTATCTCCTCGATGGCGAGGTTCCTTGGATGTCTGAACAATGAAGAATCTGAGTGAGCTATGTCTATAGCTGAACCCTGGGAGCTGCACAGGCTTTGAAATGGATGACTGCGCATTGCAGGGCCACAGAAAGGGGGGGTTTCTCAGTTTCTGCATTGATGTCTGCCAGTCAGATGGCTTTGTAAAAGGAGCCCAAAGCATTGTAACTGATTAAAAGAAATGCCAGATAGTCGAAGGCTTTCATGCCCAACATGAGCCTGGCATAAAGAATCGTTCTCTTGGGGTACGTTAATATTGGGGAATCTCACTCTCTGGTCTTTAGGGGTCAGCCAGTGACCACTGAGACAGGTGTTGGCAGCAGGAACCTTCAGAACGAAGGCTGAAAAACGCTAGCAGCCATGGGCAGAACGGCCTCGAGAAGAAATGAAGCTGGCTCGTGGGGGGAGGGCGTTGGCCATTGCAGGCACTCTCTGAGGTTGTGGCTCACACACTTCACGTCACCCTCTCATTCTTGGCCTCTTTCTGCCGTGGTCCCGGGTCTGCTTGTCCTGAAACCTCAGAGGCCCCATTGCCTCACACCTCAGGGCAATTCTCGGCCCTCTTCTCTGTAGCCTGTAAATGACTCTATTGAGGACTCTGCAGCTCTTGCTGTTTTTGTTGCCTGTGCACCAATCCCTCTGCCCGTGTGTGTAACCCTGAGCCCTGACCTTAGCCTAAGAACGCAGGCCTATATTTCAAGTTGTTGGTGGGGAGGGGGACGGAGGACACTTGGCCTTGTAGTTAGAGGGATTCAGAGTTGTAACAAATTGTTGTCGGGCTCCATAAACTACCATCCAGTTATTGGGAAATGGGGTTTGGAGCAGAACGAAGAAAAACCTCATCTTCAGATGAGCTTTAAGAACCTGCCATAAAAGAGGGAGCTGGCCCTGGGTTCGGTTGTTTGTCCATCACCAGGAAACACTCCAATCCGTCAGTATATGTGGTGTGATAGAGGTTTAAAACCAAGCCCACAACCCCATCTTCTCCCTGTTGCCATCTCCTCTGATTGACTCGTGAGATTTGGTGGTGCTTTGCTGTCAGAGCAGCGGTGGCCACGAACCAGGACCTGTGTCTCATTGAAATGGCTAATTTCAGGAGAGTTTGTGCATTTTGACCTCTCTGAACTTCCATGGGTCCTCTCAAAGAGGGAAGTAATTCAAACCTGGAGGCATTTCTAAGAATTGTTTTTGGAGAATAAACTGATATGTGTATCCCTATTATTATGGTCTTTTAAAAATTTTTTACTAATGTAGAATTCATAGTATCTTAATAAGTTAGGAAATAATTGGTCTTTGTAGAAAATAATAATTTGAATAATACTTCTGTCAACCACACAGGTAGGTGATCACCAGAAACCACAGACAGGAAAAAAAAAAAAAATACATTGCAAATGATCACTTAAAGAAAAGGTAGTTTGAAAAGTAGGGAATTGAGATTTCACTTATATCTCTCGATGTACCAAAGAACTTTTTCCTTTCGGTATTTTCAGCTTTACAGCCTGTTAGCATTAAGGAAATGGGGTAGCATTTTATTTTACCATAAAAAATTCTTGTAACATAAAGCATTAATCATTTTTCCTGACTATTTCCGTCGTGGAAATACATAGACATATGAAGGATAAGAGTCTGTATCCATGATCTCATCTCACAAGCCTTTTATTATGTTTTTTCAGGCTGTGTTCTAAATCCTGTGACTTGATGATTATTGATTCTCAGTGTGCGTTTTCTTTCCGGCTGGGAAATGCTTTCTAGAGCTGACAGGCGTGTGTGAGTGCAGTGCTCTTCTTACCCACAGAACTGGCTGTACCTTTAAGCGGAACCGGCCTGAGAGCGAAGTGCTGGGCTGTTTCGAATGGCCACGCGTAGTTTTTAGGGCACCGAGGCAGTTCCCTACTTTCAGTAATTCATTTTTTAAAATTCCAAACGGCCTCATTTTTTCAACAGCTGTTGGTGACATTTGTTTAGGATCAGGGAAGTTTGCACTTTTTATGTGCCGGAAATCACTCTGAACAACACATTTTAATAGGTTCCAGGAGTCAACAAAGAGATGCTAGAGTCACTTAGGGAATAGAACAGATTTTCTTTGTTTTGCTGTAACACTTGGGGCTTTTCTAAGATTTCCCCAGAAACCAGCACTGCAGCCATTCTTAGCCACGCTGTGATTTGGAGAGTGATTTATTAATCAAGGAGGGTTTCCCCCGAGTGCCTCAGGGTACATGGTTAGTGGGACTTTGTGCACATTGCCCTGCTGGAGTGGAGGCTCCTGGGGCCGGGAGTGTGGTTCCAGCCCCATCCTCCGTGCCTGGAATCACGCCTGGCATGCAACAGTTCCATAAATGTTCATAGAATATTGCTTTGTGTGTTTTAAAATCACGTATCTCCCTTGCTGCTTAACACTCTCAGGGGCTAGCCCATTAATTGATTGAACAGTTACTGAATTCCTCGGTTAAGTTGTTGAAACTTTTGTTAAGAATGGGCTGTACTCCAAATATGATGGTGGGCGTTGGTTTCTCCACGTAACATATTTGAATTTAGTGCAATTTCATTTTATTTTTTGTATTTATGTCTTTTATGAAAACAGATGAGAGTGAAGGATTCATTATTGATTAATGTTTTAATGTTTTCCAGTCCTTTATATAAAGGAGTGCAATTTAAATGTAATGTTATCCTAAGTTCTAATTTGTCTATCTGGGGATTTTGCCAAAGAGCATTTTAAGCATGAGTGATGCAGGCTTCCGTTTACCAACCTGACTTGAGCGCCAGAAATAGCTAGCCATTCAAAGTGTGCTTCTCATTGACCTGGCTTGAATTCCTTACATCACAGCATTGCTGGGAGAAAGGAGGCAAGTAACACCGATGAATAAAATAGATCTTAGTTGATAAGAATAAAATTAAGCTCTTTCCAGTTACTCCCATGGATTAACTTACTCTCATGTTTATCTGATAACTATTCTTTTGCTAGTTGAGGGCAATAAAGGAAAGAGATAAGGGGTTTTACAAAGTAACCGGTGGGACTGACCGGGATTGAGGAGCACCATTATTTTAAGTGGTTGTTTTTATAGTAGAAGTATACAGGCATGTGTGGGAATACTACTAGTAAACACCACATTCATATTGTAGGTTACCTCTGGGGGAGAGGGGAACTGAGGTCAGGGAGCAGATACTGGGGGCCTCAACACAGCTTTGATGTATGAAATCGAGTAGTTGATCTTTAGGCAGATGTTCATTATGTTATTCCCTCCCTAGATTTTTTTTTAGATCAAAAAGTGAAAGTAGAAAATGGAGAGTGAACGGTGAAAGTAGAAAATGGAGAGTGAAGGTATATGAAGTGAGATTTCTTCCAGCTCACTTTTGACATTAAAAGGTTCAGCTTTCTGTACCAGCTTTTTCAGCCTCTGCACTGTGTCATGGAAGCGCAAACACATGCCTTAGAGATATTGACAAATAGAATACACTTAGATACTGGAACTTGTTGAGTCATCATCGGTGTGATTACAATGCTTCCCAATACACACTCATTTACTCTTATTCCTCTTTCACTCAGTTCTGCTTCTACAGAAGCTTTCGGCAGCTGCATGTCTGTGCAGTCCTATCACCTGCAGAGATTTTGAAACATAGGTACCCAGGTTAGCAGCGCCTGGCTTCTCTTTATCTTGGTCATAGTGATAGAGGATCCTTTTCAGGGTGGAAGGTCCTGTGACTCCCCACCCCCTCAGTGAATGTTCCCGGAGCCACTCCGGGAACCTGCATGTAAATGATGGGGGCTGAAAGTGACAGGCACTGAGAATCACTGGAGGCACACACAGGTGTGGACGCTTGAGAGGAAGGGAGCATTGTGCTGGGCCCTGGGAGGTGGGTGAAGATGTCCCAGCCACCCTGTGTGTTAGTTTGCTAGGGCTGCTGTAACAAAGTGCCACAAACTGAGGCTTAAACAATAGGAATTTATTGTCTCACAGTTCCCAAGGCTGAAGTCCAAGATCAAGGTGTCGTCAGGGTTGGGTGCCTCTGAGGACTGTGAGGGAGAATCGGTTCCAGGTCTTTCTCCTAGCTTCTGGTGGTTTGCTGGTACTCTTTGGTGTTTCTGGGATTGGATAGGCATCGCCTTGATCTCTGTCTTCATTGAACCACATGGCATTTTCCTTGTGTGCATCTGTGTCCTAATCTCCCCCTTTTATAAGGACACAATCTTACTGGACTAGGGCCCACCCTTATGACCTCATCCTAACTTTGTCACCTGCAAAGACCCTCTTTCTAACCAAGGTCACATTCACAGGGACTGGGGGTTAGGACTTCAACATCTGGTGGGGGTAGACACAGTTCAATCCATAACCCCTGCCCCTTCATTCTCATCACACTCCTCACGTCTGGAAGGCAGATTCCACCTGCCTGTAGGCGTTATGCAGCTCTCACTTGTTATCTATGGAATTTCTCCTCCTTTTCTCACCAAATTCCTCTGAATGGGCGCCATAGCCCTGCAGACAGTGAAAGGACTGTGGAAAACACAGGGATAAGACCAGTTACTTGTCAGGGAGATAACAATTGAAGGTGCATTTGCCAGAGAACAAAGCCAGGAAGGAATATGAGTTGCTCCTTGCTACTGACTCTTTTTCCTTCTATCCAGGCTCTTCCGCACACCTCATTAGAGCAAAGTCTAATTTATTGAAATCCAGTCAATTCCACTGTCGATGATGGCAGATGAATACTATTTCTACTACATTCCCTGTGAAATAGGGCTTTGTGGATAAACCTGGAAGCCTCTCCCCACCATCCACCCCCCACCCCCTACTTATAACATTGTTTCTTCGATGTGGAATGCATTTGGGTTGGCTGGAGCTCCAGCAGCCATATTGGCCTATGAGGTGAACATTAGGGTAGACTACCTACTAAGGATGATAGAACTGAAAGGTACAAGTGTTTGAGTGTGGTGATTGGTAGCCATTGCAGCAGCCCTGGATTCCTGCTTCTGAACCTGTTTTACACAAGAGAGCAATAAAGCTATTTTGGTTAAGCCGCACATTTGAGTTACCAGTTATATGCAGCTGCAGTTACACCTAATCCTAATTTGATCTAGAGACCCTTCCCACAGGAACCCAAATCGCTGCCCTTTAGAGAATACCGTATATCAGAAAGGAAAGGCCGGTCCAAGGAGAATGAAGAAAAGAGGATTTCTCTCTGAGATGTGAAGAGTAGTCTGCTGTGTGCCATGACATCTTTTTCCTGGACATTGTTTATCTGAGGTGGAAGAGAAGACTCCAGCTCTGTGTTCCCTTTAGCTGATTCGTTATTTATTCAACACTCCATTTCCTAGTAGCACAGAAGGCGTTCCTCATTACCATGTTCTGCCAATTAACGTTCAGTTTCAGTAGCATCACCGTCTTGGCAGTGCAACACTGTTGGAAATACCTCATTGCTTTTTACCGTTGTTTCAGAAAGTTGACTAGAAAACAGAGAAGAGCGTGCTGATATCAGTGACTAGAAGTGTAGCCCTCCTAAACTTAATAGCTGACACCAGAGGGAAATGTTTTGACTTTGCAAAAAAGGATGACTCACTTCCATCAGACATTCATTGTAGGAGGGCCGGTGATGAGTGTAGTTGACTCTGAGAAGAATAAAATTAAAGGGTGTGGACAGATTGGAAGTATATTGGAGATGGGTGTATGAGGGATAATTAAGGAATTTGAATTTTTTAATCTCAAGGAATAAAAAATTCCCTGATAATATATGTTTGACTCTCTGACATGTTTTCAGGAATGTGTGAAGCAGCAAAGTAGAGACTTTGCCTTTATGGGTGGACTTAGATTGTAGCCCCTGATTCTCTGATGTGCTGTAGTGAACTGGGAGGAAACAAGTGGGGGCGAGCTGCTGGGACAGCACTGTGGAGGACGATTATTACATTGTTGCGGCAGAGCTAAGGTTGTATGCTTGGTGCTGTGGCGGGGCCCCTCCACACAGCTGTGTTGGCTGAATAAAGGTTATCCCAAAGCTTTCTTGATCCATCCTGAATTATTCATGTTTCTCTGCATCTCTGGATTCACAGCTAGTCCCCAGACAAACATTTTCATGGAGGTCCAGATATAGAGGCAACATATTCTTTTTTTTTTTAATTTCTTTATTGATTAAGGTATCACATATGTGTCCTTACTCCCCCATTATCCCCCACCTCCCATTCATGCCCCCGAGGCAACATATTCTTTAGAACGAATTTTATCTGTAACGAGGTGAAGTCATTTTCTAAGTGTCTCATTTAAAGTCACAATGATGTGAGGCCCTACAAAGTGTCTGTTGCTTGAGGAATTTAGAAGACAATACTGTCCATTTAAAGTATATAAAATATATTTTCTTACTGAGTTTGTTTTTATTATGTTTGTAAGGGGTTTCAAATATTCACTAGGCCTTTTAAAGGTCCCTTCTAACCTCAGTTCCTATTACACTATTTCCCCCAAGCTATCCATTTTATCAACTGTATGTTCACCTTCCTCAGTGCTTATCAGGATCCTAATTCTTTGTGGTGGGAGAGGAATTTCTGCACTGGTTTGGATAAATGTCTTCTTTCCTTTCTTTTTGTAGGGGGTCGGGGAGTGATGAGGTGGATCAAAAAAAACCCAGCTCACTCTAATCCAAACAGTTTTCTTAGCACATTCCTGATGAAGTTATCATTAGTTATCACTTGTAGATAAGATTGGGCAGGACATTACATTGGATTTCAGTGATTAATTTCTACTTGTTCATCTGCAGCCATCTAGAAATCTTGAAAATTGTTTTGTTTATCCATCGTCTCGCTGGTCTCCTTCACCAAAAATATTCAGATTGTGTTGAAGGCAGTGCTGCTGCCCGGAAGACGTGTGTAGATTAAGATACTGTGAAAAGTGACGGCATCTAGTTTCTCAAATGTAGATCTCCGGTAGGTGCCCACTGAAATTCCAGCCAGTGTGCGAGTACTGACACCTGGCCTTCCTGTTGGATGGCCTCACCAGTCTTTTAAGTGGCTGGAAGGAGCCCTGAAGCCATGTCATCTTCCAGAAATTAGGGGGACACTGTCAAAAGAGGTTAGTATCCAGCTTTATTCTTTCAGAGATGGTGACGGAAGCTCCCTTTAAACAGCAACAAAGCTGGTAAGAAATCACATACTGCCCACCTTCCATGCACTACGCCTCCGGAATTGCTGTGTATCAAATCTTAACCAATAAGGGCTTTTTATAGGGAAGTCTGTTTTTCAAACTTTACTTTGGATTATTTGAGAGGCTTCTGGAGCTGAATAGGTAAGAAGTCTTCACCAGGAAGAGCTCTGTCACCTTTCTGGGGAGAGATGCCAAAAGCTCCTCAGTTTTGTAAGAGATCGGCCCTTTCTTTGGGAATTCTTGGGCATGGAGAGAGGGCCCAGCCTGAGGAGTGAATGTCTTGTTTTAACCTCTACTTTGCTTATTCAACTAGTAATTTGAAATGTCATTTCCATGGAAGACTTCGGTTTCATTCTTTTTGTTAGAGGTGGACGGTGTGATTTCAGAAGTGGAGGTGACTGAGAACTCTAGGCCACCCACAGCTTGTGTCTTTCAAGAAGTAACATGGTTGGTTTTGTTATGAAAATGAAAAGGAAAAAGTAGAGGGAAGAGGAGATGAAATAAACGTGTTAAAATTGCGCTTGCAGTTTGAATTTAATTCCCTGCATGGCTGGTTCTCACTTAAGACCAGCAATGATGAAACCTCCATCTGAAAGCTGTAGTCTAAACGGAACAGGCGGCATTGGGGTTGGTAATTGGCTATGCATGGGTCATGGGTTGGCGATTAGTTCTGTCTCTTAGAGCATGTCTGCAATCTTTGATATCTGCTTAAGTTATGTAAATAATTTGCAGTTTTTATTGTGATTTTTCTATTAATCTTTGGCGGAGTGAAATTTCATATTTTCTCTATGACAAACCATGAAATTTAGCAATTAAATCCTTTTATTTATTCAAAGTCTATACTTGAATAAATACATTTCAACAAAACACTGTATTGGGGCTTTTATAATTTTACGTAGTGATTCTTTTGCAACCAATTAATGTAAAGGACTCTTCATAATGATTTCTAATCTGATAGTTATAGGCTTTAATTCTCACCTACCAAGGAATCATATTTAAACTCGTGGACACTGAAGACAGAGGTCTTTGTGGCCTTTCAAAGGCTAATATGACTAACCTTTTGCCTATATCAAGTTTATTATCATTTTATTACCACATTTAACCATCCATAGATTCTGTCCATATCTCTCATTGAAGTAAATTAAGTACTCATATTTCTGATAAGTCCCTCTGTCTGCATTGCACTTATATGCCCCTCTTATGTAGAAAAATTTCTGATAAATAAAAATATTTTGGTGGTGATGATCTACTTTTGTAATTTGACTCTTAACAAGTGAAATCATAAGGTTTGGAATTGTGTGTACTTGTATTTGGGCAGAATTTCCCCACCAAGCCTATAAATGGTTGTTCCTAACCCTTCTACTGATCCAGCAAGGTATTTTCAAACACTTTTAGTCCCTACTTATTTCTTAACTGGTTGTATGTCATTGTCTCATTTCCACTTACTAATTAAATAGAATAAGTCACTTTTTATGAACTATTCTTATTCTCTAATTATTTAGGTGCTCTCATCCTGGAATCTGTGGACTGCTCTCTGGAATCTATGAACTGCCTGAAAATGTATATCAGTGTGTTGTGTATGTGTGTGTTGTGTTTGTGTTGTATAGCTTTCATCTGATTCTCAAAAGCCTGCTTGACTGCCCAAAGTTAAGGACTATTTTGTTTCCCTCAGATAGGCCTTTTTTGTCTACCTAGATGTTAAGCTTCAGAAGTCATGAATATGCTTGCATTGAATAGTGTTACCACTACAACTAAAACAATACAACCAAACTGTAAAGAGTAATGTTTAAAATATCAATATCAATTTAATATTACATATGAATGATGAAGCTTTGCTGAAATGAAATATTGTTAGATATATGAATGTGCTGTTGCCTGCTACATTTGTTTGTTTTTGGAGATACTTATTTTATG
Organism: Corynorhinus townsendii; assembly: GCA_026230045.1. Classification (NCBI taxonomy): domain Eukaryota; kingdom Metazoa; phylum Chordata; class Mammalia; order Chiroptera; family Vespertilionidae; genus Corynorhinus; species Corynorhinus townsendii. The sequence continues at coordinate 8,859,546 of JAPDVU010000012.1, forward strand.
CAATGGGAAACTCTGTTCTTCTCTGACTTTTCTGATAAGAACCTTGAGCGGTGGTTCCCTAGTGCCCCATGATATCATGTGGCCTTCACTTTGAGTTTTTAGTATTTAGGCCTCTGATCTTTTCCATTCGCTCAGGGCAATAGAAACAGTAACACTTGTCTAACTTGATCATTAACACAGTGGAAATATGGCACTGAAATAATAGAGCAGTCTGAAATTAAGGGTAGTCATTACACAGTTCATATTCTTTAAGACTATCAATGAAATGTGAACAAAACTTTTAAAAATTGTATTAGATATTCATATTTCCTTAAGCATCATTTTTAGACTCCAGCTTGAGGAGCACTGGCATAGTGTACGTGATGGGTTAGAATTGGTGTAATTGCTTTTAGTGCACTAATGGATATGACTTGATTTATAAGTAGACTGATTTAATATTTATACTTAAAATAGGCAAGCCTACTTTTAATTAATCCTGTCTTCACTCTCTTTACTGAAATAGTTACTTGTACCTAAGCTTTGTATTTTTTTAACTTGGCCTTGATTGTCTCTTATTCAAAACCCAGCCTTGCTTTTAGCTGTCTCACCTGCTGCAGGCACACTAACCTGGCAGCAAAGGAGGGGTCCCAAGGGCAAGTGGGGAAGAACGTTGGCGAACCCGAGTGTTAGTGAGTTCAAAAGTGGTGGACCTCTGCTGTGAGTGGCAAAGTGCTGCTCTTTACTTGGTGATTTCATATTTCTTAAAGATGTTTTCCCAAAACATCTGTGTTGGGTAGCAGTAACTACTATAGTTAAGATCATATGCTTATTTCTGGAAGTAAGGCTGTCTTCTAGTTCATTTCTCCCACCTCATAGCTATGTGACTTTGCCTTCCTTAAAATGGCCATGATGGAAGTAGGATCAGTATGAGGATTCAGTGACATAGTGCATCGAAAATGCTCTGCACAATGCTCGGCATTAAATGTTTGCTGACTCCTACTAGTACTACTGGTACTATAAGAAAAATATTCAAAGTATTTGGTTTTTTTTTAATTCATTTTACAGACAGCATGAACCAGTAAAGGTCTGGGAAGAGGATTCCCCATTTCTCAATGAGATTTTTATATTGCGCAGTGTGATGTTTTTAGCGTAGCAGCGGTTGATGTACTCATATTATTATTAGCTCCTTTATAAGAGGAATTGCTTATCTCCCAAGGCCAGTTATATTGTGACCTTGCAGCATCCTTGCTGTCCATGGAATCTGCCCTTTTGCCCTTTTCCAACCTGGTTATCCCTCGACTCCTTTAAATTCTCTGAGCTATTTGTCCAGCTCTATTTTTTCTTCCCTCTCTATCCTGAGGGACCCCACGGCGAGCTTTGCCAGGTCACTACTCAGTGTGATGCTTAGTCCTAAAGCAGCTATAGCTACATTTGCTGCCGCTGCTGCCAAGTGCTTCCCCCCACAGACGTTTTCCTCCGAGTCCTTAATTGTAGGCGAGGTTGTATTGTCTCCGTATTATCTCCTTTAACTGATGTGAAAACTAAGGCCCAGAGATGGTAAGTCACTTGCCTGGGTCTTCATCACTCCTTTGACCTCATTGTTCTGCTATTCCCATTTTAAAAGAAAGTGTTAATTTGGAGGTTATGCATTTGGGGTGAATTGCATCGATGGGAACTTACTTGTAACAGCCTGAATTTAAATCCTGGATTTACCACTTAATAGCTACATGACCTTCAGCAGTTGCTTCGTTATACAGTAGACATGGTCATAATGGAACCTGAGTCTTAAATTATTATAAGGATTAAATGAAATAATATTTGTAAAAGTTCTTAAACAATTCCTGGTATGTATTAAGCATTGTGTAGGTTTGTTCAATAAATAAAAATGACTTCATAATGTAAGTTAGTGACAGTCTTTTTCATTTTCTTGGACTTTATATATTTACTGGAGGCCTGTGGTACGAATTCGTGCATTGGTGGGATCCCTCTGCCTAGCCGGTGATCAGGGCCAATCAGGGCCATCTTGCCCAGTCCCCGTGGGAGGTTGGTCGGCTGGGGAGGGACTGTGGGAGGGCTCCAGGGCGTGTCCTGCCCATCTTGCTCAGTCCTGATCATCTGGACCCCAGCACCAAGCTAACCTACCAGTTTGAGCATCTGTCCCCTGGTGGTCAGTGCACATCATAGCGAGTGGTTGAGCAGCCTTAGCATATCATTAGCATATTATGCTTTGATTGGTTGAATGGACAACTAGACAACTGGGCACTTAGCATATTAGGCTTTTATTATATAGGATATGTAAAATGATCAGGCTCCTTAACTCTTTGTTAACTCCAGTAATTTCTCAATTGATTCTGTTTGGCTTTTTAAATATCTATATACTACAGGCCCGGTGCATGAAATTCATGAACGGTGTGTGTGTGGGGGGGTGTCCCTCAGCCCAGCCTGCACCCTCTCCAATCTGGGACCCCTCGAGGGATGTCCAACTGCTTGTTTAGGCCTGATCCTGGTAGGATCGGACATCCCTCCCAACAATCCAGGACTGCTGGCTCCCAACTGCTTGCCTGCCTGCCCTCCTGATTGCCCTAACTGCTTCTGCCTGCCAGCCTGATCACCCCCTAACCACTCCCCTGCCAGCCTGATTGATGCCTAATTGCTCCCCTACCAGCCTGATTGCCCCTAACAGCCCTTCCCTGCAGGCCTGGTCCCCCCTCCCCCCAACTGCTCTTCCCTGCAGGCCTGGGTCCCCCCTACTGCCCTTCCCTGCTGGCCTGGTCCCTCCCAACTGCTCTTCCCTACTGGCTATCTTGTGGTGGCCATCTTGTGTCCACATGGGGGCAGTATCTTGTGTGTTGAAGTGATGGTCAATTTGCATATTACTCTTTTATTAGATAGGATATAAAAGCCATAGTGACTGGTCGCTATGATGTGCACTGACCACTAGGGGGAAGACACTCAATGCAGGGGCTGCCCCCTGGTGGTCAGTGTGCTCCCACAGCCAACCTCCCACAGCCCCAATCGGCCCACATGGCCAGCCAGGCCGAGGGACCCAACCTGTGCACGGATTTGTGCACCGAGCCTCTAGTAAAATTATATCATGTTCAAATAATAGTATGTATTCTTTTTTCCAATATTTTTACCTGATTTTTAACTGACATATTGCATTGAACCCTATTACCAAATAAGCACTACACAATATGATTCTAAATTACATTCACAAGAATACAGTCATTATTTTTTATATTCCAGACTGTCATATATATGTTCATATGTGAATATATCTTATAATTACCCTTGTATTTAGCTTGTTTAACAAAAGCTCTTGGAGATAGCTTTGTGTCCTCAGTTAAGTTTCTTCTTGGACTTGGTTTAATTATGTCAGGGTACTTGATACCCAGAAATGAATTAATATATCCATTGTCTGATTTGCACGTTAAGCATTTATTTAGGTATAATTAAGTAGTCAGCAGCTTTTATGCAGTTTGAGGTCAATCACTCTGTTGATTCTAATATGAGAGTGTATCTGGGTGTGAGAGTGAGAGAGAGCAAGTGTAGTGTTTCCTTAAAGATCTAAAATTGTTTGATTATCGGCATACATATGTGCACAATATTTTCAGTGATTTCTCCCCGTTGGGTAGAGTAGCCCTGATAGATAGCATGCCTCTGTTTTGTTGAGGCTAATTATGTCATTGAAGGTCGTTCACCTAAGGATTACTTACTTATTTTGGCTTTGGAGACTGACCATCCTAGTTCTACCACTTATCATCCCACTTAACCCTGGACAAGTTAAGTAAGCTTTGTAGGTCTTCATTTCATTAGCAATGAAATGAGGTTGATGATAGTATCTCCTTCCTAGAATTAAACGTGAAAATGCATATCGAGGGCAGGCATGGATAAATGAAAGCTGTGCTTAGCATTCTAGTAAAACATGTCTGTTCACATTGTGGTGAAAGTGCAGAGTGGTGAGCAAATAGCGACCAAACATGAACATGCAGGGGCCACACCCTGAGATTAAGGAGCATTGAAAGAGTCTTCCCTGTTTTCTAAAGTTGTTACTGCTTTTAAAACGTAAGCAATGACTGCAGGGAAGTTTCAGGTGCCACTATAGCTCTTGTTGTCATTATCTTATGGAATTTGTAGCACAACAGTTGAAAGAGATTTATAAAAAATTAAGATAGTAGCAAATTCCAACAGGCTCATTTGTTTAACAAATTGCAAGGTAAATCCACTTTCTTAAGTTTTGTCTTTAGGCAACAATTTTTACTATTAGTATTTAAAACTTTTTCAAAAATATTTTAATTGATTTCAGAGAGGAAGGGAGAGGAAGATAGAGATAGAAACATCAATGATGAGAGAGGATCTCTGATTGGCTGCCTCCCGCATACCCTGCAGAGGGGATCGCCTGGGCTGTATTGAAAACTTTGTAGTATTTATTCGAATATTTCCATTCTATCTCCTGGAACAGGGGGCTATCAGTTAGAGTACTGAAAAATATATGCTTATGGAAAAACCTTATGCTGTCTTTTCCCTATGGTAGCATTCTGAAACGTTTTGAGGCTGTGCTTCATGCATATGCTTTCCTTTTTTAATAATCAAAGTTAGAACACGATAAAATGATAGAAATTTCAAAATAATTCTGAAGTAGCAAAAGTATGCTTTGCATTCACTGGTCTTCTCTAGGTCAGTTTCAGGTTTCCGGTAACCCCAAGGTTTCTTGTAAAGTTAATCTTACATAGATGTCAAGACTTTTCAAAATATAGGTAACGCTCTCCCTACGTTTTGCTTTATGGCTTTGTTAGAGTTGATGTGTAGAATTCTTATTTCTAAAACATTGTGGGGATATTTTCAGATTTTCTGTTTAAAAAAAAATAGGTCACAATTTATATTTTATTCTGAATGTCTTTGGTGTAGCTAATTGCTTTCTGCCTCACTGCCACGCAGGTTATGTTGCAGATTTGGTTACTAAAATATGCTTGTTTTCCCACCAATAAAGAAAATTGGTTCTGAATAGCCTATATCAGTGGTTGGCAAACTCATTAATCAACAGAGCCAAATATCAACAGTACAACAATTGAAATTTCTTTTGCAAGCCATATTTTTTAAACTTAAACTTCTTCTAACGCCGCTTCTTCAAAATAGACTTGCCCAGGCCATGGTATTTTGTGGAAGAGCCACACTCAAGGGGCCAAAGAGCCGCATATGGCTCGTGAGCCATGGTTTGCTGACCACTGACCTATATGATAAGCAGTAACTTTCATTGAATACCAGTACAGGTGATTCAAAGGTCACTGAATGTTTTAAAAGTAAAAATCTCTAAATGCCACTTTTAGATTATACCCTTTTGCTAATTAAAAGATTCCATCATGATAGTGAAGTTAAAACTTTATTAAGTTGGTATAATTTGGTTTTAAATTGAAACTGTGTATTAGAATAATAAAAGGCACTAGAACTTTCTAAATAAGATTGTTTTTTTAGAAGAGGTAACATTTGTAAAGCATCTATCAGAGTGCACAATGCATCTCAGATCTCCCCCCTCTCTTTTCCTTTCTCCTTCCCCTATGTATATACTGTGTTACTTCTGATGCTTCTATCCCCAAGAAGTATAGAAACATAAATTTATTGTCTCGCAGTGCTGAAGTCTGAACAGGGCTCAGCTGGATTCTTTTCCCAGCTCACAAGGATGTCAGAATTCAGTTTGTCACCATTGCAGAGCTCAGAGGGTCTTCCATCTTCTCCGGGGCAGGCAGGAGAAACCATTCTAACATTTCACCTTTTAAAGGACTTACCTGATTAGGTCAGGCCCACCTGAGGGTAAGCTCATTTTTATTGACTCAGCTGCTTAATAACCAAATCATGGGAGTGGTATTCCATCATTTCACAGGTATTCCCACTGTGGGCAGGGAAGGGGAGTGTACAAGAGTGTGACTTATTGGGGGCCTTAGAATTCTGCCTACCATATTCTGGGATTTTTCCACTTTTCTGTGGGAAGGCGAATAAATGCGCATCTGGTGACAACCTCCTGGTTACTGGGCACAGTGTTATGACCTCCACTGGCAAATGAGTAAAATTTAGACTCAGGGAGACTAAATCACTGGCACAAGGTCTCACTGACGTCAAGAGCCAAACAAAAAACCTCGGAGCCAAAATATTCAAGTGAACGAGAGCCCCATTTTTAGTTGCTCTTTCATAAACAGTCTCGGGTTTTTAAATGAGCTTTTGTTTTTTAACAGTTCACAATCAGTTTGGTTGTTTAAAACCTATGAACCCCTTTCTCCAGGGATGCCCTGCTATATATGGTGAGTTCCCATCTACAGAATCCAACTTAACCCACACTCTCAGGAAAATTGTCCTTGGAGAATCCAGAACTTGGGTCTTAATCCCTGAACCCCGTGGAGGCAAGCAAAGCAACCCCTGGCCCCGTGGAGCTGTGGCGGCTGCCTTGTGTGGACAGCCTCTGAGAGGTGGCAGTCCACAAGGCCCAGGCCACCCAGGGAGGACAGGAGCAGGTGCTGCCCTCAGCCACAGGAGTCCCAGCATTGTGACATTGGGATCCTATTTATTTTGTCAATTAGGTAATGATGTTATACTCTATTACAGAATTGTATTAGAGCTGAATTCTCTTTTACATAGAAGCAGTTGTCTAACTATATCAGGTGTTGAAATGGTGCCATTCAACTTCCATAGGAGGTTGTATTTGAAACTTTTTGACCACGATTTTTATTGATTTTATTTTTATTTTTTTTTTTGAGGAAGGGAGAGGAAGAGAGAAAGAAACATCAATGATGATAGAGAATCATTGTTCTACTGCCTCCTGCTTGGCCCCTACTGGGGATCAAGTTCACAACCCGGGCATGCACCCTGACCAGGAATTGAACTGGTGACCTCTTGGTTCATGGGTCGTCACTCAACCACAGCGCCACACTGGCCAGGCTGACCACCATTTTATTCTTCAGTTTCTTTTCTTCAACCATGTTGTTTTAAATCTGTATCAAAAGGTGACTTTCAGGGCTTATATCCACCTGATATCTACATGTTAGGTAGAATAGTTTCAAAATAATGTAGCCGCAGCCTCTCTTCTTCCGTCCTTCCCCCTTGAGTCCCATCTCCTTCTTCCTGTCTTTAATATGTGTTGAGGAAAGAGGGGGCATGAACGACTGGCTGGGCATCCTCACGGCAAGCAGGAAGCACTCTCAGGCTGAAATGATTGAGGAGGCCTTCGTGCCTGGAATCCAGGAGGACCTGTGTCTGTGGAAGGTCAGGTGGAAAGCGGCTGGGAAGGGAAAACGAGCGAAGGAATGTCTGCGGTTGCTTCTCTAACGCTTTTTGTTGCTTTGGCTTTTCTTTTATGCTTCAGTGTCTTGCTTGGTGGCTTCGATGCAATTATTGAACCGTATGGATCTGAAGAACTAAGTATGGACTTTGGCCTAAATTTAAACTTTTTAAAAAAATCCTAAACTTTATTTTCTTTTCATTTACTGCCTTGGGTAAAATAAATGAATGAATGAGTTCTATTCCCTTTTGATCTTCATTTCAGGCTATTCAAAATGCATGGCTGACAGCCTTCAAAGGAAGGACGCAGCGTGATGTTTTATTCAGCGCATCACTGCTCTGCCCTTCCCTACAGCGATTCCAGTAGCTGCGCAGGTGCCTGCGAGGCTGTCAGGGATTAGCCACCAGTGGGTGACAGGTGGTACCATGAGGTACCTGTTCTAGGTGGAGTGGACATGACTGTGGCAGCCTCTGGTTCATGGAGGTTTGTGTGTTCCCTGCGTCATGCTCCAAGTTCCGTCTAAATTCTTCAGTCAGATTCCCATCTTACCTCACGTGTGGAGTCAAAATGATCTAGAACGCAATCAGCAGTGAGAAACGCATAAAAATACGGAATAGCTTCTAAAACAGATTGTTTTAAATAATTCTGTGCCTTTGGGACCAATGGCACCTCCTTTATGCCCTCTTCCTTGAGGGTGTCCCCCTCCTCTGTCGTTGGCTGCAGGGAACTCTTTCCCAGATCATTCACTTAGTGCCCCCTAATGACATGTAAATAACATGAATGATTACAGCTTGATTATGGGTCCGGTATTTATGACGCTCCTGGTAACTTGCTGCATAAATTTAAGTCTGTGAGTAAATTCTCTTAGGGACAGTCAATGTGAGAGGATTTTATTTTTCTTCCCTGTTTTTTATGACGTACTAATTCTTCTCACCTCTGAATTCTTTATTGTTGTTTCTGCCCTGGAAGAAGTAGGGCCCTGGAAAATGGATATATTTTTTTCTGAATGACTTTTATGGTCCCTGTAGGGTTCGGAGCAGATCTGAGTTTCTGCCTGATCCTGACCTGTCAAAGGAACGTTGAAATGAAGGAACGTAGTATCCATTTCCGCATAAACTAAGATGTGGGAATATTTCTCTCTCCTGCCTCTTCTCATAAAGCACGTCCAATTTCCAGTCTGTGCTTTTATGAAAATCACAGGGGACAGGTTTACTATTTTCTGATTGCTGAGGGATTTCAGTGTTTTAAGCTTTTTGCTTGGGTATCTAGGTATTGAGAGCTAGCCTCCCACTCGTTGCACTACATCCTGCAGATTTTTCTTTCTAGAAGAATTATTATAGCAAAACTTCCACAGGACAGTCTCCTTTCTGCCGTAATCCTTGTCCATCCTGCATAGCATGTTCTATGGCAGTGGTTGGCAAACTCATTAGTCAACAGAGTGGTAAACCGTGGCTCGCGAGCCGCAGTTTGCTGACCACTGTTCTATGGCAAGAGACAGACCAACCCTTAAAGCTTACACATTGTTATCAAAGCCTAGTTGGCCCACAGGAAAAAAAGTGAAATTGTAATTTGGGTTTGAGACCGTGGGTACATTTCACATTTTAATGTTGAATTGCACCCTTAGAAGTAATAGCCTGTGATATGAGGAGGCAGCTTGGGACTGACATTGGTAAAGACACATTAGCATTTATTTAATTACTAGAGGCCTGGTGAATGAAAATTTGTGCACATGGGGTGGGGGGAGATTTGCATCCCTCAGTTTGGCCTGTGCTCTTCGGCAGCCTGGGAGCCCTCGGGGGATGTCCAACTGTGGCTTCAGGCCGCTCCCTGGGTGATCGGGCCTAAGCTGGCAGTCAGACATCCCACTGGCAGCCCGGGAGCCCTCAGGGGATGTCCGACTGATGGCTTAGGCCCACTCACCATGGGGAGCGCGGACCTAAGCTGCAGTCAGACATCCTTAGCGCTGCCAAGGAGGTGTAAGAGGCTCCCACCACCTCCGCTGTGCTCGCAGAGCGGAACTCTCCCTGTGGGAGCGCACTGACGACCAGGGGACAGCTCCTGCGTTGAGCGTTTGCCCCCCTGGTGGTCAGTGTTTGTCATAGCGACTGCTCGTTCCGCTGTTAGGGTCAATTTGCATATTACCCTTTTATTATATAGGATCTCATGTAGTATAGGGACTTAAAAAATTGTCTTTTCTGCAAGATGTGGAGGAAAATAGAATGTCTAGTTGACCGTCTTCTCATACAGTGACTATCTGTCTTATCCACAAGGTCCGTGTCCCAGGTCCTGTCCCTTTCTGAGAACCACCTTTGTAAAGAAGGGGGCCGGGTGATGAAGGAGACTAGCTTCCAGGCTCAAAGACTGAGCTCCCAAGAGCAGACAGAAAGGAAGGTGAAGTCAAGAACCAATGTCATGTTTGGAATTGGACTATCTGTCACAAAATCAAAGCCTGAGCTCTGTGGGAATGATAAGCGATATATACAGTCTGATTCCCAGTTTTAGGTTGTCTGGGAAGGGGTGTGGCATCACTGGTATCCACATATAAACTCTCTGTCACTAGAGATCTCTCTTGAGTTCTTTGTTCTTTGACATAATCTATAAACATAAAAGGCTAATATGCTAAGTGTCTGACCATCTGACTGGTCACTATGATGTGCACTGACCACCAGGGGGCAGACGCTCAACGCAAGAGCTGCTGTGATGTCCACTGGCTGTTTACAGAGAAACAGTGGCTGTGGGCGCCAAGTAATGATGTCACGTAGCAACGCCCATCTTCCTCTCCCTAGTGACAGGCCACTTTACAATAAACAGCACCACAGACCTGATGCCTACAAAACAACACTCGGCTTCCCCCAAGTTGGACACAGGCTCCTCCACCACCCTGGAGCAACAGTCCACCAAATCACAGAAGACACTGCTGAGACCCTATGGTGCAAAATGCAGCCCATAGCCCAAGCCCAGCCCAGAAATGGTGACTGTGGGCATTGGGTAATGATGTCACATAGCAATGCCTAGCTTCCTCTCCCTAGCAACTAGCCTCCTTGGAGTTTCTTCAGCCCAGAAACATGACTTGGTTTACAGCCAGGTGGAAACATTTTACACTTTAACCAAATGTCTGTGAAACTTTTCCTGTGCCTCATCTCATTTGATCCTCACAGAAGTCCTGGAGTAGGTAGATAGGAGACTCAGTGGAATCCTATGTATTTTCTTTTCATTAGCCAGAAAACGGAGATTTAGAAAGCTTAGAAAATTGACCCGACTGAAAAAAAGTAAGAAATGGTGGACCTTGAAAATGACTTCAGGTTTTCTCACAGCACAGAATATGGTCAAACACTGCTGCAGTTAAATATTTTACCCTTTGTTCTCCCTGCATGATCTACAATAATAATCTGCTTCATATTGATATTTACTGTTGTGTTGCTGACAATTATCTGAAAGAGAAGTTGGGGTGCTTCACTGGGCTGGAAAATGTTTAGCTAAATCAGAAAGCAGGTCTAATTAAGCAAGTTTATCTCTCTATATATATATATAAAACTCTCACAGGTGCCAATCGCATGCGTGTGTTTCAATCTGTCATTGTTGATCATGAATTTGGTTGACACTTCTATTATAGAGAAAGGGCGAAGAGCGATATTAAAATATTTCTTCTAATTAATTTTCTTTCAATGTGCATGAATTTGTGCACCGGGTCTCTATTTATCAATATTTGTAGTTTGGCACTTATTCTTTCCCACATCCTGAAACCCAAAGCCGTTTTGTTGCCTCTGCCCTGGTCCAGGGTAGGGCAAAGCACTTGAGCCTCTCTCATTCAAGGCCACTCTTGGCTTTCCTTCAAAGCGGTGACATGACTATTATTGCTATTCACAGATGATACCATCTGCATCAGGAGCTCAGACAGAGTTAATAAAACATGGCACTTTGGGCTTCTCAAGATAGCCCAGAGAAATTCTGGTTTCTCTCATCCAAGATGGTAAACAAGCCTTCTAGAACTAATCTCCCCATTGAATGTAATGCCTTTACCCACTGTGACTATACTTTCAGTAATCTTGGTTAACTGTTAATGAACTCTTTGCTTTGTCAAGCATTTATGGAATGCCTCCCATGTGTTAGCATTATGCTAATTAAGCATTTAGTATAAAATGGTAAACAGAAAAGGCATGGCCTCTGCCTTTTATGGGGTTTATATTAATATTTATTATTTTAAATGTACCTTGATTGTGATAGATGCTCTGAAGAAAAAGAGTAGAATGTTCTAGGTGAGGATCATTGTGGGTCTAATTTAAAATGAGAGGTCAGGGAACATTGCTTTGAGCAAAGGATACTTAAGCTGAGGTCAGTATTTTAATTTAGAATAGAAGAAGGAAAAAATTTTATGTGAAATTTGGGTAGTTCTGTTTTATCACAGGGTTCTTTCAGCAGTTGAAATTATAGAACCTTTAGTTATATTTAAACCTCATAGTGCTAATCAAGAAATAAACTTTAGCCCTAACCGGTTTGTCTCAGTGGATAGAGCGTCAGCCTATAGACTGAAGGGTCCTAGGTTCGATTCCAGTCAAGGCCATGTACCTTGGTTGCGGGCACATCCCCAGTAGGGGGTGTGCAGGAGGCAGCTGATCGATGTTTCTCTCTCATCGATGTTTCTAATTCTTTATCCCTCTCCCTTCCTCTCTGTAAAAAAAATCAATAAAATATATTTAGTTATTACCAAAAAGAAAACAAAAACAAAAAAGCCCCAAACCAAGTAGAATAATTCAAATTGTATAAAATTTCTATAAATAATAATCTACGTTAAGGGAAAGAACATTGAAAACTGTGGTAAGATGATTGAATATGGAAATAATGGGGGCTAGAAACAAATGTGCTACTAGAGGATGAAGAAAATGATTTTTTTTGGAAATAGGAAAGGTCTGAGTTCAGACCAATGAACTATGAGTAGGTACTCTGAGACAGAGAGTCCTTGGAGATGAGTAAGATGCCAACCCTCTGCAAGTACCTTTTAGTTCACAAACAAATGCTGCACTTCTACATTCCTTGAAATCAAAAGCATTCAGTATATTGTGCAAGGGGCACTTGCTGTTTCCGAGGGAGCAGGTGTTTTAACACAGTAGTATCAGTATTAGGTAAAGTAAGTACAAATAAAGTTAGTTAGGACTTGAATGCATCTATATTGAATGTTATATGCTAGAAATGAAGACTATATCTTCCCACTTCACCTTCTGATACTTTTAACATTCATGCAATTGATCCTTCATTAGGCTGTAGAAAGCAAACTCAATAAATTATCAAAGCATGCTATTAAACCTTCTCTTCCTTTCCCAGCTGGGTGACCTTGGACAAGTTATTTATTACCTCTCTACGTCCCTTTCCTGACTTGTAAAATGGGGATAAGAATGCCAATAGGTAGAAGTATATGAAGTTGACACATAAGTGTTAAATGTTACAGCACAGTACTAGAAATTAATAATGTTAACATTTTCAAGTTTTGGAAATACAGTCTCCTGGATAAAATTGGACTAAAAGAAAAATATAAAAATTCCAACTAGAAAGTCTATTGAAGATAATAATAATAGTTAAGTCAAATGTTACACATTTAATAATTTATTCATGTTCTGCTCAAGAGAAAATAAAAAATTTGAAATACGTTTTTAGCATACTCCTGCAGCATGCATTTTGTGTGTTCAGGTGACCCATCTCCATGTATAGCTCAGTGATCACTTGATATTCTTGCTAATTTCTTTGATCTTTAGGTTTTATGAGTTGCATATTTCAGCAATTCTTAGTGTTCCTGGAAAGGTGATATATTTGCATTGAAAGATTATAATTTTATTTGACTATTTCTGTAAGAGAGAGACTTAGAGAAGAATTTTTAGGAAAAAGTGATATTTGTATTTTGGATTGCATTCTCTTTTGATTTTCTTCTTTGTACTTGGGAACAGCTTAAGCAAGCTGCAAACAATAGTTGACTGTGAGGGAGAGGAGGCAGGACATAGTCTTTAAAAACTTTAAAAAAATGCACAATGACAAATATGTGAAAATATCACATTAACAGCATGTATTTCTCTTTGCATTGCTTAGCTAATGGAAATAGAAGGAATAAGACCTCTTCTTCTTTTTTGCTCACATAAAAATGCCTGATGTCCAAGCATATATGGTGACCACAAAGCCAACATTAGTCTTTCCATTTTAATTTCACCTCTCTTATTGTTTAGTAGAAGTTGGAATATGAGGATAAAAATCAATAGAAAGATTGTCATTAAGGCTGTGTTGAGTAAACTTGTTCCTCCCGCTCTTCCTTTCTCCTCTCCCTCTCTTTTCCCAGAATATAGCCAATAAAATCTTTTTCATAAAATTCTATTTTAAGCCAGGAAAACATTTTATAATAAAATAAAGAAAGATTAATATTTTTATTGTCTCCAGTATTTGAACATGCAGTCTAAAGAAATCACATGTGTTTCCCATCACTCTGCTAGTCTCCACAGCATTGCATCCAGTCATCTAAATCTGCTGTGTTGTTGCCATTACTTCCAATGGGTCATCTATTATGGATTGATAAGTCATCATAGTATTTCATAACTAAAGGGTATGCTTCACTTGGAATTATGTAAGATAGGGTGGGTGGGGAAATTTTCAGAAACATGAGCATTTTTTAAAGAAAAATGTAGACCTTCAGTTATGATGCAAACATTGGTGCCCCTTCCTCATTGTCTTTCTCACGTTTCAAAACATGCTACCAAAAATGTTGATAGCATTTCCCTAAAAGAGCTAAATCATTGCATGTGGCCTTTTATGTTTAAAACTCACTGAGAAGTATCTGAATTCTTCTTTCTCTCACCTGCTCTAGATGTACCATTCCACCTTTCTATAGAAAAGGTCATATTTTTCTTTCGTTTGTGAATCTGCCCTTTTAGTTTTCTAGAATTCTGACTCACCTGACCACTCTTGGTCTTAGACTAAAAACAGAAATCCTCTTCTGTAACTTATTCTTAAGATTCTGTGCTCTGGGTCAATAAAGAAACCGTTTCTTTCCCTAATCTCAGAAATGTTGTCTTCTTTCTCTCCTTTTTCTCTTTAAAGGGGATAAGGGACAGCTCTCAGCCCTAACCTACCCCACAGATGTCTCTCACACTAAGGATTCAGGATATGCGTGCTGTAAGGGACACAGCCATGCTTAGTGCGTGGAGACACCACTCTGCATTCAGTGAGCAGCCAGAATCCTGGAAGTGGAGATATTTTTTTAAAAAATCTTTATTGTTCAGATTATTACGATTGTTCCTCTTTTTTCTCCCCATAGCTCCCCTCCACCCAGTTCCCACCCCACCCTCTGCCCTTATCTCCCCCCACCACTGTCCTCATCCATAGGTGTACGATTTTTGTCCAGTCTCTTCTTGCAACCCCCACACCCATTTCCCTCCCCGCCCAAGAATTGTCAGTCCACTCCCTTTCTCTGATTCTATTATATTCATCAGTTTATTCTGTTCATCAGATTTTTTATTCCCTTGTTGATAGATATGTATTTGTTGTTCATAATTTTTATTTTTACTTTTTTCTTCTTCCTCTTCTTAAAGAACTAGAGGCCCGGTGCAAGACATTTGTGCAATGGGGGGAAGGGAGGCAGGAAGGCGGGTCCTCTCAGCCCAGCCTGTGCCCTTTAGCAGTCGGACAACCTTAAGGCTGTCGCAGAGGTGGAAGAAGCTCCTGCCACCTCCACTGTGCTCGCCAGCCTGCAGCCTGGCTTGTGGCTGAGCATAGATCCCCCTGTGGGAGCGCACTGACCACCAGGGGGCAGCTCCTGTACTGAGAGTCTGCCCTCTGGTGGTCAGTGCACGTCATAGCAACCAGTCATTCAGTAGTTTGCTCATTTGCATATTACCCTTTTATTATATAGGTTACCTTTCAGCATTTCATATAATACTGGTTTGGCAGTGATGAACTCCTTTAGCTTTTTTTTTTTTTTTTTTTTTTTTTTTTATCTGTGAAGCTCGTTATTTGACCTTCAATTCTGAATGATAGCTTTGCTGGGTAGAGTAATCTTGTTTGTAGGTTCTTGCTAGTCATCACTTTGAATATTTCTTGCCACTCCCACCTGGTCTGCATAGTTTCTGTTGATAAATCAGCTGACAGTTGTATGGGTGCTCCCTTGTAGGTAACTAACTGGTTTTCTGTTGCTGCTTTTAATATTCTCTCTTTGTCTTTTGCTCTTGGCATTTTACTTATGATGTGCCTTGGTGTGGTCCTCTTTGGATTCCTTTTGTTTGGGGTTCTCTGCGCTTCCTGGACTTTTAAGTCTATTTCTTTCACCAGGTGGTGGAAGTTTTCAGTCATTATTTCTTCAAATAGGTTTTCAGTATCTTACTCTCTTTCTTCTTCTGGCACCCCCATAATTCAGATGTTGGTACGCTTGAAGTTGTCCCAGAGGCTCCTTACACTATCTTCATATTTTTGGATTCTTTTTTCTTTTTGCTTTTCCTGTTGGGTGTTTTTTGCTTCTTTGTATTTCGAATCTTTGACTTGATTCTTGCAATCCTCTAGTCTGCTGTTGGATCTCTGTATATTATTTTTTACTTCAGTCAGTGTATACTTAATTTCTAGTTGGTCCTTTTTCATATCCTCAAGGGTCTCGCTAAATTTATCGGCGGTTTCTAGAAAATTCTTGAAAAACATTATAACTGTGGTTCTGAACTCTATATCCAGTCATTTGCTTACCTCCATTTCTTTCATTTGTGACCTGTTTCTTTGTCTCTGCATTTTGGCTGCTTCCCTGAGTTGATAGAGTAACTTTGTGTGGTAGGTGTCCTATAGGGCCCAGTGGCTCAGCCTCCCCAGTTACCTGAGGTGGACTCTCTTGGTGCACCCCTTTGTGGGCTGTGTGCACAGTCTTGTTATAGTCAAGCCTTGATTGTTGTTGGTATCACTGGGAGGAATTGACTTCCAGGCCAATTGGCTGTGAGGATCAGCTGTGTCTATGCTGGGAGAACTTCTGTGCTGGAGACACCCTTATGAGACAAGACTTGCAAAAGCCGCTGTGCTCAGCTTGGATGGGGCAGAGTCTCAGGGTGGAGCAGACAGCAATGGCTTCCTGTCAGCCCTGCCCTAAGAGGCCCCTGGGTCTCAGTGTCCTATGGTAATCGCCGCAAGCACCTCTGAGAGAAAGCCGCCCTCGAGTTTCGCCCACTGCCAGAAAGTCCAGTTTCTCCCCGAATGAGTCTGTGTCCCCAGACTCTCGCCCAGAACTGGAGTTCAGAGCATTCAGGAGCTTTTGTCTCCCTCCCAATTGAGAAAGCCAGCCACATACTCAGTTGCCCGCCCTCTCCGTGTGCACGCACTTTGGGATCTCTGCCTTCCACAGTTCCTCTGAATCTCAGTGTGCTTTTCTCTTTCCTGACAGTTCAGTCTCTCCCCCAAATGAGTCTGGGTCCCCAGAGTCTCGCCTGGAACTGGAGTTCAGAGCATTCGGGAGCTTTTGTCTCCCTCCCGATTGAGAAAGCCAGCCACATACTCATTTGCAGCCCTCTCTGCGCATGCATCTCTGTACCTCTGCCTTCTGCAGCTCCTCTGAGTCTCAGTGTGCTTTTCTCTTTCCTTCTAGTTGTAGAATTTCCACTCAGCCAGCCTTCCTGTGGTTCTGGATGATGTCCATTTTGTCTTTTAGTTGTAGTTTTGAAATTGTTGTGCAAGGCAGCAGTTTGGGTGTTTACCTATGCCGCCATCTTGGTTTCTCTGATTTTGCATCTATTTATAAAAATCTCATGGAGCTTCAATTGTGAAAAAGTCTTAGCTGTATAATTAACAACTTGAAAAATTTTTTAAATACTAAAAATCAGACAGACATTATTAGTATAGCCTATTAAAGATGGGCCTTTCTCTAATAAGGAACTCTGATAATGTGAGCTGAGCTCTTAAACAAAGAAGTTGAAGCTGATAATAGATCAGGCCACAGGTAATTAAGCTGGTGACAAAAATGGGAAATCGAAAGGATAGTGTGTTGGAATAGAAGATAAACCTGGTGTTGTTGAGTGTGGAAACAGAAGAATTTGTTATCACTTATCACCTCTCAAGATAGTTTGTGAATGAGGTCCTATGTCATTTAATATTTTTGTTGACCATTTTTGACATTTAGAGTTTTTCAATAAGTACCTCATTCAATATGTGTTCCACAATGCTATTGAAAATCTTTTTTGGTGAATTAATTGTGTTGAATATATTACATAGAAAAAAATTTTTTTTCAAATAACTCAATGTCTATACTTTATGATCTAGAATAGTATAGTGTACTGTAATAAAAAGAACAAAGTAATTGGGTTCAGAAAATCTGATTCAAAATCCTGGCTTAATTCCTTACTAAGTGGGCAACTTACTAACTTGGGCAAGTAATAATTATTTTGATCCCAGTTAACACCATAAACTTTACCCATTTACTTTAGGATTCTGTGTCTTCTATATGTTTGTGTTCCTATTTTCTCATGAATTTGTCATTTTATTCCATTTTCATTTTTTCTGGTTCTGATTCAGTTTACTTTTACTTTGTTTAAATTGTTACTTAAATAATTATTGAGTATTGGATGTTTGTGTTTTTATGTGTTGCCTCAAATTCTGCCTGGAGTGATGCAGTATATAAACTTTTTTGAAAGAGAGAGTTTATTTGAGAAGTGTTGGAAGAAGCTGTCAAACCTTTAAAATAGATTCTTCGCTTTCCTGAGAGATGTAACTTGAGACTCTGAGGAATCCCCAAATTCACAAGCTGGAGTGATTCGCACAAACTGGGCACCTCCGTGTAACCAGCACGTAGATCAAGAACTGGAACATTATTTCTGTCTCAGAAGTCCTTCCTGCCACTACCATCCAGACACCACCCCACCCTCATAACCGCTGTCCTGACTTCTCATAGTATAGTGTGGTTTCTCTTGATTTTGAATTCCATGCGAGCGGAGTCATAGGATAGATGCACTTTCTTGCACTTTCTTTTTCTTTTTCTTTTTTAATTATGGTAAAATATTCATAACAAAATTTACCATTTTAACCTTTTTAAATGTACAGTTCTGTGGCATCAAGCCCCTTCACATTGTTGCAACCATCCCTACTGGGCATCCACAGAATGTTTTCTTCCTTCCAAAATCTTAAAATCCCCACATCCCTCTCCCCCAGCTCTTGGCAACCACCTCTCTACTTTTTCTCTATGGATATGACTACTTAGGTACCTAATTTAAGTGCAGTTATACAATAGTTGTTCTTTCATGTCTGTCTTATTTTACTTAGCATAGTATCTTCAGAGTTCATCCACGTTATAGCGTATGTCAAAATTTCCTTCCTTTTGAAGGCTCAGTGACATTATGCTTTTGAACATATCCTATTTTATTTATTCATCCATCGATGGACACCTCGTTTGCTTCCACCTTTTGGCTGTTGTGAGTAATACTAGGAAAATGATTGTACAAATATCTGTTCAAGTCTTTGTTTTTATAAGTTGTGTGTATACCCAGAAGTGGATTGCTAGACTGTACAGTAATTCTTAATTTTTGAAGGAATCACTATATTGTTTTTCCACACTGGTGGCCTCATTTTATGTTCCCACAGTTAAGAGTTCCACTTAACTTCCCTCCACATTGTGAATGTAAGATTCGTCGACATTGGTGTGTCGTTGTAGGTCATTTTTCTCATTGTTGTGTAGCCTTCCATATGTAAATGAGCCACAGTATTTCTAACCATTCTGCGCTGATGGGCATTTAGGTGATTTCATACTACTATTGCAGGACATGTGACAGTGAGGTCTCCGAGTCCTGTCGTTTTGTTTAATTTTTTACTTTCTTGCATAATGGAAAGGAAAGTGGTTATAAAGAAATTATTTGTACAGCTGATCATGGCACTCAGTATCACAAGTGGCAATGTGTAACCCAGATTGGCCTGCGAGAAGGAACTTGCTGGGTCACTTACCTGGAAAGTTTAGGTGTCCAGCTTTAAGTATGGCTTGGTCCATGGCTCAACAATTTCAGCTCTGCTTTTGTCTGTGTTGCTTCCATAGTAGACAACCAGTACATGGAAATTGGACAACGTTTCCATAAGAGTGAGTAAAGGAAAATCCAAAGATACAGCGAGGGATTACTGGTATCTGGCAGCTCGTCTTTTCTTTCTTTTTCATATTCAGTTTATTCTTGTCAACATAATGTATATACATAATTTTGAAAGTTGCTACCAGGCTTATGAAAAGCTATAAAGGTCTGCCTCTCCCTCGCACCCTGTAGTCCTGCTTACCTGAGTGGACTGCTTCAAATCTCAGGGCTTTTTAATGGTGTTCTCCACAGTTCAAAGTAATGCATTGATACTGCTCTTTTTCATTTATTAATTGCGTACATTACATGCTGACTTCCTATTATGAACCATGAGACTTGAACTCTTATTCTATCTCCTCTACCTCATTTTTGCATTTTCCAACTGCCCAAAATAATTATGTCACTATTGTATTGTCAGTTTTGTTTATAACAGTATTCACTGTTCATATTCGTTTGTCTACATATTAGTTTCCTATTGCTCCTGTGACAGATTACCACAAACTTAGTATTTTAAAGCAACACACACTTATTATTGTACATTTTTGCGGGTCAGAGGTCCCAAATGGATCCTCTGGGGCTAAAATCAAAGGCTGCATTCCTCCCGGAGGCTCGAGGCGGGAATCGGGTCTTTCCTTTTTGCAGCCTCTGGGGGCTTCATCCTTCTGACCTCTGCTCAACATCACTGACATCGGCTTCTCTGACTTGACATTGACTTCTCCTGTCCCCCCCACCCCCCATTTTCCTTATAAGAACCTTAGTGATCACATTGGATCTACACAGATAAATCCAAACCACTCTTCTTAAGACCCTTAATTTAATCAGACCAGGGAACCCCCTTTGCCATGTAATCTACTCTCAGATTCTGGGGATTATGACATCTTTAGAGGGGTCCTTATTCTGCCTACCACTATATATACAACTATATATTCTTCTTCTGCTTCTCCACCTCCTACTCAACTGTGAGCACCTTTTAAGAACATATAAATAATTGAACATTCAAGGAGAATGATGCTCACTATCACTCTTGCCTTAGGGTTTTGTATATTCCTTGTGGAAGCCTTAAATACAGAGAGGAGAGAAAACGAGAAAATATGTGCTTGGAGAGATCTGTTCTTGGAATTTCATAGAAGTCAAAACCTTTCTGTGTAAATTCTGTCTGCCCTTGTGCCTCAGATCCAGGTACATGGCTGTTCTTGTGAGCCCATCCCTTCCACCTTGGCCCTGAGCAGCTGTAGAGCTCATTTTGTATATAGTTTGGGTCATCTTGGTGGGATCCCATATCTGGGTTACTGCTCAGGTCTGGCATGGAGAGCCTGGTAATTAGGTTCCTGTGACTTAAAGACACTTTTGGGCTCTGGCTTTAAAAAGCCATTTCCCCTGAATACAGAAAGAAGCATATAGCTACACTAAGGTTAGTAGCATTACCGAGAGAGGAAATATGGAATGAGAAATAAAACAATAGGGCTGCTTTTTATTTTTCCTGAGCTGAGTGCAATGAAATCAGAACCAAAAATGCTTAGAATTGGTTAATGATGCAGAAATTGGCCCTTGTCTTTAAAGCAGGGTTTCTAGATCAACCCTATTGATTTGGGGTTGGACAATCCTTCCTTGTTGAGGGCTGTCCTGTGCATTGTAGGATATTGAATGATATCCCTAGCCTCTCCCCACCAGATGCTAGTAGCAGCAACCTCCTGCTCCCAGTTGTGACAGCCAGACACGTCTCCAGATGTGGCCAACCCAGGTTGAGAACTGTTACTCTAGAGAATACTTCAAAGGACCCAGCAGTCAGCTATGCCACTGGGTTTTTTCGTACTCTCTATTGTCCCCATTAATGTGACTGTGGCGTTCCCTTCCTGCAGAAGTAGAAGGTTATTTACCTTCAGCCTTGTTGTGAGTATGTCTTCTTAATCATACCAAAGTACTTTAAACCAATGCTCTCCCCACCCACCCACTAACACGTAGCACGCTACTCTAGTATAACCCTGTTGCATGCCTTCTAGCCAGCAGGGCCTTTCTGGGTTTTCCTGTGGTTGCTAAACATGTCCCAATTCTCTGGTTCTTGGAGGTCAGTGGTTGAGGTCATTGTTGTGACACTCTTTAGTTACCTAACAATCTGGAGAGCTGTAATTATGAGGAAAAGGAGGGTGGGTCTCTTTAAGTTGGTGGTTTCAGCAATATAGGGTGGATCATTCATTCATTTTTCAGCCAAATTCATTGAATACCATGTGGGCTGTTCTTGGAACTGGAGATATACTACACAATGCACTTACCTTCTTGGAGCCTCCTCTTGTTGAGGCAGAGACCCTGTATGGTCAAGGCTGGTATGTGTTTGATTTGCAGTTTGTATGACATCAGGACCTCAGAACTTTGTTACAATTAGTTGATATGACTCTTAAGTCTCTTTTAATCTTTAGTTTCTCCCTCTATCTCCTATTTCCCTACTTTGACAATTTTTTATTGAGAAACCAGGTTGCTGTTAGAGGGGCAATGTTTCACTAGTTATTGCTGGTCATCTCTGTGATATTATTTCCCATGTTCCTTTGTCCCTGCATTTCCTATAACTTGATATTTTGATGGAGAGGCTTGGCTGTTACCCTGGGGATGTGGCCTTTCGGGTAAGACCACTCCATAGGTGTTTCTTCGTGAGGCGCATAATCAGCCGTCCTCTTTCACTTCCTGGGTCAGCAGTCATCGATGGCCATAGCCTGGATCCATTGACTTATTAGGGTTTGAAATATGTGACTTTCTAATTGTGTCTTTCCTCCTTTACTTACCAGTTGGAGTACATCTATAAAGAGAACCATTTTCCTAACTAGGAGTTACAATTCATAGGGAAATCAGGATAAGTGCTTGATTTTTTTTTTCCCCTTTACCAGTTTTCAGAATTAATGGATAGCTTCCTCGTATCTCCCAAAGGTGACCCTGGCTGGCTTGCCTGCTTTCCTCCATCCTTTCTTCCTTCTCTTTAACATTTGATATGTTTTCATATATTACTGTTATCATTCCTACTGATGCTTGGTTATCCATTTTTTTGGCCAAGTTTGTTGTTTTTGGCTTTTACTGAGAGTAAGAGGAAAGCTGTTGGAGGGTTTTGAACATAGGAGTGGTATGTTCTGGAAGAGATCATTCTGGAGTTTGTGTGGCCAACAAACGTGTAGAGGGGACCAGGGAGGAAGTAGAGAGACTAGTTACCAGGAAGTTACAGCAATCCAGTCATGACATGGTATCAGGGTGTTTAGGTGGAAAGAATGGTGAGATTCTGGATATTTTACATTTCAAAGAAGCTTGTTTGGGGAGGAGAGGAGGATGTGGAGCAAAGTTGATCCCTCCTCATGTTCCATTTTATCCTTATTATTCCTTACTGCTATGCCTTTATATGAATTCAATTATTTATTTACGTTACTGTCTGCCTCCCTACTGTCACTATCCAGTGACTATGTTCCCAGTGTGGATTCCTTACCTCCAAAGGGAGGAGGGGTGGTTAGTTCTGTGAGCCCATCTAGGAGAAGTTGGCTCCTAGTTGAAATACCCAGAGCAAGTTGGCAGGTGAGGGTTTAGAGAGGTATTCTAGGAATCTCCGAGGAACTTCCTCTCGCCCACATGCACCTCTGTAGAGCTACCTACAGGGAGCCCTCTAAGTAGGTGCAGAGCTGAAGGGGATGGAAAAGTGGGGTCAAAGCTGCCCAGAGCCATGATGCAGGCTTGGGTTTTAGCACTCACATCCCCCTTTGCCCAGCACCCTGTCCAGGGCTCCACCTGAGCATGGCCGTGGGCCCCTGATACGAAGGCCGCAGTGGGATGAAAGTGACCACACCGGCATCTTATCCAGCCCTGCCTCCAGCTGTTCTATCCTCTGTGAAACAGTGGAAGTTTGCAAGTACTCACCCGTTCTTTCACCCCCGCTTGGCCCTGTGTGTGTGGACTTGAGGTGCTGGAGAACGAGAATTCTTGCTACAATAAAATTCTAATTTGTTCTAGTATTTTTCTCAACGAGTCCGTGGTTGCCAGATTTTAAAATGCATTAGAGGAAGTGAGTCAGATACGTTCTTCATACGTGACAATGAAAGTACACTCAGTCCCGAGTTCTGAATGCTGTGAAAAATTGTGTTCTTTAAATAAATAAGCACAGGATGAAGCTCTCAGGCTTCAAAATATACGTTCTCCCTTTCCTGCCTCATCACGTTTGGTTCCTTTTGTAAAGTATGCAACACTGTGGTGTTCCTCAAAATCAGCTTGCAGATAGAAAACTGCGGGCTCCTGTCGCTTGCATTTCCAGTTGGTATTTCCCCATGGCAGGGCTCTGCCGGTCACAGAAGTCTTTGCCTCAGAGTTCAGCTTCCCCCCAATTAATGCAGTTAGTTTATTCCTCTTTCTGAGGATTGCCATATATAGAAAAAAAAATCTAATTATGTTCACTGGGCAGTCATTCCCATGTCTCTCTGGTGGAACATGAGTGATTTTGTTACTCTCACCACAAGTAAGCGAAACTTCCTCAGGGTGTCTGGCTTCTATTCGAGAGCATCCCTGGAAGGTGGGGGAATAGTTGAGATTCGCTGCGATAAACTCTTTTACAAAAGTATGATACTGTGGCTTTATTTTTTTTCCCCAGCCTGCGTGGTACAAAGGACTTTTCATTTCACTGAGGTGAAAACTGGGTCTGTGAGTGGAGTGACTTTCTTTAAAAAAAAAAAAAAAATCAGAAACCAATTACTTGATATGCAGAGCTGAAAGCCTCATTCCCTTAACGAAATCAGTGCAGTGTGCACTGCCGGTAACCTGAGCAGAGCAGCTGACATCTCTTGATTACAGCTAGAGGTGGAAGGACCCAAACTTGCAGGCTCTCTCTCCCCCTCGAGAGACTGTTAGTCCAGTCCTTTACAGAGGTTCGCCTTGGCTCTCTGTCATCACCGGGACGCTGGCGGGGGATGAGTGTCATGGTTACAATAGAGTGTGCTAACATATCACAACCATGAAAGCCCAGCGGGAAAGGCTACAGATTCCGGGGCTGACCTTGGAGTAAGTATTGTCTGTCTTTAATATTTTAATGCTTTCTGCATGGCACTCGCTTTCCTGCCACCAATAGCTCTTTAGCATTTGTTGGTACTGACAGCCTCAGAGCACTGCAGTGTGAGGTGGAGGAACATGTCTTAAACGCATGGCATTCGGTTTAGCTGATGTGGAAACCCAGACCCTGCGTTTTTTGCATTGCAGTGTGAGGAAAAGCACTGCTGCATTATTGAAAGTTACTAAACCTCAGTGCTGGAAACATCTTAACAGCTCATTTGGAAAGAATGTGTCAGCAGGCCATGGTGTGTCTGTCTTTCTTTCTCTCTACTGTTTGTTTATCCCCGTGCTGTCTTTTCCTAAAGAAAGGCCTCTGTCTGCACTGAATGATAGAAGACATGGCAATGGATTAGAGTGAAGAGAAGGGTTATTTGTGACATTCATTAGATGCCATCCATGTTTTATCTATGCAACAGAATATTAATGAACTGTAGTACATTTTGAATCCTTTCTGCAGATTCTCCAGCCACTGCGTACAGTGTGTTTACCTAGTTGAGCTCTGTGTTTGCTTAGCTGTTTTTTTTAACCCATTAACTCATCTGACCACCTTCTGATTTGATGTCACCTCCTGAAAATGTCCATATCTAATCTGTGGCGCAGAAGTTAAACATCTGTGTTGCAGGAAGTGTCAGCAAATTTTTATTTTAAATCTGTTAGTCAAAAATGTAGAAGCCTGAGTTAGTCTGTGCTGGCACACTTAGAATAATAACCAGTAAAATGTAAATTGGTAGAAAAGCATAAATATCCTTTTTTTCTAACTTACAATATAGATATAAAATTACATTTTGGTTGAAACCTGTACAACCCAAATTATCTCATACTGGGCTGCTTCTAGGAGAGAATGATGCCCAGTTCCTAATATTAATTATTTCTCCTGAATTCTGTAGATGTGTCATGCAAGAGAAATTATTTCCTTCATTAGTAAATGAATAAAACCAGGACATTTCTGAAATGATTGGAATACTTTTCTAATCAGTTCTTGTTCTAAAATTGTATACCAATTTAATACTAACGAGACTCACTTATAAAAAGTTAGAGGGCTCTTCCAACCTTCTTGCTAGATGTGGTATTTTTCATAATAGAGATATAAATAGTATTTACCTATCACCCTACTATTTTGCCCCCATCTCCATCCCAGCATTCAGCCCTCACCATGGATGGGGAGTATTTTAATGGTATATATTGATTACTCTCCTCTCTCCAACATTCTGGAAATCCTTAGCTGAAATGCCCATAGTTCTGTGTTTAAGACCCAGATTTTGCTTTCACCGGCTTCTGGTTGTGCTGCTTCCTTGTTTTCTTTGGATTTAATATATATCATTTCATATTATGCCTTCCTTCCCTCCCACCCTCCCCCTACATTCCCCCCTCATATCCTTTCTTTCTTCCTTCTTTCCTTTCCTTCTTTTTCAGCATGTCATCCACATCAAGAGACACTTCAAAGTAACTTTTAAAAATAAAAACTTGATTGTATCAAATATTTTGTTTATAATTTGGAAGGCCAAGGTGTGCCACCTCAGTCTTGATGACTTTGCCAAGGATGAATAAGACATATGGGTCAGCGACACGGGGGATGCCCTGGATTTTGTTTTGGTTTCAGGCCACACACCCTCAGTAGAGCCTCTACCCTAATAAGTAGTAATGTGCATTTAAAATAGATGACTCCTCCACTTCAGCTTGAGGTAATAGAACATAGGATCACCCTTAAATGTCATTGTAGTGTTAGCCTGAAGTTTAGTTTGAACCTTTTGTTTAACGTGACATGTAAAGTTACTCTTAGGTAGGCATAGCTAATTTTACATTCATTCATGGAGGAAGCTAGTTCTGCAGTGTTGGGTAAAGTCAGTTTCCAAACACTGCAGAGAAAGGTTATAATGGGAAGCCTTATCATAGATTTTACTGAAAGAAGACTTAATGTATAATATATAATTTTAATTATGTGGGGCCCTTATAGCAGACCATATGTGTAGAAGAGTTTTTGGGTGTTCTCTCATGAGACATTATTATTGTTCTTTCAGGAAAGTTTATTCCAGAGGTACTGCAGCCAGGAACTACTCTACTAGCAGATTGTATATCCTGTAGATTCAATTCAGAATCTTCCATGTTACTTATCAGTAGCATGGGGCATTTTTTGATTCGAGTTCCAGAAATTGAGATCTTGGCTGTGAGACACCAAATATGTAAATATTTTAGAAATTAATGGGTCATTTATTTAGAGGTTTATGACTTGTAGCTAGCCTAAGCATGGCTTTCCAGTTTCTGGGAAAGAAAGTGGGTTGTTTTTCTTCTTTCTCTTTTTTAAGTAAATGTGGAATTACATTCATGGACACTGTGTAGCACACCGTGCAGGCCTCAGCTTGGAGACCTGGGGTGGTGTCAGTGCCTAACCATGTTTATTTTAGGCCTGGGAGGTGGCAGATAAGACTGGCCTAGATACATTGATGGCTTTATCAGCAGGCATTCCTGAGAGCTTTCCAGTGAGCTGCTAAGTTCGAGTACAGTATGTTTAAGGGCAGTAGCTTTCGAATATGCTCTGAATATATGGGACACCGGTTTCTTAGTTTACCAAGAGCTGGTACCAAGCCAGAGGATGGTTTTAGAAGATATAAAACATTTTATTTAATAAATTTGAGCATTTTGAGCAATAATTTTATGTTTCAGTAAGACAAATAACAGCCAGTTCTCAACTATCCATGCAATGGGAAACAGCGATGGTGTAAAGAATTGGGTAAGCCCGAATCTGACTTCTTAGTAACTGTAGCCACTGCTCCATTCAGTGAAGAGGCACAACCTGCCTGAATGAGCCAGGAGACAGCTCTATTCCACGACCCCTTTCTCTGAGGTAGGAACACGGTATGGCGTAGTCCGGTCCATGGAGAGGCAGAATGTTCTAGAAGAGATCCATTGCACTGTAGCGGGAGGACCTTGTGCTCGCTGCAGCTTTAGAACCTGGGCTAGAATACCACATTAATTTTTTTTTTAAATATATTTTATTGATTTTTTACAGAGAGGAAGGAAGAGGGATAGAGAGCTAGAAACATCGATGAGAGAGAAATATCGATCAGCTGCCTCCTGCACACCCCCCACTGGGGATGCGCCCGCAACCAAGGTACATGCCCTTGACCGGAATCGAACCCGGGACCCTTTAGTCTACAGGCCGGCGCCCTATCCACTGAGCCAAACCGGTTTCGGACCACATTAATTCTTATTTTGATTTTGCCATGTAAAAGTAATTGGGAGTTGACTAGTATCAACTTCATACTTTGATAGATCTGTTGGCAAAATTCTTATAAGATATCTGACAAACTTAAGTTTTCTTTCTTCTCTGAAAGATACAGGAGTCCAAAAGAGGGGAAAAGATAAAGGGACTAGCAACTTATCACCCCAAGATGGATATTTGAGAGTTGGCTGGTACATGCATTTGGAGGTGTGGATGGGATGGGGGGGAGGGGGGTTGGGGATTATTGTAGTCCATTGATAGATGGATTTGAAAAAAAATATCTGAAACGAAAATAGTTTATAGCTCTATGTAAGAAATTTTGAAGATATTTATTATGAATATAGGTATATTTGATCATTGCCCCTGAGCACCAGAGAAATGTTGTTGGGTGCTTTTCCTATGGAGTCCTTAAAGACATCGCTTCCTATATGGAAGGGTTTGTTGCTTTGCTATTTAAAAACTACAGTATTTAACCTGAATTTTCTATTATGTGATAACCACTTCCCTTTGGCTCTCTAAAATTTTACCATTGACTCTAAATCAGAAATAAAATGTGCTCCCTATAAAACAGCACTGCGTTTTCTTTGCAAAAATCACATGTCAAAAGTATCTACCAGGTTGCTTTGTGACAAAGGACAGGCACAAATGAAAATGGCAGCCGTGGTGTTGAGCATGTAGATTTCAGCAGGAAGCCTTGTACTTGTTCTGCGTTTCAAAGCTGAAAAAGGACAAGTGATGAGATGATTGCCCAGTGGTATTGATAGGCATGCTGGAGTGATTCTGGCCTAAAGGGAACACGGTCCCTTAAATGAGCTATGCTATTTTTACTGCCACCATTTCTCCCACTTGGAATGACATTATTTTAACTTTCAGTCTCACTCCACGGAGCCTGAGTCCAACCCCATCCAGCCCAGGCAGTCCCTGTAGTCCTCTCTTCGCTTTTCACTTCTGGAGGTAAGCACGCTCCAGTGCCTGCCGAGGCTGCTGTGTCTTCCCCTTCCCTTTCCCCCAGAGTGTTTTAGCACTTTGGACTCTGCAATGCACAATAAACAGTTTCTTCTTAATTGTTGTCCTAGCTGTAACGTAGAGAGTGAGGAGACCGGTTGAGTTGTTTGCTCATGACTTATAGGCACACTGAGAGCGGGCACTGTGCTTGTTCCATTTGGCATCTCTTGCTGATATTGCACTCAGTGTCTGATGACTAGTTGTTTGTTTGACTCCCGTGTGAATATTACAGTGATACCTATTGCTTTCTTAGCAAATGATCTGCACTAAATTCCACAACTTTTTATGAATCTTGCATAATGATATAATTTATTACAATTTGTAGAAAACATTTTCTAATTCATATTGGAGTATCATAATATCTGTGGCCACAAATGATTTTGTATTCTGTTATTTACAGGACAAAGTATTTAACTTGTGTAAATGGGTTAGTATTTTTAAGTGGTTTTATTCTTTTAGGACACCCAGTTACATACATGCCCTTCCCCTCATCGGCTGATACATAAATTCTTTAGGAACTCTACTTGCATTTTAGCCCAGTTTGTTACAGAATACATGATGGTATTATATGTATGGCACATGTGTTCTAATATAATTTTCATTAATTCAATATTTATGGGTATAGTGGGTCTTCTGGTATCTAATAAGAGACACATAAAGTACCCAGAATTCCTTATTCCTTCCTGTCTTTTTTAATTTTATTATTGTTATAAGGGATAAAGTAGAATCAAACTCTCAGTTGATGGAAAGAATAATTTAAATTTTTTATTAATGTATACGTTTTATTTCATATATGTAAATAAATGAAGAATTTTCCACTCATGGCCAGTTCCTTAAAAAGAGGAACTTAGAAGCTTTATGCTTGAATGATATCAGTACCATAATTTAACATTTACTCTTCTCATTTTTTTCTAAAATAAGATTTAAATAAAATCTGTGAAGAAGAATTGACTAGGGAAATGAAGTAATGGCTTTGAACTTTGGTTCTACTCTTTTGCTGATAGAATTACATTTATTATTATAAAAAATGACTTTGAACCTGAAAGTTCCATGTGATATCTTTTATGAAGCTCTGAATAGAATAGATCCTAAAACATAGGGAAGTTTTTGGCAATCCAGAGAATCATATTGCGCTGGTGATTTGTCTATTTTTGGTGATCCAACCACAGGTAATTGGACTGTCTTCTGAATTTTTCTTCGGTATAGCGTGTCTTCATTAAATGCTCACATTTGCTTTTCTTTTTCCTTCTTAAAGACAATGGGCTATTCAAAATGAAGCTGCTCTCGCTAGTGGAGGCGGAAAGGGTCAGACTAAAGGCCGGGGCAGTACAGAGGAGGATGAAGCTCCGAAGAGTATTTTTGGAGAAAGGGTTTTTGGAACTGATAATATTTGAGCTGGACCTTGACAAATCTTGGGGTTTCAGTGGGGAGAGATGGTGGTGAAGGACAAAAACAGACAAAGAATAAAACAGAGGTAAGGGGCTGAGAAAGTGTGGCACATTGTAGAAAAGGTGTGGGCAGCTAAAACACAGGGTGGATGGAATAGAGAAAAGCGTGGATTGTACAGAGCTTGGTGTGGACTTAAAAATGAATTTGGAAATATGCTATGTAGGGCCTTGACTACTGAGCTAAAAAGTTTGACTTTCATTATGCCAAGATTCGAGCGTACTGGAAGGTTTTTTTTTTTTTTTTAATAAGGAAATAACCAATCTGAGCTCAGACTGAGAAAATTTACCTTTACTAGTATAAAGAATCGGTTGAATTTTAGGCAGAAACTGCAGTGAGGATGCTGGCACAATATTTCATGAGTCAATTGCAATGAATTAAATTGACATTTATAAAATACAGTTGACCAAATGTTTCTAGCTACATTATCTCATTCAGTTTAATCCACCTGACACCACTATGAGGCAGGAAAGCATATTGCTTCTGTTTATGGATGAAGATGCTAACACACTTAGAAATTAAGTCACTTAATTAGCCTGGGATTCAAAATGAAGTCTCAGATCTTCCCACTGTGGCTACCTTAAGACATACCTATTGCTATGAGATCATGAATATGGAGTTTTAATTATCTGGTTTAGGTAGACCTGTGACCTCCTTGAGTCATTTCTACTTTCCCCAGTGCCTCTCTCAATGCCTGGCATATAGTAAGTGTTTGAGAAATGTTTATTAAAGAATGAATAAATGAATGAATTGAAAATAGAAGCTATATGAACAGTGCTCTTCAGAAATCAACCACCAGGTAAATATACAATAATACAATTGTGATTCTCACTCACAGACCAAGAGTGTGGGAGATTCTGCGCCACACCGTCACGTAGGGATTCAGGGAATCTTCAACAGCTGGCCTTCAAGGTTGCCCTGGGCATGAACATCCCGCTGGTGGTGCAAGGGAGAAGAGAATGGGAGGTGGTGCAATGCCAGACGTGAAGGTGGCATGCATCGCTCCCAGTCATACTTCATTGCCCAGAACTTAGTATTCTGACTATACCTAAGGACAAGGAAGGCCAGAGCATACAGCTCACTTAGCAATCTTTGCACAGAAGGTGATGGAAAAAAAGGTGTCCATAGTAGGTGTTCAGTCAATATTTTTAAATGCATGATTGACACTGAGATTTTTAGCCTTCACTGAACAGAACTCAAGAAAGCAGAGATGATGAGTAACAAAGACATCTCTAGATAGAGATATGTGGTTGGCAGGGTGGAATTGGGCTTATCTGATAGTAGGCCCTAAAATGATTGCCTAATATGAATTGGAGAGATTCCAAATATGTTCATGATGCTATCACAGAAGAGCATGCATTGCATCCCTGAAGAGAATTTCCTTTTTCTTCCGTCAATTGTGATGGATCAGATTTCTTTTTTGTTTCTTCTCTGTGAGTGGGGTTTGGAGGTCTGGGGAAGACTGGTGGTGGCGAGCATAACTGTGCCTGTGCCCTTTGGAGGCGCTGACACAGAGTTTCTAAATATGGCCATGAAGACTGTTCCTTTCATAGAAAAGCCTGGAGCAGGCTGTGCTGAGAGGTGAGAGGCTCTCCTCCTCCCGGCGCTCCCGCTCAGGCCTCCAGAAGGTACCGAGGGAAGAGATCTGCAGCTTTCCTGGCAGCTCAGTGTTGCTAAGTGCAAGTTAAGTTTAGTTTGTTTTGCCCTGGGGATGCAGCGTCACACTGCTGCTGAGAGGTTACAGCAAGGCAAAGCTTGGCTCAGTCTGAGGGGCAGAATTTTCTAAGAAAGCTTTCTGCATGTAGAATGGGCTGCCTCATCAGACCGTCCATTACGTGCCACCGGAAGTTTTCACTGGAAGGCCAAGTTCCCACCCACCTGGGAAGAGGCAGAGGTCATTCTTGCATTGAGCAGAGTATTAGACCACATTTTCTCCAAAGGTCCTTCCATCCTGAAATTCCGATGTTTTCATGGTCTTCCTGCAGGACTGGAGAGGCAAAATACACCATTTGTCCACAAGCTAAAAAAAATTAAAATGGCCCAAATATCAGTTTATTGTACCAACATGACAGAGAACATTTTTAGAACCTTAAGTGGAATCTCGGTATTTCTTCCCTTTCCTCTGAAGCAACCATAGCCACTCAGGATTTCCATGGTCCACACTACTTACTTACATGGACCACCATTGGGTGGGGGTGCAGATAAGGATGATGCTAGTGCCTGTGAGTGATGTGGGTGTAACCTGTGCCAGCTGGTAACCGGGACTGTGATTAGATAGCAGGATTGCAAAGGAGCTCCCTCACGTTACGCTCTCAAGTATCTTTCCTGGCACTGAGCATGCCTTCCCCTCAATAGGGACCCAGGAAGCAGCTGGGGTCCCGCCACCATGGCTCAGTGACATTCTATCACAATACAGGGGTGTCCTTTAGTTTTTCCACTTCACACCCCACCTTCTGAGTGGATGGCAACCATTAGAGCATCTGCTGTGCTTTCTGTTCCCCTATTTCACCTCGTCTGTCCTTTTATTGGCCTTCCTGTTTGGTTCCTGGAGTCTCAGGATGGTAGACAGTCAGCTCGGCAGTGGAGCGGGTATTCCATTCCTTCTCCCCAGTCCCCCCTCCCTGTTTCAGCAGAGAACACACATGCCACATGGCTAGTAGGTCACCGTACAAGTTTCTGAGAATATTGTCACTGTGCTATAAACTTCACGGCGACAATCATTGTGGTCTGTTGTGTGTGTTTTTTCAAATGTGTAACCACACACCGAAAATAGTGCCTGACACTCCAGTATGTATGAATGGAATGAATGACTGTTATTCGCTGGAACTCAAGCCTAGTCACATGATTTCACATATGTAGTACATAAGCCCTGAGAATGGTGCCAGCACCTTGGGAAGTAGGACACGCATTTTGATTCTTCCATAAATATTAAATGATGGCTGTCAAAATGTGAAGACCGAGTATCCGTTATAAATGAAGGTTTAAGGACAAAGGAGAAAGGCTTCATTAAAGAAAGGTAAACCTCAGGGTGTATTGGAGAACGTGCCTGGCTATGATGTGGGACAGAGAAAATGATCTAGAAGTCAGGGCAGACCACATGCCGAAGAGGATTAGTCACCGGAAGGACAGGTGGTTAGAATGTAAGGTCTGAGGGGTGAGGCCTGTCTCTCTTGTCTCCCTACCACAGCACTGGGTAGATAGTAGATAGCTGATAAAATTAAGTAGTTGTGGCCATTGAATGTGCTTTGAACCAACTAGAGAGTTTGAATTGGGGACAGTAGGGGGCTACTTTGAAGAAACTAAAGTCCTTCAGTTCTTCAGTGAAGTTCATATCCCTCTTGGGGTGAGTCTGGTCTAGTCTAGAGCTGGATCACAGCCACCCTTTTCGATGGTGACCCTGTTCTCCAGGGCACCGCAGACCCTATCCGGCCGGCTTTCTTCATCCCCATTACCTGCCGGGCCCTGAAGGAACTGAGTGTGGGAGCCCAACAGACCAGGAGTTGGTGCCTGGGTCCTGGTCACTGCCCCCACCACATCCAAGCCTCATGACCTTGCCCATGTGATAAACTTCATGGACCTTCATTGTCTTCATCTGCAAATCCCCAACCTGACAATGTAAGAGTAAGAATCATAGCTTAGAGGCATTTTGCCTGGTGAGTCTGTATTAGCAAGAATGGAACCTCTGGGGGTCCTCAGGGTAGTGGGTGGAACGGGCAGGCAGTACCTTAACAGAGGAGGCATCCAGGACCATTGTCCGTTTTTTCCAGGAGCTTGTCCATTTGTTCCGATGCTGCTGGAATGGCTACTGAGTATCCACGGCTGCCTGAATTCCCCTCACTTCACTTGTTGCCATGGTGAGGGGTAGACATAATAAGCATTTATCAAATACCTGGCAATATGTTACGATTTTGTGTCTCCTTTTCACAGAGAACCTGTACGTGTGGGAAAGTCACCTGGCTGCCAAGCCTTTTTAGTTTCCTTTACTTTGTGGGATGAGCAGGATCATTTGTCTTTTTTATTCTCTCTCCTTTTTCCTTCTTTCGCTTCATGAAGAACGTTGTAAAAATATGAAGAAACTGGTACCAGATGGCAAATTTTTCCTGTGCGTGTGTGAATTGCCTTCTGCATCCCTGAGTTTTGTTTCCGAGTTGTGATGGAGGACCGGGTCTGCTTAGTGCCGACACTCGGAGCAACAGCTACCAAGCAGAGATGAGCTTGATTGTGAGCGCTCAGCTGGTCCGGTGGGTGTGGACGGGGCTGACGTCACCACAGGGCCACGGAAGCGGTGTGGCAGACAGGCAGCACTCCTCTGGGCCTCCCCGGGTTTCTGCCACCACCTGGGGGCTTCTGTTGCTTGTAAGAATCCAAAGAAGGGAGAAGGAGATGCTGTGTCTCTGATACTAAGGGGGTGGGGGTGGGAGGATAACAGACTCACGTGTTGGCATTCATGAGGACAAGTGAGTATCAACATTTACTGTGGAAAGATGCTTAGGTGACTTCCTTCAGTCTTTCTGGAGCACATTATTTTTTGAACTGATATTATGTTACCTGTTATAAAGTTACTGAGCCAGAGGATGACGTCTTGTGAGCTCAGAGGGAAACAAAGCTTCCTAGTCCACTGGGTCCCAGGAGCACTGAGTCCTTCAGAGCCTTGCTCAGGCCTGTGGAGGAGGAGCCTGTGTGTGCCCGGCCCCAAGAGCTGTGCGGGGCTTCGGTTTTCGTCATGATGATTCTCAAGTTTTTATTGCGCGTCCACTTTTTCATGCTGATGTTCCTATTTGGTCTGCTGACTTGGGTGGGAGGCCAGAATGACTAGCTCAGGTATTTGCATGTGCTGTGCCTTAGTGCTCCACCAATACTAACTCATGCAGTTCTCACACCATGCCTGTGGGGCAGGGAACCCTCCAAGTTTGGACCAAAAATTGTATCCACATACCAATGTCTAGAAAGTGGCCTGGCCTGGTTCTCACTCGAGCACCTGTAGAGAGAGCCCGCACTCTTATTCTGTGGCATAAAACTGCACCATCTACATTTCCCTTCCACATGTTTCAGTTTGCAGTCACTTAAATCTGCATTCGGAATAGAATATCCATTTCCAGGGGAGGGGATTTCGTTTGTTCGCTCTGCTTGGTTCATTTCACTGTACGCATACATTTTCAGTGCTCTGTTGAGAGGATAGTTTTGGAGTTGGAGAACATGTTTTAAGTTGTGGTGCCCTATATTCCTATTTCTATTAAATTTATTTAGATAAGGCCCAGAACGATGCAATGAGGTTTAAATTGGTCTCATTTGGAAATCAGGCCATGGGCCCCAGCGGCTCTGATGTCTGCTGCTGCTCTGACCTGAGCAGTCTGTGCTGGGTCCCCTTAGCCGGGTAACTGCTGCTGGGGGGTGACGGTGTCTCGTCCTGCAGTGATGGTCCCAGGCCCTGTGCACCCTGCTAGAAGACAAGCCTCTTTAGGGAAAGGAACCTCACCCCATGGGCAAGGAGCCAGGACACTCTCCTTCTAGCACCTGCCAACGAACACTCCTTGAGGGGGGTCTAATCACTCCAGCATGTTCATGATTACACAGGCTTTCTCCACCAAATAGTGTGATTACTTTATTTAACCAACTTTGGGAATTTTGGTTTCAGACTACATTAGAATGACCATATGGACCCTCAGTAGTTACCTCTTATTTACCAGATTACCTTGGGATAAATGAAAAAGTTACTTCGGTGTGTTTGGGTCAGGGGAGGTTCTGCCCTATATTTCATTTTGTTACTGCATTACTTTGGAATTAAGAAAAAAGACATTTCATCTCATTTAAAAAAACCGATTTCCTACATTTAAAATGTGGCTACAGCCATTAACACCCGCCCTGTTGTTATGAGAATCAGTTGTGATATTCTTTGAAAGCACGAGGTGGTGGTGATACTGTGAAGCGCGGAGGTGCCTTAGTACAAGGAGTAATGCAAATGCAGAATTAAAAAAAGAAATTCTCAAGATTCTCCAGCAGCAGAATAATATCACTTGGAGGTGTTACAAGAATCAATTAAGTGACGCTTGTGAAACGTTCTGAGATGTGTTCTGTTCTATTATCATTAGTTTACGTTTGTTCTTAGAAACTCAGCATTCAAAATGAGCTCTAACAGCTGACTTTTGTATCAAAGATGTTGCATATTCTAACTGAACATGAAAGTGGATGATGAGATATTATGAAACTGAGATAAACGTAGGAATGGTCCTGGGTGAAAAGGAGACGAGATGCATTTCGTGTTTTTTTAGGCTTCTCTGTAACTTTTCCCATGACAATATACTCAGCTGAATCATTACTGAGCCCCCAAATCGGCAAGGCTATGCCTGTTTTCTTCACCACTGGATCCCTGGTGTCCTGTACAGAGTACATTCTTAACAAATACTTGTTGGAAAAGTGAATGAATGAATTTCCCCCCATCTGGAGGCTACATCGAGCTCTTTCAGATAAGCCGCTGCTTCCCTGTATCTTGCGCTGAGATGAATTGGGCTGCCGGGGTTCATGCTCCTCGGTCAGGAGTTCACTGCAAGTTGCTTCTAGTTGTTTCCCTGCCTTTGGCTTCTGGTCAGAATCGCAACTGTAACTAACAGTGCGTCGCACGTGATAGTCCCTGCAAGGCGCTTGGCAATGGCAGTGGAAGCATGTGTGGTGTAGTCTCTCCTCCAGCTTCCCGAACAGAAGGGCTGGCTATTTTAAAATTCAAAAATGAAGCACTTGACACTATGTTAGAGTTTTCCCATGGGATTGAATGCTGGGAACTAGAATTGAGGAGAGTAAAGGTTTTATTTTTCTGAATAAGCAAACAAGTAAATAGTACCTTAAAAAGCCTTGGTGGGACTAGAAGAATATGAGAGTTGTTCTTATCCTCAAAGAGTTTCTAGTCTAGCTGGGATGGTGAGAATTAAGAAAAGAATACAGGGCAGGACTTGGGTGCTCACACCCAATGCAGTTGATGGGTGTGGTGGACAAGCTCTCAGATCCCAATCCCTGGAACTTGTAAGCGTTATCTTATTTGGAAAACCAGCCTGTGCATGTGTGATGAGGGATTTTGAATGAGGAGAATAAGCTGGGTTATCCCAGTGGTTCCTAAATCCAAACAAGTCTCCTTGTAAGAGGAACAGAGGGAGGTTTGACGACAGAGAAGCTGGAAGAAGCAAGGAGCAGGTTCTCCCCTGGCATCTCCGGAGGAAACGTGGCCTCCATTTTGACCCACTGATGCCGATCTGGGACTTATGGCCATGAGAGCTGAGAGAGAATGTATTTTTTAAAAATATATTTTTAAATATTTTTTTTTATTGATTTCAGAGAAGTAGGGAGAGAGAGAGAAACATCAAAGAGGAGAGAGAATCATTGTTGGGCCGCCTCCTGCACAGTCCCTACTGGGGATCAAGCCCACAACCCAGACGTGCATCCTGACCGGGAATTGAACTGTGACCTCCTGGTTCATGGGTCGATGCTCAACCACTGAGTCATGCCAGCTGGGCGAGAATATATTTTTGTTGTTTTAAGCCACCAAGCATGTGGTAATTTATTACAGCAGCTATAGAAACCAACTATAATAGTGAATTGTGCGTTCATTTTTATTGTGACTGTCTCATGCCCCTATGAGAGCCGTGTGATGGGCACTTTTACCTCCATTTCATAGAAGAAGCCACAAGGACCAAGGGTCATGTGACTCGAGCCCGCTTTTCTGATTCTTAGTCCAGTTCCCCTTTTTACTTAGTACCGTGCCTCCTCCCAAAAGCTAAAGACAGTGAACAACACTTAAAGTTGTTCATAAAGGAGCCCGACCACTGTGGCCAGAAGGATTGGGGCAGACGTGAGAGAGATGGAACCCCCGGGACATCCAACAGGATAAAGACATTTAAAGCTGGAAGGTGCTGAACTCTGGTTCCCACAGCCCAGGGAACCTGCTCCCTCTTTGAGTGCTGTTTCGCCTTGCAGATTTTGGATGCATTTGAGCATGTGTGTGTTCATGTGTCTGTGTATTCTTGGAGGAGAGAGTCCCTTGTTGCGTAGATGGCAGTAGATTCTGCTCCCATCTCATGAAATGATCGTGTCTTCCACGTGAAGGCGGCCTCCTGACATGCCACAAGCTAAGGGGGCCCTGGCTGGGTAAGCCTGCACATGGCCCCAGATAAAAGCTGAGGATGTAACTGCGGTTTCAGCCTTTGGGGCCTTAACCCTTGTAGGAAAGCGCCTGGTGTGGCTCACTCCTCTCCGGCAGCCACTGAGGTCCTCCTGCCGCAGACCCTGCTGCAGATCTACGCTCTCGGCCTCATGGCTCCCGCTACCTATGCCAGGGATGGGGCTTCCTGTTCTCTAATTCATTCAACCACTGTCTTGCTTTTGTGAGCCAGGGGTGCTGCTGGGGAGATGGAGATGAAATCTCTCCCTCGGGAGCTTTCAAAGGTGTATGGGAAACAGACAAGGAAACAGCGTGACTGAAGTGTGACCCCAATAACAGAGCGATGCTGACCCCATGCTGTTCCCTCTGCATGTCCCTGGGAGAGTGAAGTCCTGTTTACGGAGGGGACTCTGCAGGCTCTCCCTGAGCCAGGGCGTGGAAGAGGTCCGAGGCTGTGGTGTCTGGCGGGAGGGCTGGACGATTAACCTCCCCACGTGCAGATCTGAGTATTTTGCGTGCGATGATTAAAATGCGCTTTGGTTTACCCAGCCTTTACCTCTTTACCTGCTACTTTTCTGGAACTTACAGCACTAGCTAGGAGCCATGATCATATGGGCTTTCTATTTAGCTCAGTCTGAGATAGAGTAAGGATAACTCAGTACCCTTTTTCCCCTTTTAGTAGCCAATGCCTACCATCCTAAACTCCTTTTTATCTCTATTCTTCTGATGGTAAGTATAAAAGGAGCTCAATTTTATAGAAATTGTACAAAGGCCAGCACCTGAGAGCCTGAACAAGCCCCAGAACGATATGACATTGGATGATGAATGGGGTCAGCATCAGGGATGTGACATAGGCCATCTCACTTTTGTTACTTGGGGGATTCTTTTTAATGGCATGCATTTTCTACAACACCCGACATGATCTCTCTCTCTCTCTGTCTCTCTCTCTCCCTCATCCTCATTCAGGATATGTTTTTATTGATTTTTAGAGAAAGGAATGTGGGGAGAGAGAGAGAGAAACATCTGACCAGGAATCAAACCCACAACCCTTTGCTATATGGGATGACACTCCAACCAACTGAGCCACCCGGCAGGGCCCCACATGATCTCTTGATTGAATATATCTCTTAATTGAGAAAAGACGGGAAGCAGAAAAGGACTGTGAATTCTAGAACATTTATAATTTTCTAATTCATTGATCACAATAGCAGCTATAGACATTGGGGGGGAAATGCTACTGCCTCTATGTGTGGCTTTGTTTATTCAGGCAATTGGCAGTGTTTAGGATCACAGATTCTTCATAATAGCTTCTGGGGAGTGAGTCGCTGTCCTACACCTTAATAGCCCATCAGGCTGTACTCTGAGCTTACACTGGCCATGGTTTCTTACCCAAAGGAAAAAAGATTATAAATCACAAAAATTAGAGAAAAAATGAGATTCCATTTGATGCCGTGTTCTTTTATGAAAATGAAACTGAAATAGTTGAACAGTGGCTCTTGGCTAACATGGCAGTGACTGCAAAGGATTTGAATTCAGTGCTCGTAGCTCTATGATTATCCTGTCTCGTAAGGTGTTTTCATTTCTTTCCTCTGCTTCATTGGAGCTTCAAGGTAGATTTCATTTTTCAGTGCAGAACCCATTGCCTAAAGTAGTGTTGTCATTTACTGGGGTGATCACTATGTAAGTTATAGAAATGTCTAATTATTATGTTGTACGTGTGAAACTACTATTGTATGTCAACTCTAGTTGAAAAATAAAATAGTGTCATAAAATTACACATATAAAATTATATTGCTTGCTTTATTTTGAGGCACTATTTTATAATATGCACAAGTTTGAGTTTGGTTATGAATGAATATGAGAGTATATATTTTGAAATTATTGTGATCATTTTAACACAGTATTAAAATCAGAAACAGTCTTTCCAGTGAAGTAAAATGAATTCCTTTATTCTCCTTTTCCCGCTAAAAGGTATAGAGTTTCTTAAGAGCGTTCAAGGTTGGTGGCCCTGGGTGAGCTGTGGTAATGAGAGTAATGTACCCAAAAAAGGCAAGATCTAAAATGTGCCCATCTTCTTTACTCTGTGTAACAGTCAGTCTCCTTAGACAATCATCTGAAAACTATTTGTAAATTGGAGCATAACTGTCAGCGAATACAACCAACTCCGGTTGGTTTGCTCTACTAACACGTGGAAGTATGCAGAAGAAAAGGTGTTCTGATGTTCTTGTTTTAAGTAACCATTTGGTTAGGCCCAGCTACCTGAAAAAAATACAGTGTAAAGGTTATATTATGAAGACTACAAAATAGTAAAACCAGAGGATTGGGTACTTAAAAGCAGAATTTGAATTGGACTATGAAAGTTGATTAGGGGCAAAGTAAGTGAGAGGAGGAAGGAAAGCCAGCAGTGATGAGCAGATAGGTAGGAAAGAAAGGAATGATGGGACATGTTCAGGGGTGGGGAGGAGCAAGCTTCCCAGGAGCTTCAGTAACATTAGACTGTAGGTAGAGAGGGGGTTTTCCTGGAAAAGAAAGGTGGGGAGCAAACTGTAGAGTATCTCATAAGCCAGTCTACAAGCCTTGGGGTTTTATTTTTCAGTGTGGGACATGTCTGAGGTTTTAAACCGGGAAAATAGTAGTTTTAGCAAGAATTGGAGAAACATAGTGTGCATAGAGTGGAGAGAAGCAAAGTGCAGAAGAGCAACAGTAAAGAACAGAACTGGGAAGATGGCAGAGAAGGAGAAGGAAGATTGTGAATGATGCTAGAAAGAAGAGTCCACAGGACCTGCTGAAGGATGGGGGGTGTTATATAGATAAGAGGAATTGCAGTATCTCAGAGACAAATAGGGAAGTTGGAGAAAAATCAGTTTGGGAGATAATGATTTCACTTTGAATTATGTTTGGAAATATCCAATCTGAACTTGCTGGCATAATGGCCGAGTGGCAGCATCCAGCATGCTGCTGGCGATGCATTCCCAGAATGGAGAAGTTTCCAGGACGTCGGTATAATGTGGATGAAGGTGTGGGAGGTAGCAACAGAGACACTAAGGCCTCTTTCAAATAGAGAGTGGGAGGCAGATGCTCTGCAAAGTCTACCCTGCTCGTTATTCTTGTGGTTTGTGTCTAGACGAAGGATAAACAGTGAACATTTTCCAGTCCAGGGAACAGGGACGAGCCTTGAGGAGGCGTGTTCAGCTGCAACCTGCAACTGAGCTTTCTTGAGTCCATTTACCTGGGGAGTAAGGCTAGTGCTCTGATTGGAGAAACACCTGAATAGCCTGAAGTTCCAATTTGGGCCCACAGCCTCCAGGCCCCCTAGTGATGCCCCAGAAACCAAACAGAAGAACCTCTTCCACTTATGATGCCAGCAAGGAGCCTGAGGAATTCTAGCAGTAGCAAAAGTCTCCGTCTTGTGGAGGTGGACTGCAGGGGTGGCTGTTAGCCAGGCCACTGTTCTTTTCTCAAGAAAGAATGAAGACCATGCTAAAGAAAAAAAAATAGCGCTGGACCCAGGTTCCAAAGCTCTCTGCATTTACCTATGGGAGAGATCATTTGGGCACAAAAACTTTAAAGGCAGAATTTTGTAATCTGCTGTCATTCCCATGTTACCTCATGATAAAATAGAATGTGTGACTTTGCGTAGCATTGCACACTTTTAAGGCTTCCACTGTCAGGTACTTGCAAAATGTTAGCTAGAATATATTGATTTGATGAAAGAAATTATTTAATATTGATGCTTTTATTTATTGGAAATTACCCGCCTAACGAAGAACTCTTCATTTTGGAAAGCCATTCGACTATAAATCAATTACTTATTTCTCTGTTCTCAGGGATGGCTAATAACAGATACTTCTTTCCAACTACTCTTTTGTAAGATCCACTCAGAAGTCTGTGTTGAGAAGGATTCTGAGGGAGCTTAGTGGCAAAAAACAAAAACAAAACCTGTACTGTGGTCAGCAGTACTTATGTGGTTATGGTAGGGGAGAGGATAGGGATAGATTTGCCTATGGAAATTGTGTTCTGAAATTGGCATAGTTGCATTGAATTTGTTTTGCGGAAATTGGCCAGAAGCTTCAGGTGCTTTTGAGAAAACAAAGTCCTAGTTTGTTATCTCTGGGGACCATGCATTTCATCGCCCTATAAATTGATTTGAGTAGTTGAGAGATAAAGAAGGCTGGGGTCAGCCGTATTTGTGCTCCACTTAATTTGGTGATTTCATTTTTCAAGAGAATCTCTGACCCACTTTGATTCTGAGCATGGTGCAGTGGTATTGCTTCTGAAGAAGCATTAAAAACGCAGCCTGTCTGCCAAGATCAGTCTGGCTCAGTAATTGTAAGTGCTCCCCAGTTTAGGGACACATCTCACAAACTCGTTTGAACTGGTTCCTCGTTAAAGCCCAATGAGGTCATTCTTCCTGTTTACTTATTGGAACTTCATCCCATCATTTATTTCTGTATATTCCGTGAGGGTGTGAGGGTGTGAGGCCTCCACATTGTGGGAGTAGATAGAAGATGTAGTTTTCAGCATGTGATTCCCATTTGATGGGTGAGGAAATGAGGATTTACAGAGATGAAGTTACTTATACAGGGTGTCACAAACTAGAAAGTGGCAAAGCCAGGACCCAGCTTCTCTAGTGTGATGGCCTTGCTCACCTGAGCTTTCTGTGGGTGATAACTTCCTTTTCCTTTAACAACCTCAGCCTTATTCCATTCTGAACCACGGCTTCA
This sequence comes from Corynorhinus townsendii, assembly GCA_026230045.1. Lineage (NCBI taxonomy): Eukaryota > Metazoa > Chordata > Mammalia > Chiroptera > Vespertilionidae > Corynorhinus > Corynorhinus townsendii. Next base: position 8,902,441 of record JAPDVU010000012.1, read on the forward strand.
GTTTGTGTGCGCGTGCGTGCGTGTGTGTGTCTGTACTCACTCATCTTTAACTTCTCCATTTTTCTTTACTTTAAGGAGCCTGGAATTGATTCTAATACAGTAATTCCCACTTATCCACAGTCTCACTTTCTAATGTTTCAGTTACCTGCAGTCAGCTGCCGCCCAGAAATATGAAATGGAAAATTCCAAAAATAAACAAGTCATAGATTTTCAATTACATGTTGTTCTAAGTAGCATGATGAAATCTCACGCCATCCACTCCGTCCTGTCTGGGACATGAATCATCCTTTTGTCCAATGTGTCCATGCTGTATGTGCAGTACAATGAAATATTGTGAGAGAGAGGCCACATTCAAATAACTTTTATTATGTTGTTGTTATAATGGGTCTATTTTATTATTGTTGTGATTAATCTCTTACTGTGCCTAATTTTTAAATTTAACTTTTTCGTGGAGATGTATATACAGGAGAAAACACAGTTTATATAGGTTTGGTACTATCCATGATGTCAGGTGTCCACTGGGATCTTGGAATGCTCCCCCCAAAGATAAGGAGGAACACTGCAATTATTTGGTAAATAGTCTCAGGTGGTCCGGAGGGTCACTCAGAAATGTAATCGAGTGACATGAATGTGTCTGGACACAGTTACCTGCATAGGAAGGAAAATTATGTCATAAAGGAGTATTTAAGGTTGACAGGAAATTTTCGTTATTTATCAAAGTATATATATCTGCAGCCATCATGACAATCTGTTGGAATCTCCTGTTGGTAGTCAGGGAAAACTAGCGAGTTCTAAAAAAATGATATCAATAAAAATCACCTAAAGAGCTGACATTAGAGACAAAACTCATGTTTCCCTTGAGAATGTCATGCTGCAGCTTAAGCCCAAACCTGGGCTGTCTCGGCTTTGGAAATAGCATCTTGCTCTTTCAGCCTTTTGTTCTCCTCACTGATATTTTGGCGGCTGATATCAGCACGTCAGTCAGTGTCCTTTCCCTCCGATAGGAAATGATGATCGGATTGCAGTTATGTTCGCTCATATTTTCTCCCTCATTAAAGGCCTATCTGCAATTTCTTCCAAGGCGTTGCCAGTGTTGGAGTGCAGTGGTGCCCTTTTGCTGGTGATTAATTTGCTCAACTCCTTAGGGTTCATTGTCCAGTTAAATTTAGTTTCAACATCAATCTAAAGTACACTAAACTGTGTATCAGGGAATGCTACCCCATTGATCAGAGAGTTATCGTTTTGATTTAGCACTCCTGTAGCGTTTTTATTTAAGGAGCTCAGGGGTGAGTATTGCTTTGACGGTGTAGTCGATTTCACTTCTCAGGGGTGGCCGGACAGTTTAAAGTTCCAGCCCTCGGCTGCCAGTGAGCATTTCTTATGCTCTCAGCAATGCCATGTAGCTTCTTCATTAGGATGAACTGAAATGTCACCAGTGCCGTGGTTGGCAAACTGTGGCTCGCGAGCCACATGCAGCTCTTTGGCCCCTTGAGTGTGGCTCTTCCACAAAATACCACAGCCTGGGCAAGTCTATTTTGAAGAAGTGGCATTAGAAGAAATTTAAGTTTAAAAAATTTGGCTCTCAAAAGAAATGTCAATCATTGTGCTGTTGATATTTGGCTCTGTTAACTAATGAGTTTGCCAACCGCTGTACCGCACCATTACAAATGGCAGCACCTGTGGCTGAGACCTCATGTAAAATTGTGGCAGAGTGTAGTTCTGGAGACATTAAGTGATGTCGGCTATCTTTGTGGGACTTCTTCTCCATGGTCACAGATGGCTGCTAGTTAACTCTGTTCTGGAAATCCGAATGTGCGACTCTGGCTTGGGATTTTGACAGAAGATGGGATTTGGGATGCTAATTTAAAGGTGAATAGACAGTTATTAAATTACATACATCTGGGCACGCATGGCTTTGCCACTTGCTTTAAGGGTCTTGGGGCTAGTTTCATAGTATCTCTGAGCCTCTGTTTTCCTTATCTACATAATGGGGTTGCTAATACATATCTTCCAGTATAGAGGATAACCGAGTACCAGGCCCAGATTCTATCTATCAAGCTGTCGATGAGGAGGGGGCTTGGGGTTATTTGCTTATGTAATGTGACATTGTCAGAGGGTCTGTTCCAATGGCATACCTTCTATGCAGTCTAATTAAAGATAGAGATTCTGGAAAAGTACAACGATGTATCCTACAACATCAGACTATGTAACATGGAGTCTGGAATATTATTACATGTAAAGAGAGAGAGGACGGAGAGATCCTGGACCATGCATCTCAAAGTCTTTTGGCCCAAAGTGTTGAGGAATACACAGGGAGACACAAAAGTTGGGCCTGACCTTGGTTCATACAACCCTCATTCAATTTGAGTATCAACTACTAACAAGGCTGTGTCTAGTCCCTGAGGATATAGCAATGACCAGGATGGAGAATGTTTCTGCTCTGCTCTCATGTAGCTTATGTCCTGGGGGGGTGGGAGGAGGGGGAAAGCAGACCTACCATAAAAATAACAGAAAAACACCAGAGAGTAGCAAGTGATATGCAGAGAAATTAAGCACATTGGTCTGGTGGCTTCCTTCCCTCAGAGGGAGTGGCATGGCATGCGAGTTGGACCTGAATGAACAGAGGAAGAGAGCCAAGAGAATACCTGAGCAAAGTCATCCAGGGAAAAAGAGCAGCCGAAAGAAGACAGGCATGGGCAAGGGGAAGGTGTGAGAATGAGGTGGGAGCCGGGCAGGGCCAGGTCTGAAGTTTGAGTCTGGAATGGGCTTTTCCCTAAGCCTGATGGGGAAGCACTGGAGGTTTTGAAATGGGGCAATAACATGATATGATTTGCATTTTTAAAGTTTCCTCTCACTGCTTTTGTAGTGGAGGCATTAAATTCAGTTCAGAGGTTTAGGAAGTAGTCTAGATGAGAAGTAGTGGTGGCTGGACCATAGGGTAAATGATGAAGGCAGTATTCTGAAAGGAGGATGCCCAGCAGGACTCACCAGGGAATGAGTTGCAGGAGTGGGTTCCAGGGAAACCCCTTCAAGGTCAACACCTAGACTGTGGGCTGGAGAAACAGTGGATGGTGGGTCTGTTTCCCAAGGTGGGGAAGAGCAGCTTGTGGAGAATATCAAGAGTGTGGTTTTGTTCTTGTTAAATTTGAGATGCCTGTATGATACCCATGTGGAGTCTGGAATTCCAAAGAAAGGTTAGTGTGGAGAAGCAAATGTGAGATTTGTAGGCAAGTAGGTGGTACATACAGCCAGGAGTCTGTATGCAATGAGCTAGTAAGAAGTGGCTCCCAGAAAGACCCTGAGATACCACAAATACTGATGTCAGGCTGAAGGACTGGAGGAGATGTGGCCAGGGAGTAGAAGGAAAACCAGGCAAGTGATTTCACAGAAGTTTCAAGCAGGAGAGCGTTCCCCTGTGCAGAACAATGCTGAGAGGTCAGTGCTGATCTGTGCATAAGCCATGGAATTAGGCTGGGGTGGGGGTGGGGAGAAGCAGGTGGGTGGGGAGTAGAATAATGCAGTTGCTAGAAGAAACACTTGATAAAGGACAAAGGCCCTTATGATACTTTATTTTCTTTTTTAAAAATATATTTTTATTGATTTCAGAGAGGGAGGGGGAAAGAGAGAGATAGAAACGTCAATGATGAGAATCAGTGATTGGTTGCCTCCTACATGTCCCCTACTGGGGATCTAGCCCACAATCTGGGCATGTGCCCTTGACTGGAATCGAACCTGGGACCCTTCAGTCCGCAGGCTGAGCAAAACCAGCTAGGGCTTGATACTTTATTTTCACTTCTGTTGACCATCCTCTTAATTACTCCCACCTTGAGGGGCTCTAGATTCTCCTCCTGGAAAATTGGAAGAGACCTCATAACTGTCCTTTCCAAGGTGTTTGTCTTCCCTGTGGCCAAACCAGTTTTATCTTTCGGGCCAACCTTATGTGAGCAGTAGGCCTGGAGTGATTTTAAAAGTTTATCTAGTTCTCTTCCTCCCACTGGTAGCATGTCTGTGTAGGTAAAAGGCCTTCAGGGAGGTACCATAAAAGGCTGTGAGGAAGGATAAGATTTCGGTAGGTGGAATGAGGGTATGGAGTTGGGAAGGGGAACAGAAACAATTCATTTGGCGGGGGTGGGGAGGATCAGGAATGTATTCAACACAATAGTGAAAACTCCAAAAAGCAGCACATTGACAGTGGAAACCTGGGCGTCACTATTCCTTGCACACTGCCTACCTCTAAAAGAGATCTGACATTGTAGAACCACTCGTTCCTCTTACAAACATGTATTGATTGCCAATGATGACCCCACAATAGAGGCCAGGCTGCCCAGATGGTGACCCATGACCTTCCCTCAGGGAAGATGGACGTGAAAACAGTTAACTGTAATATAGTAACAGAAAAGGAGAGAGCGGATTAATTCTGTCTGATTTAGTTCCAACAGGGGAGATGCTAGTTGCCTGTAGGATGAAAAGATGTCAACCAGGAAGCAGCCCCTCCTGGGCAGAGAGCACAGCAGGTGAAGGTACGGCCGGTCTGAGGGCACATGATGTGGTTGCAGCAAAGAGAGTGGAGCCCTGTGAGCTCTGCTCAGTGAGCACAGTGGTGGGGACTTAACCGAAGGGACACATGTGAAATGCTGAGGAGGCTGGACAGGGAGGCTGGGACCAAGCAGGTCTTTATTTCTATAGGCAGGAGCAATCATAGGTTTGCTTGTTGTTGTTGTTTTTTTGTTTGTTTTGTGTGTGTGTGTGTGTGTGTGTGTGTGTGTGTGTGTGTGTGTGTTTAGGGATAATTTACCAGTAATTACAGATTTCCTTTGGCTTAAAAATATAGTTCTTTTTTTTAAAGAACATACAACTTTTTAAAAAATATATATTTTATTGATTTTTTACAGAGAGTAAGGGAGAGGGATAGAGAGTTAGAAACATCAATGAGAGAGAAACATCGATTAGCTGCCTCCTGCACACTCCCTACTGGGTATGTGCCCGCAACCACTGTACATGCCCTTGACTGGAATCGAACCTGGGACCCTTGAGTCCGCAGGCCTACGCTCTATCCACTGAGCCAAACCGGTTAGGGCAACCTTTTAAAATTACCTTAATTTTTAGAGCAGTGTTAGGTTTACAGCAAAATTAAGAAGATAGAGATTTGCCACATATGCCATATACCACTGTCCCCGTACATGTGGCATAGCCTCCCCCATTACCAGCATTTCCCACCAGAGTGGTACTTTGGTTACAATGGATAAATCTTCATTCACACATTATTCTCACTCAAAGTCCATAGTCTACATTAGGCTTTGCTCTTGGTGTTGTATATTCTGTGGGCTTTAACAAATGTATAATGACATGTATTCATCATTATGCTATCATACAGAGTATTTTCACTGCCCTAAAAATCCTCTGCAACCTGTCTATCCATCCTTCCCTCCACCTTGAACCCCTGGGAGCCACCAGTCTTTTTACTGTCTCCATGGTTTTGCCTTTTCCAGAATGTCATTTGGTTGGAAGTATACAGTAAGTAGCTTCATCAGATTGGCTCCTTTCACTTAGTAATATGCATTTAAGATTCCTTCTTGGCTTTTCATAACCTTATAGTTCACTTCTTTTTAGCACTAAATAATATTTCTTTGTCTGGGTGTACCCCAGTTTATCCATTCACCAATGAAAGACATCTTAGTTGCTTCCACGTTTCAGCAATTATGAATATAGCTGCTCTAAGCATCAGCATGCAGGTTTTTGTGTGGACATAAGTTCCAGATCCTTTGTGTAAATTCCAAGGAGCACAATTGCTGAGTCATATGGTAATAATATGTTTAGTCTTGTGGAGAGCATTGTAATATTTCTCTATTTTCCACATCCAGCACGGCTAGAAAGCGGGTCCAGTTCCTGAGTAGAGGAGCTGGGGATTGAGAAATAAAAGAAAGAGACAAGACACAGAGATAGAAAGAAAAGCTGGGACCGGGTGGACCACTGCCCTCTTTTGATGGAAAGACAGTGACCCAGAGCCATGCAGCGTGTTTATTTTATACCCCCAAATACCAGGAAGTTTCACCAAAAGTCAAGACAAAGGAGATTATTTGCATTCTTTCATTCCTGGTGCTTGACTGGATTTACATATCAAAACCCACTTCCCTACACCTGGGCAAAGATAAGAGTCAATGCTGAGAACACATCTGCCTTTTTGGTAAGATGTGTAACCACGACGCGGCCTGTCGCCTTCAGTTCAGCTGACAATTATTAAGGAAGAATGCCCATGTGCTTTCCCAGGTGCTCTCTACAGAGCATAGGTTTTTAAACAGAGAAATAATTCATCTTTATTATAGAAAATTTGTAAATATAGATGTCATTCTGTCTTTTCCTCTGCTTATTTCTAGCCCTGTGTGTCCAAAGGCTGAGAGAACTTCATCCCCTTCGATGAATTGCCACCACATCAAATAAACTATCTAAAACTGATATTCTTCCCTATCTGTTTTGTTTCACACAAACATTAATATTCATGTGTGTACTTATATACCTCTAATATCCTAAGTATGAAATTATGTAGATTTATTAGATTTTTCATATGCTAGAAAAATATTTCTTTTCTTTTTTGTTTTCTTTCTTATTTTTAAAAAATATACTTGTTATTGTTAATAATATTACAGATATATCCCCTTCTTCCCTGTCTGCCCCCCTTCTCAGCAGAAAATATTTATTGACTTTTATATATTTAATAGCAATGAAAGAATAAAATACACTCTTTAGTGGGTGTATTTTATAAGAGGTTTTTTTAAGTTACATGTGTATATATGTGTGTATAAAGTTTATGAGAAAAAAGTAGGAGAGCCTTAATTTAGGAAGATCCTCTGTCTTGTAGGTGACTTTTTTTTAGCCTTAAGTGAATTTATAAATGAACAATAATTCACATGTTTACAGTGTATTTTGCAGCACATATTATATACTGATAAATCATGTGCAGTGTGTTTTTAAAATCAGAACCTTTCAGAAGAGCTGGATGCCCAAGTGGCTGAAATGGGGGAGGACATAAATTGCTAAGAAAATAATTTCGATACTCTTAAGGAAGATATAGTTTCTTTGTTATATATTCCATATGTAACCAAGTGTAGTAAAAGAGATGGTATTTTTTCTTCTTTCGTTTCTGTCTCCCATACCCCTGAGAAATTAAATGTTTTAAGGAAAACACTCCAATGGATCATGTCAAATATTTGGTTTGGTAGGATTAATATTTTATTGCAGAGCGACAGTGGGAGTACTGTCCTAGTTTTAGAGACGATTATGTAAACTAATGAGCCCCATCCATTAAAAAACTTAGGGGAAGAAAGGCTATTTATCATGTGGATTGCACTGACTGTACTTAGAGGACATGGAAGTAGGCATTAAATACTTACAGTGGGGTTACATTTAATTAACATTGCTCTTTTTGTGATGCTAAGGTTAATAATTATCACAGTGTGTACATGTTTAATATTGCTTTATTTTAAAAACAGAAACCTCAATGGTTTGTTATTCTGTGCCAACTGGCTTAAAATTGACTTTTCACTTAAGTTGACTGTTCTCTGAATTATTTCCAGTACAACAGACCTAAAGAATTACGGTTGCCTGGGGGAGTTGTAACTGCATATCTCAGCCACTAGAGGGAAGTGACACTAGTATTTATTCTGGGGAGAGGTGTTTAATCTCTCCAATCCTTTGCCTCCTCATTGACCCTTAACCTGGAAGGGGGTTATCTTTAGCATTGGGATCATCCCTGCTCCTGTACTATAGAAGAATTTCTGGGAAGGAAGAGGCAGAATTAAGGGCTTTGATCTAGGACTTGGTGTATGGATATGTCTGCCCTAAATGTGGGGTCCATCCAATTCCTTCAAGATGGTTTTGCTGGGGAAAGTGGGTTATTCTTCCAGAATCATTTCATCCATTGGGTTTGAAAGAACAGCACAAGTAATACTTTCTAAGTTATCAGGCACTATTCTCAACACTTAAGAAATACTAACATTCCTGACAACTGTCCTATGAGGTAAAACCTCTTATTTTCATTTTGCAGAACAGGAAACTAAGGCACTTAGACATTAATAACTCACCCAAGATCACAGAACTAATTAGTGTTAATCTGTAATTAAAAACCCAGGCAGTGGCTCTAATCTATGTTCTCAACCACTGTGTGATATTTACTATTCATACATACCCAGTTTCCCAATAATGAGACATTCAGAGAATTATGACAGATTTGAATCTGCAAAGTGGAAAGATATTTTGGCTAAAAAAATACAAAAAAGAAAACTGCACAATGAAAATCTATACTATATTTTAAATAAAGCATGTATTTTTTTTACATTTGAACATGTCTGAAATCAGGCTGTGGCTTACAGTTTTGTTTGAGAAAATAAGATATTTGTCTGTAAACATAACAACTTCATTAATCGTTACATCTATCCACAACGGAAGTGTAATATTTGAAAACAACTTCTATTTTAGATCCTTGCACTTCATGAGGATTTCCAAGTATGTGTGATGACTGCCTACATATGAAGCAAAAATATAAAGTACACATTTAATAGGAAAAAAGGTGTAATGTGGGATGTGCTCATGTTTGACCATCTGTCAGATGGGGATCACAAAGGCAAGGGTTCCAAGAACCTTGACATTTTACACGGCCCTGAATTCTGCCTCTTCTCCGATCCTCAGAAGCACCTTGTAACCATGACTGTCTCTCCTTACCTCTCCTTAGGCGTAGTCTGGTTCAGGCTGCTTATTTTTCCTTAAGGAATCCTGTTATTCTCTCAAGACTTCAAAAATAGTAACAGTATAGAACATTTGGGGAGAGCTGTTGGTCTTCAGAGTGATTTTGCCCTGTCATTGATCAGTTGATGTTCTCACTGTCTCACTGAAGTATGTGACAGCCCAGAATTATTCAGACAAATGGGGCAGAGTCTGTGGCATTTGGGAACAGAGGCACAAGAGCAGTACCTGTGTGTGTTTGGCCAAAACTCATATTGGCACACATGTGTATTCCTGTGAAAAATGCTATTTCCCATGGTACAGTGTTATTTTCACCCCCCCAACCCCACCACTGACATTTTGAAACCAGCTCTTTAAGGAAATAAATATACTTTCAGATACATTTTAAAGGGAGTTCCCAAGAATCTGCAATTAAACACATATTCATACTAGGGAAAAGTTTTCTCAGGGAAGAAGGGAACATTTTTCTAGAATAAATAAATCACTTTTTTTTTAGTTCAAACATAAAATAATTTTTAGACCGTCTAGCTTAAATCTCCCTTTTTAAATGTTATTTGTATTCCATGTCTCATTTTCATTAATTTTAAAAATCTGTATCAATGCCAGAATAGTCAAAGACACTATATATATATATATATATATATATATATATATATATATATATATACACACACACACACACACACACACACACACACACTGAGAATTTTGGTTTTGTAGCGTCAGCCCAGACCTCTCCCTGAGGGCACTGCTCTCCTGCAAGCCCACACAGGTTTCAGAGGGAAATGCAGATGTGAATTCAGACTTAGAGCTTGCCAGTTGTTGACAACTCTATGGAAGGTTCAGTGTGATAAGAAGTCAAAATAATTTCATAAGGTGAAATTCATTACTCATGCTTTGCTTATTCTCTTTACCAGAGAAATAAAAATATATTTTATATGGCCTTAGAAACTGATGTCAATAATAAACTTTAATTAGAACTATACCCTATTTATGAAGTCAGTTTTCATACCCAAATTTAAAGAGCCATAGGACCACAACCATTGTATGTTACTGCATCTCTCAGTGGGTGATACATTTATCTGGCCATTTTTCTCTCTGAGGTTTTTTTGTTGTTACCTAACTAATCTTGCACACTTCTAGATATGAATCGATTCTAGAGTTTCCTGTAATCTAAAGACTTTGCTCAACAGGAAGATTAGATGTGATTTCCTTGGGGGCAAGCAACGTTTTTACATTGGGCTTTTTCTAGGAAAATAGCATGTTACAATTTTGGTTATTTCCTGAAATGCTGATTCTTTGAATAAAAAGTAAAAATAATCAGGATTCAGAATTGTGTCAGTGTGAGTGTCTCAGACATGACTGAAATATAGGACCTTAAATTCTGATTTTACCCAAAGATGCAATTATGCCCTAATCTACTCTGAGGTAGGGAGTGGGATAGAAGAAGGCCCATTACAGATGGCATCGATATTATTCTGAGACTTATTATTCCTTTATAAAAAGTAGCTATTTCAGTTGCATACTCTGGTCTGTTCATCAGTTTATTCTTTCCCACTTGTTCTTTGATTCTCTTGGAAGTAGTACATTGGAAAAAGTCAGTAATTTATTGCATGGCTCAAATTTATGAGACATCACAAAGACTTCGTTTCCCCTTTCCCTCCAAATTGTTCTTGTTTCAATACTTATGTTAACCAATAGGCTCAGACCATAGATCACAGGTTGGCTGATGGGTATTACCTGTCTTAGATTTCGCAAACACATCCTAAAATAACCTTTGTGATGTGGGAGACTGGGCCAGAGCTCTCCAATTATTATGGAAATCACATGCAGCAGGATTGTTCCCCAACGCAGCTGAAAGTGACAAATAACCCCTGGAGCTTTAGCTACCCTAAAGACACCCGGAAGCTCACTGAAATGTGTCTGCTCCCGTTTCTGGGGTAGAAGCTCTGATGGAATCTTTCAGCCATGAACTCTACAGTACTGTTGCAAAGCTGTCGTGTACTAGGCAATGACAAAAGATAAATAGAAGAAGTGGTTACTTTCCAAGGGGGAGAGAGGACTTTGAGAATGTCAAATGCCACCCAAGTGTTCAGTGATGCTTATGTTTATCTTTTAGCCCCTGGCCATTTATCATTTAGTGTTTCTGAACAATTGAAGGTTGTCCCTCCCTGAGCCCCCATCTACAGCCTGGATCCTCCCATATTTTTCTGTGTATTTCTGTATGAAGTGGTGTTGTTTGAAGGTAGTTGGAATTGCTTCAGGGAAGACAAATTGGCAGCAAGTCAAATGGATTTCATCATGGAGCAAGTTATCAAAGATCAGGAAATAACTGTTAAAATATATAATGTGCTATGATAGATATTAAAACAACAATAGCAGAAATGAAAGAGTAAAGTAAATCACTTAGGTTGAATTGTTTTCAGGGTGTCTATAAATTTTCTATATGCATATGTTGATCCCAAACAAATAGCCAGGTATTTCTCTAGCAAAATGGATTTATTCAGAACCACAAAGAATTATAATTTGGGTGATCTATGTGCAAATCCAGAGAGCAAAGGAGAGAGAAATGTGTTTTCATAGAGGAAAGGGGATAGTTAGATTGGGAGGGGGCAGCTTTATAAACAGAGTCCATTGGGAAAAAGTGGGAGTTTGAAGTGTAGTGGCTTTTTATTGGCTGAGTTGTAACAGTCTTTCATTGGTTGAGAAGTTGCTGGGTTGGAGAAGATCCTCCTTCTTCCCACTGGAGTAAGAGAGTAGTAAAACATTCCTATTGGAGATGGAAAGTACCTCTTTTCCTGTTTGAGGTAATTGACAATGAGTGGTAGGGTGTGAGAGCTCCCACTACAGGACAACCCCAATTTAAATGAAGTTTCTGTCTATTCATCTTTACACATATATGATTTTATATGCTTGTACTCATACCATAGCTATACATTTTTATGTTTTTAACGTAACATTACCATGCTGTTATACTATCTAATAAAGACGGAATATGCTCATTGACCCTCACGCTGTCACAAAGATGGTGGCACCCACAGCCAATAAGGAGGGAATATGCTAATTGACTGCCATGCCCTCAAAGATGGCGGTGCCCACAGCCATAAGATGGTGGCACCCAGTCCCCTCAGCCCCACCAGCCCTCCTGCCTCCCGAGTCACCCAGTCCCCTCAGCCCCACCAGCCCTCCTGCCTCCCGAGTCACCCAGTCCCCTCAGCCCCACCAGCCCTCTTGCCTGCCAAGTCACCCAGTCCCCTGAGCCCCCCAGCTGCCCGGGGCTGGCCCAAGGCGCAGGTAACCAGGGCCGGCCGAGGCTTGCACTGCCAGCAGTAGCAGCAGCAGAGATGTGATGGGGCATCAGCTTCCCCTGATCGCCGGGTCACCTCCCGCCCCTGAGGGCTCCCGGACTGTGAGTGGGGGCAGGCTGGGCTGAGGGACTTCCTGCCCCTCTAGTATAATCTATAATGATTATTTTTTGTATCTTTATAATTGTAAATAAGTCATCTACTTTTGATGCCTGGGTAGAAAATACAAAAGACTGTTGTATCTACACCTGATCCTGACAGTCGTTCCACTGCAAGGTTTTGCATTTCCACTTCTGTTTTCCAGCCATCACTCTTTGGGAAGCCCGTCTCCATGTTCTAATGCTTAGCATCATCCACTAAACTCAGACTCCTGCAGGTGTGGGTGGACTCTGTCCAACACCTACTCCTTATACCTTTTTCCAAAACTTTCAGTCCCCTTTAAAATGTAAACCCAGCTGGGTGGTCACTTCTTCAGCGGTATCAACTAAAACTGTAATTCTTAGTTAACCCCTTACATGGGATTGGTTGGCTACAGAATAAGAGCAAGAGCAAGAAGTAGGAATGGGCATCTGGCAAAGAGAAGAGTGGTATTAGGAGAGGAGACAGACAGAGGAGGCTGATTGTCAAACATCACTCACATTGGCTGTTCACTTTTGCAGTTCTTCCTAAATGGGGTAGAAGGTTTTGTCGTGGAAGCTGGCATATCTGAGCCCTGAGCCCGGGGCTGGGAGGTGGTAACCTACAGATCACAAACCTGGAGCACTCCTGCTGTGGCCCTCTCAATTCTCATGTGTTCCTTGCAGTGTGGGGCTTGTCAGTCACGTCCCCAGTAGAACTGAGTTTCTAACCTTGGAAAAAGGTCACCCTGCCCTAGTTCCTGTTTTCAGTCTTTTTTACAGAGGAAACAAGGTAACACTTTACTTCAGTCATACTTGTTGTGAAGGAAAGTAAAAAGCTAGTAGTGTTTTAGGTTCATTTCTTAATGAACCATTAAAATCTGCCTAAAAATCATAGGTTTGCGTTTTTATTATCCTTTTTCTTAATCATCATGAAGATCATCAAAAATGACAGCGCTTTAAAAGAAAATGCATCCAACCAATTGACAAAAGTAGTGTGGTTTCAGAAGCATCCGCCCCTGGGGCTTGTGTGTAAAAGCTGGAAAAATACAAAAATGACCGTTTGTTTGTAACTAACCCTTGAAAATAATGGATGTGCATCCATACATTCTGCTGAGTTTCTGCTGTGTTTTTTGAGGCAAACACAGATGAATAGAGATTGTCCTTGCCCTCCGAGAGCTCAAAGCCTAGTGGAGAGTTGGACCCGTAAGCACCCCATGGGGCTACTGGAGAATGACTGCTAGACAAGAGGCAGGGGCGTGCCTGAAACTCATTGGAAATCCAGGAGAGAAAACACTTCTGCTTGCAAGAGAAAGTCAGGCAGACTTTGCTGGAGAGGTGATCTTCCACCTCACATGTGAAAGATGAACAGAAGTTTTGCAGGCAAAGGAGGTGGGAATTCTAGAAACAGGGAACAGGGTATGCAAAGGCAATGAGGTGTGGCCCAGCTACTGTGTCCGAGGATCTTAAAGTCATTCAATATTTTTGACAAGTACGTAATTTATTACTATTGGAGCATGAACCAGAAGGAGATGTGTCAAAGGATGAGGAAGGAGAGATAACAAGGGATTCCATCATAAAGTGTTCTCTTTGAAGAGGTTTTGATTTTCCTATGAAAAACCTCTCATGCTTTAGTGTGCATAAGGATACCCTGGGTATTTTGGCAGAATGCAGATTCTTGGGCTTTACTCCCAGGAAAGCTGGATCAGCAGTGTGGAGAAACCTCGCCTAGTCTGTATTTCTAACAAGCACTCCAGATAGTTTAATGCTGGTAGGGAAGCCACCGTACTTGAAGAAATATTGCTGGCACAGTGGGTGCCATGAGCGGGGTTTCCTGGGAGAGTGAAGCGATTGCACAGTCGCACACAGTGGAGCTGGGCAGCTGTGGGAGAACAGTTTGGGTGGGAGCCATAAGGGTGTGGTACCAATCCAGGCAAGAGGTCATGAAGGCATGCCCTCCGGGGTGTGGCCAGTTGTTCTTTATCACCTTATAGATAGCAAAAACTCCCCCAGTTCACTTTTTTTCTATTATCTAATTTTCCAAACTGGTGTACAATAAAACCTTGGTATAATAGTCTAATTGGGGCGAGGGGGGTGTCCGTTAAAGCGGAAAATCTGTTTTATAATAAAGTAGGTTTTCCAAACGAGTATGTTAAAAAATTGACAAATTAGCTTGTGTAATTAAAATCAAGTATTTATGAAAAGTATAATTTCATGGAAAAGTTTTCTATATGCATTACCATAATTTTAAATTTCTACTGAGTAGGTCTAGTAAATGCGTGCATTCACAAGTCACTGCAAGTAAACAAATGCGCGCGCAGAGCATCGACCACGTGTGTTAAAACTGCTGGAGAGAGTCACGCCTGGAGACAGCAGAACCAATGACAGCTGGAGATGTGGTGTGATCACCTGCTAATCATTCCCCCAACATTGTTTACTTGCGGTGACTCTTGGATGTAAATATGTAGGCTATAGTTGTAGATATGTAATATTTATTTATGTCAGTGAAATTGCTAAGGTGTTTTTGCCAACATGTGGTCTATTTGCTAAAATTTGTTAAAAATAGTGAATTAACAACAACAAAAAACCCTGTTAATTTAGTACTATAAGCAAATCTTGGGTAAAAGCATTTAAAAATTAACAGGGTTATTAATTTTCACATATGACATAGGGACCCAAAATTTTGTCTGTTAAATCCGAAGTCTGTTAAATCAAGGTGTGCAAAATCGAGAGTTTACTGTATTTTTCTGCCACTTCTAAGTAAGGATTGCTCTGCTCTCTTCAGTTTTCTATGCCTGCTGTGTACATGTCAGCTGGCCTTGTTTTTCTTTATCCCTGGTTTTCAGCATTCTGTGTAACTCTGTGTATAGTTCATTTCCTAAGAGCCGCCTATAGAGACAGTTCTTCACAATAGATATTAATCCATCACACATCTGCCACTATATTAGATGGCATGATTAGCTAGTATTATAACTCTTAATGACTGGAATAACTTTTTTCTTTAAGTTTCTGGTAACTATGAACTTTAATATGGTTGTCATCTGTGACATGTATGACCATACATTGGTTCAAGAAATATTTCTCTGGTTGGTGCCAGAAACTTGGTCTTTGCTTTTCAGTCCTAACAGTATAGCTAAACAAAGACAGTAATGTCTGAATTATCTAGCCTCTTAGAAAATAACAAGGTTGTGTATATGGCAGAGAGGGGAGAGGTAATCCCAAATTATAGCTAATATAATGTTTTGAAATTAAGCACATCATTTTTTACTTTATACATATTTGGCTGATGTTAAAAGTGAGATTTTCAAAAGTACATGATTTTTTTCTGAGCAATGAAAGAAGAAAGCTTTCATGTACAGTACAATGGAGTGAAGCAGGTCTGAAATTCAAAACTCCTTGGGTAAAATGTACAGCCAGACCAATCTATAAATAATAACATATATTCAACCTAAAACAAGCCACCATACAGATTTATAACCCAGTAAGCTTTAAAAACACCTTTTTCCCTAGTTGCCATAAACAGGTAAAGATTTATGTGTAGAAAACATATTTTTTCATTTTTATATTTTAAAATTCCCGGGAGTTAGAAAGATTACTTTGAAAGCATTTTTAGTATTTATTTCTAAGGTTTGGATAGTTGCATATATGCATTTTATTTTATTTGTCAAAAACTATCCATCAAATTTTATGAAAATGCCTGAGTAAAACTGAGTATTCATAAGTTTATAAACTCTTGAAAAATATTCAAAAATCATCAGGAACTTGAACTTTCAGGTCATGAAACAAAGACTGTCAGATGTGTGGCTTCTGGAAATTAAAGTTTTCAATCTGAATTAAAAATAATATAGAGTCGTAAAAAAATATAAAAAGTATAAAGAGGAATAAAATCAACCATAATCCCACACTCATAGATATTCACTAAAAATACTTTTAGTTCCAACTTTTAAACTCATATATATTATAAACAATTTATTATCGTGGAAGTGCTCCGCTTTTTTCTGTTTTTTAAACATATTTCAGAAGCATTTATCATTTATTAGATAATTTTTAAAAACATTGTTTTTATTTCCTATGGCCATTGTAACAAATTACTATTGTAATAAATTATGACAAACGAAGTTGTTTAAAATAACATATATTTTGTTCTCTGAGAGTTCTAGAGATCAGAAGTGTGCAATCAGTTGTCCTGGGCTAACATCAAGGTCTCAGCAGGCTTAAGCTCCTTAGCAAACTGTAGGATGGAGGTTTTCTTGCATTTCTCCGCTTCCAGAGCTGCATGCTGTATTCCTTGGCTCAGGGCCCCTTCCTCCATCTTCAAAGCTAGCAGCATAGACAGCTTGTTGCTTCAGTGTCACATTGCCTTCTTCCCTTGTCCAGTGTTCTTCTGCTTCCTCGTATTAAGATGCATGATTACATCTAGGGCCCACCCAGGTTTTCTAGGATAACCTCCTGGTCTCCAGATCCTTAATTTAATCATGTCTGCAAAATTCCTTTTTTATATTTAAGATACCATATTCATAAGTTCCAGGGTTTAGAAGCTGGATAGCTTTAGAATATATTATTCTATCTATCATAATGGTCTTTTGTTGGTTTTATCATTTCATTTTTTGGCTATTTATTAACAATTGTCCTTGTTTTATACCTTTGGAGACCCCCCCCCGTATTTTGCTATTATAAGGAATTGTGAGATTAATTTCCATATGCATAAATTTTTGTGCACATACTTGATTATATTTGTGTAAATCTTAGGATGTCAACCTGTATATACTACATATATACATGTGTGTATTAGATGTATATGTATATATGCACACAACACATTTATAGGTATATATCTGTGTATGTGTGTTCTCATTCTCCAGGTTGCTTTCCAGAAAATTAGTAGAGAGAGCTTATCTCCTTGCACTCTTGCTAGCACTGAGTATTATCTTTTTTTAATCTTTGCCAGTTAAATGGGTAATAATATCTGATTGATACTTTAATTGCATTTCTATGATAGTTAGACTAAGCACTTTTCATGCCTACCATATTTAAAATTCTCCTATGAATTAATATTTTTCTTAACTTTTGTGTTGGTATAAAAATGGCATAACTTAATAGAGATACTAAAGCTTGCTTGAGAACTCCTTGGCTAAAAATATTGTGTCTTCACTGACATATTGTCCTCAACTTGTGTAATAATTTGAGTAAACTTTAACCATGGAATAAAATTCTGATTGCTATGGAAACATATGCTTTCTACCTCTGTCTGCATCTGTTCCCTGTATGGTGCATTCATGGAAATGCTCACCTCTTATTTTAATGGGATAATTTCCCCTAACTTAAGATGTATGACCTGGAAAAATATCCCAAAAAGGAAGAACTGATGAATTAACCTTAATCCTATATTACAGAAAGGTCTTAGTGTACTTACTACAGGGCTTAATATAACTTACATTGACCCACTTGAACCAAATTGGCACTTCTTATAATTGCCTTGTTAATTCATGCTCAGGAGCTGGATGACAAATGATTTATCTTAGACCTAAGCTTCTAGAACAAGAAATACCATGTCCTTGAAGTTCACGCCAGACTGAGATCTTAGGCAGTTATTAATATCGGAGGGTCACTGTTACAGCCAAAAAAACATTTGGTATTTCTTACAAACCAGTTTATACATACTTATGTATACATACAGCTATATATATGTGATCTGTGTTTTCTGAGATTTTGAAATTTGAGATAATAGACCTGCCTAACAGGTGCAGCATAGATAGATAATGGAACAGATTCAGGAAACTCAAAGAGGAATAGACAGAAAAATCTTGTGAAGACATATTCAACATGTGTCTTCAA
This sequence comes from Corynorhinus townsendii, assembly GCA_026230045.1. Classification (NCBI taxonomy): domain Eukaryota; kingdom Metazoa; phylum Chordata; class Mammalia; order Chiroptera; family Vespertilionidae; genus Corynorhinus; species Corynorhinus townsendii. The sequence goes on from JAPDVU010000012.1 coordinate 8,920,433, forward strand.
AATATTAGGATTCTAGACCTAACTTTGCTTTCAGGTATCTTTCTAACCCTGTGCAAAGCCTTTCTCCCTTGCCCTAACATTCCTTCTAATGCTTGTATTGAGGGTTTAAAGATGAGGAGATACAGCCCCTGCCCTCAAGGACCTCTCATTGCAAGGGGGACTAATATGCAAACAAGCAGAGCCCAGTGGAGGAATACCTAACCCAGTGGGGATCAGGAGGCTCCCAGGAAGGCTGCCTAGAATAAGTGGCAACAAGTTTGGTCTTAAAGCAAGAGAGCAGTTTGCTCTCCATTTGTCAGATGAGGGTGCTGATCCCCAAGCCTTGATCTCGGCTCCATGATTGGATAGCTTAGCTCTATTGGAAGTCAGGGCTCAGTGTGGTCAATGGATGGGCCTTTCAGAAGGCGGATTTAGATGGAAAGAGATATTCCTCTCTGGTTGGCTGTCAGTGTCACCTTCCTACAGGATAACCCCTCCAGCCCTGTAAGGATGATAGACCTTTTCAGTCCATTTCCTCTTTCAGGGAGTGGGATTCTGTCAAAATAAGCTCTGGGGCTTCTCCCAAGACCTTCCCCTACTTAAAGTCAGAGGATAGAGTGCTGGGGTGATATGCTTAGAAGCAGTGATTATGAAACCCTCCCTGGTCCTACATGCTGGGCCACCTTCACGCATGCTATATGCTCTTCTCTATCACACAAGCCAAGGAGTCAGTCACTTGGGAGAAAAGTACTTCATTTCCCATATCTATCTGTTCTCTCCTCTTAGATTTTGTAAAGTTATTGGTTATTTGCTTCATTTTCTGAGCTTCTGATTCTCCCGGGATCTAGGGAATACATGAGGAAAGTGTTACATTCGCTCCCCATTTTGGTCAGTCTTTGGCTTGTCCTTTCCTGTCTTGGACCTTATCCTTCAACCTGCTCTTGGAGATTATGTAGTTCTATTTTCAACCCATCTCTGTTTAACTGATTTAAAAACATAAATCAATTTTTAAAAAATATATTTGTATTGATTTTAAAGAGGAAGGAAGGGGGGCAGAGAGAGAGAGAAACAATGGTTGGCTGCCTCTTGCACATCCCCTACTGGGGATCGAGCTGCAACCCAGTGTGTGCCCTGACTGGGAATCAAACTGTGACTTCCTTCCTGATTCATAGGTCTATGCTCAACCACTGAGCCTCATTAGCTGGGCAATAAAAATCTATTTTACTTTGTTTCACTTTTTTAAATCTATTCACTCTAGAAATCTTAATCTCTCTACCTTGTGATATTACTTAAAAAGTAGTTTTAATATTCCAAGGATGATACAACCTTAATTATTCATCTCTTGTTTTTTAATATTCAGATCTATCCCACAAGTTAATTTTATTTAACTTTTTATCTTCCTTTATATTTTAGTAATGTGAGAGAAAGAAATTGTTTAATAATAACACTAGAAGAGCTTTCTTTCAACCTGCCTCCATTGATACAACTTTCTTTACATTTCTAGCCCAGTCTTGAAACCTTATTTCTCAAGATGTACAGTGATTACAAGGATTGCTCATTCAAGATGGGCAATTTTATATTTGCCCTCCTACCCTTAACCTCTCAAGACAGCATTTGGAAGGTGACCAAAGTAGACCTGTAGGTGTGGACAGCCTTAGGGATGTAGTCACTTGTAGGTGCTCTGAAGATGGTGGTATATGGAAATCAACATTCATTTCTAGCAGAATCCCTAGATGAGGCCAAGATCAGGTAGAATATGTTGGAAACTCAATATAAACCTCACTCTCCTTAACGTCTTCTCATTGGACATGGCCTTGTGGCCAGAGGGGAGCTGACAACTTCTCAGGCCTCACACTTACAGTAGTAAACTTAGTCTCCCATGGTGTCTAAGTTCAAGGTGTGGCTCCAGGGATATTTAACACTGTTCTGTGTAGGATGGGGGGAAACCCTACTGAGTGGGGCAGAGGGTGATAGAGAAAATTGAAGTCAGGGGAAAGGATCTGGATTTTTTTATATGTAGGATGGGGGTACATAATGAAGAACTTGCCCATTTCTGAAATACTCATTGAGTCCTAAGCTAGTATTTCAGTAGCATGCAAGCTTGTTTTTCAATCTTATTTACCTTTCTCATAAAAACAATGTCAGATAATAACATTCTGATTAAATGAATGAGCGTCCAGGATCACAAAGCTTGCCCATTGCTGTGTAGGCTTAGTGGTTGTGCAATAAGTAGAAAATCTTGCTAAATATCTGTGTATTGATCTAGACCAACTATTGTCTTAAGAATTTCCAATAATCTCAATTTCCTCTTAGTTCTATTGCCTGAGTTTTACCACAATTGCAACTAAACTGTACTCTAATTTCTGCCAATATAATTATTTTATCTGTAGGAAAATGTCAGTAGTTCTGACAGTTTTAATTCTTGTGTTTACTGACTGCATTACCTTCTGAATCATAGGTTCCCCAAGCAAGTCAAACAGGTTAAAAGACAAGTCACACCTACTCTTAATCTTAAATGAGTGTGGGAATATATCAGCCACTTTCACTGTATTAACTAGTTCATTTCTGGATCCTCATTACTTTACCTATTTTTATTTTTCATTTTGGATACAATCCAAATTCTCCCAAGCCCTTTAAGTGTAAAAAACATATAAAGTTACCTAGCTAAAAATACTCATGTCCTTCCTTACCCATCCTTTGAGAATCTGCATGATGTGTTCCCCAAAATATACAGAGTGGAGATAGTAATGACATCTTCTGACCACAGGTTAGGATATGCATCATTCAATCAAAAGAAGAAATAAATATTTTCTGTCATTGATTTATCCATTTAAGGTGCTGCCCAAATCCATGGGCTTTTCTAGAAGGACCATAGAGAGTACAAGAGTTCAGAGGTACAGAATTATCAGGTATTGAAACCATCCAGAATTGAGTCCCACTCACCTCATCTCCTTCAAGTTACCTCTGCTCAGACACCTTATAGGAAGTCCTCCCTTGTTTCAGCCATTTTCACCTTTGGATCCAAAGGTTCTTCCACATAGTAGTTATTTCACTATTTAGGGGCCTCTCTTACTTGTTCTCTAAATTTTCTCTTCTTCACTTCAACACAGAGTTCCTTCAACCCATAATTCATATAGTACACATACAGGTCCCCTTTCTCTTTCTTGATTGTTCTTTTCTGGGAAGCTTCTGTTATGTAATTATTCCTCTTAAACTCAGATACCTAAAAGTGAGCACAAAAATGATTCCCTGGGCTTACCTTTGGGGATAGGGATGGGGGGAATTCAAAGAATTTCCCTTGGATTGGATTTGGTTATGACATTTCTTGGAGCTATGTGACATTTCTGAGGAATGTTAGCACATCTGTTTTCAGTTACAGAATGTAGGTAAAAGTGAGTCAATAAGAGAAAGTCTTTAGAATTTAAAAATATCCTCATGGGGTTCTTAAGAATTTAGGATTGTTTGAGAAAATCAACTGACCTGCTAATACTGATAATTTCAGGACATCCTGAGAGGAAGAATAGATACCTGAGCATCTGAGGTATCTCCATTCAGAAAGCATTCATTAAATGCTTTTATAGCTCAGGAACTGTCAGATTTTGGAAATACGAAGATCAATAAAACATGATTTTACCCTTGAGGAACTAACAGACTAATAGGGAAGACAGCAGTAAACAATCGATTTAATTCAGTGTGACCAGCACATAAAAGTAGGGGGTGTTGGGGGGTGGGGAGGGGGCCCTCTGTTCCAGTCTTATATCTCTCAGCATAGTATTCTTTTAGCATCTGCACACTAGTATTGCCAACGTTTATATGAAATGTATTTCAGACACTGCTGGAAGGGGCTTATGTATGTCATCTCATTTATGTAGGTCAATCTCATAGAGATTGGTCCTATCATGGACCCCATAAGAATGGGGAAAATGGGCAGAGATTGTCAGCCTTTTTAAATACTTACAAACATTTTCCTAAGAATAAATGGCTTAGTATGGGGCAAAAAACTGGACCAAACCCATAAGTATCTGGTGAAGTGTATTTTGTCACTTGTGAAATTGAGAAAATATAGCCTTATTTGTCTACCTTTGTGGGTTTCAAGGATCTGAGGAGGCTCTGTAAGCATTTGAGGAGATAATGCATAAGAAAGACCTGTACAAGAATTGTCATCAGAAATCCTTGGAGTCCTTGGGGTGGAAATACTTCTGTGGGTTACAAGAATTGGATACAGAGGATCCCCAAGTGGACTCCTGTCCTTTGTTTAATCCTGTCTTCCTTGTCAGCTGCCCCACCCCTTCTTGTAACCCTCCTATTTCTGTTAGCAAGTTTGTTCCCAGTATTTACTGGATAAACTAAACAATTTTTACAAGCTATTTTTGCTTAATTAAAAAGAGTAGCATCTCTTGCCATATTACACCAGATTTAAAACAGCTAATTTAAATTCCTTTTTTTTTTTTTTTCTTAATAGAATTTTATACAAAGGTTTGTCAGTTTGGGGAGTTATTTGAATACCACGCCCTTCTTCAAAATGAATAACTGTGACATCTCTTCAACCTCCCCTTCATTTCTTCCATTCAAGCTCTAATGCACTTGGAAGGGAAATAATCCTAGCATTTGTTAAATAAATGCAGACAGTGTCTTTAATCATGGTGGTTGGCCATTTTCTAGGTAAGTCCTTGCAGTCTGAAGCCAAACAGGTGTGCACTGTGGTAATTCAACTGCGTGTAACTCATAAATGTAGTTTACTGAGGTGAGGGTGGAAGCCCAACAAACAGCGTCTCAGCAGGTCATGACTGACTTCCTTGGAGTATTTTCATGGTGACCCATTCTGCAGTGAATCACAGATTAGCCTTCAGGTGTGTGAGCCCACACTTCACCGCTCCTGTAGCAGCTGGATTTATTTATTTATTTTGGGGGGATGATCCATTTGGGGTTCGGGGCGGGGGGGCGGGCAGCAGAGGCGGAGATGCTTGGGTGTCCTGGCTCCCTGGTCTGGGCTTCCACCCAGGTCAACGCTGCTCCCTTTCCCATGAGGCCCTACTCTGCTCCCCCTGGGGTGTCCGCGGGTGGGGAGGGGTCCCCGCAGCCAACCCCCTCTCAGCGCCAGGCTGGGAGGCCACACAAAGGTGTCCCGCTCAAGTGGGCCAGGAGGCCAATTTTGTAAAAGTGCTTGTAAGTTTCCTTTGGGGGGAAGAGGAGCAAAAGAGGAGCTTTTTCCATGGGAATTCTTTTCCTTGTATGTGGATGCCAAAAGGAAACTCAACACTGGGCATGTTCGGATGTTGAATGGTTTCCTGATAAGCAACAGCCTCCCGGAACCAAAGACTTAAAATAGTCGTCTTCCCCGACCCCCCCCCCGCGGGCGCTGCAAATGGTATCTGCCAAAGAGATGACAAAGTACCTTGGACCGAATCGCACACAGACAGCATTTTGAGCAGAACGCAGGGCCCAACTCATGTACTTACTGTGTATAGCCGGCCAAGGCTGCCCAGGAGAGGGCAGACCCGAGAGGAAATAAGTTTCCTGAGCCCCGGAGAAATGGCTGTGTGTTCATGAAAGACTGGGACTGCACTTCTCAGACGTCTCCGAGTTGCTCCCGAGATCCCAGGTCGCAGCACGCTCCTCTGCAGGGAGCGAGTAGATAGATCACAGGGAGCTCCATCTTCCCCTCCCCGTTTTGATCCTATAGCCTTGAACCCGCAGCGAATTCAAGAAAGGCATGGATATGTCGGACCCCAATTTTTGGACTGTGCTCTCAAACTTTACTTTGCCTCATTTGAGGAGTGGGAACAGGCTGCGGCGAACACAAAGGTAAAAACGCGGGGATCCTTTGCCAGGAGAGGGAATGAGTTGTTTATTGGGTGACAGTTTGAAAAGTTAATACCCTGCCCAGGGGGGCACTGTTTCAGGTATTCTCTCCTCCTCGTGGATTTCGGGGGTTAGTGGGGGAGAGGGGGATCCTGATGAATGCGCTTCTCGGGGTTCTTTGAAAATGTGGATGGTATGAGGTTGGATTGTGAGTGGTGGGGAAAGAAAAAGGGAAGGGGGAGAAGAGACTTTGAGTCTGTCTCTTTGATCTGATCATGTTTATCGATCTCATCTACCCAGACATCAGGGCTTCCCCTTCTCTTTGGAGAGCCTTTCAGATGTCCCTTCTATTACATATTTGATCTTTATAAGATGTACATGTACTATACAAAGATCGTTCAGGTTATCCTGTTTTGAATTGTCTGCTTAAAGAGAGAAGTCTGTATAACTTTGCCATTTGGGTTTGTGTGTGTGTGTGTGTGTGTGTGTGTTTAACTGCTTTGCTGGCATTTGTTTCTAATATGGGGCTGGCCTTTTCATTTGGTAACATATAGTTGATAGAATAGGTGGGAGGGAAAAATACTTAAAAACAAAGCAAGATGAAGCTCATGCCATAAGTGAAAGGCAGGTTAGAGTTGGTTGCTGACACTTGGATTGAGAGAACGTGATTTTAAAGGAGCCGTTTCTCCTCTCTCCCCGTTCGTGTCTAGCACAGAAAGGGGCCTTATTGTGGTTTTGGGGGAGCACACCCTCTGAGTTGTGTGTAAATGCAGGCTCATTGTTGTTCTTCAAAACTTGTCTTGCGCATACACGTGAACATGCATGAGAGCAATGGTGCAGTCTGGTCAACAGGATGCAGGCTATCAGATTTGGAGCTTCATAATCTTTGTTCTGCAGTGTTGAGAGAACACACCAAAAAATGGTTCATTCTGTTTGGTTATACCTGTGACTTTTTGTAGCATAAATGCAGATAGTTAATACTTCGGAGAACTTAGTTGTTTACTTTATTTTTAAATTTCCCCATGGTATTTCGTACATTTCAGAAGCATCTGGAATACTCACGTATGCTATTTGTACATACACATATTTATTGATCAAGCCAAACACAAGCGTGCATCTGCGTGTGTGTACGAGAGAGAGATTCTTAGGTCAAACTTACCTTCTAATGCAGCTTGCACAGTGTTGGTGCCACTAAACCATGTTAGATTCTAAAGTTGTGCCTTTTAAATAGGGTGACTAAGTTTTTCTCATTATTTTTGTGTTCAGAGACACTCTTGGTATTGGTCATTTTTGTTCAAGCTGTGTCATCCATGCACCGACCCCCCAAAAACAACAAATCAGTTGAAGAGAATCACGCTGTACACGAACAAGGCCACCACTCCTCAAGACAGTAAACCTTGTAACTTCTTAGCTTTTCCCTTTGTCAAGAGCCCTTACTGTGTGTAAGTGTTGTAGTCCTGGCTGTGAGGCAGGCTCTCCTCCCTCCGCAGCCAGTTCTCGCAGAGGTAAGTCTGCACTGGCATCCCGCCTGTGTTTGTAAACCTGAAAAGCAGTTGGAGCCTTTCTTCCTTCTACATAGCTGTTGATAGTCTTATTGACAGTCAAATGCATGAAGAATTCTCAGGCTGGTCTTATCTCAGCTTTAGGGAGATATCTCTCCAGCCCAGAACACTCCAATTCAGACAGCTCACGCTGGCAGGGAGCCTAGGTTTTAAAGTCACCTGGGTTCTTTCCAGCAAAACGGGAGAGTAGGTGGGGGTGGGAGAGTAGGGGTTGGGGGGTGGAGGAGCAGGCTGTCTCCACTCCCCTTTCTTCATTTGAGGGGGAAGGGGATTTTCTTCTCTACCTTCCCACAGTAGTGGTTGTCACAGCCTGTTTGTTACCGGGGTTTTCTAAGATTCACAGTCCGGAAATATGTGTCCTGAAGATCGTCTGTACCTATGTCTACTTACTGTTGGTCTCCAAAGGCCAGCATTGCTTTATATTTATTATGTAGATTCAGAAAGATGCAGGCAGCTGTCCTCTTCCCCAGGGCAATGTGTGTAGCTGTTGCATTCCCTTACGATACAGTGATCCATTCCTGCTCGGTGACCTTCCCTAAGGACATGGAGCAGACGCTTACAGTGTGACTCTCCCCTTCTGTGACCTCCCTGCTCTAAATCCTGTCTCGTCTCCAAGGCCCACATGACCCCTGCTCCTTATGTGGCTGATCAGATTCCCTAAAGCTGCCCTTTCCAAAGGACCTTTCCATGCCCAAGGTGTCTTCTCCTTCTCCAGTTTCCCTGAGGGCATGCCAGTATCCGGGGTAGGATGCCTGGCCCTGGCCCTTGCCCTTAGTGGATGTGCGTTATTCCTTGGAATATCTCTCCTGCCCAAGCCTAGCTTCTTTTCTGCACATGCACTGACTTTCATCATTTTGCATATTTTATCCCAGGGACTTGTTCTGATTAATATTCTGATTTAGAGGAGTTCATCTTAACCTTTTCTTTAAGATCAGCGTCTTGTGTCTATTGAAGAGTGTAATCTGGCTTTGAGCCTCTGAGTGAGCATCTTAGAGCTTCTAGAGACAAGATGTGTGTGTACCACTTACCTTAGAAAAGAGAGAGAGATTGAATGGGTTCAGACTCTTTCCTTAAATCTGTGTTTGGAAGGAAATGCTATCACGGAAGACCTTTGGTTTGCTCCATCACTTCCGCCTGGCCAATTCAGCATGACACTGGTGTGTTGGCTTGTCCTCTCACCGGAAAACTTTAAAGGTCTCTCTTCCACCTCAGCACCCTACCTGGGCCTATAACTCCCTGGATTCTTGGGAAAAGATGCCTACAGACTTACTGCCAGGCGTAAACTCTTGAACGCAAAGCCTGGGTTCCTGTGCTGTGTCCCAAAGGTGATACATTGTTCCCATCATTATTTTCTGTCTTGACCTTGGCAGACATTGGTGACTTTGCTGTTTTTGTTGTAAAGCTAACATGCTGCATTGGAAACAGTTTCTTTTTTACCACTGGCTTTGTACCCCTCCCCCCCCTCCCCCCCCCCCCCCCCCCCCCCCCCCGGTCTAATTTCCTCAAGGCAGTCACCATGCAACCATTTATTTACCTGCTGCTTTGAGGGACAGAAATCTAGGCTGAATGGATATATTATTTTAACCAAAATGTATCATTTTAAACTGAAGTAATAATTGCATGCTTTAGAGACTGTAAATTTCATAGCTCTGTGATAGTCCATTCACTTGAAGAACCCATCACATCTTAGAACGGAAATGGGTTTGCCAGCTTTATTTATGTTACCACTTATGTTTATAACATCTTTTCCCATTGGATTGAAAATGTTGTGGGGAAGGGATCAAGCTTCTTTTCCTTGTTATCTCTCTATGTCACTCACACCGTAAAGAAAGGCTACCACTGATTTCTAAATGTTGCTGCTCCGATGAGGTTCACCTTTACTTTTGCTGAAGTACAGTCTGGTGAATCTAGGAGATGCTTGACTTTTAATTTTAATGGTCAGAAATCTGCATGTTCTCATTGGGCGTAAGGAATGATCTAAATCAATAAAACCCTCATCCATGCCAATGGGCAGTGTGAGACAGTAAATAACTTTGAGCAAGTTTCCAAATACATGTTTCTGAGAACCCTTGGGATAAAAGTTTTTTTGGCTTTCCCCCCCCCCTTTTTTTGCTGAATTCACATTACTCAGCAGTTACTATGAACAGCAGGTATATTCAGGGATCTTCAACTAACTGCTGTAGTTATCAGAATGTATTGCATTTTGATGTACACTGCATCTTCTCTTCAGTAACATCTGTAGTGTTTGTTTTGTAAGTTTTCCTTTTTGTTTTGCTCATGCATATATGTCTTTAAAAAGTATGGCAAATACACTTCTCTCCTGACCTGACATGTCAAGTATTAGTGAGCTTGTACTCACCCCATTTATGAAAAGCCCAGTTAAACCCATATTTCTTGACCATCTATTATGTTCCTGGGCTCTGGGACCCAAAGCTGAAGAAAGCCCTAGGCTTGCCTTCAGTGAAAATATGCAAATGAATCATTGCAAGCTAGACTACAGAGAAGTATTTACAAGGTACACATAAACCATAGGAGTGGTCAGTGGGTAAGACAGACTTTGGTCTCAAGGAGACACACCGCATAGAAAAGGCAACACCTCAGGGTCAGAGGGTAGGTTGGTATTTATCAGATAAGGACCGGGCCTTTCAAAGGGGCAAGAGAAATAGTGTGTACAGAGGCACGGTAGCCTTGGCAACATGAAGTTCAATGGACTATACAATATTGCTGGAGCATAAAGAACCAGAAGCATAATTCAGTCTTACTGAGGCGTGAAGTTTGAGGCGGTAATATAACATAGCACAAGGGTTAAGAGGGTTGATCTGAAGCCAGTTCAGCTGGGTTTGAATGATATGGGTAAGCGAATGTCTTTGGACTTCAGTTGCTCCATCTATAAAATAGGGACAAGTAAATTACTTATCCCATAAGACTGTTGTAAAGATTAAAATGTGTTCATAGGTTATCAAATGCCTAATGCAATGACTGGCATATAAAAACTCTCAGTAAATTCTAACTATTAATATTGTTACTCTGGATGCAACAAGGAGATGTGTGATGGGGAAGGAGGCTGAGGAGAGTTGAAACACTTGGTATTGTGGGAGTTTGTCCTTTATCCTTGGGAGAGAGACATGTCTAGCCACACTGAGAGTTTAAGTCTGGGAGTGGAGGGGGAGACCTAGAAACCAGTTAATAAGTTATTGCTGTGGCCCATAGAAAGGGTTCGGCAGGCCTGAGCAGAGGATATGGTGAGATTATGCCTCTGAGAGATACTAAAGATATAAAATTGACAGGAGTTGATGAGACATTGGCTCTAAGGGGTGAAGAAAGATTTCACAGTGGCCCTGGGGTTTTTGACTTGAGGAACAAGGGAGATAGAGGAACCAGCTGTCTATGTGAATGTCAGGGAGGGGAAGACAGAAGAGCTTGTACTGGCCCCTTTCATCCTCAGAAGCTCGGTTAATCCACATTATTGCGCACCTGTTGTGTGCCGGTTACCATGGTGTGTTGATTCCTTCATTCAGCTAACATCTGCGGCACCTATGTCCGGTTCTGGGCAAAGGACATAGTAATGAACAAGACAGAGTGCTTGGGTCGCACAAGTGAATAAACATCTAAGTAAGTCAGTTTCCAAGTGATGGTCGGTATTGGAAGGCAGTAAGAGCTGAGAACTAATAGTGTGGGAGGCTCCTTTAGATAATGTGGTCAGGGAACGCCTTTGAGGAGGTAATATTTAAGGGGAGACTGGAAGGCTGAGAAAGAGCTGTCTGTGGGAAGAGTTTGGGGGCAGGCATCTGAGAATACTCAAGGCTCTGAGGCAGGAAAGAAAGAGCCCCAGGCAGGCAGTTGGATGTGTAGGTCCAGGGCACTCGGGGAGGCTGGACCAGAAATAATAGACTTGAGAGTCATCATTAGGACTGTCTGAGACATACGTCACATTAATCTGTGGGAGAACTGGAGATGCCCCACTTAAGGAATGGGTGGAGATGCAGGTAGGCACAGAAAGATAACTGGGAGGAGAGTCCTATCGAAAGGAAGGAAGCCAGCAGAGTGTTCTCACAGAGTCCAAGAGGAGAATTGTCAGCACTCACTCCACAGGGAGATGAACACATGCACCGTATCTGACAACTGGGAAGTCCTGATGACTTCAGCAGCAGCAATGGGGTGGGCGTGGGGAGGTAACGAGCCAGGAAACAGGAGTGAAGTGCGGAACTGGAGACCGTGGCTGGTAACCACTCTCTGTGGGTAGTTAAATGCAGCACTGACACGTCATTGTGTCCCACGGCCTCTGCATATTCACAGCTGGCCGGGCAGCCCTCTTCCCTGAATCATATCCCCTTACTCACTGCTGCTCACTTGCTTCACCGCCCAAATAGGCTATGACAGGTTCCTCCTCACCTCCTGTCTGGAAGCTCCAATTGTTTCCATAGCCTGATGAGTATCTGCTTTCTCATGTGTTTAAGGTTGAAGTTTCTCTTTCTCTAAAGCCCTGCCTCTGGCTTCTCTAGCCTCCACCCACCGCCACTCTGTCTCCTCCCCAGCCCGGGCAGTGTGCCCTGCCTGCCCCTCCAGCCTCTTCCACGGGTGGCGGAAGCCTGTGGCCCTCGCTGCCCCTCCTCTCATCCCCTCCACGCCCGATCGCAGGCTCTGCCCCTCCCGGAGGCTCTGTGCCCATTTGCTCCCACTCCTTGCTTTGCCCAGGCCTGTCTCATGCAGTTCCTTTCATCCTTTTCCTTTTTTCATGCCCTGGACTGTACTTTCCATGGGCTTGCCCTTTAATCCTGTGTCACAGTCCCGGCCCGCTCCAGAGCAGTATGCCTTCGCAGACGCTGTGCACCACAGACTATTAAAGCTCAGATACAAAGGACCCGAGCAGGCAAATGCACATTTTGAAAATGTTGCTTTTTGCCTCTATTGTGCAGCATACAAGAGTTTACAGATTGTTTGTTTTGCCCCTTGACTATGTATGTCTTTTGTGGGGACAAGGGAGGCAGAAAGTGGGGGGAGGAGGAATGAGAGAGAATGATAGATACAGAGACCAAGAGAGAGAAACAGAGAGAGGTGAGAGTGCAAAAAGTAGATTTCAAGAGTTTGTTAAATACACCTCATATGCCCATGGCGGGGGGTGCTGTCAGTGAGTTCACAGTGAGAGGGTCTAACATTATATGCTTTTATGGCTTTGCTTGTTTCTCTTTACACATCTATCCTGGTAGCAGAAGACCAAGTAATGCCTTTAAAACAGGGGAACCATCTGCCTCTGGACTGAAACTGACAGGTGTTGGCAGTGAGAAGTCATTTGAGCCCCTGTGTGAAGATGGAGATGGCCCGTAGAGGGGAAGCTTGGCATAGGACTTGTTCTGAATAATTTGGGAGATTCTTCCTTGTGTTGGTTGAAGAGGAAATAGGCTGGTGTCTCAGGGACATTTAGACTGGAGGCCCTGAACCCCCACATCCCCCAAACACACCCAGCTCCAGTGTGGGTGAGCACCCACCAAGCTATTTAATCTGAGCTGTCTTTACTACCTTCAGCCTAGTCATTTGGGAGTGACATCATGGTAACTGAGTAATCCCTTTGAAAGTTAAGTAGTCGAGACAAGATATGAAAATGGTCCGGGGCTACCTGGGTGAAAGTAGTAGGCACAGGGTGTGAGTAATATCATTTATTAAAAGCAGAGTCACTCTGGAGCAGTAGAAGTCCTGGCTATGGAGTAGCAAATTTGGTTTTTGTGATAAGGGGCACATTGTGTAACCAGAGATCTCTAAGTAAGAGTTCACAGGGTTGTTAATACTTGCAGTCCTGGCGCTTTATTCTCCTTTTCTCTATCTTGGTAATTAGGAAAGCTCCCTTGTGAACTTGGCTGTAAATTCTGAAAATGTTGACCTTAAACCCGACTAACAGAATGAGAGGACCTGTGGGAGTTTTAGCTACACTAATGGCTATTGGACATGCTTATTAGAGGAGGTAATTATGCCAATATCAAACTGAAGCATCATGTTGTTCTGTTTTAAAGAGAAAAGGCCCACGGAGGGAATTTAGGCTTTGATCTGCTTTTGAAGGTAAAACAGATTGGTCAGAAGAATAGACCATCATTAATGTTTATCTCTTATCTTAAGGTCCCCCGTTGCTTGCTTTATTATAGAACCCTGGGATTTTCTCCATTCCTCTGATTTCGTGGTTTTACATTTGTTAGAGTTGGGGGTCTCTTAGGAAGCTGTAGTTGCAGGCAAAAGTAAGGGCAAAATCCAGAGCTTGACATACGGGAGGGCCACCACCATGTGCGTTCTGAAGTTCTCAAATAAGCTGTTAGCTCTTAGCAGGTGAGAACAAGCTCCATGTCCCCGGAAACTTTCAAACCGGAGAAGAAGTTCCAGTCGCAGGTATCTTTGGGAGGGTAATGTATTAGGTTCTGGGTGAATCACCTGGGTGAAGAACTGGTGAAACCTGCTGGGGTCTCCTAGGGTCATAGAATCAGAGAGGGAAGAAATCTGATGCCAGCCACCAGGCTCCTTTTGCCTAATGAATGAGGAGTTGCTGAAGCTGCCTTTGCTGTGCTTTATTCTAATTTTAAACATTGCAGTGCATGTTGATGTCTCAGGACCCCGGCTTTGACCTTACCGCATTTCTCTCTTGGGAGTCTCTATTAGAATATTCTCTAGCCTCTGCCAGGTTTCTTAGCTACTCAATCTAAAGAAAATCACTGAATCTGTAGCTTGCATAAAAATCACCCATCTCCCTTGCACAGTCATATCTTTTAAAGTGTTATATGATGGGTATCTTTAAATTAGAATTTATAATTATACATGTGTTCCTTTTACAGATGTATGGAGAGGTTAAGGGGAGAAAGTATGTTTGTCATGGGAAAAACTGCCGCTGAATAAAGTACTCTAAGAAATATGGTAAATGAAACCTTTGTTACTGTAAAACAATAGCTATTAAGTGACTATTATGTAATGTTATTTCTTACGTCTGATCTGAAATGGCTTGTTGATCTTGGAACTCGAGATATAATTCCTGTAAAAATTCTACTTTCACTTGGCTTATCTCAAGATTTTTGATACAGAATCAAAGACTTCCAAGTATATTACTTAGGTTAGGCACCTAGCACTGGGAATGCTGAAACCCTGTCAGATAGATTTTTTTTTTTTGCATGTGAGGATTAGTTTTATCCATTTGTCATTCTCCATTCTAGTACCCATTCAATTAACACAAATTATTTGCTAATCCAAAAATTAGTCCATTGTAAAATTGACTTGTGCCTGCTCAACCACTCCAAAGGGCAGGCAGGTGGCAAAATACTAGTAGCTGATGGGCACACTCACCAGACTCGGCAGGATGAAAGGATGAATATGAATTTACATTTTTCACAAATGATAGATCCTTTAGCAAAGGAATTTTAAAAAAATCTTTGATCTCAAATGGCCATAGTGGCCAGTGGTGGGGGCAGGTAGAGTATAGGATAGTTCAGGGTGCTTTAGGTCCTAGTTCCTGGTATGCATTCTGCAAAATGAGCTTTATGCTTATGAATTATAATTCCCTGTATGTTTTAGGACTTGATGTCTGGGGTTAGGTGTTTGTACCACAAAGTTAGTAGGGAATAAGAGTTGCCATATTTTTACTATGTGAACTTTGTACATGGCAGTCTTTCTCAATATATGTCTTCCTTCTGTCAATTTCAGATAAGTTAGCCTTGGGAATCTAGGACTTGTAAGGTGAAAAGTTAGCAGTGGTTTTGAAAAGCCTTCTTACCATAGGAATCAGGCACAAGATCCGAGCTCTGCTCTCCTCAGTCCAGTTCTTGAATCTTAGTATCTTTTATGTCATTTGACCAGCACAACCATTGTCAAAACGCCCTTGTGAGAGGTAGACTTCAGTTTTCTTTGCAATTGTGATTGATTAGTTGTCATTTGATGGCTTCTTAAAGGAAACTTTTTAGACAAGAGAAATTGTGGTTTGTTTTACCTTTTGAGTATTAACCTTACAATCAGTCTACCATGTCACAGCAAATCTTTTGGAGCTTAAAAAGTACAGATAATTGAGCTGGTTAGATATTCATATGAAGCAGCTTTTTTATGCCATTCCTAGGAAATGCAAACATTCCATGGAATGGGTGCCAGGTTCAAAATCCATGAAGAGAAGGGTCTGACTTTTGGCACTGAGAGACATATTGAAAAATGTTGTGTTCAAGCCAGAGTAAATATATGTGCCCTTTACTCTTTCTTTCAGTTAGCAGAAGTCACTTCTAAACACTTATTTTGGCATTAAGGAAGCTCGTCATGACCTATTGTTCCAGAAAGATTATAGTTCTCATTTTAAGCCAGTTTTCTAGTTCCCATGTGAGCAGCATGCCCAGCCTGGAGCAGAGGAAACAAGCTTCGCCTTTCAAACCTTCCATTCTTTTAGGTGTGTCCAGCAGGCAGTGGCTTGTAGCTGTTTCTTCAGCCACTTAACAGGTTTGATTTCAAATCTCTTTCCTAAGAAACTAACATGTTTGGAGGGGATTCATGGCCCAGCATTTATGGATTTTGTTGGGAAGTTCCAGGTGTGTATATATCTTAAAGTCTATGTTAAGGCCTATGGGACTGCAATGATTTTGTTTTTGTTTCCCTTTGGTTTGGTTTTGCCTTCACTTCATAGCATTTCTTAAGATGCCTTAGGGAATTGGATTGGGAGGGGGTAGCCCCCAGTCCTGAAGGCCAGGTAGCTCCTCTTCCAATTCCTTTTCTTTGGCTGCCTTACAGGCACTGAAGGGGAGTCAAATGATTACAAACTGGGCCAAAAGGTAGAGAAACCATGAGCCAAGATCTGTGGGTTTATCTCAGAAACAGCGGAAGTTGATTGAAGATTCTTGAAGGGAGTTATATATGAGTTACACATCTCTGTGTGACCCTTTTCCTGCTTTGTGGCCGTGGTGGAACCTGAATCACCTTCTGAAACCTGGTAGCCTAATAACCTGGTTTGACTATGTTTGACTTGTGTGGTCAAGGTCTGGGAATTTATTGAATCATCTCATTTATTCATTTACGTACCAAATATTTATCAAGTACCTTTTATGTGACCAGAGCTATGATCAGCACCTGGGCAAGAAAGATATGTATGGCATGATCCTTTTCTTCAAGTAGCTGTCTAATAGGTTTAGAAAGCATCGTAGACAGAATTGCAATAATGTGTAATAACCGGTGATTCTACCAATATCAGCAGAAGAGGAGGTAGAAGGACAATATCTATTGAGGCAGTTTGGTGTATGTTGCCTCACTTATTCCTATCTATAGTATCTGTGATACAGATGGAAAAAACTGAGGCACGGTGAAATTAATTGTTTCCAGATCTCACTAGTAGTAAGTGGTAAACCTGGATAAAAACTTTAGTATCCTGTCTCCAAAGGAAATAGAGCTCCAACAATATTCTAATTATTAAAAGTCATATTTGTAAGGTAAGATTTTAGTCTCTTAATTTTTATAGTACAGTAGCCTCCTGGCAATTCAAAGATAAATTTTACCTTTGCTATAGAAATGCCCCCACTGTCTGAGGGAAGAGGATGACAAATAGAATTGGATTTGCTTTGTTTTAATGTTGCCACCTGCTGATTCTCTTTCCCATTAATTGCATATGTTTTCTCCTATAATTTTCTCATCTTAAAGCATCACAATTTATAGTAGTATTTGAGTGGGCTTGTGTTTTTAAATTGAGGTTTTACTTACAGTGGAGCTCTGAACAACTGCTATCGTACAGGCCTTCTGAATGAATAGCACCCCACAGCACACGCACTGATTTTTCTGAGATTTCCCTGTGTTTGTTATAAAATCCTGTGCATTCACATGAGAGTATATATTATGCACACATCTCAAAACCCTGCTGCTCTAATAGTGCATGCGGGTCATTATTAGAAAGGCTAAAAGTTCTTCCCTCTTAGATGGCATTGTAGTGTGATTGCCAGAAAAGGTCTGTTGGGAGATTTTAGAGATGAATTACTTACAGGCTCCTTCTTTACCTTTTAAAAATTTAATAATTCTCGTTGAGTCATGTTAATGTTAACTAAGCTTTTAAAGGGGTGAGTTGGTGGCACTTACTTAAATATATCTTTTCCTTTGGGAAAATCATTGTAGAGAACTAAGAAATAATTGCTTTGTTATGCACAAAACAATTGTATGAGAAGCAAGTATACACAATATACAATATGCAAAATGGCACAAGCATTGTGTTCAGAATTCCCTACTCTACAGAGACCCTTCACAGGCCATCTCTTAGCTCCGAGTGGTACAATATGTGAGCTGCTTGCTAAAGTGAAAGAAGTCTTCCTTCCAGGTGCTTTTTAAATGCTAAAGAGGTGTTTTTCATGGCCACTAATCCAGGCCCCAGACTTCTTCACATTCCTGCTAATGAGGGTTTACCACTTCTGTTTACTCACGTTATTAAAAGGAAGTCCAGGCAGCTAGGTCTGTTTTATTTTCTAAATATAGTTAATGAGATACAATTTACATCCACAGTAAAACCTTCCTTTTTAGGTGTGCAGTCTTGTGAATTTTGGCAAATACAGTCATATGACTATCATTACAATTAAGATACAGAATATTTGTATCACCTCAAAAAGTTTCAGGTGTTTTTGTTTGATAATGCTAATATAAGATTAGAATAATATGTTTTCTTTTGCTCACTCCTGCTCCCCTCTTTTTTAAAAAAATAGTTCCATATTCATTAAGATTTGATTTTTTTTATCTAGTGTCTTTTTTCAGTCCCAGGATCCCAGCTAGGATACCTTGTTACACTGTGTTCATCCTTTTTAAAAAACAAACAAAACAGTTTGATTAGGAAGATGATTAACACATAGTTTGATTACATGGTTGATAATGTCAAGTGAGTACCAGGGAAATGCATCAAACTAAGATATTTGAAAGAAAAGCAGAAACTACATAAATTGTGTGGTCCATTGTTAATATATAATAGCTCCTTTGATGTTACATTGGTGAAGAAGTTATAAGACAACAAGATCAACAAGTTTGACTAGCAGAAAATTGTTAAAAATAATTTGGAGTTGTTTATTGGTGAAGGAAACAGGGCCATGAAGTGGAAGATTTGGAAGACAGAGTTGAAAACATAGGTTATGGTTGTTGGAAAATGAATGTAGAGCTCTGGAAGGAATCTTGGCGTTTTTAAATGCAAGTGAAGACAGAACAAAACATGCGTTTCACAAAAGAAAAATGCATGATACCTTCTTTGCTTTGTAAAATAATTCGTTGTTGTTAATCCTCACCCAAGGATTTTTTCCCCATTGATTTCTAGAGAGAGTGGGAGGGAGGGAAGAAGGGAGGGAGAGAGAAACAGCGATGTGAGAGAGACATGTGGATTAGTTGCCTCCCCACTTGCCCCAATAGGGGCTGGGGATCAAACCTGCAACCCAGGTATATGCCCTTGACGGAATCAAACCTGAGACCCTTCCGGTGCATGGGTCAGCACTCTAATTACTGAGCCACACTGGCCAGGGCACTTCGTAAACATAATTTATCATGAGTTTCCACTATTTTTATTACATTTTAATTTCAGTGAAATGTAGATCACTTTTAAAATAAAATTAACCTTAACACATGCTCAAGAATGGAGAAAATATAACAACCATAAAGAAAAAAAACACCCCAAAGTCTAGTACTCAAGCATAACCACTATTAAAAATGTGGAGTTATCCTACCAAGGATTTTTTTCTGGGCACCTGTATGCACAAAACTCATACTTTTTTGTACCTCCTGTTTTATGAGCTGCTTTTTTTCCTTAAAAAGATTCTTTAAATGCCCAGCTTTACAATAGTACAATTTCCAGAAAATTTGAAAACTATCTATATTGTACAAGAAGATATAGAATGTTTACCTGTAAAAGTTGTGGGGAAGCATTCACACCTGTGCTCTGAGAGCCACTGAGCCAATGCATGACCTCACCTGCCATGGGAGTGGCCACAGCCAGCTCACTGGTTAGCATTGAAGGCAAAGCCATTGGCACTAGTGATGTCGCCTTGGATGGTCTCACACTCTAGGCCTTGTTTTTCTCCACCCACCTGTATTCAGATCGCTCTTGAAAGGTTCCCTTTAAAAATACTATTGCTAACTCAGATTCTAATTACCATATCCCCACAGGTTTAAATGTTAAACCTCAAGATCTAAACTTTGTCCCTTATGTGTGTGAGCAGGTTTGCCAGATGGCGGGCCAATTAGTATATTTTTGCAAGGTGTAGAAATGTGTTTTTTTCTCCATTGGGGAACAATGAATCCATCTGCTCCACAGCTTCCTTTTCCCGGTGTCCTTTGGGAAAAATCATTTAATTTTCATAAATAATGTGCAGCTCTCTAAGTGATACTTTCTGCTTTTTAAGGGAGCTAGTTTTAATAGTTGAAACTTCTTCTTACTCTAAGGATTTAAAAAACGCTATGTTGTGTATTAAGATATGTGGCATCGAAGTTTCATCCAGAATATTGTTTTTGAACATTGGGCATACAGAACCATGGGTTAAAAACGGATTCATAGAAGGCTTAACTTGGAAGAGACTTTCAGAAACGTCTACTTGAACCTCCTTATTGTAAGATGAGGAAATTAATGTTTAGGTACCAAAGTTTCAAGCTGATAAACAATTTGGAACCTGGATGAACTTGGAACCTGGTTTTCAGGTTCCAAAGGAGGACAACACTGGTGAAAATAAACCTTTGATCTCTCAAGGGGAATAAAAAAAATGAAAACCTTGAATAAGGTTCACACACATATTTATTGCTTATTCTCCTTTGAGTTTCAGGCACTGAACTCTACCCATTACCCCTGTAGTTTCTTTTCATAGTCAAGTGGCATTTCAGATCAGAGGGTAATTAGTTGTCTATGTGTTGCCTTCAATTCTGCTAAAGTTCCTGAAAGACAAGTGCCACATCCTTTATTTTTATTTTTAAATGTTTTCATTATTGATTTTAAAGAGAGGGGAAGGGAGAGGGAGAGAGAGAAACATCTATGTGAGAGGGTCACATTGAACAGTTGCCTCCTGTAGGCCCCCCACTGGGCATCTAGCCCACAACCAAGGCATGTGCCCTGACTGGGAATCGAACTGGTGACCTCTCAGTGCATGGGACAGTGCTCAACCAACTGAGCCCCACTGTCCAGGCTGCCACATCCTTTATTAAGCTTTTATATAGTGTGCTCTCTGGGCATGGAAAGAATGAATTGCTGAATATATGGATGTCAATGAGTTGTTGTGCCAAATCCTCTCAGGGAGTATTGGAATTCTAGGAGAGTGATCACATGATAGTTTTGCCAGAATCTGACACCTTGCAATACAGAATTTGGGTCCCTTTCCCTTATGGTATGGATAAGTTCAGTATTGAATATTCCAGAAGCTTTTGGGATGGGTGGTTTACCTGTAACCCTGTTTACCAGCATTTTTGCTGTGTTCCCTATTTTGTCATAGATAGGTATAGATTGGTTAATATTAAATAAGAGGAAGGATTTAGAATTGTTTTTTCTTCCGCTCAAGTTGACTTCTCTTTGTCATCTGTAGTCAACAATCTGTATTTAGTAGAAAGAGTTCAGATTTTGGATTTAGGCGGACTTTGATTGGAATCCTGGCTCAGAAGCAAATGAGACAGGTGACCATGGCTGGTCCCCTTACTTCTGATACTGGTTTTCCCATCTTTAAGTAGGAAAAGTAACCAGTATCCTTTTTTGTGCCTTAAGTACGATACCTTGTGAATCACTTAGGTCAGGGGTAGACAGACTGCATCCGACAGGCTAAATCTGAATCATGCCACCTGTTTCTGTACATACAGGTTTAGTAGGACACAGCCACACCAGTGCATTTAGGAGTTATCCATGGCTGCTTGGGCTACAGTAGCAGAATCCAGAAGTTGTAACATGAGACTCTGGCCTTGCAAACCCCAAATATGTACTCTATGGCCCTTTTCAGAAAGACTTTGCCAGCCCAGGACCTAGGACAATGCCTAGCAAATACAGGGACTCCATAAATGTTCATTTTACCTTCTTCCCATTGATTAGTTCAGGTTCAGTTTTACTGTTTAGGCACTCTTTAATGAAAAATAGTTCAGGTGTGGCCTTCTCTCATAATTCTTCTAAAGCCCCTGCCCACTTCTGGAGTATGGCCAAAGCCTTGAGCCATGACACAAGACAGAACACACTGAAAGAGGCATCTCCATGGGGCCAACACCCTGATATGCAGCATGTCTTGGCTTGTATTGGGTGCTGTGCATGTTGTAGGAATAGAACTTCCTCTAATCCATGTGTAAATACAGGCATGCTATGTCATTTGCAACATGTCTCAATTTAGTTTAAATTATATCTCACTATATAGTACGAGGTATGCTAATCATACTTCTTTAAAAACTTCTCAGTATAACCCCTAAAACTGGGTATTTCTAAATACACTAAATACACTGAAAAATTATTTTAGTGTATTTCTAAATACACTAAAAAATTATGATTGCACATTCTGTACTGTGTTCAGCAAAGGCTTTTCTGAAATCTTAAAGCAGTTTTCTGAAGTAGCTTCCGGCTATTTGGAAGAGAAACTTCTCAAAGGAGTGATACCTTTTTGTTTGTTTTGTGTTTTAAACAAAACATACTCAGAGTTCCTCAAAAGTTTTGATTAGGGGCACCCTAGTGTCTAGTAGAAAGCGAACACCCTAGTCGGCTGTTGGATGTGCCCAATGAGGACTCTGATTGCTGGCTCCGCTCCCCCTTCCACAGGGAGTAGAGAAAGGCGGGGACTTTTGAGAGCTGTTAAAGGACAATTATGTTTGCTTGTTATTTAATTATTTACTTTATAAACTGGAGGCCTGGTGCACCATGCACCAGTGGGGTCCCTTGGCCTGGCCTGTAGGATCGGGCCAAAACAGGCTCTCCCCGACATCCCTCAAGGGGTCCCGAGAGGGCGCAGGCCCAGGCCAAGGGACCCCCACCAGTGCACGATCAGGGCCGGGGAGGGATGCGGAGGTTGGCCAGCTGGGGAGGGACCACAGGAGGGCTCCAGGGCTTGTCCGGCCCATCTCACTCAGTCCCCATCAGCTGGACCCCCAGCAGCAAGCTACCTTACTGGTCTGAGCATCTGCCCCTGGTGGTTAATGGACGTCATAGCAACTGGTCAACTAGTCGACTTTCTGCCCCCTGGTGGTTAGTGCACATCATAGCGAGGGGTTGAGCAGCCTTAGTATATCATTAGCATATTACGCTTTGATTGGTTAAATGGATGACCGGACACTTAGCATATTTGGCTTTTATTATATAGGATGGTATTGAGGAATGTTTTCTCAGAATAATAAAGGGATTTAAAACAATATTTTAACATGACCTTGTGTTTTTAAAAAGAATGTTGTGAAGAAGGTTTCTCTTCCAGCACTTCTCAGCGTCTCAAGTGCTTTCTCTACAGGCCTGTTAGCATTTATCCCAACATGTTGAAATTCTGTGTGCACTTGTCTGAATTCCCAGCTGATTGTGAATGTCTTGAGGCAGAGACTCTGTGCCAGCATAGTGCCTGGCACATAATAGACACTTAATAAAGGTTTATTGAATGAAAGCACTCCCCAGTGAGCATATTCATGCATATAGCTTTTTCTGTCTTTTGGAACTATTTCTTTAGGATTAATTCCCAGAATAGAGATTTCTAGGCCAAAGTGATGTGAACATGTTTATGAATCTTGATACATAAATGCCAAGTCGCTCTTATGTCTACTTGAGGTTTCTTCCAAGTTTGTGACTCTCACATTGCGTGGTATATTATTGCTAGATTGGCAGTCTGGTGTTCCATATTTTCTCTAGCAAAAAAAGAAGAAGAAGAAGAAAATGACAAGAGGGTACATCATTGCCAGATTCAAGTCTGGAATGAACATTGCATGTGCTTTAGGATGAAAATCTTCTGAAAGAATAAGAATCCTTCCTGTGGAACTTGGGAAATGGAGGGAAATAGGAAGGAGGGACCAGGTATAGGATAAAAGCTATTGTTATTGGGGCAAATAACTCCTGCAGTTTTATGATTGCTCCAAACTTTTACTGTACCAACATTTCAAGAAAACAATTGAATGACTTTTACTTGCTTTTTCCCCTCAACACATTTAATGTTCACATAAGAAACATTACTAAATACAAATTGCTGTTCATGCACATTCCAAGGTCTGCTTTTTATCAAGGTGTGGAACTGTTTGTCTCATGTATTATGCATTTCCATTTTCAATTGATCTGATTTGTGTGTGTGAAATAAGATTGAATCTCCTTGTTGTGATTTGGGTGACACTAGCTTTTTTTGAGTTTGATATTATTCCCCTCCCTCATCTAGTACTTGGCAGGTTTATAAGTTACCAATGATAAATGGCCATATCTACCTATTGGTGCAAGTATGCTATTGATGAACACACTGAGTCATCCGAATGCCACCTGATAGATGGCACAGGAAGTTTGTGGAGACTGAGGATTCTGCCGAATAGCTCTCTTTGAATCGGGTTCAATAGGTATTCTAAAAAATGTATCAGTCTTTTGTGTTATATGTTCCATCGTGTACAAATTCTTTTCTACATGTTTCAATAATAATGAGTGAGTGAGTGTAAGAAGGGAAGGGATGATGGATTTAAGAGCCCAGCTCCTTAAACAGTGCCTGGAACATGCTTACATTACATGCTCTTTCTTTGGGGGATCCTCTACTTTCTTTTTCTTTGCTAGGGTCAGTAAAGCCATAAAATAGAATGAAAGGAGCCCTGAAGTGTGACCAGGGGATCTGGTTTCTGGTCACACTTCTGTTACTAACTAGTTGTGTGACATTGACAAGACTTTCTGGATCCTCCGCTGCTTGCCTGTTTGTTTTAAAATCATGGATTCCATTGGGAGTGTGGTGAAGCCTGTGGACCACTTTTGAGAAGAATGTTTTAAAATGCATAAAATAAAATATGTAGTAGGATGATAAGGGAAATCAGTCATATTGAAATAGCCACTTAGACTATTATTTATTTTTGACATATGTGATGCATTATTAGCACATCAGATCAAGATCTAGAGGCAGGTGCACTGCCTACCATAATTTTGAAATGATAATGAGTATAAATGATTTATTATTATTTAAATTCTTTATTGTTTAAAGTATTACATATGTTTCCTTTTCCCCCCATTGACCTCTCCCCAGCCGTTCCCACCTCCCCCCCCCCCCCCACCCAGCACATGCCCTCACCCCTCTACTGTCTGTGTTCATGCGTTATGCTTATATGCATGCATACAAGTCCTTTGGTGGCTCATAAATGATTTTTTATTGCACTTGCAGCAACTATAACATTATACAAAAATATATGTGATTTCCATTAGTGACAAAATTAAAAGGACTGCTAATACTGAGAATGTACATGAAGAAAATGATACATTTTGATATATTTCCGTTTGTGATTAGTGGAAAATCACAAAACAATCCAAGTTCATAGACCCAATAAATTCTGTTCATAGTCCCCTTAGAAGTCCATGGACTCTAGGTTAGGAATGGCTGGATCAGCAGCTGCCATCCCTGGCAGCTTAGGCACAGTATTACAGAGAAAGGCTGACCCAGATGGCCTCTTCAGTTTATCAGAACACCAACTTTAGGCCTGGCAGAGTTAAGCAAATCTTATGCCAGAAAAATAACCTTTGATTCACCTGGGAGTTAAGCTGGGAATTAAGCAGCGAGAAATGTGCTGGGTTTTCATCAGTTACTTTTCTAGCACGTAGCTGGAAAGTGTATTAAAACAAACACTAGCAGCATGAGTGTATTGATTGACACCTTGACCATTTGCCTTTGGAGGGACCTAAAAATCAGGGCTTGTGGGAATGTGGCCCTGTCCCTGCTCTGTGTGTAGTAAGTTGTGTCTTTTACTTACATCAGAGGAGCCTATGTCTCAGATCTTGCCACCAGAGCATCACCATCTCTTTGTCATAACCACATATTCCTCTAATTAAATAGGGCCATGAAGTTACAAAATCGTGTGCTCTACCTACCTGCTACCAGCTTGGATTGTATTTTGTAGCTGGAAAGGAAGATCTTTGTAATAAAAAGATGTTAAGGAGTAATGGTGATAAAGCTCTTCTCATGTACTAGTGTTGAATTCATTTTCGAGAGTTTATAAGCACGCCAATAATGAAGGTCTGCATGTGTTCTGAATGAGAAGGAATGGCAAGCAAAACTGACCCTCAGACTTTCAGAAAATGGAAGCCCTTCTTTTTCATTACCAATCTACCACCTTCAACTTTGCATTTTCGAGAGAATAATTTTTTGAAAGAGAAGGAATGCTTTCAAGTGTTACACCACTTGCCCATTATGGCATCATCTCACAATATTAGTTTCTAATTGAAAGGAGGATTCTTTTTGGCTTTGCAGTTGCATTGAAAAATGCCTTCATGTCAATCTGGGTGCAAATTTTTAGCCAAATAGACCTGGAAGTGGAACAAAGTGTTGAGGTTTGATTTGTCCATATGTTTGGGAAAGGTAATTCATGCACCCATAAGCATACTTTGTAAACATGGAATTATTTTCAGATTAAAAGATCCTCTACCAAATTAGATAGGAAGCTCGAAGCAGAGGCTATAAGCAATTTTTCCTCCTTTAGTTGCTGCTATGGATCAATATCTTTTATTGACTTTTTAAGGGTTTGCATGCAATTTTCTATCATGGTCGTTTATGCTAATCAGTATGAAACAGAATAATTGTAAATCATAGCCCCTTAGGCACATATTTCCCTCCTGTTATACTTGAGACCATGGAATTCTGTTCAAAAGAGATGAAAAAACAATCCATCATTTTTGAGTGACTCATGGAGCTGACACAGATGTGGATGGTAAGGACTTTTGCCTTCTTTATCTTTGGGCTTCACCTTATATTTTAATTTTAAATGCAAATGAAACTGAAACTCCCTATGAAAAGAAATCAGGTTTAAATTAGCCAGTTACTTTTATTTGTGAAATCCAAATATATCATGTTAAATAAACTATAATATATCCTATTTTAATGTTTTTACATAAGAGTATTAAAATTTACCTTCATCAGGTAAGCATGTTTATGTAATTTTTTAAATTATCAAAGTTATAAATTGAAGATGTATAAGGATATTTAGCTATTTTTATTGAATTTATTTGGATGACATTGGTTAATAAAATTATATAGATTTCAGGTATATATTTCTATAATACATCATCTGTATATTGTATTATGTGTTTACTACCCCAAGTCAAGTGTCCTTCCATCACCATTTATCCCCTTTACCTCTACTATCTCCCTCCACCCTTTACCCTCTGGTAATCACCACAGAGTTGTTGATGAATATGAGTTGTTTTTCTTTTTTTGCTTAATTCCTTCACCTTTTTCACCCAGCCCTGCAACCACCACCCCTCTGACAGTTGTCAGTGTGTATATTTATTATTTACATATTTAATAATACAATTCAAATAGTGTAGAAGACAACCATTTTTTACTTTAATGTTGTACTCAGACAGTTTGACTATTGTTCACATTTATTTGAGGTGCAAAACTCATTGAAATGTACAGTTATTACAAAAGCAACGTAAAATATATCTGTCTTAACCAGTAGCTCAGACATATGTGCTTTATTCTCATCAGAGTCCCAACTATGTTGTGGAAGCAAAGTCAATCCAGCTGTATTCCGTGAATGTCAGTGTGTTGTGCATAGAAGGGTCTGAAGGGGCTAATGGGACCTACCTCATGGAACACTCGAGAAGAAACCCCATTTAGTGATGGTCTTAGTCGTGGTCCCTGGATGTCACTACCCATAGAACTGCATGAAGATGGGAAAGCTTTTTTCTAGTTTTCTTTAGATCATCCCAAATAAAAATTTGACTATCAGCATGAAAAGTGGAATCTCCATTCCCTAAGGAGGATAAGCCTTTTTTCCCCAGGAGAGTTTTCAGTCTAGAAAAGGTTTGTGATTGTCAGTGAATAGAGAGTTGGATAAGGAAGGGATGATTTGGCTCTTAGTCTGTTTTTAAGCAATTTATGTAGGAAACAGTCTTACTTCCTGGAAGCCAACCCTTAGGGTAGGCTCTGTTGCTATGGCCACCTCTGAGTTTGAGAGAATAGTCCTAAAGCAGGGGAAATTCCACTTGGTAGATGTGAGGTAGGCGCAGCCTGCTCCCATCCTCTGCATCTATTAGTTCATGAATTCAGTAAATATTAGTTGAGTCCCTTTCTTAGGCATTGTGCCGAGGAGGCAGTGGCAAAGGAGACAGATAGTTCCTGCCCACTTGAAAGCTTGCAGTTTCATGGGGCATGTGGTGTGGGTGGGTATCGGGGGAGGAAGACACAAAGGATTAACAAGAATTTATAACATTGCCTGTGTATATGCCTGTGCTTACCTCCTCTTAGCCATGTCGTAGAGGAGTGAATAAATAGGGTGTTGAGAGCATCCCAGAGACATGTAACAAAAAGTGGGCTGTCAGGGAAATACACCAGGTTGGTGGGTGAGAGAGGAGTCCGTGAAAGGTGGAAGAGAATAGTCCAGGCAAAGAGGCAAATGCCTATCCAACGAGCCTGTGCAGTAAGACTTGAGGAGAAACTGATTACAGTGATAAGCAGAGGCCTGGAATTCACTCTGTGGGCAGCAGGAACCACCGGCGGGTTTTACACGGGGCAATGATGCTATCACGATCACACCTTCCCGTTGAAAAAATTGTTGGCAGTTGGAGGATGCGTTGGAATTGGGCAAGCTTCATTCAGTAGGCTTTCCGGCCAGAGATGACGATGATACCACAACCAGGCTGGTGGCTGTGAGGGTAAAGGGATATGTTCAGGAAATGGAATCCATGGGACTGGATGATCAGTTAGATCAGTGGTCGGCAAACTCATTAGTCAACAGAGCCAAATTCTTTTGAGAGCTGAAAACCGACTTCTGCGCATGGGCCATGGAGTTTCAATCGCACTGTACGTGTCCACCCACACGGGGTATTTTGTGTAAGAGCCACACTCAAGGGGCCAAAGAGCTGCATGGGGCTCGCGAGCTGTGGTTTGCTGACCACTGAAGTTAGATGATTAGAGTGAGGAAGGGCAAACGAATTTGTTCCTGTTTTCTGCTATAGGCGGTTGGCTAATGGTGCCCATCACTGAAACTAAAGACACATGGAGCAGGACAGGTTGGGTGTAGATGATAATTTCAGTTTGGGACTCATTGGATTGGAGCCTCTGTAGACACATGGATGGAGATGAGCAGCTGACAGTTGGATACAGGGTTTGGAATGTAGAAGAGTTCCAGGTTGGGGATTAAGAATCATCTACATTAAGATTAATAAAGGGTCCCAGAGTTAATGTTGATTATTACCCTTTCAGGGGTCTCAAGGTTTCAGGGCTGCCTGGACTCAGGGACTGAATCTAATCTTTTGGGCCCTCTGTGTTTCCAGGTGAAATGAAGGTAGGGGTGGGGAGATGATGTGCACGTGGTTTAACTAGTATTTCTGAGACAGGACAAGCCACAGAACTATATACTTACCTTTCTGTAGGCATGTGTGCTTTCTTTTACTTTGGATTAGTGTTTGGGATTTAAGCATCTTTTATTACAGGAGAATTTGCTACTGTAGGTTCATGGTACTATTGGCCTTTTCATTGTAGTTAAAAGTATATTGGAACCTCACTATCCTGTTTATTCTGTCTCTATGGAAAAAGAATTAAGAATTGAGAGAGATGATAGGAGTTGAGTAGGAAATTGCGGTTGAAAAGTTCTGTGACATAGTGTTTTCTGATTGTTGAGTTTTGTTTATTTTGGTTTTTCACTTTTGACAAGAACAAAAAGCATTTTCTATTTAAAAGTCCTCCGTTAACAGTATTACTTTTAGGGCCATATAGAAGAAAAGGGAATAGTAGGAGTTTTAAAAGGAAAGCATATGGAGTAAATGGCAGGAGGAAAACACAAGTTCATTTTGGTTGAGTTCATAATTTGATGCTAACCACATCATTGAAATAGCTGTCTGTGACCTTGAAAAGTTTGTGCCATGTGCAGGTCTATACAAAGTTGATCTGAAAATAAGTCTTATACATTTTCGACTTCTCTGAATTACATACTATAGAATTTCATTTAATGAAATTTTAAATTTAAATTAAAAATATAGACATGTTTAAATTTGAAATTTACTTGGATTTCATGATTCAATGTGAAATGTATATTTAGGAACATCTAGAGATTTACAAATCCACATTTCTAATTAAGTATATATTTTTATTATCTAAATACTTTATATGCATGTGGCTAGATATCATTCATTCACATTCTTCACATCCTTAAATGTGCTCATTTAACAAAGAATTTCCCAGAGTAATATAATATAAAAACTTTGTGTTTAGTAATTCCATTAAATAATACCTGTATTTCATATTCTTTTGCTTCATAATCTCAGGGGCAATAATGGTTGTTTTCCTTTTAAACTTTGGCTTGAACCGGGTTAGTACTGAGTGTAAGATCTGAGGTGACCAACTGATGGCTATTGGATAGCTGTTGTTAATGACGTTTCCATAAGTTTGGTTCTTGAAGAGGTAACCATAGCCCAGTGGCCAAAATATGTCATTGGAGTGACATTTTTTACTCAGGGAAAACAATAACAACAAAAATCTTTTCATTTCTGTAAATTGTCATTCCAGAGCAGTCTTAAGGCAAATTTTCAGAGGCCTGGGGCTGAGTTTTGGGATAAGACCTGTTTTATATATAGTAAAGAGACTGTGGTTTTAAACCCTTTCATTCTATTTTGCAGTTTCGAGTAGGTTTAGTTTAAAACATTGAAACCATATGAGCTTTATATATTTGGAGCACCTACAGTCTTGTAAATGTTCTTTGCCTCAGCACTTTCCTATCCTGAGTGTTGTGTCACTCATAATGTCTCATTGTACAGAGCCTGGGGTATATTTTTATTTGGTATCTTGGTTCAGTAGTGCATTGAACTAAAGAGGCCAAGGTCACGAGGGTTGTCCTCATGCCCGTCAACTTTTACAGTGAATATGTTTCCTATAGCTTCAGAACTGGCTGATAATATTTTACTAATTTTGTGTCAATCATGTATGAGGCTACCTAACTCACTAACTGTACTGGAAAAAAATAAAACTGATGTCCATTGGGTGGAATCTTTCCAAATGGGGACAATATTTTTTCCTGTGTGAAGGAAAGCATTTACTTTCATCTCTGAATGATCCCCCACTGGAGTAAAATGCATGCATTATTTCAACAGACTTATTTTAATGAAAGTTCCTGGTGGATAGAGACCGTGGGTCTCCATAGCACCGCCCCACCTGGAGTCCTGCATTGACCTCACTGGCTCCTTCAGGAGAAAGCAGGAGGCATTTCCCAGAGTAGATGGCAGAGGAGGGTCATCTCTTGTCACCTCTTTAACCTGATTTATTGCTTTTGAATTTTTAAATAAGGACATATTTTAAGTTCTGTCTGGGGACTGAGAGCTCTGATCATTCATTCAGTGAACTTTGAATAAGTTGGTAAGATTGGCTGGACCCTATTATCATAATGGATGGTGACTATCTGACATTTGCAATGGTATGCCCCATTTGCACTAAAATAAATGAATTTGTATTTAAAAATAATTTACCAGATTTTTTTTTTTCCTATCGGCGCTGAAATAGAGGTTATTTGCATGCAAAGTTAACAACTGAAAAACTGCATGCAGACTTAGTGAAGATTTGTTGAATATATGTTAATTGGTGCAACCCCATTAAACCTGATTGCATCTATCTGTTAGCTGGAGAAAGGGCAGGGATCACTTTACTCTTGTGGACCTGCAGTCTAAGTGGCTAGATTTTCTAAATACACAAGGACTTTTATGAAGTGCATATTATTTGTCAGGCCGTTGACCTGCCTGCCCGCTGATCAGTTTATAGGCCAGGATGGTGGTTCTCGCTCTGAGTCAGTTCTAAGTCAGTTTTAATTCTAGCTCCTTTACTTAGAGAACCAATTTGTAGCGCTCTTCTAGGTGGAGACTTAGATCACTGGTATCCTTTGCTGCCCATGATACTCGTGGAAATGAGTCAGTGGAAAATTCACTTACTCATCGTGACCTACTTCTGTCACTTGCATTGAAGGTGTGCTTATTTGTCAGAAGCCATCTGTCCCCCTTCCAGAAACTCTTGCTCCGTTGCTATTTTAACTCCTGAGCCTATAGGTTCTTTGAGAGTATTTCATTATCTGGATCTGCCCATCAATTATTCTGTTGTACATATAATCCTTTTTGATTGAGCCCCAGAGGCAAGGGGTAGAGTCTGACTTTGTGTAACTCTCAGCACATCCTGACCCACGATCACTGCTTTCTGATGAAGATTCTAGGCTTTTGAAGAGAAATTTTAAATAGGAATTCTCACTGATTTAGGAAAGGAAGATTAGGCCAGGGTTTAGTATGACCAGATTCTTCCCTCCCCCATTTTCAGCAAAACTTTCCTGTTCTCATTTTTATTAGCTTATTTGGTCATTCATTTATTCAACAAGGTTTAATCACGTGTGCCTTTGGTGTTGCGACTGGGGTCACAAACAGAATGACATGATATTTACTGGCAAGGAGTTTATAAGAGTAAGTCCAGTTTGAAACAGCATTTTAAATGTGGGGAAGTGCAGACTTCCACACCAAGATTTAAAATGAGGACTGTTTCTTGCCTGATTTTGTTCCTCTCTGCACCAGCCCTGTCTCTCTCGGCCGAGGGTTTGCCTGCTCCACAGGCCATGCGTATCAGAATGTGAAACGGTTTACCAGAGAACTTTATGCAAATGCTGAGAAGGTTTATTGAAAATAACAGAATTCTCTACTCCAGAAAAAGCAATTATATATTTTATTATGTACAAATACACAGACACATATGTGTAGCAACTATAAACAACATGTAGTAGCTCAGACTTATTGCTGCTTATTTTATGTCCATTATTATACATTCCTTAAAATATTAGGCATTGTGTACCATTTTTACACATTAAACAAGATAAATTTCAATTGGGTATTATTTTAAGATACCTAGTTTATATCTTAGAATACTCTAGAAATGCTTATTGCCCTGGTCTAACCATATTTACAGACTCGGATGAAGAATGGGTAGCCTTACTTACAGGAAATGTGTAGAGAAAGTAAGCTGGAAACCCACATTGGATGAGTAGAATAGTATTCTTTTTGAAACCCATCTCTTTCTTGGTGGGTATGTGCGCGCGCGTGCGCACACACAGGAAAAAAAAAACTTGCTGACTTTATAGCACTTTTTAAAAAGTGTCAACTATTAACATTAAATTAACAGAGTGGAATGTTGTTCTCTGCTGACTGCTGGAGTTGTGAACATTACTTTATTTGGGTCTTAATTTCTTTGTGCTTCTTACAGATTGTAAAATCTCTCTCCTTTTTGGGAAGAATGTGTAGAGAAGAAATTCAGATCAGGCTGAGTTTGCTTGTCATGATACAGAGCAATGTAGGCATAGCTTATAGTTTAGAAAATGTTCTGTGCTTTCCAACCAAGACCCAGAAGCTTCTGGTCAAAGTGCTAGTGAAGCTGCCAGTGCCAAAGTAACTGAGAGCTAGTTCAGCAGAGTGAGTGCCCTGTGAATGGGTCACATTAGCATGATCTAGATTTTGCAATATGATCGCTGATTAACTTTGACTCTACTGTGGGAAGACAGTCTGCCTGTGTTCATTTTCTCATTACCGTTTCACCTTTATCCTTGCTTTTGCAACCACTTTCTGTGATAAGCAAAGTTCAAGTTTCAAAGGAAAGTATCAGGTTATTGTCAAGTAATATGGCTTTGTGAATTCGCATCTACATACGCCATCCATCTGGAGATGCATACAAACAATGAAGTCCAAGAACAGGTTTTTACACGATATTACATTTCATTATAGGTATAACCTTGTTTATCTGTTTGGTTCTCCATGAAAGAGGCCTTTCATGGCAGCTTACTTTTCACATGAGACCACATTTCAAACAAGAGATTAGAGCATAAGCCAGTTGGCCAATGACTTAGGTATAAAACATCTTATTCGGCTTTGTGCAATCTCTTCATTCAAAACAACTTACCTAAAAGGCTTTTATCTTTTGTTGTAGTGTCATCACAAGCCACACCCAGGTATTTAGAATTATTCTTTAGAGCTTATTTAAAAGTTTTCTGCTAAGCTGCTTCAAGTAAGGTGTTGAAAAGCAACATATTCTTTCTGGGCCATGAACTCCTAAGGTGATTGATGTGCTCTCTGTCACCACAAAAATATGACCTTTCTGCAACCTTTGGGAAGGGCTCAGGCAGGAAATGGATGCAGTTCCTGCCGAGCAGTACTTTGGGCGTTTGGATGCAGCTTGTGTGTGGAGGGTACATCACAATGATTCCAAACCCACATGTGGCCTCCATGCTCCCTGTGGTGCCGGATGCCTAACTAACATCTCTCCATTGATTCTATAGCCAAGAGTTCTACGGTGACCTTCCCCAGTCTCGGGCTTCATTCTAACCCCTATCCTGGGAGCTTTATGCTCTCCTCACACGTGACAGTGATCCCACTTAGGTTTGGCTTTGCCACTTCAACTGTATAAGTTTCCAGAAATTGAATGTGAGACACTTTATATTCCAATGCAATATGGTAATCACCACCCAAATATAAATCTAGTAATTAAGGCTCTAAAAGGAGTGAGTATATTTAACAACAGATGCTGGGAAAAGATGCATATAGAGTTCTTGATTAGTTTAGAGTAGCTGCTGATGTCTAGCGCTGTGCACAGTGTGCTCTGTGTGGATGTTCTAAGAGGTAGTCCTTGTTTATGAGTGCCCTCGTGTGACTCGGGGGTTAATTTATAAACAGGATTCTAAGGACTGCTCCTCCTGAGTGTACCATTGAGGTCGCCCATCTTCGCTTTCGGATCTCTGCAACTCCAGGAGTACATACCGGGTTTTTATTGGCATTTTCAGTAAAGGAGACCATTTTCCTTTGGCTTTGCTATTTGTGGAGTTGACCAAGCTGCCAAAGTCTGCTGTGCCTCCCCTGCGTCATTAATAACTATTAGAACTGGGCCCGGCCCGGCTTTGATTAGCATTATGATGCCTCACAACCAGCGGCAAAGCCAAACCTAAGTGGAATCACTGTCACGTGTGAAGAAAGCATAATTAAAGGACTCAGGTGAGTCCTTCCATTAGCAAACTGTATGGTCAACGTTCTGTGCTTTGTTTTTCATTTCAAATCAGGTTCTGAGGAGGTTTAGGCTTCTGCTATAATAATTAAATGACATTTTTTTGATGATTTCTTGAGAGAAGCAGTTTCCCGATATTCTCTGATTGAGTTGAGGCTGGCTGGTTACTTCTCAAGCAAGAGAGATTACTTTATTGGGGTATGGTTGACATACAAAAAGATGTACATATTAATGTATACAACTTGATTAGGTGGAGATTCGTGTACAGGCATGCAACCATCATCATAGTCTACACTGTCATGTAGCTGCTGGCTGTAACCTTTCTGATGTGGTCAGGTGACATAGACACCAGCACTTGCTCTCTACTAGCCTGAGTTGCTTATAGTCGAAGCCCACTGGGAACAGGGAGGCCTGTCCTAATCTGGTACCTGGTACTTCTGGATGCCTACATTGGGCACGCACATCTGTAACGGGCACTGGCAAAGCAAGCGTGGCTCCTGTTCTTATTCTTTCCTGCTCACCTTTCTCCCCAGCCACATGCATGTCCAGCATGAGGCCCGTGTCCTGTGCCTCTTAGAGCTCTGCGTTGGAAAGGAGTGGGCACAGGTCCTGGTCATTCACACAGTCAGCTCCACAGCCGGACACCTCTGCCTTCCCTCCATCCCCCACCCCAGCAGGACAGCTCACCACACCTATTTCTCCCCTTCTATCCCCTGTAGGGGTGTCACTCTGGCAGCTCCGCCCTGAGGGAGGGCAGGGTGAGCTCCCCTCAGCTACCTCCTCACTCCTGCTTTCCCTCCTGAAACAGAGCCACTGAACACCCTTGCAGGCCCAGGATCCCAGGCTCTGACCACATAGACCTCTTGGAATGAGGGAAGGAAAACATACTGTTCATTCTCTTCCAGGAGAAAGAGTGCCACAAACGAGTATCTCACATTATCTTGTCACAGGATACATTTGTCATCACTCCCTCTTGGGACTGGTGGCTAGCAGTATTAAACTGACATCTGCTTTTCTATGTAAAACAAACATATTTTCCCAGACTAAGAGGTTATAGGATTTGTGATTAAAATATTTTGAAAACTAAAGCACAAATGCACACACATTTAGATTCCCATCTTCCCACCACAGGGAAGTAGTCGCCATTATGACTTGCGTGCCTTTCCTCCCAATGCATTTCCGTTGCATTCTTTGTATTTTAAATATGTTTGCTATCAGACTGTGGACTCTACGTTTTTCACCGATGTCTTTATAAGCATTTTTGGAATCATATCCCATCTTGGTTTCCCATTTTCATTCAGGATTTTTAGGAGAACAAGATTGATCATTCAGAATCATCCTTTGTTCTCTATCACCTCAGAAAGAGTTTAAAAGGGATATGGGTAGGAGGAGGGTGGTAAATTGGCTCGATTAAAAACAAACAAAAACTTCCAGAGAGAGGGGCCAGGCAGTCCTAGGGGGTCTTCAGAGAGGAGAAAAGTGTGTGGGCAAGCAGAGAGATTTGGTTGGAGACTCGAGCTTTTCGGTTCTCAGAGGGAAAGTCAGTCCTCGGTCAGCCTCAGTCCCTGAGCCTCTCTGGATGACCCTTTCCTCCGTCCGTCTGTCCGTCCTGGGCTTTCTCATCATTGGACTTCAGGCTAGTGTGGCTCAGGCAGAGCCAGGTCTTTATTGTGGGGTAGGTGTGTAGGCACATGCACTTCATTCCATAGATAAAAAGCATTTGGAGGACAGAATGACCAAAAAATGAGCCATCCTACTCAAAGTTTCCAGCCCTATTTCTATTCCTGAATATTATCAAGTTTTTAAAAAGCATTTTAAAAAAGGGTAGGGAAGTAGTTACAAATTAACTCTTTCTCTTGATGAATTAGAGATTAATCTCATGGAGGCACAATAATTTCTTGCAAGGAGGTAGAAAACGAACCCAAGTTCTCTAAGAGGAAGTTTTAACAGTTCAGAAATGACTGATCTCAGAAGGAAGGCAATGACAGTGGGGGGTGGGGGGCTTGGGGCGTAGAGTTATCATTTGTAATTAATATGCCATTGATGCTATGGTGCCAGACTCATTGCCAGTATTTATTTTAACTAGAACACAATTGGTTCTACTGGTATTTGCTATAATATAATAATTAGAAAATGTATTTATAAATGGAATTGTATGTTTTTGTTGAATAATGTATTATGGACACATTCATTAATCTTCCTGGGATCTCCCCAACCCTTCATTCTCTATTTCCTGTTTCTCAGTGATACCATGTTTCTTGTGCTAAGTGTCTTTATTCTGTAGCAGTTACTTGAGAAAATGCCTTCCCCTGACTAAGATGGGAACAATTTGCCTATCCAGATATGAAACCTTTCTTTAGCAGGTGCATTTCTAATTTAGATGATTACATGTTGGTTTATTTCATTTCGTTTTGGTCTTTAGTGTGTGTGGTATGTGTTTTTTAACGTGCCTGCCTAGTTTCCGTCAAACCTTGGGTAGACAGATTTTTTTTTGGTCTTCTCAAATACACAATGTCCCCTAACCGAACAATGAAACTATTTAAAAATGCAGGGAAATGTCTCCCTGCCCAGATTTCCTGATTGCAGACTCATAAGCACATCGTTTTTTTTAAATTTATTTTTTATTTTTTAAAATTTCTTTATTGATTAAGGTATCACATATTTGTGCTCATCCCCCCATTCCCCTCCCGAACCCTTCCCCACGCATGCCCCCACCCCCCTGTTGTCCGTGACCACTGGTTAGGCTTATATGCATGCATACAAGTCCTTTGGTTGATTTCTCCCCCTCATAAGCTCATCTTGTGGGTCCTGTACCCTTGCTCCCTCTCCCTGGAACCAAGACACTCTAAGAAATGTTGGGGATTTTTGGTGGTGCGCCTCAGACACACAAGTTGAGTTAAAAGAGAAAACCAAGTTGATGGAGATAGCTTTGTCTGATGACACTTTATCACCAGGTGCTAGTCTCCAATTTGCTCAAAGTTGACATGACCTATTGCTTTCTTTTAAATTATTTAAAAATATAGAGTCTTTCAGATGCAAAAAAAAAAAGGTGTGATTTTTTTTTCTCCTAACTAAGATGAGAAATAATTTTTTGTCATCTGAAGAACATAGCACCACATTTCTGGTGTACTGTGTGTGAGGCAGATTAGCTAACAGCACAAATGGTTTTGCTCTTACTGTGTAATTATGTGAATTCAGAAACTTTGGTGCTTACTTGAATAAACAGTCATAGTGGATGAAAGCTGAACATCGAGGCAGAAAACACTCTGTTATATGTCAGCCCTCCAGTTTTGCTATTAATTGAGAATGAAAATATGTGGCCACAAAGCCCCAGGAATGGCTCACTTGTCAGCTATGGACAGATTTTATTTTCAAGATCCCTGCGTTGCATTGTTGTCTTCATATGTATCTTGATCTTTCAATAGGATTTAGGATCTATATACTATCTAATAAAAGAGTAATATGAAAATTGACTGTACCTCTGCTACACCCACAGGCCATGCCCACTAGCCAATCAGGAGCGAGTATGCAAATTAACCCAACCAAGATGACTGCGGCCACAGAGAGAGCAGGAGGCTTGGGTTTCCCCGGCAATGGAGGAAGCCAAGCTTTCCGCCTGCCTTGGCCTACCTTGGCCTCTGCTTAAGGCTACAAAGTTTCAATTATAGAAGATAAATAAATCCCAACAAAAATGGTGGCAGCCATGGAGCTGGAGAGAGCAGGAGGCTTGAGTTGCCCCTGGCAATGGAGGAAGCCAAGTTTCGGCAGCCCTGGTCTTCCTTTGCCTCCGCTTAAGGCTACAAAGTTTCAATTATAGAAGATAAATAAATCCCAACAAAAATGGCTGTGGCCACGGAGCTAGCAGGAGGCTTGGCTCCATTGAAGGCTTACAAAGTTTCAATTATAGAAGATAAATAAATCCGAGATACCAGGGCCTCCGCTTGGATCGCTGGGGGGCATGGCCAGCCTGCAAACCACCACAGGCCCCTCTCCCAGGCCGCCCCATGCCCCAAGGGAACCCCCACCCTGATCTGGGACACCCTTCAGGGCAAAC
Source organism: Corynorhinus townsendii (assembly GCA_026230045.1). Classification (NCBI taxonomy): domain Eukaryota; kingdom Metazoa; phylum Chordata; class Mammalia; order Chiroptera; family Vespertilionidae; genus Corynorhinus; species Corynorhinus townsendii. The sequence goes on from JAPDVU010000012.1 coordinate 8,958,937, forward strand.
CAGCCGGTCCCCACCCATGCACCAGGCCTCTATCCTATCTAATAAAAAAATAATATGCAAATTGACTGTCACTCCAACACACAAGATGACTGCCCCTATGTGGTCAAGGATGACTGCCCCCATGTGGACATAAGAAGGCCACCACAAGATGGCCAGCAGGGGAGGGCAGTTGGAAGGGACCAGGCCTGCAAGGGAGGGCAGTTGTGGGCAATTAGGCCTGCAGGGAAGGGCAGTTGGGGGGGACCCAGGCCTGCAGGGGAGAGTAGTTGGGGGCAATCAGGCTGGCAGGGTAGCAGTTAGGCATCAATCAGGCTGACAGGGGAGTGGTTAGGGAGTGATCAGGCTGGCAGGCAGAAGTGGTTAGGGGCAATCAGAAAGGCAGGCAGGTGAGCAGTGGGAGCAAGCAGTCCTGGATTGTGAGAGGGATGTCTGACTGCCTGTTTAGGCCTGATCCTACCGGGATCGGGCCTAATCGGGCAGTCGGACATCCCTTGAGGGGTCCCAGATTGGAGAGGGTGCAGGCTGGGCTGAGGGACACACCCCCCCTGTGCACAAATTTTGTGCACCAGGCCTCTAGTATATATAAAAAGCCAGTGACTAGAATGCCATAATGACCAGAGTGACCAGTCACTATGAGGCCCACTGTGGCCAGCAAACTAGCTTGATTGGAGGGTGGGGCCGGAGGCCAACCTCCCGTGGCCCCTCCTCCTGGCTGGCCCTGCTCTGATTGGCCTCTCCCACCCTGATGGAGGGCAGGGTGGATGGCCAACCCCCTGCAGCCCCTCCCTGCAACCCCTCCCTGCAGCCAGTCCTGCCCCTGATTGCCTCCCTACCCCAGTAGGGGGCAGGGCCAGCCATCCAACCTGCAGCCTCTCCCCCTGGCCTGCCCCGCCCCTGATGGGCCCCCCCCCCCAATCAGCCCACGGCCCCTCCCCCCAGCCAGCTCCAACCCCTGTTGGCCCCTCACACACCAATCGGGGGTGGGGTTGACTGGCCAACCTCCCACGGTCCCTCTCCCGGCCTCTGACCTCGATAGGCCCCCCACCTTATTTGGGGGGCGGGGCCCACCTGCCAATCACCATGGCCCCTCCCCCCAGCCAGCCTGGCCCTGATCACCCCAATTGGGGCAGGCCAGCCAGCAAACCTCCTGCCATCTCCTCCTCCCAACAGGCCCAACTTTGATCTGCTGATTGGGGCTGGGCTGGCCGGACCCCACACATGCACAAATTCATGCACTGGGCCTCTAGTTTTAAAAATAAGCAAAAGTAGCCTTTGGGAGATTCCCCATTCGTTTTTTTCTTAGTATCAATGATTTGTTTTTTTATTAAAGTGAAATATCCTAATTCTAGTCTTGATATGCAATATGATTTCCTGTGAGTGAGTTACTCAGAATCATCTTCTTTTTTTTTTTTTAATTTGTAATGTTGGAAGTGTTACATAGGTCCTCCTTTTTCCCCCAAATATGGAAATTTTATGCAGCAGGGTGCCATCTCTCTATACCAGTGGTTGGCAAACTCATTAGTCAATAGAGCCAAATACCAACAGTACAACGACTGAAATTTCTTTTGAGAGCCAAATTTTTTAAACTTAAATTTCTTCTAATGCCTCTTCTTCAAAATAGACTTGCCCAGGCTGTGGTATTTTGTGGAAGAGCCACACTCAAGGGGCCAAAGAGCTGCATGTGGCTCGCAAGCCGCAGTTTGTCGACCACTGCTCTATACCGTGGAACTTCTGCTTAGAACTGTTTTCCTGAGAAGGCCAGGGATTCCATAACTTTAATAAACAGGAATCCAGGAACACAATGAGCAGAAACTCTCTGAGTCACTGCAGGGAACGTCCAATGCATGTAGGTTGGATGCCTGGTGAATTGGGTGAAGAGGAGGAGTTGGTGTGTCAGTCTGGCGCTCAAGGTACTTATAAGGGCCAAACCCCAGGCAAGGGACAAATGACCTCACCTCTTTAAACATAAGGCTGGGCCTGTGAGAAATAGATGGCCACACCCCTAAAAGGCAGGCCAGTGATTTGAAGCGAGTGAAGCAGGAAACTTTTCCTTAGTAACTGACGCTTCTCTGACTTGGCACTGGGACTTGTCTGAACTCCTGCCATAGATTTATGTAATTCACACAACTTAGAGACACCTTTTTCTACACACAGACACATTCCTATATGAGTTCTCTTAGAGTCTGGAAAGTCTCTGCGGAGCAAGAATGGGGGGAGATGCCAGACTAAAGGAATGTTATCTTGAAAGACTAAGTTACAACAGAAGTATCCAAGATTTGGGGTCATAAGATTATAGAAGTTGTAGATTTTGTGTTGGTTTTGTTTTATGTTGAGATGTATCATTTCTAAATACTTCAACTTAAAGAAAAACAGCTTATCTCAATAATAGTCAATGTATTTATTACACATTTTAGATCTTCTGCTGGACAGATCCGGTTTCTAATACATTTAGTCCTTTTCTCCAAAGCCAGTACATGAAAAGGTATTTCACATCACAAATTTGACTCCTATGTTCTCTACTAAAGAGCCAGATCTAGAAATAGAGAAGCAAAAAATAGCCATGTTAAAGGGGGCATGATCCGGAAATTTGGATTGAATTTTGAAATCTATTCAGAAACAGGGGAATAAAAAAATCTGATTCACACATGGTTGTGTCTGACTGGGCCAACTGGCCTGGACGGGGATAAGGAAGAGCAGCCTGCTTGCCATGATAATCCATGTGTTGGGTCATCTGCCTTTGTTTCCTTGAGAATACTCTTTGAAGGAGGGACTGTCCAAATTATGCCATCTCACCTGTCAGTCTACCACGAGCCTGAAAACTCTCTGCACGTATATTCCAGGATAAAAAGCATGCCCCTTGGTGACACTGAGGTGTCTGTCCATCGGGGCCAGGCTTGCTGCCTCCAGAAAAACCTCTCATTCTGATGTGAAGCTTTACAGCTTGACCCACCTCCTGTATCGGACATCCGGCAGCAGGCTCAGAACTCTGGTTTGGTTCGTACCCAAGAGCAGCTCCATTTCTTAGGCGTGGATCCATAGTCATCACGCTCACCAAGTGCTGTCTGGGACCAGAACGCTGAGGTTAATTTACAAGGATATATACAGTTAATATTGGGCTTAGGCCCCTTAACGTTCTTATTCTCCCCCTTATAGACATTTAATAGAATGGTTAAAAGCACAGGCTCCGAATGAAGGCAGATTGCCTGGGTTTGGATTCCAATTCTACCCCTTACGTGTGTGTGATCTTAAACAGTTTCTAAACTTCTCAGTTCTTCAGTGTTCGCACCTGTAAGGTATGGGTGAAAATAAATCCTACCTCCTAGGGTCATCATGGACAGTAAGCCTCTGCTTGCTATGCGTTCGATAAACACTTGGTCAAAGTGAGCAGTTGTTATTGTTGCTCCCATGACTCACATTGGGACAGAGCTCTCCAGGAAGCTGCTCGGAAGCTTGTTTGGGCAGGATGGTAGCAGAGCGAGGCATGTTCGATGGCTTAAATGCGTAATGGCATTGGACAAAGGTGGGCAGATGCACATGGTTTGGGCAGCTGACCTGAAACACTGAAGTCTGGTGGGTGCAGTCCTTGCTTGTACCTCTGCCTTAACTTTGCCAGTGTGAAGCCCTTGGCCAGTGCTTCCTTGGACTCTTGAACCCGTGGTTCTCCAGCTTTTGTGTTTCTGTTTCTAAAGCCAACCAATCATTTTTTTTTTTACTGTTAAATTCTTTCTGTAGCTGGGATAACATTTACATTTACTATCAAGCTTAGTTGTCTTAGAACCAGACTCTTTAGCTTTTACATAATTCATTGTATTAATTTTAGAAGTTAATTCTGTGAGCAGTCTTATGCTACTTGTTCCAAGATCCTTGAGGGAATGTTTTGGTGTAGCATTCTAAGAATGAAGACATATATGCATGAAAGGATGTATGCAAAAGAGAAAGACCAAAATGCTTTCTTTTGACACCTAATATTTTGAAGCACTTGCTATGTGCCAAGCACTAGGATAGTATCTTTACATTCTTTATCTCATTTAATTTCTCCATAGCCCTCTGAGGTAGCTTATATTCTTAAACCCATTCTACAGAGCAGTAAATTGAGGCTCAGGGGAGTTAGATTTTGAAGTCAGATCTACCAATGGCGTTTCATAACTGTACTCCTCTAAGAAATAGCCAAGGGAAATCTAAAAGAACTCTCTCTCCCTTTGTGGAATTGAATTCTTATACATTTACATGGGAAGGAGTTAGATTTGTCTTCACATCTAATACAGATCTCTAACTCTGAACGTGCCCTGGTTGTGGGAGCCACACGGCCTCCCTTCCTTGGCCCTGTGTGCTCTAGCTGGTGGCGCTGCCTTGGCACCACAATGCATCGTCTTCCGGAACTAAAATTCTGTTCCTCCGCTCACAAACGGCAAGAGCGAGGAACATTCATGACCCAGGCTGAATACTGAGCAACTTCAAGGCCAGCATCTTCTGGTGTCTCCCCAGCCCAACTGTCTTCAGCAACAGAATTCTTTCCTTGTGGCCAATTTCATCTTTGCAAAATGAGGCCAACTGAGAAAACATCAGTGGATGCAAATGAGGAAAGAAAAGACATCTGTCAGGTTAATTAAGAGGAAACATTCCTTTGACCTCTTGTTTTTTTTGTTTCTTTTTTTCCTGTGTGTCCTGCCAAGGTGGGGTGGTCTCCTCTCCTCAGAGTGCTGCATCCTTTTCATGTTGTAAACAAATAGTGCATATGTGGGAAGGGGGGGTGGGAGAGGGGCTGAGTGCTTCAGTGTGGGATGAACACACAACTAATTTTAATATCCATTTGGCAGTTTTCCTGTTGTTTCTCTGGTTAGGAAACATTTTCTTCTACTTCTGCCCATTATCACAGCTTTGACATTCATGTCGTTAACAGAATGTCATTTTGCAAGATACCAAATTAGGCGCAGCTAGCAACAAAACATACTGAACAGGAAGATAATGGCGTTTTGCCCACGTCTTTTTCTCCCTGAAAAGAACAAAGTGGAGCTCTGATGTCGGCCTCCCGTGTGTGTGTGTGTGTGTGTGTGTGTGTGTGTGTGTGTGTGTGTGTGTGTGATGCTTTAGAGCTGGAAGGGTGTAAATAGTCGTGCTATTCACTCTTGGCTTGACATACATTTCTGGTGAGTGTCAGAAAAGGAGACCTGGTAGTTCTGGAAGTAAATTCCCCTCCCTTTTGTGGGTGAGAGAGGAGCAGCCCCAGATTCCTCTGAACCTGAGAGAAGGAACAGAGTTTTGCTTTTTATGGGTAGTGCTTAGCTATGTAGCTAAATTCCTCTCCTAGACTAAAATATAGCCACAGAATCCAATGTTTGTAGCTATTGCAAGTTAAACTGAGATTTGATTTCTGTATGGGGAAGCCTGTATGTAATACATTATATCAGTTCAGTAGATATATCACACACACACACACACAAATAAGATTTGGATAGAAGAAAAACTTCCAATCCAGCTTCACAAAGCTGTGGACCATCTCTTAAAAGCAATAAACATAGGAGAGAGTAAGCACAGGGAAAGGAGTTCACAGTAAAATTTTATTATGGTATTTCCAAAGAGGCAGGTCAGAACATCACATTAAGGTGGTGCATTTACTCTGATTTGGTACTGCCACCACTTTCCATGGCTTTTTAAAGGTATATTTCCTTACCACTGGCTAACAGAGAATAATCCAGTACTATTAAATTAAATTGATTCAAAGTAATTTTTATGGTTGGACTTTGAACATGTTTTGTTTTTGTTTTTTGTTTTTTGCTACTTAAAAAAAAATGTATCCAGTTGTGACTTTTACCCATTTTAAGCATGAAAATGGGAGTTTTAAAACAATGTATCTCATACATCCCCCCAGCACACACACACACACACACACACACACACACACACGCACACGCACACAGTGGAAGTTTAGAAAAACATTAGTTTGTATTTTCTTTAGCTCCCCAACATGCCCATAGGCTTATCGTTGGTCCCTGACCACAAATGCCCTGAAAACAACCAAAGTCTTGGGTTTTTGACCCTGACCCCTTTACCCAGGTTTAAAAATGGGGCCCTGCCTCCACCCCTCCCAGCAGTCCTCATTGCCACTTTGGTAGCCCAACTGTAGGCAGACTCATCGGTGGGTAACGGCTCTTTACCCTTCCGGGACAGCGTAGACACAGTTTTGAAGGACTCCACACAATGTTTGGTCCAGATCAGCCTTTGAAGCAGTTTCCCAAGATATAGCACATGCCTTTCAACTATTAGATCAGAATTAATTACATTGGCTTCTCAGCACTCTTCACACCCTACTCCCAAGTAGAAACAGTCTGTGCCATGCCTGTTTCAGGTGGGGTTTGACCTCTTATACTCTTGAGTAATCGTAAGTCCAGAAGTCATCTCTTCTTTGACGCTCTCCCCTCTTAAGTGTCCTCATCCAAACAGATAACCTGCCCTGATGTTTTTAGGGTTCCTCAGCAGGCACACAGGCTTGGTCCCTCCTATGATTTGGTTTACAGATAAATAGCACTAAAAAAAATTCACAGGTGTTCAGACCCCTTGTCACTCGAATTACTTTTTACTTCAAACATTTTTATCAGCTGAACTTAGCCTGCTACTATAAATCTCACGTCATTTACAACTCCTGCTTGACTTTGGCCATTGTATTATGTTCCTCTTTTAATTCCACTGATTGCCCTACTGTAATTTTATTCAGGGTGACGTGTTTATAGGTTTTCCCAGTAAGATGTTTCATACCATATACCCAGCACCACAAACCTGTCAGCTCTGTGTGTTTGCTTAGTCTAAGCTAATAGCATTAGACTATATTATAATACCATCTTGGGTCAGTGTAGTCTTGTAAATTAGGCTATGTTTGTCCTCCATATTAAATTATAAACTTTCTAGAGACAGGAAACATATTTAATTAGTCATTGAAAAACATTTATTGACTCTATATTCAAATCATTTTTACTTTCTGTATTTTTCTGGGTATCCAGAGATTTGCTGTTATATAGAGTATAATCTTTGCCCTCGAGGTATTTATCCCCCCTTCTAGATTGTAATCTCCTTGTGGAATTTTTGGTTATGTTTGTTCACTGAATGGGTCATGACCGCATGATGTTCTGCCTGCCAGGATCACGGTGGTGCAACACGGTGAATGTCAGCTACCCATCAGTCACATGCTAACATGACATCAGAGCTCACTGTGCCAGCCACATGGAAATTGCTCCATTGGTATGTCTCGCTTTGACATAGCAACAAAATGGAATAACTAAGAAGAAATCGAATTAAAAAAATGTTTATTGTGTCAGGTGGATCACTGAAATGAAGGGCTTATTTAAGGGAAGGCCAGTGAAGTGGAAGGACAGTTTGCCATAGTATCTGTCTATATATATAAAACCCTAAGATGCAAATAGACTGAACTGTGGAACAGTCGAACAACCGGTCGCTATGACATGCACTGACCACCAGGGGGTGCGCGCAGAAAATGGCGGGCATCAGCAGCAGGTGGCAGAGTGCGGAACGTGGCAGACATTGGCCACAATGGGATGGTAGAGCAGGTGAGAGGGAGTGCCAGACCAAGGCAGGGCACCAGTTGCTGTCATCAGGGCGAGCCTGTGGTGTTTACTGAAAATTCTTTGATCCCGCATGCTGCAGTCCTGCCTGGTGCTTACATCTGCTGCCAGTGCCGTCCTGCTCACACCCCCAACCAGTGTCGGAGCTGCTGCTCGCACCTGCTGACAATGCCCAGCAACGATCCCAATCGCTTGGCGCTGTCAGCAGGTGTGAGCAGTGGCTGCTGGCCTTGATTGCCCCTGAGGGATTCTCCACCTCTCCCTGCTCCTGAGGGGCGATTGGGGCAGCAGCTGCCTCTCGCACCTGCTGATGGTGCCACCTCCAATCGCTCTGCCCTGTTAACGGGTACGAGCAGAGCTGGCACCCTCAGCGCATGGGAGCGGCTGCTGGCAGACAGAGGACCATGGGCTGCGACAGGAGGGGCCAGGCAGGGGCATGGAGGATGGGCCAAGACCCACCCCTGTGCCCACCGCAGCCTCGCAGTCCACAGTTTCTCTTAAGGTGCACGAGACTAGTATACTATAAAGTTCTAGTGCTTATTATTTATGAAACCATGTTTCCAAGATGCATGGGGTTTTATCTCTTTAGATGGCAACAGATTTGTATATGTACCTCTCTTCCAGATTCTGCCTTATCTGAATCAGTCTTCTCTCTTTTTTTATACCTCAAACATTCTGAGAATATCTTCTTCATTTTCTTATCCCCTCAATAATATTTTGTACAAAGGAGTAGATGTTCCAGATAATTTGTTACCTTGAATACTTTCTTGCTATTGTCTGTATGTTCAGCCATCTCCCTCTTTGTCTATGAATACAGCAAATTGAGCCAGACCTCTTAATAGATTAGATATAATTCTAAGGAATATTGTATATTGTAATATATATATTTTTTTCTTTTTTTTTCCTCTCAGAGCTTTTGAAAGCCTGGAGACCTATGCCTTTCTCCAGGCATATAATTAGCCTAAAGTTTTTGCTCCTAGGTGAAAATAGTATGAGCAACCATTCATTTCCATTATAATCAATGCCTTCAAAAGGCATTTTTCTACTAATGGAAAAGTTGAGGTTAAGTATCCAGCAGATAATATCAATAATAAGCATTCATAATTGCAAACCCAAGGACCTATGAACCTAGGTCATTACATTGATGCATGTATGCAAAAGCCTGAAGCACTCAGGCTTGGTAGTCAGGTATCAGGACTGCTATTTCCCCAGTTTTCTGGGGAAGCGCATGGACTGGGCCTGCTGGTGTGGTTCAGTGGTTAAGCATCGACCCATGCACCAAAAGGTTGCCAGTTCGAATCCTGCTCAGGTCACATGTTTGGGTTGCAGCCTCAGTCCCCAGTAGGGGCGTGCACGAGGCAACCTATTGATGTTTCTCTCTTTCTCTCTCTCTAAAAATTAATAAACACATATTTTTTTAACAAAAGAGTTATAGACTGGTATAAAACTTGCCTTGAATTCGGAGGCCTTTTTTGGGAATATGAATTAATTTTAAAATAAAATATTTTATCTTACAGTAGGATTACAAGAGATGTCTGTGATTAGGGCTGCACATCAACTTAACGTCCTCACTGATCTCCCTACGTCCTTCTTTGGTTATTTCAATTTAGCAGCCAGAATGGTTCTCATAAAAGTCAGATTATGTTCAAAGCCTTCCAAAGGTTTCCCTTTTCACTGAGACTAAAAATCAGTGCTCATACTGTGGCCTGAAACTGCCAGAGATCTGTGCCCTGTCCTCTCTGCTGCTGCCCACTTTGCTGCTTGTCTCTGGGCCACTTCACTCCTGCCACACTGGCCTGCTTGCTGTTCCTGCCTTAGGGCCTTTGCTCCTATGGATGCTCACTCCACCTCAGCCTTCTGGTCTTATTCACATATCACCTCCCCAGTGAGACCTTTTCTGACCACCTACTTAAAATTGTGATTTTTCATATCTGCACTCCTTGTCTTACTTTCTGCATTATTTTTCTCTATCACCATCTCCCATACTCTAAATTAGACTAATTTATTGTGTTTGTTATCTGCTTCCTTCTGCAGAATAGGATCACCTTGAGGGCAGTGGGGATTCTGTTTGTTTTGAATAGTACCTAGCATATATTAGGGACTCAAAAAGTGATTTGTTGAGTGGATTAATAAAAGCCAGAATGGAGCCTTGATTTCATGGGCCATAGGGAAGACACTGGCATTGCCTTAACTTCACATAAGTAACAAAGTATGTCTCAGAGACAGAAACATGAATGTTTTGTTCTGTGCTGCCTCATAAAGAGAACTGAGCAAGATTTTTGGGGGAAAGTGTCCAAATAAGATTTTAAGGAAGATTTGTTTTACGTTGTGTAATATATTTTTCCTTTCAAATACATCCTCAGAAATATTTTTTCAAGGCTTTTGCGATCACATTTGTAAATGCATCAAGGCCTAGATATTTCATGTTGCAAAAAGGAAAAATATATGTGTAATGTATGCTTATATACTTTTAGTACATTTAAAACCCTAAAATTTGTTTCAAATGAATAATCTAAAAAAGGAATGAATTAGACCAATTTTTATGTTGCCATGGTTAAATCTCAAAAATATAATGTCCAGCGGAAAAAAATGTATAGTTACAGAATCTCTATACTGTATAGAGTGTGAAAGTATAGTTTATACAAAAACCAAAAGCATGACTGTCATTGAAGTACACAGTGAACATGTGTCAATGATTTTATTTCAATTGTTAATGAGAGTAGCAGTAACATATTAAAATGGGTTCAAAGAAGATTTTGAAAACCAGACATATGTATATTTTTCAATTAGGAATGATGAAGTGGATTTGCTAGTAGATGCAAAACTGATTCGTATGTTGTAGTACATGATATTAAATGTTTGGCTTTATCTTTCCATGGAGTGACTATTGATTATATCTGTACCATACAAAGTTAATTTACAGTATCATGGACAAGAATCATTTGTATTACTACCAGTTTCCCACAACTTCTATCCCTTCAGAGTTTTTAAATAGGCTAATCAGTAGAAAGATAATGAAAGATACTCTTATGGATCTACCCCGGGGGTTCACTGTAGAACGTAAGCCACTGAAAGGAAAGCCACTCATCTCGTTTACACAGTTCCGGACCTTTGCCAGGTGCTCCTGATATGCGATTATTACTAGTGAAAATGTGAACATGCACACAGATGTTGTTCGTAGGTATCCATGTATCTACACTAAAGGACCAGCAATGGAATGGGTGGGAAAGCTGTAAGCCACAGTTCCTTTAGTACTTTAGTAGTTGCCTAGTTGGGGACGGGAAAGTTGGTTTGGATGTCAGAGGCACATTTCTCCCTATTATATATATATATATGTATATGTGGTGTACACATACATATATGTACATGCATATATACACATGTATATATACACATGTATATATGTGTGTATATATATATATATAGTATACTGTATATATGTATATGAAAAGATGACAGGTGTTTATTCCAGGCGGTGGGATAATTACTAGATTATGTTTATATATTTTCTAAATTTTAAAAATTTCATTGACCAAAAAGTGTAAATATGTTTACAACTGTTTCTCTAATCTGGTGCAGCCCTGTCATTGTAAAGACAAGGAAACAGATGCCCGTTGGGCTTATAACCTGTACGCAGCAGCCCGGCACTGGCGGACAAATACTGGCTCCTGGTCTTGCCCAGGGTTTCTCCACGTCAGCCTTCTTTGTTTAAGGAATATTCAAGTGTTCGTATTCTATTACGGTATTAGGAAATAGTTAGCAGATGTTCATATCCAGCAAAGCTTTGGTGTGTAATTGGTCTCTTGTGCAAATTTATCAAATTTTTCATCAAGATGAATTAATAAATTATAGCCTCGCCTCTGAGAGTTCCTGGGGCTGTTCTTATGCAGTTCACAGTGTGATCACTGCCCCTCAGTTGTGGTCAGTCAGATTCCATAATGAGCGTTGACCTTTCAAGTCAGCCAGGAATGTGAGAAATCACTGCCTGTTGGGGCTTCCTCTCCTCGGCTTGTCTTGCCAGGATCAGACATGATCGGTATTCATGTCTCAAAATGAATGTAATTTAAAATTAAGCTGGGGTTCAGCTACTCTGAACAGTTGCTAAAGGCCGCAGCCTGGTGGGCCTCACGGCTTTTATAGCCCTGGTTGGGGATAATTAGCAGGTTTTTCTGCCAGGAGAGATGTGACAAAGCCAGATGTGAAACGTTTACAGGCCCCAGCAAGACCTTCCTATGGAACCCTGAGCATGAGAACAACCTAGGCGGAAGTAGAGTGTGGGTGCTTTGGACCAAAAATGTGGTCACGGCATTCCCCCCCTCCTTCCTCAGCCTAGCAGCCTGTACTCCTCTTTGTCCTTCACACTGAGTCAGTCCTGACTTAGAGGATGAAATGCATGCTCCGACTCTGTCTTCCTAGCAAAGAGAAGGCACTGTTGGCACTAGTTAGGAGATCGTGATACTGCTTTGGTGAATGGGAACAGTGAACTCAAGGAGCCAGAGTGGTGCCCTGTTCAGTCCTCGCTTCACCTGCCTGAGCCAAAAAACATGCAGATAAAACACTTCCTTCTGGTGGCCGCATATCACTAACGTGCCATTTCCACCTGAGTGCCTGTCCTGCTGTGAGGTTCTCAATGAGTGTTCTGTCTCTGCTTGCCTTGCCTCCCAGCCCGCAGGGCCCAACAAGCCCTGCTCACACAAAAGTACCGCCGTTGCCCTGGCAGGTGTGGCTCAGTTGGTTGGGCATTGTCCCATGCAGGGAAAGGTCGCTAGTTCTATTCCAGGTCAGGGCACATGTACAGTTTGCCAGCTTGATCCCCCATGGGAGCATGCAGGAGGCAGCTGATCAGTGTTTGGCTCTCATCTCTCTCTCTCTCATAAAAAAAAATCAATTAAAAAAAGTACTGCCATTGTCTTTCCACCTTCCCATTCTTCTCAGAGCCCTGGTCCACACTATTGATTGTATTGTGTATGGTGTATGTGTCTTACCTGTGGGTGGATCTTTCCAGGGAGGAACCAATAGAATGAGGTAAACAGAAATGCTTTTTGGCACTTTAAGGTAAAACAGGAACATCAGCTCTTAACTTTTAAAAAATGTATCCTCACCTAAGCATTTGAGCTTGCACAGATTTATCTCATTTTTAGCCTTAGGAACAAAGGTATGTAATTCCCAAGTGAAACTGAAGGACATATAGACTCAAGTTTCTGCTCAAGTTCATTCCCAAAAGCCTTCTTTCTCCTCCGCTCTTTAAGAAGAAATGGAAGCCCCTCACCCTGCCGATATTCCGATCTGAAAGCCAAAGGCAGGGGTGTCCACTTCCCACAAAGCTCCTCCTCCCCCTCCTCTCTCTCCCCCTCCTCCTCCCCCTCCTCTCTCTCCCCCTCCTCCTCCTCCTCCTCCTGAGTTCTCCAGTTGAAGCAACACACTGAGACACCTACTCTGCCTATGGTCACAGGCTCCATTTGTTCTCTCAGTTTGGAAGGTTGCAGAGTGATGACACAGTTCTTTACTTGCAAATTCTAATTTAGCCAAAGCGACAGCCATCTAAATTTTGGACAAAGGCAAAGTGGTCTTGCATCAAGTTGGGCTGATGGTGCCAGAAAGCATTTCTTTTGTTTTGTTTCCGGGGGAGGGAAGTAGTGGGGGGGGGGGGGGAGGGGGGCGTGACACTGCCTGAGAAAAAGCAAGGCTGAATCAACTTAGTCACACTGGTGAAAGGGAAGGGACCTTGATTTTGCCCAAGTGGCGATGGTTTCACTATTTTATCATTTTATGGATCAAATGAGTATAGTGTAGTCACCAGCACCTGAAGGCTGCCTCACACTGCCATAGGCTTTTCCTTTCATCAGCAGAAAAGAGTGTGACACCTGGCTGAATAAATAATGGCAGCAGAGGTCAGCTCAGCATCTTGCACCTGTGTCATTATTAATGTGGGCAGTGTCATGTGCTGAGACAATCCAGGTAGTAAATACTCATAGGTCCTGCCTACCTAGAGTTTTCTTACTGTGGAATTAAATGTAGATTTCAATTCATTTATTGGGAGTCAGGTTCCTAGAGCAATAAGATTAGGTGACTCTCAGAGACATCAGACACAGGTATTGAGACCAGATGGCCACCCTTCCCCTCCAACCTTGCAAAGTTATCTACAGAATACCTTAGTAGGGTCCTAGAATTTTAAAAGTAATTATATATCAAGATCTAGGTAATTTGAGTTTAAATACAGTATAAAATGCCCCATTATCTTTAAGAATGTCAGCAACAACTAAATTAATTGCTGAGGCCAAGACCCTACTTTATGAGTGTAGAGATTTATTTTGTGTACTTATGGAAATGTATCTTGACCTGTATTTTATCAAGTCTTGATTTGCCACACCGAGGAGTATTTCATGTCTAACATGTTCCTGTTTGATTGTTGAGAGATTCAGGAAAGTTCCAAGTCTGTTATCTTGGAACTTTTTAGCTCTCTAGCATCATGTTCAAGATCCATATGAGGTTAGAGAAGACACTTCCAGCACTGATTGTTATAGCATTTGTCAGTAACATATGCCAGTTATTTAAGGTTTAGTGTAACAGGCTACCAGTACCTTAAATGTGGTAAACTGTTAAAATTCTGAAGCAGTTTGTTTTTAACATCTTTTAACTTGCTCTTGTATTCATAGATGAAGAATCCTTATTTTTTTCACTCTAAATTGCAATTATAGTCATCTGTTTGTAAAGTTTACAAACCTTTATAGAGAGAAGGCAATCACAGGGTGAATATAATATAAAGTTTTTTCGTATTTTATATTTTCATATTGACCAAGCAAGTATATTCCATTTTCTGGTTTTGTTTAGACATTTCTTTTTTAGATTTTTTTTAAAAAATCACATTTTAGAAATCAATACATTTCTACCCTTTTAAGATAGACTTTTAAATTACTGATTAAAATGTTTGATTTTTTGTTTGCGTTTTCTTTGTTATAAATCTACATTTTTAGTTATTTATTTTGCTTGTTGTGGTAGTGTACTAGTATTCTATATCTCTTAATGAAATTCCAATTTTTTAAAGTTTTCTTTAAGAAATATTTTCTAAATATTAGGTTTATATCAGCATATTTCACTAATATCTCTAAGATATTCATCAGATTACTATTTCTATTTTATTTACATTTTAATTTGATTGAAATATATAAACAATAATTGAATGTCAAGAGAAAATCTTCATAAATGATTTAGAACAAATAGTAAATATAAAAAATAATACCAATAGTCGTTGTTTGGATAACTAACCCTTGTTTCAATTAATTTGCTCAAATTAACAAATAACTTTGCTGAGATTTACAGAGTATAAATCTGTCTTTTTAAATTTATTTTATTAACACCAGCAAGTTGGTATACTTAAAATATCTGTATTAAAACGAAAGGAGACATTAATTTGAATTAACACTAAGTATAGTATACAGTTTATTTGTAAAACAGTCACACTATCTGATTTAATAATTATGAATGTAATAGGTTGAATGCAGTTCTTGATAGATGAGTTGGTAATAACACAATCCACCTTCATAATTAAGTATCAAGGGTCTATTCTTATTCAACAGCTTCTTTAAGGCTGAGTAAACATGATCTTAATTATACTCACAGATTATGTTACAGGATGTTGATTGCTCCAGTAAGGAAAATAAAATGATGCAGTCTCACCTTAAGAAATTATAAATATGGGCATGTTAACAAATGATGATAAACAGCAAACATCTAGGAGAGAGGAATGGTTTGCAAGCCAATATTGCTGAAAGAAATTGCATTTGGTTTAGATATGTATTATTTGCATATTTAGAAATGTTCCTTTCAAATATCTTCTAAAAACTCTAAAATATATCTCTAACTGAGAAGTCAGGTGAAAATTCCCATGTCAAGAACCAGCTCTAACAGGTATATTCTTAATTAGAAAGACATTATAGTAAACCTTTAATGGTGGTTGAAGGCAGCCCACAGGTAGGAGAAGGAACCAGAGTTCCCTGAAACTTATTATGGGTGAATTCATTTATTATCATTCTAATGTCGGTGCTGATAGTAGAGAATGAAGTGCCAACCTGTGCCAAAGGAAAGCAAATGGAAATAATACCCACTTCACCATCATCCAGCTTTACATTTGTCTTATTCTTTGAGGCTTGTAAAAGTTACATTGGAATAAGATTGGCTGTTTTATAATTTTCTACTAGCAGAAACAGGAAAATGTAGTTGCCCCATGCCCATATATAGCAGCTTATTTCTGTTCACGGAGTACCAGGATAAAACGGTAGGGAGTGTGCCTGTGAAAATAGACCTTCACTGTTATTTTCATGCAAACAGAAATATGTTTTTATGATTCCAAAATATTTGCCTTAGTTAGGAATTTGAATGCTGTATACAAGATGAAAAATGAATGAGTAGTGAAACACATTTATCTTAGGCATCGACTGTTCTATTGACAAAAGGCACAAATGTGAAATTTGTCTAAATAATTAGATTTTTAATTAGTGCATCATTGTAAGATTAATGTCATTGCGCTTCATTGCATGTAATTTTGTATTAGAAATTTCATGTCAACAAAGATGCTACCTGTGGTTTGCTGATTTGAATCCCTAATTTATCACTTGTATGTGTGGCATGTCACATATTTGCAGTCAAGACCTGAAAGAAGGCTTTTGATTATAGCTTCCCTGTTGGTGAGGAATATTGATGATGTTATACTACATGAATACTTTATATTTTCCAATATTCAAGAGGCAGCCACCCCTCAAATATTAGTGAGTGCATATCGACTTGCAAAAATGTTAATAGTATGAGCTGATAGGTAGTTTAACCTCTAGTCTGTGCCTCTATTAAATATGCCTGAATTATTATTATTACTATTTTTATCATTTTTCATCTAATGCTATATTATCTTTTTTTAAAACTTTGTTTTTCCTTTCCTTCTGACAGTTGCCGAACAAGCAACCGAAAAAGCTTAATAGGAAATGGGCAGTCAACAGCATTGCCCCGACCACACTCACCTCTCTCGGCTCATGCAGGTAATTAGTTCTCCTTCCTGGAGTCTTGTTTTACTTCTTTTTGCTAGTTTTGTGTGTGTGTGTGTGTGTGTGTGTGTGTGTGTGTGTGTGTGTGTGTGTTGTATGTATGTGTGTGTGTGTGTGTTTCAAAATAATCTAGGCATTTTGAAACTTGGGTGTGTCTTCATGTCTTGTTAGCCTGGTTTTCTTGGTGGTTTCTCACTAAGTTGTTCTTTCTGATGTTAGCCCAAACCTTGTTCTCTTTCACAGTGTTTGAACTCTAAAATTGAGAATTTCTTTTATGTGAGGTCCTTTTTCAATTAATTATTTCTCAGTTTCTAAATGTGTGGATGATTTAAGACATGTTTGCACATTAGGATTATCTTTG
Organism: Corynorhinus townsendii; assembly: GCA_026230045.1. NCBI lineage: Eukaryota > Metazoa > Chordata > Mammalia > Chiroptera > Vespertilionidae > Corynorhinus > Corynorhinus townsendii. The sequence goes on from JAPDVU010000012.1 coordinate 8,975,907, forward strand.
AGAAGCGCAGACATGTTGGTTCACATGAAGAGGATTTGTGTTAAGAACTTTTGGGGAAGAAAAATATCTTTTATCTGTCCTTCTAAGTTCTCCACTGGGCACCCCGTAACCAGAAAGAGACTGACAAGAGGAAAGTATACCAACGTGTGTAATGTAAACTTTACGTAACACGGGAGCCTTCACAAGGAAGTGAAGACCCAAAGAAACAGTTAAACTGAGTGTTTTATACAAGGTTTAATGAAGAGTGGAAAGTTGTACAAAAATGTGATCCTGCAGAGGGGATGAGCTAATTGTGATAAACTGAAATTAGCGAGGCCTATTCTTCACATTCCTCTATGCCCCTTATCTTTAGAGATGATAAGGTTTCTTTATTCCAGGCATAGGACTGTGCCTTCCACAGGAGGGTTTTATGACCTGCTTTAGGGCAGGGCTTCTTGCATACACCCTTCCTCACATTCCTTCAACTTGAAATAGTCAATATGCCAAGATGAGGTATTTTGGAGTTGCATGTCCTATACTCTGTCAGAACTAGCCAGCATTTTTTCCTGCTAAAGTTGAACTAATATATAGACACAGACACACACACACACACACACACACACACGCTATTACAAACAATGCTGCTATGAGCAGTCTAGAACGTGCCTCCTCTTGTATGTGTGCATTGTGTTCTCTAAAATCATACCTGTTGGTGGCATATATAATTATCTCTTTCATCCAGAACCATTGTAGAGACAATAAGGATTAAGAGATGAGGCCCTTGGGCTCAGGTACTAATTATAAGGAAAATAGAGCCGTATTACAAAAACTGCAGTGAAAACTGCTGTATGTTTAAAGTTCTATCCAAGATGGTGCAAAGAAGAGGAGTGTTAACTCCAATCGGGAAAGTCCGGGAGAGTTTGAAGGAACTCCTTGCTTAAGATGTTGGAAGATGAGTAAGACTTTGACAGGTAGAAACGGGGTGAGAGAACGGGAATTCCCAGTGTGTGGCTAGAGCTTGGGAGGTGTATGTTTGATTGTAAGAGAAGATGAAGGTGGAAAGAGAAATGAAAGGCAGAGAGTAGAAGGAATTTTGACGTTGAATGCCTTTCAAGGATTTTGAGGAAGATCCGTGTCTTAGGAAGATGTCTTCAGCATTGTGAAGAATGATGGGTTGACAGTATGAGCACTTCCTCTCTTGAACTATTGTGAAACTCTGACTTCACACTGAAGGGCTTTTAGATGGTGATTTCATATTTGAAAGCAGGGCTGTGACTCTTCCTCAGAAGTCCTTTTGCTTGGGTGGGGCAGCACTCAACTTGAGAGTGGGTGTTATCCGTGACACATTTGGGGAGAAGGGAGAGACAGAGGTAGCTGCCTCTGTGGAGTAGAATTTTGTTTTAGTCATAGTAATAAAAGATGGTAAAGTAGAAAAGGTAAAATTGTGATACTGTAGCAGACTGCTAAAGTTCAGAAATGTCATTCCTGGGTAAAACTAGAGAGAAACATGGGGAGACATGTTCTAGGCTGCTCATAGCAGCGATCTATGTAATAGCTGAACATTTGAAGCAACCTAAACATTTATCAGTTGGAAAATGGAGAAATGAATTGTGGCATAGTCATCCACAGAACACTGCACATAGCAGAAAATAAACTAGCCCTGCACATATCCACATGGGTGAAACTCGAAGGTAGTATTGGGCAACAAAAGCAAGATACAAAAGGATATTATTTAAACCACTCATAAAGGCTAACATGATGTTACAAAGAATATTTTGTTTAGGGATACAAACGTATACATAAATCGGTATGTATATGTGCATATATGTTTATAGTAAGTATAGAGGAAAATGGTAATTTTAAAGACCAATTTCATGATAACAGTTACCCCTGAGAGGTGTGAGGAGGATATAATCGGGGAGAATGATAGCAGTTGGTAATATTGTATTTCCAAAGCTGTGTGATGAATACACAGCTGTAATGTTACCATTTATACTTTGGAGATTTATGTTACATCATTGTTATAAAATCAAAAGCTGACAGAAGGGCAAGCAAGGCCATATACCTAGTGGAGGCTGAAATTCTTTTTTTCATCTTTATATTCCTCCATCACAGGGCCTGATGGTATATACTAGGTGCTGAGTAAATGATGAAGTCTATTTGTTACATATAATTCGATTAAAAGAATTAACCCTACTCCTCTTTGTAGTGTCTGTAGTAATTGTACCACACTTTATATGCCTTTTGATTACTCTTTATTACTGATTGTCTTCAGTTCTCTTATTGAGATTAGAGAGCATGTGGTTAAGACTTTAATGATCCTTTTAATTCTTTCCTCTATGTAGACTTGGGTTGAATTCCTTCCCCTTCAAACATCATTTTAGGATTTAATCAGAGGAGTGGGCAGAGAGGAGCCTTTCTTTCAGGTTCTGAGAGTACTTTTCCTTACGTTACAGAGCCAACAGGTTGTTATTCACCCAGAAGCTGTAGAAGTCTGTCAGACTTTTTGTGAGAAATGGCATTCATCACAGTCTGGTAGATTCCTATTTCTGTATAAAAAGAAGAAAATGGAAATTAAGGAAAGGACCAGTTCTCATGCCTTGATATGTGAAATGCCTCCCCACTCACCACGCCTCTTAGCTCTAACTTCCCATTGCTACCTTCTCTGTCATGGATGTGGTACACAGAATGCCAGGTGAGGGTTCCTAGAAGTCTCCAGGAAAACAAGAGGGAGAAAAACTGCCTTCTCTCAGTGCTTATGCACCCAAAATACAGAGTTATGCTTTCTGTTTTGCTTAGTTAGGGACGATCTGAGTCGCCACTCATCGCTGACACATGACTTCACACCCATCACGTGACTCAGTGGAGATGAGAACTTTATTTGTGGCCTGAGGAAAAGGAATACTGGCACAGTGTTCTGCAGCTTATCTCCACACACAAAGCAGTGCTTGTTGGAAGCCAGGGATTCCTCAAAGAACAGTGAACAGGATAGTCCCATTTTATACGAAGGAAGGTTGAATATCCTGGGCTCCTATTTCCAGGAAGATTCTAAGCATGAAATTTAAAGCAGAAGCCCCAAAGGAAAGACTAGTGTGTCTCTCCTACAATGGAAATTTCTGCCTACTAAACAAAATCAAAAGAAAAAATGGTGAAAATGTCTCATGCTTATAACTGACAAACATCGGATTGCCTTAATATAGAAAGAGCTTGTGTAAATTAATGTGAAAATTGATGAGTGCACCAAGAGAAAAAAATGGGCAAAAGATGTAAATGGCATGTCACAGAAAAAAAAAATTAAAATGAACAACAAAAACGTGTGAAATGTTGACTCTTTGTAATCCCAAGAGAAATGTGAACCAGGATAATGAGATACTATGGTTCATCTAGCATATTGTCAAAAAAGTTTAGAAATTGGTAGAATCCTACAAGAGCAAAGTTGTGGTGAAGCAGTTCCTATCATATGCTATCGTATTCATCATTGAGGTACTACTGTGGAGGGATTTTGCAGACGTAATTAAAATCCCAAGCCAGATAATCTTTTACACAGAGATTGTTTGAGTGGGCCTGACGCAACCATATGAGCCCTTTAAAAGAGAGCATTTTCTCTGGTTAGGGCAGAGCAGGTAGCAGCAGATGTGAGCCTGAGATTGATTGCACGTGGCAGTTGCGGACTTGGAGTTAGAAGAGGGCAGTGTCCAGAAGCTGGAAGCAGCCTCAGGCTGGCAGCCAGGATGAAATGGAGACCTTAGTCCTATCACCTCAGTGACCTGAATCTCCACAACCTGTATGAACTGGGAAGTAGATTCTTTCCCAGTCTCCAGATAAGAGCCCAGCCCTGCTGACACTGATAGTGGCCACATGATACCCTGAGAAGGAAAACTAGGTGAGGGTTCCCAGGGAGCTGGGCGCTGGTGGTTTTCTACCTTTCTTTGATTTTGGCTTTGAGAGCCCCCTGAGCTCAAACAAGTCAAGCCTACCTAAGATTAATAAATAGATGATCATTTTTTAAGCCATTCAATGTTTGGTAATTTATTACTTGGCAATAGAAAACTAATGTAGGTATTATTTTGTTTGTTTATTGGTTTTATTTCTAGAGCCTTATTTTATTGTAAAATCACTATATGCTAATTTCCTTACCTTCCTGTTCCCCAAAGATAAGCATTACTAAGTTGCTCCTTTCTCCTTCCAAAATTTCTTATGAATAGGTGTAAATATATTTTCTTGAATAACCAAGGTACAGGGGTCTTCGGGAGACCATTTTAAAATTCTGCCTACCACAAAATTATTTCCTTATTGTATTGGATTCTAATGGTAAAAGCATGAGCTCTAGAGTTAATTATGCTTATAGAGGGTGACCCAAAGGCTAGATGTAGTAAATAACCGAGACCTACTGGTTCTAGGCTTTGAAAGTCCTAAGAGCAAATATTGCCCTATTGGCCAAAATACCTAACATTTTGTGTCTTCAAAAATTGTTTTACTGTGAATTCGCAGGTGATTACGTAGATTCGTTTATAAGAGGATTTTTGGAAGAAAAGATGGAAAGAAGTATCAATTTCCTATTGGACACCTCTGGAAATTATTCAAGACAGGAAATACCTTTAAAAAGTTCACATAACCTATTAGGTTAGTATCTAGTATATATATATCATTAGTCACCACTGTATTTGCTGCTTCTCGGTTCACCAAGCCCCTCTTCGAAGATGGAACTGACCTAAGATTGACATTCCTACCGCTAGTGCAGCACAAGGGTTTCCTCTTCTCTAACCCTCACCAGTACTTACTATTTCTTGTGTCCTTGATAATAGCCATTGTAACAGGTTTGAGGCATATTCTTAGTATGTTTAATGTGCTTGCTTATTAATCTTTTGTAATGTCACTGATATTCTTTTGTAATATGCTGTTTAACTTTAAAATTAATTTTTAAATTACTTTTATTTTTTAATTACAGTTGACATACACTGTTAAATTAGTTTTAGGTTAGACATTGCATAACTTACTAAGTGATCATCCCAATAAATGTCTTATAAATCTGACATCACACATAGTTACTAGAATATTATTGACTCTATTCCTTGTACTTTACATCCCCATGACTGTTCTATAACTACCAATTTGCACTTCTTAATCCATTCACCTTTTCACCCATCCCCCCAACCCAACTCCCATCTGGCAAATGTTCTCTCCATCTGAGTATGTTTCTGCTCTGCTTATTTGCTTGTTTTATTTTTTTAGATTCAATTGTTGATAGATATGTATTTATTGCCATTTTGTTTTTCAAATTTTTTATGTTTTTTATTCTTCTTAAAGAAAAGCCTCTAACTTTTCATTGAATACTGGCTTAGTGGTGATGAACTCCTTTAGCCTTTTCTTATTTTACTTTTTGATTAATGTAATTTTTTTCTTTCATTCTTTTGTGGCACAGTTTGTCAGTCTTTTTCTTTCTGATTTCTTCCGTTTTTGTCGTCATTGTGTCTAGTTGTAGGGTTTCATTTTATGGACAAGGCTGGGCTTGCTCTGAGCATCACCTGCTCCGACCTTGCTGCTTCCCTGCCCTCTTTGCTTGACAAGTTTGGTATCAGTGAAGCCTTTCCTTACTCGTACTCCTTAGTCTGTCCTATGGGAGGGTGTTTTTTCCAAGCAGTGACCAAGGTTTTCACTACAAGATTTTTCCTGAATCTTGCCTTCAAAGGTGAGACAATAGCAATGAAAAAAGGCATCACATTTCTCTCTATGCCCTGGACAACTAGGGGAGGTTATGCACTTACACATTTCTGCTCAGATGTTTGCAGCACCATCAGGTTCGCCTGCCACACTCAGAGGGAAAGCTGTTACTCATGAATTTTTGTTTGCTGGTGGGAACAGCTTAGTCAATAGAGATGAATGATCTTCAGGTAGATTTCTCCTTGGATGAGGTGAGACTGGGGACAGAGCCTTGAATGTAATAGTGTCTTTGTTTTATCTATTTTGTGACTTTCATTCAAAAGCTATTAGCAGGTTTTTCACGCTTGAAATATTATTTGCCAAACTGTCTAAATCTGCTTTGGAGATCTTTAACAAAAGTGTTCATTCAGCAAGGCAGCGACCTCCTTTGGCCAAGTAGACCTGATGGCCCAAGACAAATGTATTCCTAGCTTCTGTATATTTGGGAAATAGAACAGGGCTAATTGTGTGCCCATGGAGTCATGACAAATTGATTGTTAGCTGTAGTAGAAATTGAGTGTCCGGGTGCCCCATACAACCACTCTTTAAAAGGATAGAAACGTCTTTTTCTACTCAAGGGGAATCTCTGACATGCTCACTCATTGGCATTTTTTTTTCTAATTATAAGCAGATCACAACAAAATCAACTTAACCTTATGAAACTTGTGTTCAGTTCAGAGCACCTTGAAGTATTCCTCAGAGGGTTTCATTTTATGTAGGTTAAAATCAGCAAATCATTTAGTCAGCCCTGGGTAGAATATCACCTGGGACTCATCGGGTTTTATTAAAACCTTCAGAAGGACCGAGACGCAGAGTTTCTTAATCTAGTGTGTGTGTCCAAGTTTTATGATTTTACAGTGCAGCTGTTCTGTGATTTCAGTTATTTCATAAATCAATTTCTCTGAATTATGGAGAATGCCACCTTTCTTATTCCATGCTGCACACACAGTTTTTTATATTGTAATCCTGAGCCTTTGTGTAACTGCCAATTGTTGGCCTGAGCAGTGACACATCTTGCCCTTCCTGCTTAAGGAAAAGGATGATAAAATCAGACGGACTGACGTCAGTGTATTTTCCTAGTTGGGGTATTGCTTTGTGTGGAATCACTAATGACGGGTATATACCAGCATCATGAATGTATGTTAACTTTTTCATGAAGTTCCCTCTGCCCTGTGACTTCCATTTATCATTTTGGTCCTTTGAGAAGACTGCAATGTTTATGTGTAATTTATCCCTAATAATAATTTAATGACTGATATCTTTCATATCCCCCTGCTCTCTAAATGTAGAATTTAACCCGAATGGCCTTTGAGTTAGCTTTTTGGCTTCTCCATTATAAATTGAAGCTTTTGGAAGCTGATGTCTAAATTTAATTTTAAAGCTCCTCTGTGCTAATAAAAGTGGTATTAGTTTGCGGGGTTTTGTTTTGTTTTAGTACATGGGTTTTCACCCACTAGGAAAGACTATTCTTTTTTTAAATCAAAATTTTGCAGTTTTCTTGTGTTTATGCATCAACTATGGATTTGCTTTGGTTTGGTTTGATTGCTAAAGTAATAGTTAGAACTTAATTGTGTGTTTTCCAAGTTAGAGTTGACAGTGTTTAGTGATAGATTGGATGTGGGGTGAGGGAGAGGTGATCAAAGGTGGCTTCCAGCTGTCTTGCTGAGAATATGGATGGATGGCAGGGGCATTTCCCAGGCTGGAGGAAAGGAGAACAGATAGGAGCTTAATGCTTAAGAGTTCATGTTGCTGCATAATGGATTTAAGATATCAGTGAGCTACCTAAGTGACAAACAGTGTTGTTCTATGGGTGTGGAACTGAAGGGGTTGAATCTACTAGTATGCTGGTGATACCAGTTTGTTCATAGACAGTGTTTAAAACCTTGGGAAGTGATGAAACCATTGAGAGAAAAAGTTTTGGACCTGGGGTTAAGTCTACAGTGCAAACACCTAGAGGTTCTAGAAGGACTAGTACCCAGCAAGAAACCGAGGAAAGAAACAATGTGAGAGGAGGGAGGGCAAGAGGAGAATATAGTGTCTCAGAATCCAAGGGATGACAGGGCTCCCAGGAAGGGCCAGCGGTTAATGTTATAACTATCAAGTTGATAGAGTATGATTTATATTTCATTATTTTAAAAGATATAAATGACATGTATTATGTCTTCTAAATCCCTGAAAGTTTATATTATTAACATTGCCCACCTCCAAAAAAAACCCACTTTCTTTCTTATCTACTATTTGAAAAATTGGAGATTCCTTCATGTTGAGGGTTGCTTTTATTCTAAGATCTATGATAAATGATCACCTGGAAAAAGAAGGTGCATTTAAAATCCTTGCTAAATTGATTCTCTCCTCACCCTCGAGGTTTTCAGAACCTGTTGCTCTGAGACTGGACATTGGGGACTGTCACATGACTGGTTTCTCTGGCACTGTGGTGCTTCTGCCACCCTCTTGACCAGCGTAGCCCAGGTTAGCTCTGAACTTGAGTTAGTAATCCTCAGCTGTATGTAAGCACAGACTACCTTCAGCCCAGTCGCTGGCAAGAGTATGGATTTGGGTCACAGAAAAATGAACTGTTCCACAGAGCTAAAGAACTTGAGGTAGGGGTTCCATTAGCATGGGGATCAGCCCTCTGTCTTCATTAAGCACCTAGTACCCTTGATAAGAAGCTAAGCATAAGCAAAGTGGCCTTTACCTATTAGGCAGCCTGCCAGAGAGGTTTAGCAATCTACATTTCCAATTTAACTGCATATGCTAAAGAGCATTTTCTTAAATATCATGTATAGCAGTGCCATCTCTATCTCCGAACTTACTCTGGCATCATTATAGTATCAGCATAATGATGCTTTACTGCAAATTCTTGTATTTACTGCAGCAATGTGTGAGTACTTCTTTACAAAAGCCATGCAGATTGCAGGCTTCTCGAGTTCTAAACTGTTATGTTACAAGTACCAGTGAGTGAATTACAGAGCTTGTCCTGATATGCTGGGTGTGCATGTGCTGTGGTAACCCTCACCAGTTCAGAGGGCTCGGCTACAGGGGAGAGCTGCTGTACACACCTCTGCTTCGGAGTTGCGAGCTCACTTGGTTTCATTGGACTAGGGAAGAGACAGGTGGAGAAAATGTAGAAGAGTGTACGTACGAGAAAAGTCATAGAATTTAGAAAGAAAATATGAGATTTGCTTTAAAAAAACTGAAATATTTTAGGTTTCTAAAAATTGTATTTTAAACCCTTTTTTCTATTTATAAAAGCTGTGCATATTTATTGTAGATAATTTGGAAAATGAAAGAAAATATGAAAATCATCTATATTTCTTTCCATCAGAATTAACTACTTAACGTTTGGATTTCTTGTCTAAATGTGTATTTTTCATATATCGACATTTTTATAATATCTGTTACATTTATATATACATAAATTTCTGCATGCAAACATAAATTAATATGTAAACATACATCTGTGTACATATGTGTAAGTATGGGATCATAGATATTTCTCTAGATCATTTTCTTTCTATATTATTTTGAGATTTTCACATATCATTAAATGTCTTTTCCCCCAAAATGCATGGTTTTAATGAGTATAAAATATTCCAGCTCATGAATGTGTGATAGTTACCTTCCCCTAATGAATATTTTGGCTGCTTCGAGTTTTTTATTCTTATAAGTAATTTTGTGGTAAATAGTACTTTACAAAATTCTTTGTGACCAATACTGATTAGTTTCTGAGCTTAATCTGAGAAGTTATTCTTTAAAGGGCTGGCCTTCTATTGTCTTATATTTGTATTTTTGGCCATCCATTGTTGTCAGACTTCCATTTTTGCGGCCCTAAGAGTCAGAGATTGAGTCTGCAGGAAATGCTCCTTAATGTTTGCTGCAAATGACATTTAGTAGGCATCAAGAATGTGTTGTGAAGGCACCAAAATAACTTGATGTCTATCTCAGTGCATCTCAAGTGTGTTCTCTCCAGGCAAAACAATAGTTAGTCCCATTAAACTTCCAGGAACTCTGTGCCCAGCGACGTCACGGTGGCCTGGCGAGTCGGTGAGGTAGATAAGGAAGGGACTGTTAGGGGAAGCTGCAGAGCTGCTCACTTCACACGGTGTGCCTGCTTTCCCAGGCCTGGAGCGCTAGACCCTCATGTAGAAAGCTCCAGCTACTGTGTAACTCCAGCATCCTGCCGCCGAGCCCTGTTAATTCTGCGATCTCTCACAGCTGGTCAAGTACTAACTTTGGGCCTCAGGGTCAGGGTCTAGGTTTGGCTCACCTCTGCCAGGTATCAGCAGTGCTCCTTTGAGCAGATTGTTTCCTAAGTCTCAACCTCCTTTTCTCTGAAAAGGAAGCAGTAGAACTTGCCCTTGCAGTCTCAAATGAAGGATTATATGTGACAATATTTGCAATATTATCAAGTGCCAAGCAGTGTGAGGTTTTACGAAACTACTAAAGTATTATTGTAACCAATCTGAATTCATGATGTGGTTCAAATGATAGGACACCATAGTGTGTAAATTCAAAGAAATTCAAACATGGGCCTGTTAGAGTCTCTAGGTGGATTGGACAATGGGATGTGGCATCTTTGTGACCGTCTGCTGGGACATACTTGGGGGAGCCTGTGATAGTTCATTTTGGCACACCGGCCTTTCAGGTCCCTCAGCTGGTGCACATGCTCTCGCTTAGAGCTGATGTGCGAAATGAACAGCATTTTATAACAAGTCAACCCCAGTGGGTCAGACCACAACAGTTCCAAAGGGGCTGCCTCGGGGACAGGGAGTAGGGGAGGTGATTTGGGAGTGGGTTTCACAGCCTGCTTCCCCCAAATCCACCTTTGCTTCAGCCAGAGAACATCAACCTTTGTCATAGTATGGGCTGGAGAGTAATTTTTTGCTTGAGTGGAAGGTAAAGATCAGGACCAGGTCTGGAACCCTGCTCACTGCCTCTTGCCTCCTTCCCAGTGAGGCCCTGGGGTCTGGCCCTGAAGGTGATCTTTGGGGGGAGTAGGGAGGGGAGGAATCAGGAACTATCTGGGATATGCCTGGAGTGAGCTATGATTCACTCTTCATTCTGGGGCCCGAACACAGTATCTGGATTAATGCTTTTCATGTATGTTTCTTCTGTCCTACTCTGTCAAAGAACATGGGCTCCCACCTGAAAAGGGGGATAAGAGAGAGGTTACTTTTCAAAAAAGAGACACATAGATTTACAGGTATTTAGTTGTTATAGTTACCATTTATGAGGTGTTTTAAGGATAAAGAATATTAAGAGTTTAAAATTCTGGAATTAAAAAACACCATACACAAAATTAAGACACTAACAAATAACTGAGAAAATATCTGCAATAAATATAATGGGCAGATGTTTACTATTATCTATACACTAGAGGCCTGGTGCATGGATTTGTGCACTGGTGGGGTCCCTCATCCTGGCCTGCAGGGATTGGGCCAAAACCGGCTCTCCGACACCCCCCCCGAGGGGTCCCAGATTGCAAGAGGGCGCAGGTTAGACCAAGGGACCCCACCAGTGCACAATAAGGGCTGGGAAGGGACCATGGGAGGGCTCCAGGGCGTGCCTGGCCCATCTCACCCAGTCCTGATCAGGGCTAATGGGGGCCAATCAGGGCCTGCTGGCTGGGGAGGGACCATAAGGAAGTTGGCCGGCCTGGAGGGACTGCGGGAGGGCTCCAGGGCATGTCCAGCCCATCTCACCCAGTCCCAATTGATTGGACACCAGCAGCAAGCTAAACTACTGGTCAAAGCATCTGCCCCCTGGTGGTCAGTGCATGTCATAGCGACTGGTCAAACGGTCACACAGTTAGCATATTAGGCTTTTATTATATAGGATTGCCAGTGCGTGTCATATGTACCAGATGGTCAGACAGTCACTTAGCTTTTTATATATCTATACTGATAAAAGTGTAATATGCAAATTGGTCACGATGCCCTCACAGTCACAACCAAACAGCAGGCTGTGTGAGGCGACAAGGCCAGCAGGGGGTTTAGTGAGGGATGACCAAACGACTGACCAGCAGGCTGTGTGGGGCAACCAGGCCGGCAGGGGAGTTAGTGAGGGACAACCAAACGACTGACCAGCAGGCTGTGTGCGGCAACCAGGCTGGCAGGGTAGTTAGTGAGGGACAACCAAACGACTGACCAGCAGGCTGTGTGCGGCAACCAGGCTGGCAGGGGGGGTTAGTGAGGGATGACTAAATGACTGACCAGCAGGCTGCATGGGGTGACCAGGCCGGCAGAGGGGGCAGTGGGGAGTGACCATGCTGGCAGAGCGGGGCAGTGAGGGGTGACCAGGCTGGCAGGGGGGGCAGTGGGGAGTGACCAGGCTGGCAGAGGGGGGCAGTGAGGGGTGACCAGGGAGGCAGAGGGGGGCAGTGAGGGGCAACCAGGCCAGCAGGGGTGGCAGTTGGGGGCGACCAGGCTGGCAGGGGGGCCAGTGAGGGGCAACCAGGCCAGCTGGGGGGACAGTTGGGGGCATCCAGGCTGGTGGGGTGGGGCAGTTGGGGGCAACCAGGCTGGCAGGCAGAGGTGGTTAGGTGTGATCAGGCTGGTGGGGGGGCAGTTAGGGGTAATCAGGCAGGCAGGCAAGTGAGCAGTTAGGAGCCAGCGGTCCCGGATTGTGAGAGGGATGTCCATCTGCCAGTTTCAGCCCAATCCCTGGGGTCAGGCCAAAACCAGCAGTCAGACATCCCCTGAGGGATTCCGGACTGGAGAGGGTGCAGGCTGGGCTGAGGAGATCCCCCCCGCCCACCACTCGTGCATGAATTTCATGCACTGGGCCTCTAGTATAGATATAAAATGCTAATATGCAAAGTGTCCCCTTGGGAGTTTGGGAAACTGGAAGTTTGATCACTCCCTGTGATGTGCACTGACCACCATGGGGTGGCGCAGAATGAAGGAAGGCCCCGGTTGGCAGCCAGAAGGCCCCAACTGGCCCTGATTGCCAGCCAGGCCTAGGGACCCTACCCATGCACGAATTTCGTGCACTGGGCCTTTAGTGAAATTATAAAGAGCTCTTTTAAATGGATGTAAAAAAAAATTCTAATGTCTCATTGAATAAACGGGCAAAGGACAAGAACTGGCAGCTCACCAACAGAAGTAGAAATGACCAGTAAACAAGTGAAAAGTTTAATCTCTCACCAAGCAAATAAATGCAAATCACAATAATGAAATACCATTTTCACCTGATTTGCAAATATTAAAAAGGACACTGGTAATAAATATTTTTAGTGATGGTATAGTGAAATGGGTATTCTCAGTACATTATTTTAAGTTGACAATCTTTTTAGTAGGCACATTGATAGTTTATGTCAAGAAATCTAAAAATAGTTCCTATCACTTGAACTATTACTTGAACTTTATAGAATATAATGAAAGGAAATGATAACAAAAGTACTCAGAAGTATATTTCAGGTTATTAAATGCAGCATTATTTGTAATAGTACAAAGTTGGAAATAGCCTAAACCTTCAATAGAAAGAAGGGTGACTTTTGAATTGTGATCCATCTGTATAATGAGTAATTTGTAGCCGTTAAAATCTCATCAGAGTAAAAAATATTTAATGCATAGGAAAATTATAATTACAGTGTAACTATAAAGAGCAGGATACAAAAAATGAATATGGTTTATGATCCTATTTAAAAGTATGCTTTGTATATACACATACACACTATCAAAAACAGACAGAAGGAGAAACCACAATATTACGTTAGTAGGATTACCAATTTCACTGTTATAACTTAATCTGTTTTCCAAGTCCTTCATGTGTTACCTTTAGAATTAGGTTTTGAACTTATTTCCAAAGTGAGCAGTTCCTTTTCTATGGATTTTAAACATTACACCCACAAAATCCCAGGTGCCATTGCTCCCCCCTCTCCATCTGCCTCCAGTTTAAAGCAGTTAAACAGCTTCATGTTTAGCATTTTCCAGTATCGGCCGCAGTACTAAAGTTAGTCCTCATTCTGATTCACCCTTGGCCAGCCCTCGGTGGCCATGGGCATATGCCACCGCCTTCTACCTGCCACCACCTAGGAAGGCCTGCGTCTGCCAGGGGGAGTGTGGGGTCTGGGTGAGACTGGAGTGTTGTGACATAGATTGCTGAATAACAATCCTTTTTTTTTCTTTTTGTTCTGAAAAATTGTGGTTGGAAAATATTATTCAAATTATTAAACTATTTAGTAGAATGTTTTTCTTTTATTTTTTTTTGGTAAAAATGTTACCAAACATTTTTTTAGTTAAAAATGTCCTAAGTAAAACCGTTCTGTGCTGAGACTCCAAATTGTACCTCTATCCTGTAGGAAAAAAATATTTGTTTTGCTGTGGCTTTCATATCATAAAAATATATATATATATTTGTTTTGCTGTGGTTTCATATCATAAACTGTGAAAACTAAGCTCTCACCGAGCCATTATCTAGTCCATTTTCCACCTGATAGCACATTTTTAATGTTAGCTTTTTAAATCATTCTATGAAATGATTAGCTGTTATAACACTTGCAATTTCTTGCCTTTAAAATTATAATTTGATTAAATGGATAACCAAATGTAGATGTGGTTATTCATTATCTTTATGTTGTATCTCGGTCAAGCAGTCAGCTACTCCTACTCCAGCACCATTCCAATAATTACAGGCTGTTGTTGTTCCTTGTGATTAAGCCCCTATTCCAGTGGTCGGCAAACTCATTAGTCAACAGAGTGGCAAACCGAGGCTCGCGAGCTGCATGTGGCTCGTGAGCCGCAGTTTGCCGACCACTGACCTGGGGTAACTAGCTCAGGTCCATCCTTGGTTGAGACTCCCTGAGGAGGAAGGACTGAGGTGAGGCGCTGCTCCTGCCTGGCTCCACTGACACCGTGGTCCTACTAGGCCCATTCCAATGACTTCTTTATGTTCAGCCTGAGCACCCACAGCATTTGGTGGCGGGAAACATTTCCTATTTCCTGAAAATTGCTCTTCCCCTAAATTTCTTCTGTGTGTCCATCCTCCTCATTGGCTCCTTTTTGTTTCCTCGCCCATTTTAACTATTGGGATCCCTCGGTATACACCCTTTACTGGTGACCAGCACTCTCTGCCCAAGGTCTGCTTCGCACACGTGCCGAGTTGTCCACAGCTTTCCCTTGGACCTGGACATCCTCCTGAACACACCGGTGCTATTTACTGGAGCTTTCCATCGGAGGATGCCCCAGCATCACCGAGGATTGAACCTGCAACCCTGTTGGCAATACCGAGTTTATCATCACCAGTCTGTTAGAACACTAACGTAGCAACTCAGTAAAGTTACCCAGCTGCTCCACGAGCTGGCATCCTCGGCCTCATATTCTGATACTCCCTCCCTGTTAGGTCTGACTTTGCCTCTGATGCGTTTCTACACCTGGCTCCTCTCCCCAGCCCTGGCTCAGGGCTCCTGCAGTAGAATGAGATGGGGCCCCCACTCTGTGCCTGCACTCCTTACCTGTGCCACCTCCATCAAATCCCTTGTATACATCCCTTGTGAAGCTATTTTTTTTAAAGACATGCACTTAATTATGTCTTTTAACCAACGAAACACATTCCATGGTTTGCCTTGATATACATGAGTGTGGTGGTTCCCAGAGTGTGATCGCCAGACCACCTGCAGCAGCAGTAGGAGACCAGTTGGAAATACGAACTCTGAGGCTCCAACCCAGACCTGCTATTGGGGATCCTGGAATCCATGGCCTAGCAAATCCTCAAGGTGATTCTGATGCACGCACTCTACGGTTTAAGAACTACTACAGGTTCTAAAGCCTGGCTGTGCATTAGAAGCACCAGTGGAACTTAAAAAACACACACACAAAAATACTCAGGCCTCAGACTGATTAAATCAGAAATGTCAAGTGTCTGGCCTGGCATCAGTATATAACTTTTTAAAAGCTCCCCAGGGGATTCTGATACATAGGAAAGTTAGAGAACAACTTAATCGGTAAAATTCGCTTTCTTTAGCAGTCTTTCTCAGACTTGAATGCACATGGGAATCACCTGGGAAGCTTCACAAATAACTGATGCCTGCCCCCCACCCCACCCCATTCTGATTTAATTGGACTGGAGTGTGACTTAGCCATTGGGTTTTGTTTTATGTTCCCCAGATTATTATGTTATAACTAGAGGCCCGGTGCATGAAATTCATGCACAGGCGGAGGGAGTCCCTCAGCCCAGCCTGCACCCTCTCCAATCCGGGACCCCTCGGGGGATGTCTGACTGCCGGTTTAGACCTAAACTGGCAGTCGGGACATCCCTCTCACAATCCTGGACCTCAGGTTCCTAATCGCTCACCTGCCTTTCTGCCTGGTCACCCCTAACTGCCGGCCTGGTTGCCCCTAACTGCCCTCACTGCTGGCCAGGTCACCCCCAAGTACCCCCCCCCCCCCCACCGGCCTGATCGCCCCTAACTGCCTCCTCCCTGCCAGCCTGGTCACCCCATGCAACCTGCTGGTTCAGTCATTTGGTCATCCTCACTAACCCCCCCTGCCGGCCTGGTCACCCCATGCAGCCTGCTGGTTCAGTCGTTTGGTCGTCTCTCATTAACCTCCCTGCCAGCCTGGTCGTAGGCAGCCATCTTGTGGGGTAATTTGCATATTACCTCTTTGTTATATAGGAAGATGTGGTTAAGAATCACCATTCTAAAACTCAAATTCTGAAACTATAGTGTGCCTAAGAATCACCTGGAGTATTTGATAAAAATAGAGACCTCAGGGTTCCACCCAGGTGATGACTCATCTGGAATACTTCCCTAAAGGTTATTTCCAAGGGGTCCTCAGACTTTTCTAGTTTGATCTTTTTCTTAAGAGAGCAAGAGTGGGAAGGATGGCGATAGAGAAAGAGGGGGGTGGGTGAGAGATTGGTTGCACATGCCCCTATCAAGGCCGGGGATTGAACCTGCAAACCTGGTATGTGCCCTTGACTGGGAACCCAGTCTGTGACCCTTTGGTATGTGGGCCAGTGCTCCAAATACTGAGCCACACTGGCCAGGGTACTAGTTTTTCTTTATCCTCTATGCTCCCCAAAAATCACTGCCTTGCCCTAATTGCATCAAATTAGTTCCTTAAATCATTGGAGAAAATGTGGATTATTCAAGCCAATAAATGGTCTTGAATCAATTGATTAGCAATTTAGAAAAAAAGTAGACTGCTATTTTATTGCTTATACCCAAAAAGTTTCACATAGTTAAAAAAATTAAGAAAAGAACCCATAAAAGTACTATAAAAATACAAATACATTTAACAAATAATTTGGAAGTAAAGAAACACAATAAAGGAAGACCACCAGGAGGCTCAGAAATGTTATAATTTCTTCTTATAAAACTATCGAAATTATGGGCAATATGAATGTCCATATATACAAAAATGCTAAAAAAAAATGGAAAGAGCCAAATTCAGACAATTTCCTGACTGTTGGCCAGAGTTTCTATATCAGAGTACCTTTATCTTCCATATTCTTTATGTTCCAATGCTCCAATTATACCTAATTTTTTATTCAGAGAGCCTTAAAGACCCTGTCTTGCTTTTTGAGAGAGTAATTACTACTTTGTTACTCTGCCTGAATACACCCTGACATATCTAAAGGGTTCAGCACATAGTAATTAATAACTGTGGCTCCTTAAGGTAGTAATTCTCTAAAGGTTGATATTTGCACACACCGAATCTCAGAGAAGCTTGTTCTCAGGGTTGAAACAAGCTTCCTTCACCCCATCCATCAATTACTTAGGATCCTCTGCTAAAAATATCATGGACACATGTACAGAACTAACTAGAATAAGTCCCTGAATGGACAGGTCCCTGTCCTGGGTAAGGGCAAGTCATATTTTCTGCAAGGAGGAATGACTAAAATGGTTAGAGTGATCTTACGTTTGCTTCTGATAATCACTTGTTAAATTGAAACCCCATGCTCTGATTTTAACTGTCATAATAATTTTAAATGTTTTAGTATTACATGGACCAAGTAATAGGCATTCTGCCCATGGAAAAAAATGAAAGCATGAGGTGTGCAGTTTTAAATCAAATGTCTCATTCATTTATGTTTAGGCATTGAACAAAAGGAACACCGGGTGTTCCAACAGAACAATCAAATGATGAAAGTTGGTAGTAAGCCTGTAAAGAAGATTATGATTTAAGAATGCTTTCTTTCCCATGTTTTTCTTTTATAGAGACTTTTGCTCTAAACCCGGGAACATGGGAATGATACACAGTTTAGGTTGGGGATGTTCCTGTTTTACAGGAAGGGAGCAACTGTGGAGGTGATTGAGTTTGGAGGAGAGGAGCTGTATGGGTTGGGTAGGGTACCTGTAATAACTTACTTGATTAAGCTAAGAGCACACCCGTGGGCTGGTGACCACGTTTTCAAAGTGTTGACATGGTAGGAAGGTATTTGTTTGGGTTGATAGGGAAGGGATCTCAGGTCTTAGTCCTGTTTTGAGAAAACTTGGAAGTCAGGGAGCAGTGAATGTGTAAAAGGGGAGTTGAACTAGTGAGTATACCTGAAACAAGGAAGAGGGAACTTGGCTTATAGAAGGAAACAGGAAAGTAGGGGGAAATCCAAGGGTTCCTAGTTAAGAGCTCTGGAGGGCAAGTGGAAGTTTTGGAATAGATTTGCGGCGGACAAGGAAATCCCAAGGCCATGGCTGCCCACCCTGGCAGCATTTTAGAATCACCTCATTGAAAGGGGGGTGCAGTAGGGCCTGGCCATCAGCATTTTTAAAGCTTCCCGAGTGATTCTCCTATGCACCCCAGATTGAGAACTGTTTATTTAGCTAAGGAAATGGAAGAGGAAAGTAAGGGGGGAAACATTAGAGGAGAAAGACCGCGGATTTTCAAGATCTGTATGGTTTATGGAAGCTGAAAGTCAGAATTCAGACTTGGTAGATACCTGGCACATTACATATTATTTTATTATGAAGCTGTAGAGTTGAGTGTCTTTTATTTTTATATATCTGAACATACTAGTATTTCTGGAGTTAGAAACTGAAAAAAATGATTAACAATTTAAAAGAAAAAATACTTACACATTTTTGCTCCTTTCAGATAGAATTCCTTCTTTCAGGTAGTAGAGGCCAGAGGAACATTCAGCATGCATTAAATGAGACCGCTTTACATTTAGTATTCACTTTTTAACTAAGAGCAGCTGAAAGGAAGAGGCTTATAATAGAGAATACATTCAGATTACCTTCTGTGCAGGTTACCTGGACGTGCATTTCACTTACATACTTCCCCTTTGAATAGAAATTACTCAGCAATTGAAGTAAACAATCTGAGGAGAACCGATTTCCTGGTAGCGTCCATCCCTCTTCTAGGTAAAAAGGGAAATTCTTTGTATCTAATTACGGTAAAGAGTTGAAATCCCTTCGTGCAAGACAGAAGAATATACCATTCATACCCCAGGTTATATTCTTTACCTCAATCTTTTACCCAGTTTGGAGACTAATTAACTATCTCAGACTAATAGACTGCACTGAGTTTCATAAAATTGCATGAAACCGCTGTTACAGTGGCTATGGTCTCACCTCACCTTCCTTGACCTTACAGTTGCTACTGGGTAACTTTAAGCAAAGGCTAAAATTAATCTCCTCCCTATTGCTGGGAAGATGAATTACTGTAGATGGGAAGAAAACATACAACTAAAAATCAACTTTCCTCATCACTCTTGACATTCACCAGTCTTTACCCTGGATCACCTTGAGATGTGACACCAATTCAGAGTAATAAGGAAAGGTCAACGAAAAGCTCAAACCTTCTCAAGAACCCATTATAACACATCTCCAAGGGATTCGTGTCAATGCCATAGCATTTCAAATACAGGACACAAATTCCAGGGGAACGGCTTCATGAAATGAAGACAACAGGCATCTGTGAGAGCTGTATGACATAGAAATTGACCTGTTTGGGGAACTCTCTTTCACTCCCTACATCTTCTCCCCGCTGCAACTTCATCACCATTCCTTAGAAAGCATTACATGCACAATAGCTAAGAATCAGTTACAACACACTGCACTGAGACTATTTTAGTAATTTTGATACATTTAAGGGCTTCTGTTTAAGAAAGTTTCTTTTTCACATGAATTAGGATCCAGAATTGGTTTCATAAAATGAGTCTAGAGTTAATGATGTACAAATCTGCATCTTATCAGTAGATTTTTAGTTTTTTGGGGGTCCTATTTGCCTATTTAATCTGTTCTACCAGATAGTTCAAACCTCTGTGCATAAACAGAACTTAATACCTAATTATTAAATGAGAAAAAAAATCATGTTTCTAGTTTACTACATAACAGGGCTAGGTTAGGTACTGAGAAATCAAAATATACTTTTTGTTTGTCTACCCATATAACCAGAATTTCTCCCTCACCAGCATTTAGAATTACAAATTAGCGAGAGGAAGAGAAAAACAGAATATAGTGCACGTCATTATATTTCATTTATTTTGACCTGTGGTGACAGGAGACAGAGTGATTGAAGTTATCAGTACCCAAACTGCAGTATTTAGCCTATAAAATTTTCCTTCTCTACAAACCTCTTCCTAGCACTATTGGTTGGTTTGAGCATCTGAAACCAGTTAGGACTATTAATAGGCACTAAATAATGTGAGCTGGAAAACTCTTCTCTGCTCTCAAGTACAATTAAAAAAACTACAACAATTTGTAGGTGTTTAATTAAGTAATATAAGTGTGACATATGAGAACTGGAACTGAATGTGACAGTTTTATATGTAATTGCACACAGTGTGGACTATGAGTACATTTTAGCATATTCCAAATTATTTGTGCTGATGCCTCCATAAGTAAGAGACTAAAGCCTACCCAGGTATTCAAGTTTTGCTCTTAATTCTCTCTCACACTCCCAAACCCTATCCTCCCTCATTCTTCCCCATCTCAGTGAACTCACTATCTACCCCTTTGCTTAGTCCTCAAATCTAGGAGTCATGTTTGTTTCCTCTCTCCCCGCCATTCTGCTAAGTCCAGTTTTTCAGCAGCTCCTGTTGGCTCTGCAGCCAGAACCCACCGGAGGTCTACAGTCGCCCTTTTCAAAGCCCTGTCATCTCTTACCCATTTGTGCTATAGTCTCCTAACTGTTCTCCCTTCCACTCTTGTCTGCTTTGGGCCCAGCTAGAGGGATCTTTCTACAATGTAATCCAAATCACACCATTCCCTTCCTATGTACCGGAGGGAGAACTAATGAATATTTGTCAAATGAACCAGTCAGATGGCATTGAGTAGTGGTGCTGGCTATGGGAGGATCAATAAGCAGCAAGGGGTCAGGGAAAACCAAAGAGGTTCCGAGAGCCCAGAGTTTAAGAAAGCTTTGGTTCATGGCTTGTGATCCGCTCTACTTGAAAACCCAGGCAGATAAGCCTGCTTCTCTTCCTTGGCCTGCTATGGACACTTTCACAGCTTCCCCGGGACAGTTCCACTGAAGGCCAGTCAAGGTTTTCCTGTGTCCACTTAGATTCTGAGCAGCTGTCCAGGTTTAATTAATATTCTGCAATCACATCTGGAGAGGAGCCAGTTTCTGAGACAGCTGCCTAAGTGAAAGGAAGATTTCTAACCCTTGCATCAGCCGGGTCTGGGAGGCAAACTGCCCAGGTGACTTGAACTGTCGTTTTTGAAAGTTCATTCAGCCCGAGGTTCCCCCATAACTGGCATTCCTCCTGTAAGAAGATCCTCGGTTTGATTGTGTGAAGTTAGGTCTTCAGGTTTTTAAGCAGTGCCAGTTCATTGCCAAGAACCTCCAACACTCATTGTTAAGGTTTAAAACATCGCAAGTCATTTAGGCAGATCAGTCAATAATAACAACAAGGATTCAAGTGGGGGCTTCCTCTTCAACCCACTAGGAGTTTCACATGGCAGTTATCATTAATTCTTGGATTCCCTGAGTCCTGATAGAAAAATCAAGGCAACCAGAAATGATCATTTTGCGAACAGACAGCTATTAAAAGCACATTAATAATCTGTAGTGGGTATAGCATATGCCTTTTAAAAAGATTTGCAGCCTGTTTCTCTGTGGTGAAGACACAGGACTTCTCCAGCCTAATTACAAAGCAATCAAACAATTTAATTAATCTGGAAATCACTTTCTTAACAATAACTGCCTCGAAAATGAGGCACCCTGTGCAGCGCCATTAGGTAAAGTACCATTTTGATATACTGCTTGTTTATTAGCCTCGCTAGTTCCCCCTGGGGATCACGGAGTTAATTACCTACCCAGCGGCTTGACCACTACTAAGGTTTTCTTCACCAGGTCAGAAACATCTGCAGCGGTACCAGCCGTCTGTAAAGTGTCCTAGCTCTCAAACATCCGAGAGGCAGCAAATCCCTGGGAGCAGCAGGATTTGAGTTATAAGCAAGTGCAGCACATATGGGCAGAGAATTAAACTGGCACCAGTTTTCATTTGAAGGTCTCTCAGGTATTGCTCTGCAGATGGGGGGATGAATTCGGAAAGCCGTGCTGTGAGGAGTGAAGGTCATGTATAGGACGTTGGTTTCGATCCATCTTGCCTTCTCATCCGGGGAAGCTCTGAGCTTGTCCACAGCAGCTGGGCCCTCACCTCTGAGATAGGAAATATAGAAGGTGTGCTTTATAATTTGATCTGTTCTAAATTAGTGGTTCTTTTGATCACTATATAACTACTAAATAGTGTCCCTGAGTCTTCAAAGACTGAGTTGATAACATAAATCTATGTTTATTTTAACTAACAACAAAAGACATCAAAGATTGACTTCTACCTATCTAATCTACTAACCTTGTAATTTCTCCCATAGGAAAATTGAGGAATGTTTTTGGTAATAAATGACAAAAATCTACACAATACTCATCTACTGTTTTCTTCTGTGACCCGCCCACCCTACTTCTCTCAAAATTCTCTGTCAATGGGACACCTAATTCCAATTTACCCACATTGGAAACAAGGGTCATTTGTAGTCTGTGACCTTTTTCATCACTTATTTCTAGTTTATCACCAATTATACTTGGTTTGCTCACCTAACAATTTTTCTGTTGTCTTTCCATGTCTATCTTCACCTAGCTCCTCCTCAGCCATTCCCTTGTCCACCCATCCAGCGCAGTCATGCCAGGTTAAAACCTCTAGCATCTCTCTCTCACTTTCACAATCTCCTTAGGCTTCTCACTAGCTAGTACCAGTACATGTAGGTGATAGTTCCCCCCTTCCAGGGAGCCTGTCTCTCCTGCATCCGGGTTGTTTCTGTCTCCTTCCTGAGTTCTTCTATGTCATCTCTTACCTCCAGCTTGCTGAGCTGCCCTCAAATTAAGCTAGTCTCTTGTCCTTAAGGAATTGCCAGGTATTCTCTTCACAAAACCCTCATTTTCTCTAATAGCTCACTACACTTAAGAGCCTTTGAAATAATGTGTTGTGTGTATGTGTGTGTGTGTGTGTGTGTGTGAATTTCAATTTAGTTTTTCAGTCTGACATGAAACAAGAAGAAAGCTCTATGAGTAGTATGACAGTACAGATAGCTGTATCGTCTTGAAGTTGAAGGTGTGGGAATTTGGGTTAGGTTTTACAGCTGTGTAGGAGTTCATGAGAAGAGAATGAGGAACATGTTCAGTGAATGGGCCTAGAAAGGCAGCACAAGATGAAAAGGCAGAACCTGAAGGTCTGCCTTTCTTTCTTTCTTTCTTTCTTTCTTTCTTTCTTTCTTTCTTTCTTTCTTTCTTTCTTCCTTTCTCTCTCTCTCTCTCTCTCTCTCTCTCTCTCTCTCTCTCTCTCTCTCTCTCTCTCTCTCTCTCTCCCCCTTCCTTCCTTCTTCCTCCCTCCCTCCCTCCCTTCCTTCCTTCCTTCCTTCCTTCCTTCCTTCCTTCCTTCCTTCTTTTTTTCTAGCAGATTTAAGTTAACTTGACTCTGTATTTCTATCTCTGCCCAATCATTCTCAAAGTGATGGGTCACTGTGTATTATAAAATGTTACAAGGCTTCCTGGGGACCACTCATAAGCTTTCTAAAAGTGAAAAGGGTTTTAAGCTAATTTCCTCTTTTTCCCTCCTTCCGACTCTTAATATATTCACTAAGCACTCTGTAGCTAGTGTAGTTGATCTCAGATAATCTCCAGATACAGTGCTTGCTTTACAAAGAGTACAGGGCTGAGAACTGGTGACCAGTTCCGCTGGCCTTATTGCTTGTTCTGAGTGAACAGGCTAGCAGGGATTGTTCTGAAAGCGCCTTGGCTTCAAACAATCATTTTGTTTCTCCTAATAATTTACTGGCAGTGTGCTCTGTATGGGGTGTGAGCAAAGTGAACATTTTTTCCACAGTGAAAAACAAAATTTACATGAAGATTTCTGGCAGTAGGTTTGTTTCTCTTTAAAAAAAAATTTTTTTTTTTTTAGCCACCCTGAAATTATTGAGACCTTTTAAGGAATATGAAGAGTGATGTACCACCTAAGTTGGGGAGGGGGACGAGGGGAACAAACGCTGTTGAGAGAAGTTGAAACCACTTAATTTAGCTGTGTAGATAAATGGACAGAAACAGTCCTGGATTGCTGGGTGGCAGAAACAGAATCCATTCTTCAGGGGCCCAAGGAACAGCAGATGCAAAGGCAGATAAATCTGATTGCAGCAGGGGAAAATGCTTCTCGGTTCTCTACCCACCAAAAAATGGGCTTTTCCGTGCTTCCCTGTTAATGGCTCTGATTGTGCTGTCTGTCATAAAGTTAATGGCATCTGCTGAAGGCATCACTGTGAAATTTGCAACCTTGAGTTAATTGAACAATTTCAGTTGAGGTGTAGCCAATCCAAAACTCCTCAAGGTAACCGTAAACTTACCCTCTTTAATGTGTTGGTCTATTCTTTTGGCACAGAGGTAATAAATTGTTTACCTCTGCGACCAGGTACTGACTTTAACTTGCAATCCTGTATTCCTTACACCTAATTACAATTGTCACTTCTATTGCAAAACCAGTAATGTAGCAACTGGCTTGCTGTTGAGGATTGAAAATGTCTTCCTGATTATTTTCCCTGTTTCCAGAATGCGCAGGATTAGTTTGCAGCCTTTCCTCACCTCCTTATTGAAACCAGCCACAGCCCCATCGGGTCCTCAGATAATTCTGCCAATCTAATTAAACATGTGGAGGGAAGCAGGGTGGTCTGGAGTGTCCTCAGCTTCCCCACACCAGCTGCCTGCCAAGCTTTCTCAGCGATCAGCAGCCGGCTGCGTGTTCTCACGGCCCCCACGGAGCTGCCCTCCTTACAGTGAGCAGTCCGTCTGTGCTCTGTCCGCCCAGAAGGTCTTGGGGAGGCCCCCTGTCAGCCGGTGTGTGACTGTGGCTTTTAAAGCCTGCCTGGCCAGTCACAGCCCAGCTGCTTAGGAGCAGAGCGCTCTGTTGAAGAAAGTATTGCTAAGGGCGAATCCTACTGGGCCACTTTGACCATGCTGAGATTGACCTGGGCTACTTGAGACATAGGCCTGGACTGCAGTGTTTATGACTAGTTCTAACATATCTATCCACCTTTAAAATATGTACTAGGGAATATGAGGATTTATTTTTCAGAACTCAGACTTTTATTCTGTTTACTACAAATAAAAGCCACTAAGGCTCCCTCTCTAAACTAGAAAGCCCATCCCACCCTGCCCCCTTGAAGCAGACGCTTCCGCATCCATCCTGCTGTTTGAAATGCTAGCACATCTGGGAGGGTGGAAGCCCATACACTCGTGTGTCTGTTATTCTGTAGGACTGGAATATGTAGGTTATTAAACATGTGGAGGGCTGCTGGCTGGTGATACAGGGGAATGAGGTGATTCATATACCTTGTACACTTGGAACGCTGTGCTGGAAGTCTGTCCCCTCCACCCAAATTCCTGTTGCAGGAAAAACTAAAGCACTTAGCAAAAGTGGACAGAAACTTACTACTAAAGAGAAGAAGATTCTGGATGTGGATAATGATACAAAAACAAGATCATGTTGTAAACTTTGTCCTTCTTTCTCTCTGCAGGCAATAGCCCTCAAGATAGCCCAAGAAATTTCTCCCCCAGTGCCTCAGCCCATTTTTCATTTGCACGGAGGTAAGGACTTCTTGTGAGTTGAATAATAAAATGTTAGGTAGAGAACCACACTCCCACTCCCCTCAGCTTTCCCCTGAACCCCCTTCACCCTTCCTTCTGCCTTGTGAGGTCCTGCTTGTTACATAGGACCTTCTCTGAACTCCCCTGGCCAAAGATAGCATTGGCTATCACAGAACGTTGTTATAACTCTTGCTTTAATAGTTTCAGTGATGATTTCTGCCTTTTGTTAAAGTTATCGCTACCTCTCGGTCCTTCACTCGATGGTGGGCTCCCAGTGATAGCAGGAAATGACCATTTCCATCTTTTCCCCCAGTCCTAGTGCATGCCTTATACATGCTTAATGCTCAACAGATTTTTAGTGAATTTTCTGAGCTTACAGTATAAGGACTTGATCGTCTATGTGTCCTTGGTGCAATATTTTATTGTTGTTGTTTTTGAAATGCACTTTTTAAAAAAAATGAGTTTTTTGGGTGTCACAAAGTATCAACTCTAAGATGCCTCTTTGCTTGCTATCACCAAGCCATCATTTGATTGATCCCCCTGCGATAAAGCCATGCAGGAGCCATAAGAAGGTTTATGTTTTCTATTGTAGTTAGAATTGGGCACCAATATCAAGGATATCTGCCTCATATCTGGGTCATTGGGTCAAGAGAAGCGTTGCCCTCCAAGGACAGCGGGGCATATAATCTCATATAGAAACTTTTCAGGGCCAGATCTTCTACTATGATTTCTCCAAGTGAGAGGGGTCTACCCAGCCACCTTTCCTATGTTCTGTCTATAGAATTAGTGTACTTTACCCTGTCAGATTCAAACCTCCACCTTCCTGGCCCCATCGTCCCTCATATACATACCCTGTCCTTTCCTGCTCAGAAATAACACGCAGAAAACAAAATGCCCCTTCACTGAAGTCTCTGAATATTCAGGATAAATTCAGTTGATGGTCTGAATGTCCTAGATATTTGCCCAATTTTCCTCAGAGACCTAGCTATACCTTCAAGTGGATTAAAGTAGCACTGAAAGACACATAGATAAGTTAAAGAAATAGATTTGTTTTAACACTTGTTACTGACCAGCAAAACTACAGTGTCCTCACTGCCATTTGTCAGCATGTAATGCATTTTATATTCCTGAATCCAGAGGAGAGGATCTGTTTGCAGTATTTTCAGACTTCCCTGTAAGTAAGATTCCCTTGTAAACATTGCACACACACCACACACACACACACACACACACTGTATGTTTAAATGTCCATGTGTGAGGTCTCGGCCCTCCACCATGAGGAGGACACAGAGGAATGAAGACATGATCTCCAAGAACTTCCTGAGATCCATACCATGAATTCCTCTAGTTCTAACTTTTAGCTCCTGGTCTGAAGCACTGTAAAGAAAATGGGGAAATAAACTGGTCCCACAAGGCCTGCGTTTGCCCAGTGAATATTAATTCATGGCGGTGCTACTCTTATAAATGAAAACAAAAAAAAACTTTTAAAAATTGACAAATAGGAACCCACCATAGTCTTTAAAACACACACCTCTCTCTCTTTCTTTTTAAAGAGAATGCATTTAATTATTTTAAGTAATAAGAAAAATGCAATTTCATTACAGCATGCATTTAAACATGACAGAAATCATAGCCTCTTAATCCTGCCAGATTTATGAAAATGAAGAGAATCTAATAATTAAGTGGGTGACTGGAAGACAGATGAATCTGGTTTCTTAGCTATTAAAAAAATACACAAACCCCCAGGCATGTTAATTTTTTACAAATAAACCATAAACCGTGACAGAAGATTATCATGGGAGACCTCTAGTTCATTTTGCATGAATTTCCAGATGGAACTCTCTCCACACTCTTCAGAAAGTATTAATTTAGGTAGGATATGAGTGATCATCTTTTTAAACTTTTATTTAAGTAAATAGAATCCGTGTTTGCTGTGAAAACTCCAGTTGGCATATTTTTATTTATCTAGGGTCTGTCCCCTGCATTTTAAAGCTCAGTTTCATTTAGAAAACATGGAAATTCCTCTCCAGGTCCTCCATTGGCTTTCATTTGGTATAAATTTCTGAGCCTAAAAAGTAATGCCATTCCGAGGCTTCCACATTTTATTATTTTGTGTATTTGGTCCAATAGAGGAGAGCTTGCCCTGTTTTTTTTCAAATTACTCTTGAGTATAGGGATGAAGATCAGATTATTAATCATTTCTGATCTTATACCATGTGATAAGTAATACCCCCCTGTAGACATCCTCTGTAAAGTCATAGTTTAATTTCAGACTCAAAAATATGATGGGCACACTTGCTTTTCAAATTATCTAATACATATTTGAGAGTAAATTCATGTAGTTAATTTTTTTAATATCAAGTTAAAACAAAAGGATGAAAATAAATATTGTAATATAGTTGATTTTGTCCAAAGCAAGGAAACACATTTTTACTTTGCTAACTACGATACTGATTTACTACAATCTGATCATGGAGCTACTTTTTTCCTTGATGGGAAGAATAACATTGCTCTGCCTTTCCCAGACGTTGTGGAGATTTATTCTTTATAAATTGCTTTCACTCTCATCGGGCAGATAAGCCCGGAATAAAGCCATGTGTGTCTCCTAGTTGCCTTGTTGTTATTTACCAGGTTAAATATCAAAATGTATTTCCACAGGCAAATGACTAGAACAGAGTTGCCTGCTGAGTCCCGGTCAAAAGGCACTTGTTGAGTGTCAGTGGGTAGAGCAACCTACTGGTTATGTTCAGAATTCTTTCTGGCGTGAACTTTAGTTGGTTATATTACATTAGCTGAGTCCAACTTCAACTAGAATATAAAATGCATCGCCCAGGTGACTATACCAATTAAACAAAGACATCTGCTTCCTTTTCATACAGTTATAACAGCCAGGTTGATATGGGAACTTTTCCTTCTTTCTTTGTCGTTCACCATATTAATCTAAATTTTTGTGAATGGTGTTGAGATTATTTTTGCCCATCTCTTTGTATCCCGTGTTCCCATCAGATGTTTTCCCCTTCTTACTTTTTCATTTAGCAGAACACTGAGAGTTCCACCTACAAAGACAAAGCTTTTTTTTTCCCCCAAAAAAAAGCCTTGTTTTGGCAAGAATATTGTCTTCAGATAACATTTTATTGGTAGCTACTGCAAAGGAAAGACAACATTGTTAGTGGGACCCAAATTGCACTTTGGAGATAGCTTTCTTGAAGAAAGGGGCATTCTCTCTGAAGTACTATATATAGCATCTATAGTAACTTCTAATGTGCGGTTGTCATGGTAATAAAAATGCAATGGTCCTGTGTGCTCCATTTGAGTAAATAGACACGGACAACTTAGGGAACTTCATGAGACATAAATTATTTCTGGTCCGTGGCTGCACAAGGTCCCGAGCACATTTTTGTTTAAACATCTTTCTGGTTGTGTGTTTTCTGGAATAAGCAAATGTGATTTATGCTTCAGAACTAATAAGAACATGACTCCTCTTGGAGTTGTTCATTCGTCTGAAAAAAGTTCGTCGATACCTGAGGGAAAGGAGAGTTAATGAATCACAAAACAAAATCATGGTGGGGGAAATTCTGTCCCTTACTCTTTCCAGAGACCAGTTTCTGATAATTGCTATTAAATGGACCAAGTAATCCTTTTAAAATCATAGCCTTTTCTTGCTTTTAAAAATTGGAGGTGGTTAAGCTGTAAAGTACAGGCATTGGTTTTTAAGCCTGTCATAAGTAGCCAAAGAAAACAGGACCACCCCGTGTCCTTTTATTTGATAGTTGGATATCTTTAGAAGCACGTTACTATAATTGTTTTCTTCTTAAATCTTGAACATTTTCAGTGGTTTAAAAATATTTTTAAGGAACATGTGACTTAATTTTCCCCATTTCTTCTCTCTGGTATATTTACAAACATCTTATTTTGCTTCTTTCTCTTAAAACATTCTTGATTCAATTGTACTCCAATCATGGTCACAGAACTGACAGGTAAATGTTACTGAAACCTTCACATTGTAGTCCTGCTGTGATTTGTCCGCCAGGAACTCTCCATTTCATCTTTGTGGACCATTTGCATTTCTCGGAGACAGCGTCCATGGGAGCCTAGGATTACACTTTCCCTTGAACGTAATTTAGGCTGAACTGTCAGTGTTTTTACATGAACATCTAATTGTGACATTTCCCAAATTCAAGTCTAATGCTGTTACATTCCCTGACTTCAGCTTATG
This sequence comes from Corynorhinus townsendii, assembly GCA_026230045.1. NCBI lineage: Eukaryota > Metazoa > Chordata > Mammalia > Chiroptera > Vespertilionidae > Corynorhinus > Corynorhinus townsendii. The sequence goes on from JAPDVU010000012.1 coordinate 9,005,820, forward strand.
GTGAATATGTCTGATAAACGTGGTCCACTCTCATCTCTCACGTAGTAAATTAATATAATCATCAGCTATAAAAAGTCTGTATTTGACGCTCCATCTGAGGACGCAGTGTGGCTCTGTATAGAGCATGTTTTTCCTGTTTCCTCCTCGCTAATAAAGCGACGGCTCTGGAAGGTCCCAGAGTTCAGAAAATTTGCTTTCTGGTGTCTCCTTGCCTTCACAACAGTATTGTCTCTACCACGTCATTAACTCATCTGAGACCCATGCAGTGACCCTAATTCATTCAACCCAGAGAGCCACCCGTCCCATCACCACTTGGAGGTAAAACTACCCTCTTTGAAGGCTCCTGGCAGCTTTGGCTCTACAACTGGGGCGGACAACTCCACGCTCGGCATTAAGTTCGGTCCCTAGCACAACATCTCTGTTCTGCCCCTGCTGTCAGTTAGAGCTGGCTGCATACGCATAAACTCTGCAAGAGGCTTTAGCTGAAACGCTTTCTAAAGCCAGATCCTGTCAGACTGGAATCACTCTTAAGAGATTCTGAGCATAAGGTCAGACACTTTCTTAGTGCCAAAGTCATTTGCCACTGAAGGCTTGAGCCAGCCATGAGCCTGCTGATCCTTTCTTCCCCAGGCAGCATGAGTCGGACTGCTCCCTTGGAAATAATAAGCGGAACTGTCTTTAGGATGTAAGGAAAATCCCCACCAGCTTGCAGCACTTGGAACCCAGGCCCTTCCAGAGCACAGCCCCCGTTATCAGTTTCCAGATTAGAGTGTTTTCCTCCTCCCTTTCTGTGTTGATTCCTTTGAATCTGCTGAGTCTGACCATTGTAATTATCCCAGGTATTCATTTTGTCAAAGTGTATTAGTGAGAGATCAGTAATATGGATCAACCCATTCACTTTCTCCTTGTTTGGACATATTGATTCAGTTGAGATAAAAGTCAACCTGCTGTATAATTTTTGTTTATTCTGGCCCCTGCTGAACATTTCCACATCCTCACTGACCATGTTTGTGTCATTTGTTTGACTAAAAGTACTTGGTTTCCCTGGGATTCCCGGGTCACGGCACTTCACTGTTGGCCTAACTAATCTCATCTTCTCAACAGAACTGATGGACGTCGCTGGTCCTTGGCTTCTCTCCCCTCCTCTGGCTATGGGACAAACACGCCCAGCTCCACTGTCTCTGTAAGTGTCTGACTTTCCCCTCTCCCTCACCACCCACAGCTCTTAGGCCGTGTTTTCTCTGGGTGTTTCTGGGTTGGGAGGAGAGGATAAATGCTGTATGTCACTCTGAATAGGTTACTCACCAAATGATGAGCTAACAAACATAAAAAGGACATCCTTTTTGCAGCAAGCTTTTTTTTTTTTTTATGCTATGGTGCACCAATTGAGTAAGTCCCAGGATCGTAAGTTTGAAGATCAGAAGCTTTCCTTTTCATACCATTTGTAGTTTGGGGTGGAAAACACGATCTAGTTTTATTGTTTTGGTTCCATGCCAGTGATATTAATACTGACAATGCCATTTGATGGCCTGGGTCTTGTTTTCTTGTGGGGCTCGGATGCAGAGTATTTTCTTGTTTTGTTTGTTTTTCTTCTTCAAAGAAAAAAAAATGGCCAGCCTTAAATTTGTGCCTTCTGGATAAGAACTTCCTTTTAAGGAGAGATTAAAAGAACTTCGTAGTAACTTAAGATAAAGAAAGAGACAAGATGAGACCATGAAAAAGGATAGAGGAAGGAGGATATTCTCTTGCTGCAAGCGATAGCATTTCAACAAGAGCCCTAATAATGCCTGGAAATGACCCGGCAGGTTAGATAGATGCTTTCTCAGTTTAAGTCAGTGATGCTGTGGGAATCTCTGTCTTTGCAGAGCCTTACAGGTTGGTCATTTATAAAGACCTGGTATGTTGTATTTGTTCAGTGAATACCCATGGGTGGTCCGAATGCTCTTGTCCCAGCCAGGAGTGTCACCTGGTGACTTTAGAACAACTTTTGGTTCATTTCCATTTTCTCAAAATCTGTGGTTTGTTGAGGTGGGTTCTCCATCTACTTTTTTTTTTCTACAGACCCAAGTACCGTGCTAAGCATTATAAAGTCAGCCACTTAATAACACTTAAATTGAAAAGAAACTACAATTAAATTTATGAAATCTAGCTGGTATCATTACTATCTCATATGTTTCCGAATTCCAGATGCGAAATATGTGGGGTTTTGGGGCCCCTTTAAAAGTGACTCATTCAGATCTGTCGGATTATTTTTTACCATTTCCTTATAGCACTTTATTGAGGGGAGGTCATTTATTTTCCTATCCATTATTCCATTTTGTTGTGGTATATGAGTTTATTGTCCATTTAAGTCATTTTTGTGAAACAAAATGTGTCAGTAACTGTCATTGGTTATTGGCTCATATTTTAGATGTTGAAAACATGGACAACCACTGTGTGAAAATAAATGTCAAAATTTATTGACCAAAAAGAACAAAAGTGGAATTTTCTAAACTGTAAGTGCTATTCTTCCCTAGACCCCTGGGCTTCTCCAATTAGGAACCAGTCACCAATAAATAGAATCCTTGGTTCTTTGTTCGGTGCGTTCCCATACATATTCTTATTTAATCTTCCCCATACCCTAAATGTATAATATCATGTCTTTTAACTCCACGTTATATTTTTATTTCAACTATATTGCCTTGTTTTGCCCTTCAGTCAAATTTTATTGTAATTGAGACATTGAAATTTCTCTTTTGCCAGAAAAAATAGGGAAGAGTACAGAATCTTTCTTTTTCTATCTCCAACTAATAAATCATACATCACTTTTAGAAGTGTACCTATTTATTTTAAAGGATGAGCTACATAGAATCAGGCTGTGTTTGGTAGAAATAATTTTTAAAAACAAGTTTTAAATATTTATTATGTACTCGGCACTAGTCTAATTATTTGTAATACATTTGCTCATTTAATCCTAGCAACATACCCTGTAATGTAGTTGCTATTTTTTTTTTTTCATTTTTTGGATCAAAAATGTGAGGCACAGAGAATGAACTGAGCGGCTGTGTGTACCAACCTCCTGATTTTAACACTAAGAACACAGTAAATGAGCTAGAATCAGGCTCCTGGCTCTTTTTAAGGAATTTACATGGTGTTTCTTCAAACAAACCTTGTGATTTATAAACTTGACCTAGCCATCTGTCAGAATGGAGTCCCTGCTGTCCCTGACTTCCATATGTGCCTAAGGAAGAGCCCCCTGGGACAGTGGTTAGTCACACACATACTCGGTGTTTCTAACAGCTTCTGGCCAGGGGTAAGACAGCTTTTCTCTTGTGTGTATTTTATTGAAGTGGTGGCATATCACTGTTGACCTTCTACTCCTGTTTTGTCCTTCAAAATGAAATTTTAGCTTTCAGAATTACTCTCTTTACCGAAGGACACAAGGCACTCTTTCATTTGTGGAGTGTAGGTGCTGTCACACAGAGGTTCAGCTGCCTTTTCTCCCTATTGGTTGTTGCTGAAAATTATGACTGAAAAGTTGAAGAGTTACTTCTCATTTTCCTCAGTTTCTTTGTGTTTTTGTATCTTAACTATTAGGGCAAAAACTTGTCAAAATTGCTTATTAGTCTCTTTTTCTTCTCTTCTAAATCTAATCTGAATCACTTTCAGATTTTCAATTTCTGGGTTAACTTAAGTTATTTAGTCAATCAGAAATGCATTTTAGTTATTTTTAAAATAAAAATACAGAATATATACAAATAAAACTACAAACACTTTGAAAATATAGTGTAAGTTTTACAGACAATTGTGTTGTTAGCTGAATTCCAAAACTTCTCACCCTGGAATGTAAATATCATGTCTTTGTTCTTAGATATTATGGAAACTGCAAAACTGGCTAGTGTTAAAAATGCTATGTTCCTAAATTGGAAAAATTTGATCATATGAAGTTTAATCAGCCCTTGCAGAGAATATTTAGTGTTGCAACTTATTTTAACTTCAAATTTTGAACTTAAAATTAATTTGTAGAACTTTTAAAGAATATTCAGATAACAGTCATAATTTTTAATTTTAAAATAAGTCATATAGAATTGCAGCAATCAGAAGATCCTTCCTTATATTTCTTACCAGATAAATTATTTTCTGCTAGGGGAAAGAGGAAATCAGAATATGCCTTAAATATGAGATGTGACTCTAAAATGGTATTACTTGAAATAGATAACAAGTAAAAAATTATGCATGCATATGAACATTGTTCTTTGCAAAATAGTTATCTTGAGAGACTAAATGCTTATTTGAATGATTAGAGGCCCAGTGCACGAATTCGTGCATGAGTGGGGCCAGGCCAACTGGCGAGAGGGGCCGAGGGCCTGTCCCTGGTCATGGTGGGGGAGCTGATCATGGGTGGGGCCATCTGGGGGTGGAGCCGCAGGCAGTTGGTGGGCTGACCCTGCCCCTGTTCAGGGTGGGGGGATGATCGAGGTCGGGGCTGGCATGGGGGAGGGGCCACAGGTGGTTGGCCAGCCGGCCCCACTCCCAGTCCAACTCCGTGTCAAGGGGACAATTTGCATATTAGCCTTTTATTGTATAGGACATCATTACTAAGAACATTTTGGGGTGATTTCTTATTGCTTTGAGAACTAGCAGCACAGTTTTTGTGTTAGTCTTCACTCTTTGAAAGTGGATTTGACTTATGATACAGTCAAAGGTCATATGCAAACTAGTTGGGTGAGACTAACTGGCACCACACTTAGAGAACATGCTAAAAATGTAAAGTAATGAGCTCAGCTAATTAAGAAACTAATTCTTGAAACTCTTGTAAAAGTGGTGTTCCAAGGATGTTTTGACCAGTGGAGGTATCTTTTCAATGGGGTATGAGGTCTTGGGGGGGCAGTACCTACACCCTCTGTTGTCCTGGATGCTCTCTCCACTGGCTTTGCATCCCTGCCAGTCACTGAAACTGAGCCTTGCATTTCTCTGTTGTCCTATACCCACTCACTGCTTGGGCCCCATTTGGTGCCTTTTGACTCCCCAGGGCATTTTGGGGGCCTGCAGTTGTTCCCAGTTGGACTCATCCTGTTGTCACCTGTTCCCATTCACACCTCGCTTGCTCTCACTGAGATGAGGCTCTTTCCCCAGAGCAGCTCTGAGCTTCCATGCTTCTTTAATACTGTGGAGGTTACACGATTCCACCCCTCCATCATTGTTTTACGTATTTCCCATTACACATTCCTTATGGAGTTCAGTTATATGGCTGTATATGGGATAACCACATTATTTTCCACTTAGCATTAACTCCTGTTAACATTTTTGTTACCTTTGCTGCAACTATTTTTAAAGATACATTTTTATTTTGTTTAATAAATAAAGTGTTAACTATACCACAAAAGCCCCTCTCACCCGATCCCCTCCTTTCTCCTCCCGCCCTCCACAGAGGGAACCCCCTTCCCCATTGGAGTCTCTTGGGATCATTCTCATGCAAGAGCATAATATCTTATGTGAACTTCTGGAGCCTGCTACAGATTAACTTGTAATTAATTTTCACATTTTAGAAAGGTAACATGATCCCTGCACTGTACACAACAGCCCAGCAGCAACTGGCCCAGCAACTCATAACCAAATATATTAAATTTCTACAGCAACCCGAGTCAACATTCACACTAAGTGGATTAAATACACATTTTTAAGTAGCTTGCCATCTATTCAGTTGATGCTTTGCCATCAAAGGGGATTACTATACACTTAAGAATTAACTTCTGGGTTTCCAGGTTTTGAAATCTTAGATACAGAATTATGGACCTGGATTTACCTTTCAGATATATGTACACATTCTTAATTCTCTTTTTCTGTTTGTTAATTTCCTTATTTTTGCTTTTATCACAGCTGCTTCTCTCCTGCTTGGGTTTTTATTCTTTTGCCTATTTCTTGAGTTAACTTCATTTATGCATGTGTTTTTGTTTTTTCATAGTGAAGGGTTTAAAGGCTGTGCCTGTACTTTCTGAATGGAGTTTTGGTTTATCTCATAAACCTGTCTAGTAGTGTTCTCATTTTAATGGTTTATAAAACATCTCATTACATTAGAAAAATCTCTCTTTATCTCTGTATGTACTTGGTACAGTGGTCTATAATTTCTAGGTATCAGGATATTTTTAAGCTCTAGTCACTCATTTCTAGTGTCACTGCATTGTGATTTCAGGGTTTATGAAGTGTGCTCTTAACCTAATGTCTTTTTTAAATGAAAAAAGCCTACTGTAGCTGAATTTTTAAATGAGTGGTATCTTTCCAAATATGTTTATTCTCACCATGTTTCTGTTATTCAAAAATTTATCAGTCTCTTGTTAGAATTGCTTACAGAGTTCATCATCCAATAAAAACATCAGTCTCTGCTTTATAGTTTTATTCTTCCAACTGATTAAAAGCAGTGTGATTTAACCATTCACCTTTCCTACCTTACCTTGTTCCAAGTATTGAATGAACATTTTCAAAGAGTAAATCTAAACTCAAGGGATTAAAAACTCACCACCACTAAAACTATTTAAAAAATGATAGTCTTAGTCAAAGAAAAACAGGGAAAAAAAATTCCAGTTTTTAAAACAATGGCATTATTGATAAAAGAATCTTGCTTTGTTCCTTTTGTCACCCAGGACACGTATCAGTGGTAGTTGCATCAAAGGGCAGCATGCTCTGAAAAGAGATCTCAGTTCCTAATTTATGATCATGCATCATACAAGTCACAGTCACAGTGCTTGATTACAAGCCACAGTAGAAATAAGTGTACTGTACTCCGTTGAGAGCTAACCTGTCACTTAATGCACCCAAATTCTCACTCCAATGGTTATTTTCTTGCTTCGGCTTTGACTGGGTCTTATCCATTTTCAGAGCCTGGGTTTTCTCCAGAGAGAAAATTCTTTGGGGAAATCATCTTACAGACCAATGAGATGAAATATAGAAGCCCTTTTGGCCTCCCAAGAAAGTATTAAGGCATTATAATGTAGGCACTAGTTACTTATAACATGAAAAGGAAACAAGGTAAAATGGTGGGATATCAAGCTTTAAAGCTTTTATATATACATTGGAAGATTTTTTTAAAAATTGAATTTATTTGGGCTTATATTTGTCAATAACATTATATAAGTGTAAGGGTTGTAATTCTGTAGCGCATTATCTGTATATTGTATTGTGTGTTCATCATCCCAAGTCCTGTCTCCTTCTATCACCATTTATCCCCCTCCCCTAATGTTCTTAAGGTGGTCACATAACTTCACTCTGGTTTGTTTTAGTCATCCTGTTCCTCCCAGGAGAAGTTGCACCAGTTACCATACCAACCAACACCAGATGAATTACACTTCTTATCAAAACATTTTTGTACTACCGAAAGCATCGCCACGGAGAACAGATGCAGGAACACCCCTATGCGCCCCCGTTCCCGAAGTCTGAGGTGTGTAGACCCAGTTGAAAGATGTTGCTTAATTGGATTGCCTCTTTTTAATCCTTTCAAGGGAAGACTTTTGGTCCTGTAATTCATATATGTGTTCATTGATTTGTGAACTGCTATAACTATAGTGTGATTTTCCCATCTGCACAGGATATTACTAATTACCATTGAAAGAGGCCATATTATTTTTCTTTTAAATCCCTACAATTCTTACGAATTGCTGTAGTAGCAGTAATTACAGTAGCTAAAGGATCTATAAGACCTTCTAGCCTTTGGAAATTTCAAGACAGTCGAGTTATGGTGCAAGAGGAGTTAATTTAAGAGGGAGAAGTTGGGCTGAAAGGGAAGACAGCGCATTGAATTCACACATGGAATTTAGATTCTACATTACAAAAGCCCTCCGAGAGCTTTCGTCCTTTTCTCCAGGATTTTGAACAAACTGTTAGCAGTCTGTGTCCCTTGAGTTTTGTGGATGCCCAATATAGTTCAAATTTTTTGACAAAAAATAGAGCCAGTTTTATTTTGACCTTATTTCAGAAGTCAGTGTGATGGTTGAGTAAGAAGACTCTAAAACAGAGATCGGGATGTTTATGAGGAGTACTTGGGATCCACCCCTGCAGAAGGAGGGGAAGCAGCATATGGGGCACAGGGAGATGTGTAGCTGCCACACAGGCCCATGATGTAGCCGACCCCACAGGGAGCCGGGGTGACATGACCCTTCGGAGTTGTACCTCCAGGTCCAATGGCCCTTCCTTTACATCTCCGCCTCAGTCACTGGACGTACTCCCCTGGGAAGGGTGTGGCCTTGGGTGAGGTGACTCTGCAGCTGAGGCCATCTCTGGAGGGACCAACCCCTGTCCCAGCAACTGCAGTGGGATCGGGCAGCCATCTCTGGGTCCACCAAGTACCAGATCTGATGGCATAGAATTGGTACACTTTGACATATTAAGGTTTTATTATAAAAATATTTTGTCAGGAGTACAATTGAATATTAAAGTTTACTCAGAAGGGATTCCCCCCCCCCCACCCCCCCCCCGTATGCTTCATATTTAGCATCATAAACTGATAACAAGTATCACCACATTTGGTAATTGTAGGCTATGTTAGAATATTTTAGGATATGGAATAAAAGACCAATTTTATGCCTGCATTTAATGACATTGTATGTTACTACACAGCTGCCCTTTCGTTTTATGAAAGGAGTTTCTAGGATCTCTAGTGCCAACTATATTCTCCTGGGAATATAAATACTCACACAGAAGCTGCATGACTACATACCACTAAGAAGGAACATAGACCAGCTACTGAAATAAAGAAAAACGCACCACAGTTGTATGCCTGTTTCATATTGCACACAATGCCCACCTCAGCATCCCAAATAAATGTTTGCTAGGCTAGAAAATGGATTTCAATGCTGACACCTGTGCGTGGAAGGCTCCTAACCCTCTTCAGTGGGCCATGGCGGAGCGCAGGTGTATGATAAAAGTGTGAAATTAGACACTTCCACATGGGCTTAAGGTTGTTTTTGTGGCCACCCTATCTGCTTTTATATTGATTGCAGTTCACTAACTGATTTCTAGAACTCATGCACAAGTGCATGCTCTATACAGAATGTAAGCTCAATTTAAGACGGTTTCCTGAGTTATACTTGCAGCTGTAATTAATATGTGGCATTCCACTTCCTGAACTTGCTTTTTGAATCCTCATGAGGGTGTCTCTATGTTTGTGGAAAGTTATGTGTGCACTAATGAATGATTTTGTAGTTTAGTACCTAATACATTTTTTGTGTTTTTTTACAAAGGTTGCATAGTACTTTTGATGCAACCAATTGTTTATAAATAAAAGGCTTATTTTCATTTCACGCTGTGGCAAGTTTAAAAGGGTAATTTGCTTTACTTGCAGCCCTGGACGTTCTCCCGCCTGCTGTGACCATGAAATCATTATGATGAACCATGTCTACAAAGAAAGGTTCCCAAAGGTAATGAGTTGCATTGAAGGTGCCTGGCATTGGAACAAACAGGCACTGTAGGTTGAGAGTCCGTAAGGTGGTTGTAAGGGATGGAATGGTTCAGTCTAGAAATGACCTGTATATAGCAGCACAGCCTCCTTAGAAAGATGGACTCACTAAACATGTTTACAAACTGCTGAGAGCTAGCCGCACAGTCTGGTGCTTAACTGGCCCCAAGTGTGTCCCACTGTTGTAGCACCACTGGGACCTCTCGGCCCTGGTGCTCTTCATGCTCATGCTCTGGGCCCGCAGCCTTGTTAAGCAGAGACCGTGTCCTTCCTTAGAAGCCTGGTATGTCATGGAGATCTTTTTTATTTTTTTAGCCTAATGTTTTGTTTTTATGACTTTGTATCTCTTTACCAATTATATATCTAATCTTATTGGTGCCATGTTCCCCATTGGAGTGGCAAAAGGAATTTTTAAAATAAAATATGTTTGTTTGGTTGTTTTTCATTTTAGAGAGAGAGGAAGGGAGAGGGAGAGAGAAACATTGATGTGAGAGTAAAACATTGATCTGCTGCCTCCTGCACACCCCCTACGGGGGGCGGGGGGGGGGGGTCGAGCATGCAACCCGAACGTGTGCCCTGACCAGAATCAAACCTGGAGCCTCCCCGTGTATGGGACAGAGCTCAACCAACTGAGTCACACTGGCCAGGGCTTGCAAAAGGGATTTGAACTGAGCCTGAGAGGCCTGGATGATTGGTTGTTGCCAGGCACCCTGGCTGCAAGGAGCTGCTGTCCGATAGTCTCCGACACCTCATTTCCACGGCTTTTCCATCAAAGTGTCCTGCACATGTGGGAGAAGGCAACTTCTCCGTTTCATCCCTTTTCCTTCCCTGCTCCCACCTTTACAGCCCTGGGCAAGAGAACAAAAGGAAATCTGGTTTCATAGATCAGGAGTAGAGTACTTATTTTTTATAATGAACCTAACACCGATGCCATTGATTAAAGCCATTTCAGCTATTTATCACATGTCACTTGTTCCCCGGGGAAGCGGGTCCTGACTGTAGTTAATACGGGTTAGAACTTTAGAGGGGGCAGGAGGCAAAGGGAACCTCCCTGGTTAGGCAGCCAACAGTGAGGAGTATTGACTAGGCAATGGGGCATCACAGGCAAGGAAATGGATGTTGGGAAGGACCTTTTAGATTTATGTTACCAAGGGAACCCCCTTGGCTTTTGCACATGTCGTGCAGCTTTTTGAGGAAGGGATCAGGGTGGTGTAAGATGCTGGTTCCTGGTACATGAAAACAGCCGAGGACACACTTGGCCTGCCCTGTGGGCCTCCAGTGACAGTTCCGATGGGGAATAGGGAGAAACAGGGGAATAGGGAGAAACAGAGCCATTCGATACGTTTGACAGTGTCTTTGAAAGAACTGAAGATCTGAAATGAAAGCATAACTTTTCACGGAGAGTAAGTTACCTGAGGAGGCTTACATGGACCATTTCACATTTGATAGGGTATAGGAAAAAAATAATAATAATTGCCCTGGGATGTTCAGTTTCCCTTCCGTACCTCAAATCTTCCTTCCACATGGTGTGACCTCTTGTTTTTTTTCCAATAGACTGTTTTTTAGAGTAGTTTTCAGTTCACTGCAAAATTGAGCAGAGAGTACAGAGTTCCCAAATACTCCCTGACCCCACACATGCACAACCCCCTCCCATCAATATCCCCCACCAGAGTAGCCCCTTTGTTATAATGGATGAACCTGCAAGGACATCATCATCACCCAAAGCCCTTAATTTACATCAGGGTTCACCCTCCGTGCTATACATTCCACGGGCTTTGAGGATATAGTGACATGTGCACCAGTATAGTATCATTCAGAAATGAGACTTCTTTCAAATTTAATTTCTAGAATTATATTTAAAAACGTAAGGAAGTCTCTGAAAAGGCCAGAGAAACGTGATGATTGAATTGTCCAGATGTGTGTTTCCTTGTTACATCTGTGTGTGCACATCTTCTCTAAATAGGCCACTGCGCAGATGGAAGACCGTCTGAAGGAGATCATCACCAGCTACTCCCCTGACCACGTGCTCCCCCTGGCAGACGGGGTGCTCAGTTTCACTCACCACCAGATTATTGAGCTGGCTCGAGATTGCTTGGATAAATCCCACCAGGGCCTCATCACCTCACGATACTTCCTTGAATTGCAGCACAAATTAGACAAATTGCTACAAGAGGTAAGGACCACACGGTATATAGAGTTTGCTGACTTATTTTGCTTTTCCCAGGGGGCGGGGGGTGGTGTAAAAACATTTTATGAGAGCATTAGCTTAACAACTTTTAACCGTGCAATGGAGTTCATATTCCAGGGAAGCAAAAATGAAGCAGGGAAAAAAAACCACCTGATTGCTACTTGCCATAAATGGATTCCAGTCCTCATTTATAGTAATAGAAAGTTAATGTAATAACCTTTACAGGAACCTTGGGACCCAGCAGCTCACGGCTCCAGGATAAGTGGATTGTGAAGGGATTTCGAAGCAATGATTCCCCCCGTCCCTTAGCTATTATAGATTATAAATTGCCTGAGTGCATGTGTGTTATTTGATGATGCTATCTAGTTCTAATATCTGGAAAAGCTAAATGGAAAATTGTTGCCTTCTTCCAGGCTGTTGTGTCCTATTAATTAACCTGCATGTGGTATTGGGCAGTAAATGGCAACTTAGATTTTCATTAGTGTCAGGTCTTCTTCTAACGAAATATCCAATTTCCGAAATGATAGGTAAACACAGGGCTTGTCTAGGTCTAACTCCTGCAGGCCTCACTCCTGATAATCCCCAGGACCGGAAGGGAGTGTGCACGGTGGAATGGAATTACAGCTTAATATTCTATTCTGATTGAAATTGATAAGCCACAGCTTACAAGTAAAACCTATTTAGCCTATATAGTAGTGTATATTGTATTTCTGTATCTCATAGGGAATAAATTATGCCCATGTAAACATAATCGAAGATGGTTTTCTCTAAATATGAATATGTGAATAATTGCATGAAGCTGAAGGAAAATATTAGCATCTTAGTTATCTAGAAATTCATCTGTCCTTGCCCCTATGGAACTTAGTTGGGGCAAGATGAGAAGATCCCTCTCTGGGTAGCAGCTACTATTTTATCCCCTTTCCCATCCTAATCTCCCAACTGAGTTTTCTCATCTCTGTTCCCATTTCTCACATTCCAACCTATTGCAACCACTAAGGCAGTGTTTCTCTGACTGACTTTGGGGATGAACACATTGTTTTATTTTATTTTTTGGTGTTAATTTCCAATTTGATATGGACTCCTATAAATTAAAATGAAAATTAATTTACAGGCAAATGATCATGCATTTGGGTTCCAGTGTGTAGAATTGCTGTAAGGGTTGCTAAATGCTTATTCTCAGTCATTGCGCTTCTCTCATCACAGACTGATAATGGCTCGAGAACTGGTCCCAGTCTTCAGGCCACCATTTGAGTAGCACTGCACGAGGACATCATGTCTGTGTGGGCAGAGATATTGTCTGTTCTATTCACCTAGGATAAGGTGCGACACAGGGGAGGACTCAGTCCACATGTGCAGAATAACTGGCTTCTGACGCACTCTCACTAAACTTACTGATATGAGTTCAAATCCTCCCTCCTGTTCTATTACCAGGCTCAGGCCCTCATCCTCACTGGCCCCCGTCTGTCCCTAACCCCTCAAATTCATACTTCTGTGCAACTGCAAGAACCTCTATCTAACATCCTTTAGTGGCTCCATTCTGCCTACAAGTAAAAACCATATTGTGGCCTGTGTCACACACCTCATCTCAATACATTTAACCACAATACATTGTATTGATCTGTTTGGGGGCCTCAGTTCACCAGCATACCATGGTCTCTTTGAGGGACAAAAATCACTCTCAAATCATCTCTAACTCCCTGGCACCTGGCCCCATGCCTGATGTTTACTTGGCTCCTCAGTAACTGGGAGGGAGGTAGGTGGGAAGAAGAGGATGCGTGTGTATGCATGCCAAAATATTCCATCCGTTCTGATCTGTTGTCAGGTAATCTAATTTTGCTGTTCCTTTTAATTAAGTCAACTTCCGGAAAATGCAGGAAACACTATGCATGTTACTTTTATGAGAATACCTTAAAAATTATATTTGTTAAATGGAGCCTTCCTAACAGAAGAGGCCTCTGCAAGATACTCTTTCTGAATTCCATGTTCTGTCCCAGGAGGTTACTATAATTACTAGCTTAGTCCTGTTTTTCCTTCCATCATGGACTATTCTCCAAAAAGAGTACAATCAATACAAAAAGCTACTTGCACTGAAATCTTGCACTTAATTTTATTTCTGTATGAGAGACCTGACGGATTGTTCGTGGCAATTAAAAAATCTTAGGGTTTCAAAAATCATCGGAATGGACCACATAATAAATAAAAAAATGTTGATTTTTAGAGAAATTTCTTTGTCAGGGGCAGAGAAGCTTGTGTACTTGTGGCATAAAGGGTATTGTTGGGTCTGAATAATAATGTTTTCTTATTTATCTTTGCAGATAAACATTTCCTTCAGTCCTTTTGTGAAAATCAGAACTATCTTCACAATCACATACACAATGTCCTTTCAGAGTTTGGCGCTAAAAGGTCACAGGGAAACGTACCCTTTTTGGATAAAGCAGAATTGCTTTGCCTTCCCCACGATGCACTGTTGTCAGTTCCCAGCTGTGACATTGTGTGCCCTCCTGGCTTGCCTCCCAGCCACTTTTCCCATTGTCATTCTCTTGCATACCCAAACCAGGTCTCCCTAGGTTTGGATAGCTTGACTTAACTGATGCCTTTTAAAGTACTGACATCTAGGTCAGTTCCTGATAAATGCTTTTATGTCTCCATTCTTTTTTTTTTTTTTCTTTCACTTCGGTGTACTTAGCCAAAGAAAATGAAATACATAGGAAGCTATAACCTGCCCTCAAATCTGGGTCTCAGTATTTTTTACAGTGGCCACCACTTAAAATAGAAACACAGGTATCAGTGAGCACTGGAGCTTGTTGTTGGCAGCCAGGAATATATTATTTTTCTCATGCTGTATGTATGGTTCTGATTGGAGTTATTTTAACGAAGCTTCCCCATCCCTCCTCAATAATGTTGGGGGATAAAATATTATCTGAGTTAATATAACCCATTGTATGTTTTGGCCTTATTCTGGCTAATAATTCTTGGAAGTAAGAATGAATGGATTATTATTACAGTTTTTAAAATGAAATTTGTGTAATCTAAACTGAATATTTAAAAAATTGTTTAAGATATAGAATTATTTCTCTTTGAAGAGACTAACAAAAACTGCAGACTTTTTAGATTTTTTTTTTTTTGCATTTCTGAATTTATAAAGTAGTAATTATTAGAATATCTAGCCCAAATTGTCAATCAAAAAGTTAGGTGGGGGCCTTAGCTGGTTTGGCTCAGTGGATAGAGCGTCGGCCTGCGGATTGTGAAGGGTCCTGGGTTCGATTCCAGTCAAGGGCACATGCCTGGGTTGCGAGCTCAATCCCCAGTAGAGGGCATGCAGGAGGCAGCCAATCAGTGATTCTCTTTCATTGATGTTTCTAACTCTCTCTCCCTCTCCCTTCCTCTCTGAAGTCAATAAAAATATATATTAAAAAAAAAAAGTTCGTTGAGGCCCAGCTGGGGCAACCGATCTATGGTTATCTCTCATCATCGATGGTTTCTCTCTCTCTCTCTCCCTCTCTCTGTCTCTTCCCTTTTCTTCCTCTCTGAAATCAATAAAAATATATTTTAAAAAAAGTTAGGTGAGGATGTTTTATTTTATCTTAAGGGTAAACTATAAAGAAGATGTATAACCACATTCTTTGCACTCATTATATCTTCTTTAATCTTTTCATTATAAAACAAAAATTGAAAAGAACACTTAAAGACCGCTTAAATATTATGTATATCTCCTTATGTATGTTGCAGCAGTCTTACTGATTACCAGGACCTATAGTTATAGTTACTAGTTGGTTTGCTTTGAACACATTTGATTCTAACGTTATTCACCAATGGTCTTTTTTTTTTTAATTAATGTTAGCTGTTTTGCTTTTGCTGGTATATGATTTTTGTACCTACATTTTAGAAAGTTGCCTTTGATTTGGTGGTTTAAATTCAGTAATCTTATTACTGCTACATAGAACCATTTTAAAATATAACCAGTTCTTTTTATGGAAAGGCTAATTCTTGTCAGAATAAAGCACCTTCAGTAATGATTTTAAATACTTCTTACTGTGTCTGTGCAATTATATTCTGTTGTACCAGCATCCCCTTGATTTTTTAATCATTAGAGAAAAGTAAACCATAAAAATTTAAAATTAAAAAAAGCCTAAAAGTAAACATGCACAGAAGTTTACATTTAAACTGTTTAAACTTTCATTTGAGGTCTCCTTTGATACAGATTTACCTCATTTCTTCAAGAAAATAGCATTGAAAATTAAAATGGTTCTAAATAAGCGGAGTTTTGTCCTCAGGCTATTTGTTGTGCATAGACTGCACATGTAGGCAACATGCGTAATAAAATTTTAAAAGACTTTAAGTCAGTTAAATTTTATTGAGTTCCGTGCCTAGGTACTATTTATTCAGTATGTGAAATTGAAATCATATGTGTGCATCCAAGTTTAAACATTATCCACCTAACATTGGAAAAAGAAATGCACACTTTTTACATGTTATGAAATAACTAATGTATAGACTAAACGTATTGTATATGTAAAATGTCTTTTGTGAATGTGTTAAATACCCATCGTCTGGGTTACAAAAGTGG
The DNA here is from genome assembly GCA_026230045.1 of Corynorhinus townsendii. NCBI lineage: Eukaryota > Metazoa > Chordata > Mammalia > Chiroptera > Vespertilionidae > Corynorhinus > Corynorhinus townsendii. Next base: position 9,022,002 of record JAPDVU010000012.1, read on the forward strand.
TCCTTCATTCACTCTGTTAGCTGTTTCCTACACGTAAGATGTTACATCTGGAAAATCAGATTCCTTGGCAGCTGCCCACTCTACTTGTACCACAGACTTAATGTGTCATAAACTTTTAATGTCTTCTTCATTCATGGTTCACATTAGGGGCCCTAACGCTTGATTTTTAACAGAGAGAATTAATCAAAGGTTTGCAATTAAAATTTAACTAATAGAGCCATTTTGGAGATATAGAAATTTAATAGTGTCCATTTATGTAGAGCTAATGTCCGCTTATCAGTCTTCTAAAAGTATTTTCTAAATCGCTTAATGTTTGAATATTTGCAATTACCTAATTAGCATACTTTGCTGAATTTATTTTCTGTGTAATGGAGCAACTCTGTATCATCATTCTTGCTCATAGGCTCATGAACGTTCAGAAAGCAGTGAGTTGGCCTTTATTAAACAACTAGTCCGGAAGATCCTGATTGTTATCGCCCGCCCCGCTCGGTTACTGGAGTGCCTGGTGAGTTGCCCCTAGAGGTGACTCCATTATTTATTGTTAACTGTGGAAAAGCCATGACCCTCAGCTCCAATTCCCTTTGGCTCCAAAGACCAGGGCTCAATAGAGTCCATGGGAACTATAATTGTGAACGTTTCTGATGACATCCATGTGTGATTTGTTTTCTGGCTCTAAGTAAGAATTCTAGCACTTGTGCTGTGTTAAGTGATAGTCACATCACATTCTGACCAAACTTAACAGCTGAACATGAAACATGTGCCTCACCTTATCTCAGTGTAATTACTCTGTTACTGCTGATTTAAACCCTTGCTGAGCCTCACTTTTTGGTGTTGCCCAGATGCAGAGAGACAGAAATCAGAGGTATGATATACGGTAACTCTGTGGTTATAATTATTGTCTGTTTGTTAAAATTCGGTCTGTAAGAAATATGTTCTAGTCAGCAGCCTATATGGGAGAACACAATACGGCCTCATCCAGATCTGAAGACATGACTTGGAGATTAGTTTATTTTATCAGGTTGTCTGTTTTGGGGGTTTTTTTTTAGCCAGTAATTATTTTTCTGTTTTAAAAATTTGTTTTATGTAATTCTCATTGAGATTTCATGAAACACTGAACAAATATGAAGCTTTGAACATAAGAATGATTTTTAAAAGAGCTTAGCATACTATGAACACTAAATTTTAATTGCACTAGCCATTAAAACATTTTATAACTGTACAATACAACTTTTCAGAATTATACATACCCCCCCACCACACACACATTAACATTCATAGCTTTTTATAATAGTGACATGTTCACAGCCCCATTAATATATACAAATGCATAGTGAGATGTGGCAGAGGAGAAACCTTGAGAAAGGTAGGGGAATTGTCGAGGAAGCCTCTCCATCGATCGCCAGGAGCCTTAGAGCCACAGAATCAAAAGGACCACTTGGCACAGGGTGGTCTTTGGGAAGATAAAGCGGCAAAAAGACCGAAGCATCGGGAGAGGAGGAGATTGTGTGACTGGCAAATGTGGGTAGAAGCAAGACTTGTTATTCATTTTCCTAGTGAACCTTGTGCACCACGTGTGTGTACCTCCTGCAGTGATTTAATTTGGGGGGAAATACTGTTTAGCATTAAAACTCATTTCTCTGGACAGCTGCAGATAGGCTCAGAGAAGATCTGGCCTTAAAAAGGAAATGAATCTTTTGCAGTAATCACTCCTAATCAGAAGAGAGAGAGTAAAGGCATAGCCTCTCAAAGATAGAAATAAGTGAACGTACAAGTAGATTTTAAAATGTTGCTTTCAGAACTGTTTAAAGTTCAGCTGAGACTGGAGTTTCTGAATTTTAGGGATGTGTCCCCCACCAGTGGTCTTATCTGTCAGTGGCTCTCACCAGTGATCTTATCTGTCAATGTCTTAGGTCTGTCTAAGGCACCAAGTGTCTACATTGGTTTGGCTTTTCTCCATTTGCAGCAAGCTTTTTTAATATGGCCTTTATTTATTATTTTTCTTAGTAACTTTCTCATTTTATTTTATTTTTTCCATCACCATTTATCTTAGAAACTCTTTAAGTAATTTTCAGGTGAAATCCTGAGATTCCAAAGTTGCATGCTTTTGGGACATTAATCAAAATAGGAAAAATTCTGGAAGGAAGAAATCTAGGAAGTATAACTGAAAATAGCAACTGTGCTTTAAATCTGGGAGCATAATTGTTTATAGCACATAAATCCTTCTAGAGTGATGTGATTCTAAAGCTTTTTACTATGTGCTAGACACCACAGACACTAAGGCAAGTAAAAATACATAGGGGAAATGTGCTACCGGTGTTTAAAAATAGGCAGAGGTAATTGAAAGCACTAACTTTGCATTTTTTTTCACATCTTTCACATTATATGAATGTTAATGACTTAATTTTAGAGCTTACTGATAAAAAAGTGATAATTTTGAACTTTTTCCTTCTAATATCTTTGGACAGCCCTATACTAAGGGAGCTTCTGGCAAAACGTTTGACAAAGTATATTCTAACATTACTTGTTTGGTGTGTGGCTCTTTGTGGGGAGAGAGAAACTGGATCTTTTGGATGAGATTCCCAGATTTTAAAACTTTGCTAAAGAGGCACAATTGAAAATTCAGACATGTTTATTTTTAGTAAGATAGCTATCTTAAAAGTGGAGATAGTACCTTCAAAGTTGCATTACAAGGACATTGGAAATGGTTATTTGGGTTACCAAGTACATAAATGTATTGTCTTAGAAAAAATGAATAGTCTTTGAATATGAAGGGAGAATTATAGACTTATTAAAGCCATTTGCCTCCTTTCTACATAAATAACCCATACCCATGTACACCTAGCAATTGCTTGTGGATGGGACTTATGTAATAAAACCTTAAACAGTTTTGACTTAAAGAAGTGTCCATCTGTATTTGTCTTCTGCTAGGAATTTGATCCTGAAGAGTTTTACTACCTACTGGAAGCAGCAGAGGGCCATGCGAAGGAAGGGCAGGGTATTAAAACGGACATTCCCAGGTACATCATTAGCCAGCTGGGACTCAACAAGGACCCTCTGGAAGGTGAGTACCCTGGTGGGGCTGACCTTCCACTTGCTTATGCACTGTGACCTCATGAAAGAACTTAATGACAAATCTTTTCTTCTCTCTTTTTTTTTCTCCTCAAGTTTTGACTCTGTCTATTGAAAAGTCCAAATTTGGGGATCAATTGTGATTGAAGGAAACAGGTACAGGTTGAGCCCTGAGGAGCAAGTGAGCATGCCCCATACCTTTGTGTTTACCTAGGGTATGGGGCCCGCCCTGAAATCCTCGTGGCCTGTTGGCTTGACCAGTGCCCGAGTCCCAGGAGTTTAGATTTCAGTCTTTCCAAGTATTTTTCTCTCGTGCAAAGCTCAGTTGAGTTCTTCTTAAGGGTGCTTTTAATCTTGAAAATGTTGCTAAATAAATTAATTATAACTAATATAAAAGTGACATTTAAATTTAAAGTAATTTGGGGTTAAGCTAACCGATGATAGATTGCTTCAAATCAGGAACAGTGTTGGTAGATATAGTTTGCTTACTTGTCCCCAAAAGACCTGAATAATAGTAATATAAAAGAGAGCCGGGGAGTGTTTTTTAAAGCTTACATAAGGATTTATGATTGATTCAAATAAAAAATACAGGTCTAATGCTATTAAATACAAAGAAGAGGAAGCATCCTCTTTGTGATTTTTTTGAAAATCAAATATTGGGCAATAATTCCCTACCTTTTCCTGTTCTTTATTGTTTGGGATTGTCATTTAAAACATTTAGGTTATACACTGTCTAAAAAGGCTCACAATCATAGACTCCTTCATTCAACATCATCTTCCAGGTTCGTTACCTGGAATTTGCAAACAGTGTTTGTCTTGCTAAATTGTTTGTAATGAAGGTAACTTAGCACAGACATCTGTCCATCTGCAACCGGGAAACTTGCTGCTCTCCGTCCTGCTCCTCTGTGTGCCCCTGCTTTGTTTGCACTTACAGCCATTGGATCTTTGCTTCCAGGGGAATGATGGATACATTCCTGGGAGATAATGCCAGAAAAATGTATACTGTACTGAAAGCAGTGCCACGACAGACTCAGCACTTATCAGAGACGGGTGGCTGCCGCTCTGAAGCATTCCCCGGGGAGAGATTTCCCCCATGGCTTTTAAATTACCATCTTTACCTTTTTGAATCATGAGTCTTCAGAAATGGTTTAAATCAATGAAATAAAAAGGGCAGATGTTTAATGGTATTTAGATGAGTTTTAAAAATCTCTTCAGGCATTACAAAATGATGCCTCAGGTTCCTGCTTCAAAAGCTGACTCTTGGTTCCATCCCATTACTACCCACTGCTTACAAATAATATGTGTTTCCCAGATAATAGTTATTTAGCAGAAATTCTATTTAAAACAGAACCATTTTTTAATTTGTTTTTTTTTATGAAAATAATTGGAGTGGGGGAGGCTGTCAAAGTAGATTATAGTGACTCTTCACGCTGGAGAAGTTGTCTGTGTCAGCCCTTGAATTGTAGACTCAGAGCTCTTCAGTTTTCTTAGCTAAAGAGCAGTAAATATCACTGTAGGCTCAACTTTGGTGAGTAAATAATCTCAGGCCCATTTATATACCTTCATAAAGTCTAAAAAATTAATAGTGATTGTTGACCAGTTTTGAGTTCAGTAATACAAATTGATCCTAGGAATTGTTTTTTTTCTTGACACAATTTTCTTGATTCATATCTGAGGATAGTTTTTAATCTGTTTGTTATCACTCAAAATGTGATTATTACAAACTGATCCACATTTGCTTCCCCTTCTTGTCTCTGTCTACACTAATATACCTGAAGCCTAACCTTCGATGGTGCAGAGTGAGGGTCTGGAGTGGGCCTGCCCAGAACTGGGCTCTGGCAGTCAGCACTGCAGGCTGTGTGACCTTGACCATGCTAATGAGCCTGTTTGTGCCTTGGTGTTTTTTCCCTAAAAATGGGGTCATAGTGGTGCCTATTCAAAGAGTTGCTTTCAGGGTTATAATAGTTTATCTCTGGACCCAAGAGATAACAGTGCTTAATAAATGTGAGCTGCTGCTACCATTTTATTTAAACCATATTACAATCGCCTCTTTCCTGGAAAGCCCCTCCAACTGAATACATTTTAGTTCACCTCCTTGTTCATAAATCTGAAATGCTAGTCACATAGGATGTTGACAGCATTTGAATGACACCACGAAAGCATACACTTTGTACTGAGAGCTCATTTTTATTCTTAAACTTTCCCTACAGGGGAACTGAGAAAGTGAGTGTCAGTCTCCAGTTATTTTCAAATCTGGAGTTTATTTTTATCCAGAGGCAACATTTCACTGTTGTTTTGCTTCATATCTTTATGTGTAATCTCTCTCCCCAAAAGGGAAATTATATTTATATGAACATAAATATATGAAATAAGAGCCTAAGAAATAATTTTAGATTGCATAGAAATATATATAACTAAAAATTGTAACTTTTTATTATACATTTTCAAATTTGAAAATATTAGAAAATGCAAATTACCTGTGATCCTACCACTCAGAGATAACCCCTACCAAAGTTTGGGAGAAAATTCTTTCATGTCTTTTTTTTTTAAAATAAATCATGTTTCTTAAGTATAAAAACATAAATGAATAGTAAACTGAATTAGATTTGAGTCTTCAAGGTTACATCCCAGTGTAGGTTGAATAATTAGACAACTTTGTCTCTTTTAACTAGACCACCATGGGAACACCTTTGTCTCTTTTAACTAGACCAACGTGGTAATAAGCTGGTGTCAAGCATGTGGCATCCAGCCCAGGATTAAGTACATAATATACCCAGTAATATTAAATGACCATCAACAGTCAGTGAGCACTTAATTTTTGTTAGTCAACATTCTAAGAGCTTCACATGCATTATCATAAAAGTAATACTCATAAAAAGCTTATCTACTGATGGACACTTGGGGTGCTATTAAAAACAATGCTGCCATGAACGTAGGGGTCCATATGTAGTACTGTTGCCATCTTACAGAGAAAGACCCCGAGGTTAGAAGGTCACTAGTAAGTGTTGATAGGGGTAGTAACCCACATCTTTGCATCCCCAAGTCCCTCTTAACCACTTAGTATTTCCTTTCTGACAAACTGCAAATTCTTAGTGTACTAGGTGAGTTATCTCTTAGTGGACACGAAGGAATGGAAGAAGGGATGCTAACTACAACTTGAGAATCACCTCTGAGCTGTAGTCAGTGCTTCTTTGATGCCTGTCAGAACCTGGGAAGACTTGCCTCTTTTGGATGTCTGATTATACATAAGCATAGTCCTTGGCCCCCAAACCGATTCTAAGCTGTGGTGGTTGTGTTAGGCAGTGAATCCTGCTAGCTAAAGCAGAGGCCCAGCCCTAAAGTACCTGTGTCTAGGTGTTCATGAGAAATGAGACTCCATGGGACTATATCAAACTAAAAAGTTTTTGCCAAGCAAAGGAAACCATCAAAAAAATGGAAAGAGAACCCACTGAATGGGAGAATATATTTGCCAGTGATACATCTGATAAAGATTAATATTCCAAACTTATAAAGAACTTATAAAACTCAACACCAAAAAAAAAACCACACACCCAACAATCCAATTAATGCATGAAGGACCTGAAAAGACACTTCTCCAAAGAGGACATACAGATGGCCAATAGACATATGAAAAAATTCTCAACATCACTAATCATCAGAGAAATGCAAATCAAAATGACAATGAGATATCTCCTCACATCTGTCAGAATGATTCTCATTAATAAAGCAACAAACAACATGTGTTGGCAAGGATGTGGAGAAAAGGGAACCCTAGTGCACTGCTGGTGGGAATGCAGGCTGGTGTATCCACTGTGGAAAGCAGTATGGAATTTATTGAAAAAATTAAAAATGGAACTGTTTTATGACCCAGTGATCCTACTTCTAGGAATATATCTGAAGAAACCCAAAATACTGATTTGAAAAACTAAATGAACCCCTATGTTCACAGCATTGTTTTTAGTAGCACCCCAAGTGCCCATCAGTAGATGAGTGTATACAATAGCTGTGGTACATTTACACAATGGAATACTAGTTGGCCAGAAAAAAAAAAGGAGGAAATCTTACCCTTTGTGACAGCATGTGTGGACCTGGAGAGTATTATGCTATGTGAAATAAGGCAGTCAGAGAAAGAGAGGAACCTATGATTTCACTCATGTGTGGAATCTAATGAACAAAATAAACTAACAAACAAAATTGAAACAGACTCAGACACAGAGAACAGACTGGCAGGTGTCAGGGGAGGGGGTTGGGAGGCTGTTTGAAAAAGGTGAAGGCATTCAGAAAAAATAAAGCAAACAACACTTAATGACACAGACATCAGTATGGTGATTGAAGGAGACTTGACTTGGGATGGTGAACACACAATACAGTATACAGATGATAAAAAAAAAGAAAGAAAGAAATGAGGTTCCAGGGAAAGACTTGTAATGAACAATTTCCAAATGTCAGTTGTTGGCTCTTGCCATTTTGAAGATGTTTCTATGGGTTCATTAGAACATAGAGTACATTTTTATTTTTTTTTCACATTGGAAAAATTATTTTTCCATTGTTCCAGCATGTATTCTTGTTTAAATGCAATTGCCCTATTTTTCTTAAACTTTGCTGTTTGTTTTAACTTAGAAATGGCTCAGTTGGGAAACTATAATAGCGGGACGGCAGAAACACCGGAAACGGATGAATCAGTGAGTGTAAGTATCTTTCTTGATGAAATATGATGTTAGTTTTTCTGTTTATGGCATCTGGAGATTTGGGATATCTTAATTACTTTATTTGTTCAACAAATATTTATTGTGCATTCCATGTGTAAGGCACTAGGCATGAAATTTTAGCCCCTCCTTTCAAAGAGAAAGGATCTTTGCTTCCAGTGAAGTGATGCATTCATTACTGGGAGATAATAAAATACAAAGAAATTATGTAAAAAAGTTAAAATGATAAATTTGAAGGAGATCTATGAAGAAAAAGGGCCATGTGCTACTAGAACATAACATGAAGAGATTTACCTTAGTCTTGACAGTCCCAAAAGACACTTGAGCTTGAGATGTGAGGTGATACTAGGATGACAAAGGGCAGAGGGAACATTGCAGGCCAAGGGAACATCACAGGCAAAGACTGATATATGGGAGCAGAGTGCATCTGAGGACTAAGAGCAAGGGACACTGCAGAGATTGGAGAGGTTGGTTAAAAAGGGACTTGGAAGTCCTTGTTCATCTTTGTCAATTTTTTTTCTTTTAAAACAATGGGAAGTGATTGAGTTTTGGAGGAAATATATGGGTATGTGGGATAGAGCGGGTCACAGGGAGATGACCCAATCTGAGTTCCAGCTTGAAAGAAATCACATTGATTACAAGGAGCAGGCAGGGGTAACCTTGGGAAGCCAGTGAAGAGGCTGATGCAGCACACAGGTGAGAGGTCCCGGATGCTCTGCCCTTCTCTCTAATTTTGAGCACCAGAAGAGGAATCAGGTGGAGCAGGCTGGGGTGATCAGGAAAGAGGGGCAGCCATGTAACCTAAGAATCAAGGCTCTGGAGTCAAACTGCTTGATTTGAAACCTGGCTCCACCTCTTACTAACTGTGGGTTCTCTCTGTGCCTCAGGTGTTGTTGTTGTTTGTTTTTCTGCAGAATAGATAGAAAGGTTTAAAGGAGGTAGTTTGTGTAAAATGGTTAGGACAGCAGCACTTAGTCAATGTGAAATGAGTGGTAGCCCTTTCTGTTTATTATAACTGTCATAATTTTGAATGTGTTGAGACTGAAGTCCCTTTGAGACATCCAAGAAGAGCCATCAAACTAGCCGCTATGTACAGGCTGTAGTATCTTTTGGCACTTGGAGGAGGGGTTTTAGGTAGCGGTCCGAATGACTTAGGAGTCATCCATTGGCATAATGAGGTCACTCTCAGGTAGGGAAGAGTTAAGGAGACAGGTTGGCCCAGTCTTGAATTATATTTTCTGAAGTGGAGCATTGGCAGGTGATGGCTAGATCCAGGTCCTGTGGCCAGAGGCTGAGGGAAGATAGAGGAGAGAGTTGGTTGTTTGAGTTGAGGAGGTCAAGTAGCCTAGAGGCCAGGATGTTATGTGAGTTTTCTTGAAGGCATCCAGATGGTGAGAGAATGTGGGCAGAAAAATAGGTGGGAAGATGAGTATCCAAGTATTGCAAAGATGAGTGGATGACAGGGTCAGCGATGACAGCTCTGAATAGGGGAGGCTGGTGTTTCTTAGATTATAGGAAAGGAATTCTGGGCTCTGCAGTAGGAGCAAAGAGGCTGGTAACACCCTCTCAATGCTAAGAATACATGGAGTATGACAAAACAATTTTTTAACAGCACTTTTTTTGTTCTTATCCTTTGAACTAAACTTTTAAAGAGCTCTCTTTTTGAACACTGAGATTAAACTATGGTCAGATTTATGGTATGGAGTTAAAGAAAGGCAGACATTCTATGCTGGGTGTCCCATTGGTTGCCGACTACCTTTTCCAAGCAAGAAAGCCGTGAGCTGGTTGGGGACAGAGAAGACACAGCATCCACAGCCCAAGGACAGCCACTCTAGCCTGCTCTTTCCTGGTCAACTGAAGCCAGAAGGAACTTAAATCTCAAACTTTAAAAGACTAGGACAAGGCTAACCTGAATAGTTAATAGAGGTGAAATAAAATTGGAAATTTTCAAAAACTTGATGCCTTCAGCTCCTGGAAATGTGGGTGCACTTAAGTGAAACTTAGACACTGCTCTAGAAAATTGATCTTTGAAGCTGTCCTTCAGGTTCCTGTGCTAGAATACGGCTCTTCAAAATATTAAACAACAGAGCATGTAAATAAAATATTCATTTGGCTATGTTCTTGAATTCTCAACTATTTTTTAACTTCCGTATTTTGTTTCCAAGAGCTCAAATGCTTCCTTGAAACTTCGAAGGAAACCTCGGGAAAGTGATTTTGAAACGATTAAGTTGATTAGCAATGGAGCCTATGGGTGAGTAATTAAAGAAACTCTGTTGTATTTTAACATGCTCAAGTACTGTATTCTTCACTTAGCTTATGTCAAATAGATGTTTATAGGGACTTTAGTTTTTACACCTCTGCTTATTCATGGATGGGTATAACATGTAGTCAAAATCATTTTTCACTGGGTACTCCATCAGAAAACATATAAGGCAGCCTGAGAGTTATTTTAGAGGATCAGAAGAATTAATTCAAAAGTAAAGATTTATAAAGTAAAAGAAATTTTGTATATATGCCTGTTTCTGCCTCCTTTACTCTGCTCTTTTGGGTTCAGAAGTAACAGTCTCTTGGTTGATATAGATTTATGTATGAATTTATGTTTAGATTCCCACACACATACACACCTAGATATAGTATACTAGAGGCCTAGTGCATGAATTTGTGCATGGGTAGGGTCCAGCTGACCAGCCCTGATCGGCCATGCGGGCCAGGGGGAGGGGCTGCAGGTAGTTGGCAGGCCGGCCCCGCCCCCTGGTCAAACTCCCGGTCAAGGGGACAATTTGCATATTACCCTTTTATTATATAGGAGGATATGTATCTGAATATATATATTAGCATCTGAATAAAATAAATATGTCTGAATATGAATAAATTCACATATAGCATTAGCCAGTACTTCCTCTCTGACCAGCACTCAACCTAGTAGAGAAGTATTTAGATAGAAAGGTTGGTTGAAAATTAAGAGCAGTACATTTCTTTGAGTCTTTATATTACACCAGGATTGTTTTTCAGTTGAACACTGTGTTATATAATCTGATGACATTAGTGGTCCCTCTTCTTTAATCCATTTTTATAGACACGAGACTTTATTCTCATGGCAAAGGGTCAATAGTGACATGATCCTTCTGAGTTTCTAATAAATAGTTTAAAATGGTAATTAATCCACAAACTATGTCCTGATCCATTTTAGATGGCCCAAGAACTCTAGTTTAATTAAGTATTAATCCCAGTTCCATCTGTTTATGGAAAGCAATAAACAATCTCCTAGACATTTATTGCCATTTATCACATAAGTGAGATGAGATAAAAGTGATTTTTGTTGTGCCACAAGGGATGTTTCTCCTTACAATTTTTTTTTACCTCTAATATTTTCCACACCATTAACTTAGTGAAGAAAAATATTTGTGGTCTTTCCTATGCTTCACTGATTTGCTTTTAGGATATATCAAGTGGCATATTTCCTGATGTGGCTTATAAATGCTCTCTTGTGAGGTTTGTTTGTTTTTGGGATACTTTATGTCCTTCAGGAATCTCATTTAAACTTAAGATTATTTTAATATGCAGTTATTTGTGGGTTTTGTTTATTATTTGTATTTAGTTCTTTTTAGTTTTGGAGACCCTATGAGGATTTCTTACTTCATTGGGGAGAAGGCTGGACTTCGATTTAATGGGTCAATGGTTTGAGCACTGCTAGGTTTAATTGGCAGTGGAATTCTGGAATAAGATGATCTGTGAAGCACCATTTTTATAAAACATGGCCATAGATCTTAGCAGTATTTGGAGTTCTAATTGGTTGAGTAAACTCATTTGTAGTGCAGTTAAAGCACTGTATAGTAGATGAGGTATATCATACTTTGGGGAATGGCTGGGAATATACAAGAAGTTAAACAAGCTATGAATCAGTAAACACCCAGGATGCAGGCCAAGTCATTAATGGGCTCACAAGCTGCCTACAAGGAGCCTTTCCAGTCAACTAAAACTTACTTTCCTCTTTGGCTCTTCTCAGATTTAATCTCTCATTACATTTTTGACAGATTTCCTTTAAGTAGTAATTATTTCTCATTTGAATTTGAATGGAGCTACGCCCATTGGTCCACCCAGTCAGAGTGCTGATTGCAGGCTTCCCTGGCTGCTGAACAAGGGGACCCTCTGAGGGAGGCTTTGGAAGGCATCTCTGTGACAGTGTCACGTTCACGTCAGTGACTCACAGTGACACTGATTTTGAGAACTGGTTGTCCTGAAAACTAATCCTCTCATTAGGACGAGCTTCTTCCTACATGTCATGCTAAAACACGCTGTGGTTTTCTCAGCATCCTGCTTAGTGAAAACTCATATCATAAAGCCAACTTGCTAATTTGATAAACATCTGATTTCCTTCTCTATTTAACGTTTCGAATGCCTGACTGGAAATTAAACATCCCTTCATGTCAGTGTGGCACTTTGTAGAAGGCTCATCCTCAGTGTGTGCCTCCTAATCCAGTTTCCTGATCTATGTTGTCTCCCACAGGAGCCTGTGGGCAGTTGATGTTACTTCCTCTTGGCTGGGGCGGGAGGGGCTTGGGCAAGGTCATGGGCACTGACCCCACGCAGAGCTCTCTCCTGACATGAAGTGTTCTTGTGCGGGCCAGCGGGAGGGGCTGCAGGTAGTTCTGGTCATCTTAATTGGGGTGTCGAGGTCTTCAGTTGAGCACTTGCACTTGGATTTGTAAATTACAACTTTGAATGTTTTTAAAGTGAAAGCATAAAATTGACTCAACATTCTAAAGAGTAAAAACACTAAACTTGAAAGGCACACCGTTTCTCCCCCATTTTGCTTTCCTTCTAGCCTTGACACAGTTGTTCTCTTTTAACCTCAAAGGTAAGGAGATGTGCCCTGTGACAGGTGCCCCGTTGCTGCACAGTCTCTCCCCCAGCCTTTCCACTCAGCTTTCCTCCAACACATGCACTCCCATTCCCACATGCAGCTTTGCGTGTACAGAGTCATGTACTGGGCTCTCGGATTCAGGCATAATCTTATACGCATCAGACATTCACAATCCCGATAGGACGGATTCATTCTGCTCCAGATCCTGTTGGCGTCTGATTACAACCCCCCCCACCGCCTCAACACACACACACACACACCCCTCAGTTCTGCATGAGTGGCATGGAGCTTGGCCCAGAGAGAACCCAGGCCCCAGGCGTCCCTGCTCCCTGCATCACTTCCCACCCCTGAATTTTCCTATTTCACAGGGAGGTCAGTGTAGGACAAGAGAGAGAGAAGCAGCCTTTTCAGAGAAAACCACCCTGGGGGCCAGAAAGCAAAGAGGTGTGGGGCTGAATCACTTCACTCCAGTTTTATCATCTAGGGAGATTTACAGCTCTGCTGAGCAGTGTTAGATGTCTGTCTGTTGGTTGCTATCTGTCTCTCTTTGTTCCTCTCTCTCTCTCTCTCTCTCTCTCTCTCTCTCTCTCTCTCTCTCTCTCTCTCTCTCTCTCTCTCCTCCCTTACTTAAAGTAGACTTGGAACCTTGATTAACCAGAAAGGTGTATGTGAAAGACAGCAATTATTACTAAATAAACAAATGTCAGCAGTAAGAAATAATATTCCTAAAGCAGTACGGACATGTAAAAATGACGAACATAAGACAAAAGAAATTCTAATTAAGAAGTCTAGTTGACGTTTGCAACTTAATCAATATATGTGTGTCCTGAGACAGAGATAGCTCAAGCTACCTAAAGGATTAATTTCACTTGGTTTAGGTCAGTTTCCTAAGGATTAGCTGATCATTTTAAGCACATCATAGCAAGTGAAAGCAGAAAGTCAAATCAAACATTATAAAATCTGAGAAGAAAGGTTGCAGCAGTTTACACACAGTGCCACCAGAAACCTAGCCTGGGTGGCGGTTAAGTAGGGCCTGAAGCAGCATTCTTTTCTGTTCTTTCATACAATTGTGTACAGCTCCATTCTTCTTCCTCTGCTTCCTGTTGCTCTCAGACATCCTGCTGAACAGTTACTCATGTAAGAAATGGTGATGCTTGACAGAAAATCAAAATGGCAACCTTCTGGGAGGCCAGCAGTGGAGTTAGTGATGTCATATGTCTGGATCCTCAGCACCAAGCCTGCTCAGTATTAAATATTGAAAGGAGAAGTGGAGAGTAAGCTCTATTCCAATTACTCTCCTAGATAGGCAAGTGATAATATAAGGATACTATCTTTTAACATTTTGAATTCCAAATTTCATTAACTATTTCAAAAATTCCTTTTCATGTCAGTGTTTACTGGTGCTTGTCTTGCATCGAAGGGAAGGTCAAGCTATTTCCTAGGCTCCCATGCATCTGCCTGTCCTCCTCCCAGCATCTGTGTAGGAGAAGCTCAGTTTTTCTTTGGATTTTGATTTTATCCAATCAGTAGTTGAAAAAAGAAAAGCCTTTAATCGGATTTAGAAAGAATGAGTAGTGGGTTGGTTAACTGAAAAGTTGGTCAAAGTAGGAAATCATAAATAAATGGTATGTACTTCAGACATTTTAATTTAACCTAAATGTATGTGAATTTAGTAGTCTTTTGATGTAAGACCTTTTTATGACAGCCACTATAAACACACTTATACGTTGTTTCTGTTTTCCAACTTAAACTTCTTTAAAGATGAAGAACTTGAAGTAAACTGAATGTAAGAACCTAGATTTTTATTATTTTCTTAACTTTTGGAAATCTTTTCACCCATACTAAAGTGATAGGAATTATATTTAGTAACTCACTTTCCAAAACATTCTATTTATTCTATATAATAAAAGCCTTAAGTGACCATTACGGCGGAATAATTGGTCGCTATGATGCACACTGATCACCAGGGGGCAGATGCTCAATGCAGGAGCTGCCCCTGGTGGTCAGTGCCCTCCCACAGGGGGAGTGCTGCTCAGCCAGAAGCTAGGCTCACAGCTGGCAAGCGCAGCTGCCATGGAGGAAGCCTCTCCCGACTCCGTGGCAGCACTATCTAGTGGTGGAAGCAGGCACAGCAGGCCAGGATGAGCGTGAGTGGCGCAGTGCCTGGCCTCGATTCGGGCTCCTCCCTGGCCACCTGCTGGACTGTGAGAAGGATGTCCGACTGCCGGCTTAGGCCCAATCCCAGAGCTATTCTCTGTAGAAGGCAGTCAGTCTGAACAGCTCAGTGATTCAGGGAAGCACAGGGAACTCAGGGTGAGCCTGCCTCCATGCTTGACTCACCCACTCGATGGTATTCGTATGACAGACCGTGTGGCCCAGCCTGTGCACGTGCAGCAGCTGCTGAAGCTCAAGCATCAGGCTGTGCAGCAGCATAAGGCCATCCAGCCAAAAGCTGGCAGGCAGACATCCCCTGAGGGGTCCCAGACTGAGGGGGCGCAGGCTGGGCTGAGGGACAATCCCCCTGAGTGCAAGAATTTCGTGCATCAGGCCTCTAGTTTTTTTTATAAACAGTGATGCTTTTCCTTCTCACCCTCATGTTTCATCTGTCTAAATATTTTTTTACATTAGTTAATCATGATATCAAGCCTAGCCAGAAAAACAGGTGTGGAAGTCAGCTCACCTGGTGGGAGCTTGGGTCCTAGCCCACGGGGAAAGCATGAGCACCTAGTGGGCCAGCTTCTATGTAAAGAAAAAGAAAAGGTAATGTTTAAACAGAGACCCCAAAAAAGTGTGATTTTGTGAATGAAAGGAAAAGATGGATACAACAAGAAGACAAAAATAGAGATACACATACTTGAAAGAAAAATGAATTCCTGGTTGAACAATTAAGGGGGAATTGTGAACTTTGATTAAACTGAAATGGACTATACTTAAGATTTATGTCAGTGGACCACCCGTGTGGGCTAAGCAGGAATATAGGGTGTCTTAGTCCCCCATATTCATTTCACGGACAGTGGAAATAAGTAGTAGAAAATGCGTCTCAGATCAGATGACCCCTTGTTTCAGGAGGCAGACCATTGCATATATCATACTGTGACTGATTGCTTTTAGGTAAATTACTACTTATTTGATCATTGCATTTGTTGCAGGCTAGCCTCATGTAACCTAGTACACAATTCTAATGCATGATGGCTCTTTTGATAAGTTATTACTTATCTGAGCATTACCTAACCTGGGAGTTCAAATCTGTTCTCCCACAGTAATGACAAGTGAGGAGTAGCTAATGAGGAAAGGAGTTGGCCCAAGGCAGTGGTCGGGAAACCGAGGCTCACGAGCCACATGCAGCTCACGAGTCGCGGTTTGCTGCTCTGTTGACTAATGAGTTTGCCAGCCACTGTCATATACTACCCTTGACCTCTTTGCATACAATATGCCACAATTGCCTAATCCTCACAGCGTCCAACTACATGGTAACATTTAGTCTAGTCCAGTGGTCGGCAAACTCATTAGTCAACAGAGTGGCAAACCTTCGCTCGCGAGCTGCAGTTTGCCGACCACTGGTCCAAGGCTTTTTCCTCATTGCTCATCATTTCCAGGTGGGGTTTTACTAGTATGACTCCTCCTAATTATTCCTTTTCTCTACAACATTCAAAGCCTCAGGGAGTCCAGTGCAAGGTCGTGGAATATGTGGAAGGTCAACCAGTCCCTCCTGTAGAATATTTAAGTGAGGCTTTTGGCACAGATTCAACGCAGCCTACAAGTTTTACCATAGAGTTGCCTGACACCTTGGCCAGAGGTTGGATGGGGCAGAAGTCAGTGTATTATTGGCCCCCTTTTATGTTGGGAAATGCACTTCCTGTTGAACCAGGCACAAGTGTTCCTCATGCCAACGTTTGCAGTGAGTAAATATATGATTCTTGGCTGCCCAACAGCCTTGGTTGACCTATTATACTCATTTATCTGGGAAGTAAAGATCTCTCAAGTTGGAAGCCAATTACTCTAAAAAGCTATGGTCCTTTTGCAGATTCCAAGGGATCACATAGAAAATATTTTCTGTAGTCAGTGGAGGAAAAATGCCTAACAGGTTTCTAATGTTAGGAAGGATCTTGCTCTCATGATCTGTATGTACTTTTGTTAATTCTCTCCTGTTCTGACTTCTATATTGGGTTTTGTTTTGTTTGTGGAACTGAAAACACCAGGTAGCTATTGGAAAATAGCCCACTCTGGAGACATTTCCTTCCTTTAGCAGTGAAGATGGAGTTGATGTCTTATGTATGACCTGTGATCTTTATTGAAGGAATTTTATTTTAAAATCAATCTAGCCAAAGGCTCTTGGCTTGGAGCGGATGTTGGTAGCAGCCAGCGTAGCTTGTGTGAGTTGAACTCTGCCTGGTGTGTGAACTGCAACAGAGTACCTGATCACATGGTTCTGCACTCAGAAGCACCCCGTCTTCCTGTGAACCCCAACTCTCACACTCCTTTTCAGGGCAGTCTACTTTGTCCGGCATAAGGAGTCCCGGCAGCGCTTCGCCATGAAGAAGATCAATAAACAGAACCTCCTTCTCCGGAACCAGGTCCAGCAGGCCTTCGTGGAGCGGGACATCCTGACGTTTGCAGAGAACCCCTTTGTGGTCAGCATGTACTGCTCCTTTGAAACGAGGCGCCACCTGTGCATGGTCATGGAATATGTGGAAGGTAAGGCAGTCTGACACGGAGAATGTGACCCCTGGGCCCAGAGACGCCTCGCTCATTGGTGTGGCTGAAGCTCTCTGTATTTGGGTGACATCATAGCTGTGTCCACCCAGGAACCAGAGCCAGGCAGGGAGATGGCTGCGTCCCCGTCATTATCTTGTGATAATTGCCTGTAAAGAGCCTGCTCTGCTATAACAAAGGGGAACTTAGTGCTATTTGAGAAAAGGTTGTTGTTCTTTTTTAATAGCTTTTAATTCTTATTATCTCCTCTCAGTTGTTCATTAAATTTAGAATATAGGTGATGGGATTGTTTCTACTTATTTTTATCACATATCGTAACAGCATTTGTTACAATTGATCTCTTAAAGAATTAATTAAAAGTACATCCTTTCTGCACTCTCCCTCCAGGGAGCACGCCCCCACCTTTCCCTACAGGCCTGCTCCCACAGGCCTCCATCTCCTAACACTAAGGGACCCCAGGAGACTTGCAAGCAGGGAGCAATGGGCAGCGGCAGCTCATCCCAGATAACCCTCTGGATCCTGTCTCCAAGGCCCCTTTTCTCTGACTTCCCAGTGAGCTGACAGAAGCCCAGCCTTGGATCACTTCTGTCACTGTGACCTTTTTAAAAAATATATGTTTTTTATTGATTTGAGAGAGAAAAAGTGAGAAGGAGAGAAAGAAACATTGACGTGAGGGAAACATTGATGTGAGAGAGAAACTTGGATCAGTTGCCTCATACACACCCCACCTGGGATTGAACCCACAACCTGGGTATACACCCTTACTGGGAATCGAACCAGCAACCCTTTGTTATATGGGAGGATGCTCAATGAACTGAGCCACACCAGCCAGTGCTGTCACTGTGACTCATTTCTCAGTAATTTGTTGACATAACCGTTAATAAAATTAATTGATCGGCAAGGGCCAAAACAATATTTAATGTATCTAATTTAAGCTCTTGTAATTGTTTGAACAGAATCCCAAAAATATAAAACTGGAAGAAACCTTAATTATCTTTTAGTTCAACTATTTCTTTTTGCAGATGAATGAACTGAAACCCAAGAAGGGAAGAGACTTACTACCTATTCAGTGTAGATATAAGACAAAAACATAGCTTGTCTCATTACTACCCATTGGTGTTTTCACCATACTAGTACTTTGCTTTATTAACCTTTGTTATGGTTATTTTAACAACTAACATTTATCATGTGCTCAATGTGTTTTGTCAATATCCTCAAATCTTTACATAGATTGCCTCACTTAATCTTCACAATAATCCTGGGAGGAATGACACTGTTACTATCCTGATATTACTGATAAAAGAACCAAGAGGAGTTTTCCTAAGATCTGCCCACTCAGAGGCTAGGATTGAACTCAGGCAGCCAGATTCCAAAATCTGTGGTTTTCACAGGCATATTTTAAATTGTCACCATGTTCCTAAAATTATGCTAGCAGTTTTTCAATTTTCGATTCCATATTAGAGTCAAACCTGCTCTCTTCAGAGTACTGCTTCTTGAATAAAAACTCTATATTTTCTCCACACCACATCTTAATGAGAAGCATGATTACTTAACACACAGTCTCCACGTATGCATGTGATATGCTATGTCTTTGGGTAAAGACCATTCTGCTTTGAAAATCTGAAAACTAAACTGCTGGTCTTCTTCAATCCTGACCAATGCTATACCTGATTAGTCTTTTCCTTGTGTTTCCTAGGGGGTGACTGTGCTACCTTAATGAAGAACATGGGTCCTCTCCCTGTTGATATGGCCCGGATGTATTTTGCTGAGACGGTCCTGGCCTTGGAATATCTGCACAATTATGGAATTGTGCACAGGGATTTGAAACCAGACAAGTATGTGCACTGATGAAATGTACTTTTTTTTTTTTTTTTTACACAATATAAAAGTTTTTTTAGGTCTATAAAACTATTTTCTTTTAAAGCTGTTTTACACATTTTAAAATCCTCCCATAATGTGCCCAAATTAGTTATTTTAAAGTATATATGGTAATCCTTGAAAGCTGTGATGCTTATAATAATAGCTTATAGGAAACAAAGAAAAAGATGACTTTAAAGCCAGGGTTAGTTAATTTTTTTAAAGGCTTTATTCTATAAACTAGTGAATAGCTACATACACTGCTACTAGTTTTCTGGATAGTTTCTGCATTTGGTACCATGCTTATATAATCCTTTTCTACTAAAAGGTGATTTGCTTGATATTCTATTCTGTTTTATTCATAATTGAATGTAAAATTTTAAAATCTATATAGAGTTCATTATGGTATCTGATTTGAGACACAGATAGACTATTTTTCTCCAAATGACTAGTTATTCATCTCGATGCCAGTTATTAAATGTTTCATGCTTTCTTCACATTTGAAAAGCCTCTAAATGCATTACATGTTAATAAGTATAGCTTTTATGTGCACAGAAAATCAAATGATAAATTTAACTTATGTTCATTCCAGAAAATTTGGAAAGTGGAAAAAAAATTTTCTTTATATATTTTTAGTAATGCACAACATTACTGAGCAAAGACAACTATTAGAATTTTATTGTATTTCCTTTTAGTAGCTTTTTTACCCCAACTCCTCTGTTCCTGTAATTGTTAATTAATTAACATTTTGATTTTCCTCTAAAATGAAAATTTTTAAAAATATAAATTCATAAAGCTGTCAAATGTGAATGTGTTGCATGTATAAGAAATGTAGGTTTTGTGCTAATGCGTAGAAATTTAAATTCAACCCAAAAGTTGAAATCTGAAACAATGCTACATTTTCCAGCCCAAGGTCCTTGTCTTATGTCTCATTTGAGTCACAGATGGGTTGCTTATCTTAGTTCCTGATGTGTGACATGGTATATTATTGTAGCCCTTTCTCTTCTGTTTTCTTATTCTGAAAATAGATGTCAGAGTTCCACACTGGAATTTTCTGAGAGTTTCAGGTTGTAGATGATAGTGTATGTGGTTGCTCCAGCAAAGATCAGCTGGGCCTGGTCTCTGGCCTTCCCTTGTGAATTACACTCAGCTGCCAGATGCACATAGCTGACATCTTCCTGTGACTTTGTCTCTTCCCAGGCTGGGTTTCTCATAAGGTTGACACCTATACTAAATAGTCTTACAGTTGACCAGAGAAGGGGGAGAGTTAAAAAAAAATAGAACAAGCTGCAAAGTGAGTGTTGTAATTATGTCCTTCTGCTTCATAGTTTGTTGGTCACCTCCATGGGGCACATCAAGTTGACAGATTTTGGATTATCCAAGGTGGGACTGATGAGCATGACTACCAATCTTTATGAGGGTCATATTGAGAAGGATGCTCGTGAGTTCCTAGACAAGCAGGTAAGCTTGTATGCTGTTCAGGTCTACAGAGAAATACAGAGTGCGATATTGCCAGTGAATTTTGGAATCAGCATCAGTACTGAGGGTTTAGATGTCTGTATAGGCCTTTAATAAAGTGCAAATTGCCTCCATTTTTCTCCATGGGCCTCTTTGAACTGTCCATTCCTCCACATTCCTCCCCCAACATTATGGTCTATTAGCAAGATGAACAGCCTAATTGCACACAAGTAAGAGTGTGAGAAAGACAAATGGAAAACTGTTTTTGTAAGGAATTCAGGAGTCTCAGTAGAGTACTCGTGAAGCTCATGATGCATCGTGCAATCACGGGTGCTAAAATCTGAGCCATGGCCCATTTCCCTTTAAGCATGCCTCATTACCATGTGCCCACAATCTGTTCATTGTAAAGTTACTTACGGTAAACACATCTCAACTGTCATGCTTTTATAAAGTAACCAGGATGTGAATATATTTGGGCCACACAAATGCTAAAACTATCTCTGAGAGTGACAGATAAAAAAGGCATGATTTTAAACTTAAGGATCATAGATGTTTTTAATATTGTAAAATAGGTAAAGCCACCAAACAGGGTCAAGCGATTGGTTTGAAATGTTACAGATAGTTTGACATTAGAGTAGAATTGTAGATGTCCCTTTATTTACAGAATTTAACTGCCTTTGGTATTAGGGATGCCAACTTATCAGTGCTGTTTTTACGTTCTTTGTCCATGTGGTTCCATGTGGTTGAGCAGGTGCACTCTGGGCAAAATAATTGATGTTTGGCCCTGCTGCTCATTTTAATTTACGTCCAATATTCCAATTATTCTAATATTGCAATCATCTTTTAGGTCTGCGGCACACCTGAATACATTGCCCCAGAAGTGATTCTGAGGCAGGGCTATGGGAAGCCTGTGGACTGGTGGGCCATGGGCATTATCCTCTATGAATTTCTGGTTGGATGCGTGCCATTCTTTGGGGACACTCCAGAAGAGCTATTTGGACAAGTCATCAGTGGTAAATATCATGAGGAGTTATCTTCAAGCCCCTGTTGGGAAGCAGCTATTTAATGTAATTTTATGAAGTATCGCTGAATTGACTACTAAAATGTTAACCTTTGTCAAACAATTTAGCCAACAGATTAAAAGAACTCACTCATCATCGCACATAACTGGCTTTCACAATATCGAGAGAGCAATTTGGGTTGAAAATTGATCTGAGGAAGTTTTGTTAACATGGAATTTGGAAATATACTGGCAATGTAACTGATTTTTATGGTGTGCTTTTTCTGCAAAAGAAATTGGTGTGGGACTTGCAAATGAGTTCATTGCTGTCCCGTCTTCCTTTCCATAATAGCAAAGTTGCACCGGGAAGAGAAGGTTAATGTGGGTAACCCTTACATAAATGGGAAAAATGGCTAAAGGCACAACAAAGAAATTAACAAAAATGTAATAAAACCTAAAACAAATGTCTACCAAATAATAAATAATGAGAATGGGAAGGAGGCAAATTTAATCCACAGATTGTTAATGATTTCATTGGTAGTTATTATGGCGTAATGTTATTTCTGCAACAGCTGTTCATCTTTCATTTAAAATTCAATAACCTTTAGATCTTAACCTGCAAGCTGACCCTAACTATTATTATGTGGCTCCTGGCAAAACTAAATGATAATTAAATAGGCTCTATTACTACCCTACCTGCTGTGTTTATAAATTTCCCCCAAGTATAAACCAAAAAGGACTCTTTTCTCAAAGTTTGTCAGTCATTACTGATATCCCCATCACCTACCTCTGGTCCATTCTGGACTGTGTTTATGGGATCCAACCATGTGAACGGAAGGAAATTAATTTTGGAGCCCTTTAACCACAGCATTATTTTCTGTCATTGACTTTGCAAGTCAGGCATATTTGTAAACTTTAACAAAGTAGATTTGTGAGTTGCCTGCAGTGAATAACCCTTTTATACAATATCTGAGCTGTTTATGGATTTATAACTAGGCTGTTTTCTGACATTCCAAGGCCTGAATGGCAAGAGGAATCAACTGTTTAATTAACACAAGCAGCAAATGCTGGCTTTGTTCTCCATGCCTTACGGCTCAGATGCATATTCATGTTTTATTTTCCAAATCAGATTTAAACTGCGGCAGAGGAAGCTAGAGGCAGGCACACACAGAAATAACTCATGTTTTTATTGCATTTCCATACACACAAGCATGCATACCTATCTTTAGGCAAACGCCTTTAGAATGTAGAACATAGTCTAATATATATGACAGATTTTAAATACTTCCATTACTATGATTACTTTGAACTTGTTTTTCTTCTTTGGCATTAGCATTTGGACCTTTCCTTTGTCTCTGGAAATAGTTATATTTACAAAATTACTTTTTGCTTCTTGGAGCTGCAGAACTCTATGGCTGAGAATAGTAGGAGAGAAAGCCTTATTCAGATGATCCCTGAATGGGTGACTGCCTGAAATGCAGGTGTTTAGAGTTGCCGCTCTATGACATCCTTTTCATAACTAGAAAGAGCAATTTGTTGTGAGCCAATTTCACCAAAGAAATATGAATCAAAAAGGCAAAGGAAAGATACCTTTTTTTTTTTTTTTTTTTTAGGGAGCAGGGGAGAGAGAGAGAAACATCAATTGGTTGCCTCCCATATGTACCCCTACCAGGGATTGAACCCACAACCTGGGCACGTGCCCTGACTGGGAATCAAACCAGTAACCTTTCTGTGCATGGGACATTGCTCAACCAAGATACCACTTATTGAATAGTGTATCGCTGCCTTGCTGAAAGCTGTGCTCTTCATGTCTTATGAAACATGCTTCTAAAACTTGCCTGAGCCTAGGAATCAACCAGAGAGCCTGTTAACATGCTCTCTCTGATTCAGTGTGTCTGGGGTGGGGCCTGAAAGCCTGCCTTTCTAACAAACTCCCAGGGGATGTCCATGTGTTGGGACATGGACCAACATTTGAGCAGTAAAGTTGTAAACGACTTCTCTTCTTCCTAGATGAGATCAACTGGCCGGAGAAGGATGAGGCGCCACCGCCAGACGCCCAAGATCTGATCACCTTGCTGCTCAGGCAGAACCCCCTGGAGAGACTGGGAACAGGTTAGAGCACATGTGCTTTAATTTTGCTAATACGCAAGAAATAATGTCTGTGTGGAACACTCAGAGGTTTGTGCTTGTCCTCTCTCTCTCTCTCTCTCTCTCTCTTTTTTTTTTTTTGCATAGGAAACATCTGTTAGTTGATGTAGAACATGACCACAACACAACACATTATAACAATAGTATTTTGGATTTTTTTCTGACTCAGAGCAGTACATACACTAGGAGCATGGGGTGGTGGTGTTCGTTTGTTTTTGTTCTTGTTGTTGTTGCAAAGCAGAAATTATTCTTGCTTTGTTCCAATGAATAAAATTTCTCTGGAAGAAAAACCTCAAAGTCCATGTCACCTTACGGGCCTGAAAAGCATGGGTCTTAAATAATTCAAAACAGAGGATTAGAGATGTCTAGCTTTTTTGTTTGGAGTTTTTTTTTGTTTTTTTTTAAATCTGTATTCCTGGAAGGATTGGACCCAGCGTGTTATTATCTACAGGCTTTGAACTGATCACTGGAAAGGAGTGCGTGGGGTTGGACCATGCCGTGCCATCGAGGTGATCAGTGCCAAGGCCAAAGAAAGAGGGTAGGAAACTGTGGACTTTCAGAATTAAAGTGACAATAGGTTTGTTAGTTGCTGATTCTTTTTCCTGACAGTTGTGCTACCAGTTTTTTTTTCTGCTTTCTCTTTTCCTTTTCTTCTTATATTTTGAATAGACAGACTTAGAGATCCCAAGATAGAGTCCCAGCCCACCTCACTATGCAGATTTTTATAGATGAGACTAAATATTGAATATAAACACATACAACACACTCACAGTAGACAGTAGCCACAATTTCCAGCAGTAAAAATTGGCTTGATGGCTTGTTTACTGAGCTGTTTCATTCTACTGCATTTTAATAGGAATATCAGAAAACATGGAATAAATGAGTCCCTCCCTCCTTTTTTTCAGGACAAAAACCATTTGCAACAGCTCCAAATATTCATCTCACATTGTTCCCCACATTTGCCCATAGCTTCTCTAGTTGGAGAGGTCTCCTCTTGTTGAAGTAAGGAATGCTACACCACCAGAGTTTATGATGATTCATTAAAACCCATGAGCCATATCTTTATTTTGTAAATAAAGATTTATTGAAACACAGTGATGCCATTCATTCACATTGTTTGTGGCTGCCTTCATGCTGTTGTGACAAAGTTGGGTAGTCATGACAGACTGGATGGCCCATAAGGCCTAAAATATTTCCTATTTGGCTCTTTACAGAAAAACCTTACAGACTCTGAGTTAGAGAATCAGAATTTAAAATCAGGGCTCAATTGGGAAACCCGTTTTGAGTTGAGTCTCTCATTGGAGTCCCATGTGCTCCTTTGCTTTTTTCTTAAAAAAAATAAATAAATAAATGCTTTTATTGATTCTTAGAGAGAGAGGAAGGAAGAGGGATAGAAAGATAGAACCATCAATTGGCTGCCTCCTGCATGCCCCCTACTGAGGATTGAGCCTGCAACTCTAACATGTGCCCTGATTTAATTGAATATGACCTCCAGGTTCATGGGTTGACACTCACCCACTGAGCCACATCGGCCCGGCCCCTTTGCCTTTTTCAGTGGATGAGTGTGCCTTAAACTAGGAAGGGTAGCATCAATGAAAGTAAGGGCACAAAGGCTGCAGA
Organism: Corynorhinus townsendii; assembly: GCA_026230045.1. Lineage (NCBI taxonomy): Eukaryota > Metazoa > Chordata > Mammalia > Chiroptera > Vespertilionidae > Corynorhinus > Corynorhinus townsendii. The sequence continues at coordinate 9,047,437 of JAPDVU010000012.1, forward strand.
CAGATTGAGTTTAAATCTCAGCTGTGGTCCTGGTCGGGTAATCAGTTGGTTAAAGCATCATCCCAATATGCCAAGGTTTCCGGTTCAGTTCCCAGTCAGAGTGCATACAAGAATCAACCAATAAGTGCATAAACAAGGGTAACAACAAATCAATGTTTCTCTCTTTCTCCAAAAACAAAACAAAACAAAAAAAAAACCCAATCAATCAATCAATCGATAATTATAAATCTCAGCTGTGTGACCATGGGCCATTTGTTTCCCCTTCTGTGCCTCATGTCCTCACCTGTAAAATGAAGCATGTAGTAGCACCTCCCAGGATTATTGCGAGGATAGTAATAGAACCACGAGGACATTGCCACTGCTGGCATGTCATTTTCATTTTCTCTGTGTGTCATCTCATGCTTTCCCCTTTGGACACATGGGATAAAGAAACGGTGGCCCCTCTCCCCCACCTTTGAGCTGATTAAACTCTATGAATAAAGTCCTTTACCTTTCTTCTCTCTCTATCTGGTTTTCCTCTTCTCTGACGTGACCAGCAAACTTGTTATTTCCCTGGGTGACCTGTAGGCAGATGTGCTTTATGGTTCAAAAGATAAGAGTAGCTGTCAAAGAACTGGTGTCAGAGCTCCGTGTGGGACAGGGTTTTGAGGAGTGATTTTTACTCACTGGAGAAGCAGTGGCATTTTAACAATGCTCTGCAACAATGCACATACCTATCTATACGTCCCAAGCAAGTGTCCCAGAGAACTGTTGTCCTAGGTCTGACTAAAATTATATTAGAATCAGCCTACCCTTTCTGAAGTGTCCCCTTCAGTGTTCATGTCAGTTTGGAGTTTTCCCCACTTAATGGTTTGCCCATTTCCCTCTAAGCATACTTGGGTTCTTGATTGCCCTTGATTTAGTGAGACAGGGCTATGACAATGGTCAGCACATCCATGTTTGTATATCATATGCTGCAAGTTCTCTCTCTGCACATTTTCTCCTTGACTGCTACTTTCGGTCTGTTCAGTTTGACAATTTGGGAAACAAATCTCCTAGCACAAGCTCAAAGGAGACATTTGAAAGCCCCTGGCCAAGCTCTCGCATGGTCAAGAAGTGCTTCCACTAGGGCTCGGAGGGAGAGGCTGAGAATCTCTTGGGCCTGCCATGCTGCTTCTAGTGACAGCATTTTGGATTTAATGCATATTTAGCGGGCAAAATAATGCACCGTGAAAATGTGCAAATGCACATTTGCCCGAGAGACTAGAGAGACTGAGAAAAAGAGTGTGAGGAACATAATGGATGTTTAAGAAACTTGCATGAAAGAAGAGAAACACTCAAGGGAGAACATTAGTGCCAAGGCATAACTTGCAGTTTGGGAACTTGAACTGAACTGGACTTTTGAACTTGTAGAGTGTTGAGTGGCAACCTGGCTCATTAGATTTTAGAGCTGCTCAGATGTGACTGACTTCTACCCATGTACCATGGACGCCCACCAGGTACTGGCGGTCTGGAGTGGTTTCTTCATTGCCCCAAATCTCAGTTTTCTAATCTATAAAAGGGGCATGTTAGACACCTCACGGGGTTTTGTGAGGACTAAATGCAAACGTGTCGGCGAAGGTATCTAGTACATTCACCTAGTACATAATAGGAGCTCAAGAAGTGATCGGTTTCACTTCTCTACCTGGTGAATGCTTAGGAGAGCGTCATTTGCATGAGTCCTCTGTCTGATGATTTGCATTTGGCTCATAATGCCATCACCCTTATTGTGCCGACAGTTTAGCCGAGAGATAATTTCCCCCCAGTGTGTCCTTTTCATTGTTTTGTTCCCCATCTCTCCAAACGTTCATGAGAAACAAGACCCAGGGATACGCAACCTTCTCTCAGCGGGGCACAAAGGCCAGAGGGTGAGAAGTGTGAACTGGGTCAGCAGTGGCTGACTCATTGGGGAAGACCCGTTTGTCATACACTCTCACCAGCTTGTGCTCCAAAGGGTGGCAGGCAGGGGAGTGAAAAGCAGACACTCTGGACGTGGTTCAGTAGTGCCCTTTGAGCTCTTGGCTCAGGGAACTGTGCTGTTCTGGGTAAATCAGAGCTGCCATTTGGTGTGGCCATATGAGCAGCAGCTGAATGATGGTCGTTGTAGTGTGGTGTGTGGTGACCACGAAGTTGGGCTTGACTCTGTGGGCCACACAATGAGGAGGTTGTCCTTGACACAATGAGGAAGTTGGATAGATAGATATTTAAACCCTTTAACTTCTCCAGGATGAGAGCACTAAAAGAAAATGTCGCTGGCAGCTGCATTCCGGACATTGATTGGATGAGAGCCGGGGTACATGGAGTACTGGAGTTGGACTGTGCAAAGGCGCCATGACAGCAGCCTCAGGAAGAGGCTCTTCGGCTCCGTTCCCCAGGATTAGCAGTTGTGAATCCATCTGCAAAGAAAGATGGCAGGGCAGGATCTGAATTAAACACACCTCCCCCTGGTATGACCTATGGCTTATGGCACAGAAGGTGGACGTGGGTGTTTTTAGTCAGACTTCGTCCAGCCCTCAAAACCTTACTCTCTGGGGGTCGTGGTCCAGGATGCTTGTTGCTTATTCTTAGTTTCCCTACCCACAGATGGAGTTGATGGTGCCTACTGTGGGGGTTCCTTTCAGTGACGGGTTAAAGGAAGCGCAGTGCCTCTGGTCTCCAGTGCAGCACTTGTCAGCCCTCCAGTTATGCTGCCAGTACTTAGCTGTTGTCATCAGTTTCCGACTTCAATGTTGTTCTGTGAGCACGGGGAAGGCCCGCATGCGACCTGGATAAAGATTCTAATCAAATGCTTTGTAAAGAAGAACCCATGTCCCCTTCTTGCGGGGGGGGGGGGGGGGGGTGATTTCCCCGCTCTGTTCTTTTCTCTCTACTCCATTGTTTTCACAAGACTCGTTTCCCTGTCTGGGTTTAGAGGTCTGACCTGCACTGTGGACTAGAGGGGACTGCTGGGGACAGAGCCCCATTTGAACCATGCGGACAGCTCCCCCACTCTAAGACCCACACCCATTATTCATCCATCTTGCATTTCTCATTCTATTCCTCCTGTGGCCCCCTGAGGACAGGAGGAGAAGCATGGGTGACTAGTGCATCAGGGAAGCATTTACATCACACCCAGAGGGGCATCTCCTGGCAGAGAGGCTGACTAGATCCTGGTATCAGTCTTGGGAGAATCTCTGTCTTCCGGGTAGTTTTTCAGGGTCCATTCTGCCTTATGATCCTTACCAACAGTGTGTGTGTTTGTGGCAGGGCAGCGGCCTCATTCTCATACTCTGACTTTATAGCATGTGCACCTTCTCTTTATATGGGCATAGTGTGATATTTTGATGGGACCTGCCCTTCAAAATCACTCTTTAAAATCATGAACTGAATTAAAAACATTATTTCACTGAATTGTACTATTATGCTGAGTTGGCAAAAAGAAGCCTAAAACTTAGGAATTGTGATTGATTTTCATTCACTGCACTATAAACCTATCAGATGGGTTTCTTGTTTCTTAGTTAAGAATCTGTAATCCACAGAATCTAATTCCTACCTATGTTAATGAGCAATCCAATAAAATTGAATGGTAACCATTATATACTATTTAGGGGAAAATTCATCTTTATTAACCCAGCCTCCAGGGGAAATATTGCTGTGAACACATTTTGTGCCTTGTTAGAATTTCTGTGGGTTTGTAATGAGCAAGTGTGCTTGGGGCCAACGTGCGTCCGTTTCCCCAGGTTCAGCTTAATGTGATTTTAAGTGGCCACATCATTAACCTTTGAAAAATGGAAGAAGCCCTAGAAAAGTTAACAGTGAAGAACCATGCCAGGGCAGCTGCTTTTAGCAACATCAAATCTGCCGATAAAGTTTGGGGGGAATTTGGAGGTGTTTTGGTTGAAGAATGAGAAAGTAAGATTTCCATGACATTTTTCTTTCTCTGTTGGTTTTGGGGCAAGGAGGGGGAGGGTATTGTTCTTAAAAACACTTGTTTCCCTTTACTTGGATGAGAGCTTAACCCTTTCGCTTCTGTCCTTCCCCACGTCTCCCCACTCCAGGTGGCGCATATGAGGTCAAACAGCATCGCTTCTTCCGATCCTTAGACTGGAACAGTTTGCTGAGACAGAAGGCAGAATTTATTCCCCAGCTGGAATCCGAAGACGACACAAGTTATTTTGACAGTACGTGCATTACCTGACATAAAACATTGCAGGAAATTATCTCTGCTTGTCACAGGACCTTCCAGTCTAGAACCCATGAGTTCTTAAACATAATGTTGCTTTGGTACAGAAACGAGTCATTAAAATAGCAAACTTGAAAGCTGAAAATCCTGAGTAATTGGAACTGTTCCCAAACGTTTCTTGCAGCTCGGTCAGAGAAGTATCACCACATGGAGACGGAGGAAGAAGACGACACGAATGATGAAGACTTCAACGTGGAAATAAGGCAGTTTTCCTCGTGTTCGCATAGGTTCTCAAAAGTAAGTGAAATATGGCACAAATACACAGGCTCTCTCTGAAGGACACTGCCACTGGCCAGATGTGTGGTACCCCTAAACAGTTGGGCACAGTTGTCAAAACCTCCCACAGTATTTTGGAGCTTGGGGTCTCCTGTACTTAAAATTCCTTTTTATTTAGCAAAAGTGACCCCACCATCTTGATAATCCAGAGTCCCTACCCCTCAGGAGTATATTTCTTAGTTTCATTCTCCACAAATTTATATCTTTTTTCTTGGAAGCACAGACTTGCCACTCATAGTCATCAGTGGAGTGCAGTATAGCTATATGTATGCTGACTTCGCCTTGCGTGCCCTGGTGTGGCTCGGTGCCAGGCTGTGGAGGCACCCACCCATTTATTTCATGTTGTAATGAAGAACATTGGGCTCAGTGTATGCAGAGCCTTCTCCTTTGAGTTGTATGAATTACAACTCAAAGGAGAAGGCTTAGTCCTTGACATAAGCTAAGACCCTGGGGGGTGGTTGATTGTGGAACAGGAAAGCCTGGTAACCGGTAATAGAAAATGTAAGTTATATTAAAGTGGCAGTTAAAAGTGAAGCTAGAATTTTGGAAATGATCGAAGATGATGAAATTGGTGTTTGAGAAAGATGCTGCCTTTTTTTCTGATAGTGGTGAGATTAAAACAAGCAATCAAAACAAAGAAACCTGATATTCCCGAGACAGGGCAGTGGGGCCCTGGGAAGATGGACAAGGACCTAGAAGGCACCTGCCTCCCTTTGCTGTTTCCGGGAGCTATGCCCTTGCCATGGCATTGGCATTTTGCATGAATGCTGTTTAGCTCTTCTGTAGCATTTAGTGATTTTAGTGTTCTGTACCTTTTTCTAAGTGACTACCAAGACTGCACCGGCAAAGGCGCCAGCACTGCCCTCCCTATTTATAGGAAGCACGTGGAGAGGCGGGGATTTTCCTGGAGGGTATGGTGGCAGGTGTGCCCAGAGCCAGGACCCGAGCATTGACATCACTGAGTACTGACTTTCCCCAGCACCTGTCCTCTGCCCATCAAAGCCAATCCCTCCACTCTGTTTCCTTCCTGCTGTCTCCTGTTCCTAGCCATTCTCCTCCTGGCCCCAGTAAATGTAGATGATGTAAGAGCGCTTCCCAGGAGAGTAGTAAAAGACTGAGCTGGGCCGTAGGCATTGCCTCCTGGGCTGGGCTCTCAGCTTCCTCGGTTATCTTCCATCTTCCCTGTGGGTCAGCAGAGGTCTCCAGTTTGCCTCAGCTCTGATCCCCTTCAGAAACCCCAGTACCAACATAGGAAGCTGCCTGACTGTGCATGTAATTTATAAGCCAAACAAATATCTCTGACTTACAACCAAATATGGACTGAATTCCCGCCCCATCCCACCCCACCCCACACGCATCTGAAACAAGTCATTTATCCTTCTCTTCGCACTCAATTCCAATTCATTTTTCTTCTTTCCCACCCCTAACTGGTGGCCATTAAATCTTTTTCTCTGGTTCTCTTTTTCCGATTGACTTCATAATTAAAAAGTAATCTAAGATGTGCATCGATCCCCAGGCCTAGAAACCCCAATGCATCTGTGGATTTTGTTTGCAGCTACAAAGTTCATTCCGGATATGGTAAGAGATTGATGCATTCATAGCTCCCCACTCGAAAAGAAAAAAAAAGTTACACGTTGACCATTCATCTCAGGACCGAGTAAACAGCATTGGAAAGTACCTTCTGGATACAGTCCCAATTCATGCTTTAGTCATGTTCTCAGGGTTTGCTCCTGAGATTTGGGTATTTTTTCTGACAAACTCTTTCAAGAAGATATTAATAATCACTGACTCTCTGCCCTCCAGGTTTTCAGCAGCATAGATCGAATAACTCAGAATGCAGGAGAAGAGAAGGAAGACCCTGGGGACAAAACCAAAAGCACCACTTTGCCATCCACGGAAACGTTAAGCTGGAGTTCGGAATATTCTGAAATGTATGTGAAATGCCCGTTAAGAAGTATAAGCAGCAGCTACTAGAGCTGTGGTTCTTAAACCTGAGTGTGCATCAGAGTCACTGGAGGCCTGCGAAAGCACAGGATGCTGGGCCCATGCTCAGTGTCTGATCCCTAGACCCTTGTGGGGAGGGAGAAGGATAGGGGGACCTGAGAGTGTGAATCTCTGGCCCATTCCCAGGTAATGTCGATGCTGCAGGCCTGGAGGCCACACTTTGAGAACCACTGCACTAGACACGTCTTCATTAGACTTACCTAACTTCCATACCTACCTGGTTTCTTACAAATTCACCTTGAACAGTGTCCGGGTATGTATGTATTCATGACTTTGTTTTTGTTTTCAATTAAGGCAACAGTTATCCACATCCAACTCTTCAGATACGGAAAGCAACAGACATAAGCTCAGTTCTGGCCTGCTTCCCAAACTGGCTGTTTCAGCCGAGGCAGAGCCCGATGAGGCTGCTCCCTGCCCAGGCGACCTCCATGAGGAGCCAGAGAAGCCAGCCCTTCCTCCTGCCGAGTGTACTCAGGAGGAGCCTGAGGTCACCACCCCAGCTAGCACCATCAGCAGCTCCACCCTGTCAGGTACGCCCTGGGGTGGGGCCTGCCACCCAAACATCTGGGGCTAGCCAGGTGGGGGTGATGGTGTTTCATGCTACTAGACTCCAACTTCTTGGGCTTGGGGGATGAGCTCTAAGAACTAAGATCAGATGTGTCAGACCCTCCTGAGTGCATGGCCATGCAGCAAACCATTCTTGCTTCAGCTTCACCTGAGAGCCCGTTTCAGCTTCCACAGCTGGGTCCGTGGGGTCCTGTGGTGATGGTCAGGACATACCAAGGGAGCATGTCCTCTGGTGTTGGTGCAAAGGCACGTCTTGGGGAGCTGCATCACAGTTAGGATTAAGGGACAATATCATAGTCAAATGGTCAAAGTTTCCCTAAAAGATGCCCTAAGTCACCTGTAAGGCAGTAGAGCAGAAGCCAGTTTTCCCCCTTGTGTTGAAATAGGTAGTTGAGATGGCAGTGGTTTTTGTGAAGTGGCCAAACCCAGTACTTAGCTCTCTGCACTAGATTCTGAGCCAGCGCAGCAGGGCGCCTACAGCTGGGAGATGCAGGATGGCTTTCCTGCGCCTGGGACCCAGAGGGCAGAGGAGTCAGAAATACCGACCAGATTGGTGCTTTATGTGCTGAGGAAACAGCCCCACTGCAGGCAGAAGTTGCCTTCCCAGCCTGGTGACTGGAGTAAGGAACTCCTGAGGCAACTTGGACTGTTCGGGAGGCAGCCCAGATGTGTGGCCTTGTCTATGGAAGCAGTTGATCACTTTGCCTTTGTGTGAAGTGAGCTCCCTGACAACTGGAATGGCGTCTTCCTCTGTGTTTTTGATTTTTACTGTAGCATAGATACTTGCTGGCCCTCAAAAACGGAGGCGATCTCATTAGATAATCAAAGATTCATTTCCCTCAGAGCAAGCCCTGAAGGTGAATTTAAAATATTATTTGGTTTATAAAAATTTTATGCATAGCATATATTTCTATAGAGCAATGTGCATTTATTTTTTTAAACTAACTAAATATTCATAGTGTAGTTTTTAAAAAATCGTTTTAAGAAAACAAATTTCTTTGGGTGGGTTTATTTGAGCCTAATTAAAAAGTTTGGTTCTAGGAAGGAGACTTGACTTGGGGTGAAAAACACACAATACAATGTACAGCTGAAGTATTATAGAATTGTACACCTGATACCTATATTATTTTATTAACCAATGTCACTCCAATAAATTCAATAAGTAACTAAGAAAAAAAAGTTTGGTTCTATAGAGGAGCTTCATATCTACTTACAGTTTATCATGGGGGGAAATAATGTGGGGGTTTTTCTTTCCCCTAGTCACCTTAGTTCTATTTCCATTAGGATAATTCCACTTGTCCAAATCCTAGTAAGCCAAGAGAATAGCAGTGTATTAATAATGTAGAAATAACATAGTAATCTAGGATCCCTGACCATTTTTAGTTCATCTTGGTAATCAAATCAGTATTTTATATTTCTAGTTACTAAGGTCTGTATTTGTTTCTAAGTTTATTTTCTTACTCTGAATAGAGTATATTTACCTCCATTTAAAATTTATTCTTAATATGGTGAATTGCTGATGATCTCTTAGTCTCTTCAGCCTACTCACTATCAGAAAGGTAGGAGGTAAAGGGAGGGGAATGGTGTCTGAGCATTTGATAGATGACTTTCATAATTAAAAAAAAAAAATCTGCCTAGGTCCTGCCATGCATTTTGATTAATAGATTCAAACCACCTTTCCCTCTGGCTCCCCCAGACACTCACTAAAAATAATCAAAGACCTTGGGGGCTGCACAGAATAGAGAGATGAGCTGATTTGCTCATAGCCAAGGGTAATTAGGGAATCTGAAAGCCGTGACTGCAGGAAAATTAAATTTGTTGATTTTCATATTGCTCCACCATCAAGAAGAAAGAACCCTTGACATTTCTAGAACATGGAGGTGACATTATCCACCGTTGGTAGAGTGGAAGCACGTGTTCGGTGCAGTGCTGTGAAATGCAATGGTGAGGCGAGAGGAGAGAGGGTCAAGGGGACACTTCACACTCTGGCCTTTAGGGAAGGACAGCTCATACTGGTTTCTCTTTTTGTGTGACTACATTGTATTTGAATCAGAAAAAAAGCAGAAGTCCTGAAGTAGTGCCCCACGGCATCCAACAAAGTATTCATCGTAAAGTGATTCGGCTTTTCATTTTATACTCCTCTGTGATCTTACCCAAACCAAACTAGAAAGGAGAAGGGAGAGTGTGTACCTTGCCCCTAAATAAGCTTGAGGTTGTGGAGGTGAGGTTTTTGATTTGTGAAGCAGTTTTTATCAAGTCCTTTAGCAATAGATTTCTTTATTTAGAATGAATGGAATTGATACACTGTTAAGCAAGATTGAGTTTGGTGTAAAGAAAGACTGTTGGTATTTGCCTTAAGATTGTCTTCCTTTGTCGGTCAGATGGGTGTCGCATGGAAGTCCATGCATCTTTTCCTGTACCCATGCACAGTAGGTGGCCACGGACAGTGCTGTGCCCTATCCCACTCTCCCAAATCCCAGGCTTGCCTTAGCTTGCACCCCCTTCTGGAGTCTGTGCCACCTCCTGTAACCTAGGGCCGGACTTCAACTGTGCATTCGAGTGGCGTGTAGGTAGCGTTGTGTCAGAAATGTCAGTTAATTCTAATTAAGTGCAGCACTTTTCAAGGCAAAGGCTGTCCGGTGGTCAGCACTTTAACATGTGCTGGCTGGTCTTTCAAAAGATCATTTATAATGGTATTAAATTCTCTGTATGGATTAGATATCTTAAGGTGATGATAGTTTGGGTGATTTATTAAAGCACAGGCTCATAATTTAGCATTTAGAAGTAAAAATGCAATAAGCATTTATTTTCCTGGAAAAAAAACAACAACAAGATATAGCATCAATGATTTTAAAAAGAAAAAGAAAAACACAAAAAAGCAAAAAACACTAGTAGCCTGTGAAAGAAAGAGTAGTAGTGACCAGGGTGGCCACTGGACTTCCCTCTGGGGGCCTCAGCACCTCACTCTGAGCAAGAACATTTTTACTTCTGGACTGTGAAGTCACCTGACTGACATCAGTGATCGTCCATCTCTGCATCCTCCCATGAGGTTATGATCTCTGATCATCCTCTGCTGAAGGCAGTTCCCATTGTTTCAACTAAAATATCTCCTCCAGTTGACATGAAGGGTTAATAAAGTTAAAAAGAAGGCATGGCTGGCTTGGAGGGGAAGGGGCCTCTTCCCACTGGTCTATTAACTTGAGGGCAGATCAGCATGCAGCACACTGTCTAGAGTAAAAGCCAGGAAGGTGTAGTGAGCCACTGAGTAACGTAGCCAGTAATATCCTTTGCCTTGTCCTATGACATTTACAAGGAGCTTGGAGTGAAAGGGGTGAGGAGCCAAAGGAGACACCTGAGGTACTTTTTGTTAAGTTACATACCTAAGCCTAGTGTGAGATGTGTACTAGGAAGATGGTGGAAGATGACATGGGCTTACGTCTGGATGGCATGATTAAATGATGTCCAGATATCAAAAACCATCATGACCAGCATTCCTAGGGAGGATCATTGCTATCAGGGGACAGTATACAGTAGGCGGCCGTGGTGTGCATAAAGGTGATGCTTGCTTCGTAGCATGGGGGTGGGGTGGGGCAGAGTCGTCTCTACAAGGGTTGTGAAATATAGATTCTAGAAAGTAATTATTCTACTCAAACGGAGCCATTGATGTGAGCAGGCATATTCAAGTAGAATGAAACCCCTTTCATCTTTCCTCTCCACGTCACCTTTCTCAAACCAGTTGTGTTTTTTGATGTTTGCTGACACCGTCCGGATCAAAAGCCACGTGGGAGTATGTTTCCCAGCATTCGTCCTTCCTTCTCTCTCTCTTCCCCTTCCCCCTCTCCTATCCCAAATTTTTCTTGAACGTGTTTATCCCTTCTTCTTTGTGCAGTTGGCAGTTTTTCAGAGCACTTGGATCAGATAAATGGACGAAGCGAGTGTGTGGACAATACAGATAATCCCTCCAAGCCACCCAGTGAACCCGCTTCTCACATGGCTCGGCAGCGCTTAGAAAGCACAGAAAAAAAGAAAATCGCGGGGAAAGTCACCAAGTCCCTTTCTGCCAGTGCTCTGTCCCTCATGATCCCAGGAGGTAGCGCGGCGTCTACTTGCATGAACTTGTGTGGTTTGTGCATGTACCCCCCCCCCCCGCCCCCGCCCTCCCAGTGTGGAATGCTGACTGAGGTACAGGACTGCTTAGAGCAATAAGCAAGGGGTCCCAGCCCAGCTCGCTGGAGCTCCTTCCTGCAGGCCCCCAAGCTCCCAGAGGGCATGTGGGCCTCACGTCTTCTCCCTTCTTCCTGCATCAGGAGATGAGGCAGCCTTCCTTCCCAACAAAGCCTTATTTCTCTTATTTGTTTTCTTTCCTTTCCTTTTCTCCCCCTTCCAGGTTAAGGGATACATTTCCCTCCTGAATAATTTTTCTTCCCTACACTATGCATCATTTATATACGTTACAGAGCTGTTTAAAGCATCTGTGTTGGAAAGCTAAGTCTAGTTTTTCTCACCTAATTAATGAGGAAATAGACAGAGAAAACATACCTTTTTATTTCTGGGATGCAGAGTCACAGACAGCACTGAAATTACAAGTTTTCCCAGCCTTGTCTGTTGAGCTATGCTTCCTCCTACTGGCAGTCAAATCATTTTCTGCCCTATATTGGAAAATGGGGGTTAATTATGGTTTCATTGAATTGCAGTATTTTCCACAACTTGGTTTTGCCTCTAGTAGTCATTAAGTTGGTAGTAATTCCACTGGCAGAGATGAGATATGCACCCTGGTGGTGGTTGTGGCTTATGATTCAAGTGACAGCACGGTAGAGTGGAAGAGGCAATTGGACTATATGACAGATGGCTTGCACGTGGAAGAGTCCAGACCATGTATAAAAGAGATGGTTTACATTTTTGAAATTTGTGCAGAAAGAAACCGGATATAAACAAATGCTTATTTGGGGGTAGCGCTCACCTTACCCTATTCTGTTTGCTGGGAGGCATCCATTTAGCATCGTAAAGCAAACCCCTACCCCTTGAGCTTACGTGACTGTTCATACCCAAAGGCAGTGGCCTCAGTGCAGCTGCTGCCGGGAAGGTAAGTGTGTTGTGGCCCAGTCACTTCTGAAAGCTGGTGAGAAAGCCCGCATCTGGGTAAAGTAGGGCACCTATTCAATTTGGGGGATAAGGGAAACCATCATGAGGTAAAGGATCCAAGGCAAGCATGTCAAACTTGTGGCTGGCAGGCCTCTTAAAAGAGGTGTGCGGCCCGCCGGCTGCAAGTTTGACATGCTTGTTCCAAGGCCTGTCTTTCCATCAATTTGGATCTGCATATTCACCCTGTCCTATTCTCGCTTGCATGTTTTGAAGTCCCCCGCCCGCCAGTGCATGTCTTTTGAATAGACGGAAAGTAGCCGGCAAAGGCCCACCAAGCGGCCAGAGGAGGTCAGAGGGTGAAGGGGCATGGGCAGTGGCACATTTAGCTCATTGTTCTGCTTTGGACAGACATCAGAATGGGAACGAGTGAGGGTATGGATGCTCCCAGCTTCCTGTGGCCACACGGCGACTCGCCACCCTGCTGCGTCTTCCACAGCATGGCGTTCTGTAGCCTCGCTCCCCCTGAGCTCACATTTAAACCACAGCATCTTTTGTAGATTATTCTTTTTCTCAAACACACGCACAGTTGCACATGACCAGTGGAAATCTGTTTAGATTCACATGGCTGGAACAATGATATGAACTATACATTAAAAGGTGTTTGCTTATAAAACCAGGAAAAAAGAGCGGAATTGGTGTTTTGGAATGTGAACCGAGTTCATTTCAAATTTCTCTGTTTCGCCTGCATTGTCCTCTCAGAAACCTTATTAGAAATGCAGGGGATACAGGAAGAGAATCACTTGTAATCACAGTAATAAGGAGTGATTCTTTTATTTAAAAATTTACCATTTTAGTGCTTTCTTGACTCAATGTTTTAGTCAGTGCTAGTTCAATAATATGATGTAAAAAAACAGCTGGGAAATTACAACTTCCTTTCCTGGCTGTGGGTGTTTGAAAAGGACCATGTGAAAGTAGTTGGAGCCTGAGAATCTTTTACTCTAGTCCACACAGTCTGCTCTGTGGGCGTGGACTTCAAATTTGTGCATCTATGAGTTGTTTCTTCAAGTAAAATAAAATGCATTAAATAGCATCACAGCTAGATAGTAGCTAAGTTGTGTGTGTGTGTGTTAATTAGCATAGAGAACTAAGAAATTATACCTTTAGGTTATTAAATGAAAGCTAGTTAAAATACAGACACTTTCGAAGTTTCCTTGGCAGACCTCTGTTTTGAAATCCATACTGCTTACCAACAGAAATATTTTTATATTATTTCTCCTTTATCTTTCTGTTAGAATGAATGCGTTTGTTCTGCAGCCATGCTCCTAATCCCAGCAGGGCTGACGAGGTGAGGGCTGGCTGCATGCATGCGTGTGTGACCAGCATTGGTGTTGATGACTGGCTTCTTTGTTGCAGATATGTTTGCTGTTTCCCCACTGGGGAGTCCAATGTCTCCTCACTCCCTGTCCTCGGACCCTTCTTCTTCACGGGACTCCTCTCCCAGCCGGGATTCTTCGGCAGCCTCTGCCAGTCCGCATCAGCCCGTGGTCATCCACAGTTCAGGGAAAAACTATGGGTTCACCATCCGCGCCATCCGGGTGTACGTGGGAGACAGTGACGTCTATACAGTGCACCACATCGTTTGGGTAAGGCCAGCAGTCTCTCATCCTTGTTGCTTTTTATTCCCAGCCACACTGGGGAATGGGTGAGTTGGCTGAGACAGACATAACAGCAAATATACACTGAGTGGCCAGATTATTATGATCTCTGAACGCATATTAATCTGGCCACTCAGTGTATATCCTATATAATAAAAGGCTAATATGCAAATTGTCCCCTTGACTAGGAGTTCAACCAGCAGGCAGGCTGGCCAGCGCCCATGTATGCGCGCGCACACACACACACTGAGTGGCCAGATTATTATGCGTTTAGAGGTCATAATAATCTGGCCACTCAGTGTATGTTCTGTTACACTGGTATTTTGGGACCTGTTCTGTTTTCCTTTAGTGCTCTTTCCCTTTATCTATATAACACAATTGAATTTAGCCAGAACAGTCCTTTCTCATAGTTCTGTCCAGTTTTTACATTTGATTGTCTCCTCTTTGTACCAAGCTGGTAGAAAGGGTCGAAGGCAATCCTGTTTCCATCCTTTATTCTTTTGTTCTTGTTTTTCCTGTGTGTGTGTTTGTTTTTCTTGACTGCCTTTTTTAAAAAAAGTCAAAAACTACCTTCGTAATATCCTGAATTTTTTTTAAGAAAACGTAGAAATTACCCTGTTTTAGGATAATAACAATAGAAGCAGTATCCATGCCTTTTTTATTTCCTCTTAGGAGTTTGGGATCATTTGGTACTGAACTCGGAATAGTCTGGCACTAGAAGCAGTAGGCTTAGGGTTGTCATTTGTTTGCTTACAAATATACCCTCTCCTCTTGAACTTCAGAATGTAGAAGAAGGAAGCCCAGCCTGCCAGGCGGGCCTGAAGGCCGGGGACCTGATCACACACATCAACGGAGAGCCGGTGCATGGACTCGTCCACACGGAAGTGATAGAGCTCTTGCTGAAGGTACTGTCTTTCTGTCACAACCACACTGACGAGGCAGAGCCAGAAGGAACTGGTACCGAGAATTACATACCTGAGTTCTAGGTATGTAATATAGGGTGTTTCTTCAGCACACCCTACACATGCAGGCTCATTACTGAGGACTTATTCAGTAGTCTCAGGTTTATTGTTAAAGACAAAGATAAGAATTCTCTGGCTTTATATCATGAATATCTGCATAATCACCCCCTAATTTAATTTTGCTTCTTTATCCTAAATTTTAAAGAATAATTTGTTTTATGTAATTCACATAGAAAAATCTGGTTGGATATCAACTAAAGGTGATTTTGCTCAGGAACATTCATGAGGTTTTATTCTAGTGGAGGAAGACAGAGTGGTGTAAAGCTATGGGGTCTGATCTGAAAGATTAGCCTGAGAGTTGAGTTTCCTCGGAAAGACAGAATTGTGAATGGAAACATGTCTACTACCAATTATATACATAGGTGGTAATGGAAGAATAGGTTCTGGCAACCAGTAGGCCTTTTCCTCCATGCAAATGACTTTGCATAGAGATTGTTTTCTATTTAAAACTAACGCCCAGGGAGGAGGAAGATCACGGGAATCATGAAAGGAGAGGAGAGTGAATATTACATGGATCCTCTTCCTTTTTCCGAGTTCTTTGCTTTGCCACCTGCTGACACAAGAATATAAAGTTTTAGCTCCAAACATAGATTTGATTAAAACAAATAAAGATGAATTTGAGATTCATGTGACATTTTGTTCAGAAACAAAGGCTAATTTTCCTGCAATTAGAGTGCAGTGTCTCTAGTTGTAGGATTGCTTTACAGATCAACAGATTTTCAGATGACTTCCTTGCTCCCTGAGCACCGCAAGGGGCTGCCAGCCACCGGGTGTGAGTCCGCACTGCAGCTCACCCAGGGCCTAGGGAGAGGAAGCTTGTGCACGTACCTGCCATTTAGATAACATGCACTCAGGCCATTCCTAGAGCATCGGCCCTGAGCAGGTACCATAGAGAAAGTAGCACAGGTATTAAGGTATAATTCTTGCCCTCAAGGAGTATGGAAGATCTGTAAATGGATAAAATTCAACTAACTTAACTATTCAGGGCATAGCAGAGGAAGGAATCTCATACTTTTGGAGAAAACATTCTGTGAGTGGAAGAGGCATCACAGGGAAATGGCGTTTAACTGGAACTTGAAAGAAAATGAGGAACTTGGTAGGTATTACAGGGAAGTGGGTGTGGAAAGCCTTTCAGAAATAAGTTCAGTTCAGTGACCCCTTTCCTCCTACTTTGTCATTCCCTGAGTCTGGCCCAGGTCCCGAGAGTAGAATAGCATTTGTGTTCAAGGATCCAGTGTGAAGTAGCAGATTGTAGAGGAGTTACCGTCTTTGACTGATTCACAGCATTAATGAGATATTCGTCTTGGGCTCAGGTGTCCCGTGGACTGGGGGCTAGATTCACTGTCATCCATGCTCACAGGGCATCCTCTAAGTCTAGCCAGCTTTCTCACCAACACATGCTACACCAGGGGGACAGGGCTGACTATGAGAAGAGCATTGCAAAGCCCTAGGCCAGTGGTCGGCAAACTGTGGCTTGTGAACCTCCTGTGGCTCGCGAGCTGCGGTTTGCCGCTCTGTTGACTAATGAGTTTGCCGACCACTGACCTAGACTCTCGATTCCAATAATTACAGGCTGTTGTTCCTTGTGATTAAGCCCCTATCCCAGTGGTCAGCAAACTCATTAGTCAACAGAGCAGCAAACTGCGGCTCGCGAGTCGCATGTGGCTCGCAAGCCGCAGTTTGCCAACCAGTGCCCTAGGCAGTGTTAGAAATCAGCTGTGGGTATGCTGAACACACAGCAGACTGGACAGCAGACTGTAGGAGAGATGCTGAGATTAATTGATTATTTTCATCATTTATTTGATAGAGTATTCTAACAGGATTCTGGGTCTTAAAACCTCTCTTTCTGCTTCGGTGAAACTTGGATGTCCATTTCTCTGGCAAGGCCTCTTAGCAGAATCAGACGATTCTATCTATATCATCTGGTCACAGGTGCTTCCATTCCTGCACCTAGTCAGTGTGTTCTCTGAAGCTGCCTGCTGCCTGCGTAGACATGCTGCACTGGAGAGCCATTGGCACCCTTCAGAGCCATGCACGCTGTCACAGATCCAAGCAGAGGATCCTGCCTCTTGTTCATAAAGGAAGCACTCAAGAGGAGTAGCCAGTGTAACGAAACAAAGAGGATACGAGGGATTTAATTATCTTCCCAGTGAACTGTGTAATCATGCAGCTTCTTCCAAATTTGCTCAGCAGTCTTCGACAACGTGCAAAGTGTCTAGTGTCAACGCTGGGCTCCTCCATGCCATCGCTGGTGGGGCCTCGGGGTGGGAGCTGTGCTTTGGTGTTCTTGAATGCTGCTTACGCGGTGTTTTATACTCACAGACTACTTTACCAAAGCTCATGCGCCCTTAGAAAAAGGCGGGAGAGCCATCACACAGGGCTGCATGTGTGTATTTAGAAACACACTACTTATGTATCATTCAGACTGTGAGCATGGTTAGTGTATTCCATGTTTGTTTCATGGCTTTGCTGTAGTGGCCAGTGGAGGCCATATTGACCCAGTCTTATCGCCTGCTCACGTGATTACCTGCCTGGCTTAACCTCTCTAATTCAGGAAACTCTCTTCTGAACCAGGCTGCCTTCTTAGGATAGCACTAGTTTAAATCCCCAATGCATAAGAGAAGCCCTATAAAACGTCATCAGCCCCTACTTCAGACTTTTCATTTGCATGAACTCTGGGGAACCGCTGGATACTAAAGTGGGGACCACCAGATAGCC